>JAOTOL010001637.1:967500-1565000 GCA_034440575.1 Imbricaverruca yamaguchii | reverse complement strand
ACGAGGCTAAGAGAGACACAATCGTCCGACTAAAGAGGAACAATTCCTCCCGTCCAGAGGCAAGGGATCATGCAGCACTTCTTCGCAATGACGCATTTCCGGCGGATCTTGTGGCACTGCTGACCATTGCCAGTTGTGCTTGCCGTATCTCACCGCAAGACTAGCACTATTCGGCTAGCAAACACATGAAGAGCGTAGTGGGAAAATGTCGCACATGTTAAAGGCTTAAGTGTTGGTTATTGGTTTTACGACACATCGACATTTAAGTCATGTAGCGTCGCCAATCTCTCACGCCGATTGGTTGCGGACGAGGAGTAGTGACAGGTGAGACTCGAACCCACAACCTTTCGATTGTGAGACGAGCAACCTACCCCTAGACCACTCGTCCCCTTAAAGGCTTAAGTGTCTAACTAGTGATACCACTGCAGAAGGTTATGAACATGTCCAAGAAGGGACATCTCTGAACGAGGCAGAATCGGTGGTGGGCATCGTACTGTTCCCTGCGGGGTGCTTGCATCATGTATCATCACGAAAATGGCGTTCAAACAGGGTAAGTGTTGTGGATGTGAGGCGTGATACGTGTGTCCGTAAGACGTCTGGTCCATTGTTCGTTGATTCATTGCTATCTGTGTACACATGTAATATATATATATATATATATATATATATGTAACTATAAATAACACATGCTCAGGCAGAAGGCATATGCCGGAGATAATATATCCAACCCGGAAGAGGCGAAGTTGAGTGTTTGTGTGGTAGCCTGGTGGCTGTTTATTCGGCACGCTGACAGATACAGGGACGCGAGGTGACGAAGGTACGTTCGCACAAGTTTAACAACACGGTCATGTTTCGCTACTGCTGACGTGGGGGCGTGGGCTGGTGGACTCTGGTAGATATGTCGGAATTGAGGCGTAGTAGATGTCTCGCCCACACCTAAAAAAATATATTGGTGTTCCCGGTACATGGGATGGCTGTACTACCAACCAGACATGATTGCAACATCACCTGCACGGTGTCGCAGGTTTGAAATTGTTGGTGCGATTTTGCCTTCGAAAACAGAGATTGAGGTGACCACCTCAGTCTGGGGAAACGTGCTCGTGCCTTTTCATTTGTAGCTGATCATTGTGAATATATATATGCCGTTTATCTCGCTTGGTCACTAATTGTCCTGCATTAATCGTTTACCCTGGTGAAGCAAAATAAATTGGCGAGTTCCTGTATCAATTTGGCTTGCGCGAGCCATGCTCAGAATAGATCGCCAGCCACATGTTCGTGCTTCTGGCTGCTGACGGATCTGGATATCTAGAATTAGCCGAGCCTAGAACGAGCTTTTCAGCGTCAGCTTTCCACTTATTCCTGTGATTCGAATTGATTGCGATAATTGCAAGCTGTGACAAAATTATGTTTTGGAAGGTGTTGGACGCATTCAAAGCATTCTGAAGATATTGAATTGCTTCACAGTGAAGCATCTTAAGGAGTATCACAGAAAATAATCCACCTACTGGAATTGTCACCTCTGGTGCTACACAATACACCATTAAGTTGCACCGGACAAATTGGCAGAGGATCACAGATGCAAATGAAGATAACTTCTATTTCTGGTTGGTTGGTTATTTTGGTATTATTGGTATTGGTATTATTTTTTATTCTGGTTGGTTGGCAAGGAACGACTTGGCACGATAATTTCAGGGATGAAGGAAATTGGGTAACAAGTTGCCATCGAAAGACAAACCTGTCAAGATAACACGGATATATGACTAGGTCAGATCAGTGGTGTACCGAAGGCGACACCACCACACCCCTGAGATGTGGTGGGCCCCAAGGGATCGCGCTGGGTTTCTGAAAAATTGAGCAAGAGAGCCGAACAGTCCCGCCCGGCCCTGGCAAATCGACTGGGCATTCCAACAACTCAGAAGAAGTCTTTAAAAAAATTGCGCCCGGCGTAGAAACAACGCACTCGACAACTCACATCGAGGCCCCACAAATTCTCGCCTGGACCGGAAAAAATCGCGCTGGGGTCCTACAAAATCGCACCCGGACTCGGAAATTAGATCCAGGGTCCGAAAAATTCAAGAGGTCCTGAAAGAAAACTCGCTTCGGGTCTGACATCTCGCATTAGGGAGGGGGCCACCAAATGGAGCTGCCCCACCAAATTTTCGTAGGATCCCAGAAACTTGAATCACAAGTCAGAAGCCACAATGATGCATTCGGCCGGCCGTCACGCATGCACTTCATCAAATAAACTATACTTGATCCGTTCTATCGGGAACCATGAGAAGGCTCTCGACAATTCTGGGCTAGCAGGGACACGAAATTGTTCCATTATATTAAGTAAACATATATTAATCAACGCAAAACCAACCATACCACTGGTTCAGGTGGATAATCATCTTCATGCGACACACAGTGGCTTCAACTCAATAGCGATAATTGATAGTCCTGTGAACCGAAACAATTAACCCCACAAACGAAATAATCATGTTAAACAACCTTCGGTAAACAAATATGGACGTCATGGATGCGTTTTCTTTCCCTTTCTTTTACGCGACATTCATACATCCATTTTTTCAAGCGAAGTCAAGTGTGTTACCGCACCTACAAGCGTGGATATCTTTCACGAAGCCAGGTGGGGGTTTCTGATCTTTATTTTCCAAATACATTTCCAAATTGAATTCGGAAAATGGCGGCTTATCAAAAGCAAGGTACCAAACCAGAGGGGCCAGGCCCCGACCCACCGGGATACCTAGCCACGCACACCCACTGTCCTACATGCAGCTTATTTCCGGGTACTATCCAGCCTAGAACTGCAATATCTGCATTATTTTGTGCAGGAAATTAACAAGAAATTGATATGGAAGAACATGAAATTATATTCCGCTTCAATTCATTGTCCTCTGTACCTGATTGTATTTTCTTTCATCTGTATGTTAGCTGAGAAGCTAGATCTCAGTTAGGTGTCAAAGCACGTTCGTTTTTTCTCCATCCCTAATTCAGATTCTGTTGCACTCTGCTTTCGCTGCATGGCAGCCGCTCCAAATTCTGGAATGTGCTTGCTTACAAAGTCAGCTGGCTAATATGGGTGGGTCGTTGGTCATTATATAATCGTGGAGCAAAGCTTTTGTTATGGTCTAGAGTGGTTGGCGGCGCGGGGATAGCTCTCAAACGGGCTTGAGACGTGAATTAAAGGTATTTTGGCGTCATCTTCTCATGTATTTAGCGTGAAATTATGACGGCTGTATCCATACGCATTTCTTATTGATATATTGATATTGATATATTGAGACATTGATATTGATACTTCTAGTGCGATATTTTGAAGCCAGACACGTCAAGAGCACTTTGTATAAGAATGCTGAACAGACATCCGAAGCAGAGGCGCAGTCAAGGGGGGTCAGAGGCCCGCCTCCTGTCCCCTTAGGAACCACAAATCCACTGGAGGAAACACATTGTGAGATTGTCACGCGTTGAAACGAACAATTCACGGTGCGTTTCGTGTGCTGAATGCGTGCTCTATTTCATAACATTTTAATGGTCTAGCCCCTACAAGAAAATAATGGCTGCACCACTCATCAAAAGCGGTGAAAGAAAAAGCTGGTACATATCAATTTGCACCAAACCGGTGTAATTGAAATCACTTCGGGGCCGAAGTTTCCCTGATTAACATATGATTATAAGCATTGGGGTTTTAGGGTGCGTCAACCCCATTGGGTTATATTGCACCCATAACAAGGTTGCCTAAGCAAGCGTTAGAATGTCACATACGAGTATCGGTAGCCATTAAGGCACTTGATATAGGATCTGAGGGAACAGTTTATCAGTCAGGCAGGTGAATGTATTACGTCAAATTCTACTTCTGCAAGGGACCACAAAACCGTTCTATTGTGTATAAATCGGGAATCATCTCCCAATAGGGCCTTCAACCTCAAAGCATTCACATCATACCCGAAGTGGCGCCTGCGTTCTTCTGTGTATGCTGCGCACACCATCAGCACGTGGTGCACAGTCAGCGCGGCATTACACCTAACACATTTCGGCCTGTCGTCCCCGCACAATAAATGCCTATGTGTCGCAAGAATGTGACCAATTCCGAGACGACAGATGGCTACCTCGTCTCTTCTAGTCTTGCTGAAAGACGAGGGCCACGGAGCATATTGCTGGTTTGATTGTATCGTTCGATTTGCTTTTATTTGTTCAACTCCACTTGGTCCCATCTGCCCTGCCACCGTCTGATAATGAGTGATGAGATAATTGGGTAGTAGTAACTGGCAGGAAGTGGGAGAACGCGACTCCTCGTCGTTTGCGCTGCACGCCTTGCAGCCCGGTCGGCCAGCTCGTTGCCCCGGATTCCGACATGTGCTGGAATCCAGCAAAGTATTTCCTGTTTACCCATGAGATGCAGCGAAATAAGGTGCGATAAAATGTCTCGTACAATGACATGTTGCTGGATAAAACTGCGCAACGCCACAAGACTGCTCAGAGAATCAGTCAAAATAACATGTAAAATCTCGTCGTCAACCTCGATGTATGCAAGGGTTTTGCTGATGGCCATCAACTCTGCAGTGAAGACCGTGGTATGTGGCGCAGGGTGAAAGATCGTGTGGTGGATCCTCATACGAAAGCACTGCTCATGCCGGTGACAGTCCTTGAGGCATCTGTGTAAGCAACGGTGTAGCCATGATATGCTGAAGAAATGTGTTCGAGTGTACGTGATAGTAGCTCCTCTTTTGCCATATCTTGTTTTCTCTCGGCAGCAAGGGCGATGTCGATGAAGGGGGCGATTAGCTCCCACGGGGGTTAGTTGTTTGCTCATACCGCCTGATTCCATGCATTCGAATTTTCATTTATATCAGGAGGGTTCTCATTCTTACACAATAAGGTGTTCCTCTCTTAACATGATCGCGAAGGGGTGCATGTATGTCACGGGAGAACACCGCTGGACATGATGGGTGTGCCGGGAACTGTCGTAATTTGCAGGCGTATCGGAGACCGATCTTTTCACGCCTGATGGACAATGGTGGTTCGTGAGCATCCGCTAGTACGCTGACCGTTGGGAATGTGCGAAATGCTCCGGTAATTATTATCAATGCAGCATGGTGTACTGGATCTGGCATTCGCTTCGTGGTAGCACACGCACCGTCATATATAAAACACGCGTTGTCGAGCTTGGAACGAATGAGATTACGATATAGCAGATGCAGAGTCCTTTGGTCAGACAAAAGATCGTGTGGTGGATCCTCATACGAAAGCACTGCTCATGCCGGTGACAGTCCTTGAGGCATCTGTGTAAGCAACGGTGTAGCCATGATATGCTGAAGAAATGTGTTCGAGTGTACGTGATAGTAGCTCCTCTTTTGCCATATCTTGTTTTCTCTCGGCAGCATAGGGCGATGTCGATGAAGGGGGCGATTAGCTCCCACGGGGGTTAGTTGTATTTTGCATTCATGACCGCCTGATTCCATGCATTCGAATTTTCATTTATATCAGGAGGGTTCTGCATTCTTACACAATAAGGTGTTCCTCTCTTAACATGATCGCGAAGGGGTGCATGTATGTCACGGGAGAACACCGCTGGACATGATGGGTGTGCCGGGAACTGTCGTAATTTGCAGGCGTATCGGAGACCGATCTTTTCACGCCTGATGGACAATGGTGGTTCGTGAGCATCCGCTAGTACGCTGACCGTTGGGAATGTGCGAAATGCTCCGGTAATTATTATCAATGCAGCATGGTGTACTGGATCTGGCATTCGCTTCGTGGTAGCACACGCACCGTCATATATAAAACACGCGTTGTCGAGCTTGGAACGAATGAGATTACGATATAGCAGATGCAGAGTCCTTTGGTCAGCACCATACGACATACGAGAAGCACACTTCAATATCGACATGGCCTTAAAACACTTACCTCAGAGCACTCCCTTATGCTCCCGGTATGAAAGACGGTGGTCAAACTGCACTCCTAGAAAACGAGCCATTTGTACTGACGAAATGTCTTGTCCGTACAGCCTCAGCGTCATGTCCGGGCAGCTACGTCGACGTCGACAAAAAATGAATTGCTACCGTTTTTGCTGTCAAAAACCAAAAACCATTCCGATGTCCCCACTTCTCGAGTCGAGAAATTGTAAGTTGCAGCTGTCGTTCCATGAGAGGAGTTCACGAGCTGCAAGACCAGATCGCAAAATTGTCGGCAGAGATCGTCCGATTGAATAGGGAAGTGAGTTACCAATTTCATTTATAATAAGCGAGAGGAGTGAAGTGCTCAAGACACTGCTCTGAGGAATTCCCTGAACCTGGTGGAGCCAATCTGATATCTGATTACCCACGCACACGCAAAACTGTCGGTTTATCATAGTCTTTCAAAAACATGCTCAGAGATCCACGAATGCCATACTGATGGATCTTCTGCAGGATCCCATGTCTCCAGGCGGTATCAAAAGCGCTCTCAATATCGAAAAACACTGCTCCCAAATGCTTCTTTCTCACAAAAGCCAATCGAATTGTAGTACCAAGCCTTAAAACATGGTCAATCGTACTGCGGTTTTTTAGAAAGCCGCACTGGTCGTTGGTTAAGACATTCCGAGTATTTAAGTACCAATTCAATCGAAGGTTTGCCATTCTATCCACCAATTTACACAATGATGATGTGAAAGATATAGGACGATAATGGGCTGGTTCATTGCCACTTTTGCCAGGCTTTAATAGTGCCATGATGATTGCTTTTCGCCAGGTTGGTTGAAAATATTCCACATCCCAAATTCTATCATAAATTGCAAGTAGAGATGTTGATGTTGGCAAATACTTCAGATGTTGGCAAATACTTCAACACTTCGAAAATGCCGTAAATGCCGGAGGTAAATGCCTCCGGCCCCTCACACACATTTCTCAAACCTCCGATCGCAGTGTCCAATTCAGCTTGGGTAAACGGCAAGTTGCAACAAGTTGTTTATGTGTGGTAAAATATATCTCCCTCTGACTACGGTCACGGTGTTGTAGGAATTCTGGATCTGTGTGTTCGCTTCGCCTTGCAAAAACATCAGCAATATGGGTGGCTACTTCGCCAGGATCGGCTATGATGTTGCCTCCTACGTTCAGTATCGACAGGGGCACTGGCGAGAATTGCCCGGAAATCCTCGTAATACACGCCCATGCTTCGAAAGTCGGTGTGGTTCGGCACAGACGCCCTATGTAGGATCCCAATGATGCGCGCTTCGCCGCTCGTATGGCGCGCCGAGCCAGTGACTTGGCCCTTCTGAATACTGTCAGGTTTTCTGTTGAACTGTGACGATCGAATGCCCTGAAGGTGCATCTCCGAGCTCGAATTGTTAGGTGGCACTCCGGAGTCCACCTTGGGACCGGAGTACGGCGGGGAGTACCGGAGGTCTTTGGTATGGAAGTGGCGGCAGAGTCGATTATTATTGAGGTTAAAGCCTAAATTGTTTATAGCGGATCTTCGGGGTCAGTTGGAAGACTGGCTTCCACTCCTGATTGGGACTCACCCCACGTAACGTTACGAAATTTCCACCGCTGTGGACGCCGACCGAATACCGCGCCATCGCGGTAAGACAATCATACCGGGAAATGGGCACTTCCTAGCGGGTCATCGGATACCGACCATGTAAAATGTTGAACCAGTTGTGGCCTGACTATGCTCAAATCGAGAGGTGATGTTTGACCAGAAGGAAGCGTAACATGTGTCGGCGTTTCAGAGTTTAAAATACATAGCGACTCGTCGACTAGAAAACGTTCCAAAACTCGTCATCGTGTGTTAATATCAGTACAGCCCCCAAGTGTATGGTGTGCGTTAAAATCTCCTAGCAGGATGATCGGTGGAGCTAGCTGAGTCAGCAGTTGGCTGATGTCTAAAACGGTAAAACCTGTTCCAGGAGGTAGGTATATAGAGCAGATGCTGAATGGTCGTCGTCCAAAGTACACCCGTGCTGCTACTGCTTGGACATCGCTACGCAACTTGACCTATTGAACGGGTATACTGTGGTGTACTGCCAAGAGCACACCACCGTGCACAAAGTCACTAGCTGGTACGTCTTTCCGGAAAGTCGTGTAGCTTTTTATTTTTATGTTGCAAGCTGTGCTGGGCCTCAGGTTAGTTTCCTGCGAGCAAACCACGCTTGGACGGTGCTGTCGTAAAAGTGTTTGTAGATAGTCCATGCTCGTACGCAGCCCCCTGCAGTTCCATTGTAAAATGGTCTGTAAGTTAACCATTTAAAACGCTAAAGCTTTTAAAAACCTGGCATACGATGTGCACATTTGTACGTGCTTGTTGCGTAAAACGTGATCATCACAGATTATGTTGAGCTTTGATAATCACTCAATTCTGAGGATACTGAGCAAGCACGAGGCCGGGATCTCGGGCTCCCTCCACCTGGTGGTGACCATGGCGAGACCCGCTTACGTCCAGCCGCAGGAGACCATTGGGTTGATTTTCCGCCTGCGCGGAAACACCCCGACGGTGGGCCCATTAACTTGTTTGTGCTCTCGGCGGACACAGCACCCTCGTGGACTGCAGCAGTATATGGGCGAGTTATGGGAGGCCCCGTAGCTCGCGCGGTTGGCGATGGGTCCCATGACCCGCCACGGGAAGCCCGGCCCGACGCCCCCATGTCAGGAGCACCGGAGAGGACCTCCTACGCCTGTGGTGGTACCACTGACATCCTGCGGGCCACTGCACCAGTCCCACGAGAGATGGTTGGAGGTGGCGGAGGGCTAACAGTGGATTTGGGTGTGGGCAAGCCGTATTGGGTGGATGTGGATGTGGTGGTGAGAGTGGGTGTGGTTGTGACGGTGGATGAGGTGGGGTTTCGGGGGGAGCTGGAGATCTGAGGCTCCTGGTGCGCTGTCGGGCATGTTTGTTGAGCATGGGAAGCGGGGAACTGGGAAATACTATTTGAGCCCGGGTAATTGGTAGTACGTAGCGTGCTCCTCACCTTCTCTGCGTACGATACCTTGGGGTGAATCTCATCGTAGGCCTCTCTGGCCTGTCTAGAAGATAGGTTTCTGGAACATTTTAAAACAAGGATCCCCCTTTTCTTCAGATGTGGTGGGCAGTGTCTGGCTATCAAAGGCAGTGTGTGGGACCTGGCCCTGACCGCAATTTACACACCATACGCGTTTCGATTCACATTTTTCGTCAGTGTGTTCCGAAGTGCCGCACCTACCACAGGTCGGGTAGCCGCGGCAACATTATGTAGCATGTCCGTAACGTTGGCAGCTAAAACATCTCATCGGTTTCGGGGCGAGAACACGTACCTTTATCTTCACGTATCCTACATACACTGTTTCGGGAAGGTCCGTCGAATTGAAAGTTAAAATAATGTTGTTTGTTGCTTGCAGGTCGCTCTCTCCTCACCTTAATCCTGCGCGTTTCCACACCGTACTCAGACAAGCGATCGACGATTTCTGAATCCGATATGTCCTTAAGATGAAATCAGTTTGGAAACGTCCGTCGTCTTACCCTGCTCCCTTATGGAGTATTTGAATTCAGTTATCCCTAGGGTCCTCTTATCGTCGTCTGCACTCTGAAACTCCACCTCGATTGAGCCATTCACAACTTCTCACATCTCACTACTTCACCCATTTGATCGCATCCGCGCCTACGCTCAAAGGGTGAAAGTGCGGATAGGCTCTTCCCAGGATCACTAGACTTTAATACCAGTACTCGTGGAGAGGGTGATCTGGCTTCCAACTATACTTACTCTATGAGAAGCAGTGATAAGGATCACTGTGTAGGACGGCGAGCTTGCAGGGCGGTACGTCTCTGCAGGTGGTCGGTGATATGTCTTCCGGAAGGGGAGATACGACTTCCGGAAAGAAGGCTAACATTCCGGCCCTTTCTGTGAGGTCCGGGATAGGTTTGTTTATCTAAGTTACCCATGAAAGTGTACTTTTGTTTCGGCTCCTCACGGTACCCCACCACACAGGGGCCCTGATGGGGGACGCCTGCATCCAGATAACGGGAGGATGTCGGATACCCGAAGAGCGATGCGGGCCAGGCGATGCCGTCCCCGACCGGGAGAGAGATACTCACCACCCAGGCCGGAATCCAGCACCACCCACCCCTTGACCCCTACTGGCCAGGCCAGCAGGCACCGGGACGAAGCACAGGCCCCGACCCGAGGCGACAAGCCACTTGGTCCGTATGGGGCCATACGAATCCGCCTGCCCCTCCGGGATATCAGGACCAAAGAGGTGTGTTGGTCCATCGTCACCACTAGAACCGCGCGACGGCGGACCTCAACCTCCAGGACTCCGTCAACCCCAGGGGACGGGCCGAGGGGGCGCGGCCACCCCGCTAAAACTGAGCGGAATGGTAGATCAGGTTGGTTGGTTGGTTGGTTACTTGAGTCTTCGGGCGCCTCGACCAGGTTTGGTCATTTAGCGCCCATGGTAGATCAGGGGAAGCTGGCCAACCTACTCGTACCAAGGGAAGGGTTGGTGCTGCAGGGTTGGATGAAAGGTGTACAAAAGGATGCTGGTATGGGGTGGGTACGGGAATTTGAAGACAGGGATGGACAAGGGTGACTACGAATCCCCGGAAACACCGCGTTTCCACACCCCTCATCGGTGCGGCTGTTACCCCGAGGGAGCGCCAATTCCCTGGCGAGCCGAGTAACGAGGCTGACCCCACTGCGGAGTTACCTAATTAGCATAGTCTTAGGGTGAATTATTTTCATGGCTATGTTCAGCTGGTCTGCAGAATACCTACGTTAAATGTCGTAGGTGTTCTTTTTTCGAGAACGCATTTCATTTAACCCTACAACTGCTGGAGGAGGGGCGCAAATACTGCCCCGGCTCCGATCTCATCATGATGATGTCAAAACGCCAGGAATAACAGTTGTGGTTCAGAATGTTTATTATGTTTTGGTAGACTATGACAACATATATGGAGGTGATGGATGCAAAAGGCTCCAGGCCTTACATCTAGACACCTCTCTCATCATTACATACTTCTTCCACACGCATACATACTGACACTCATACTCACACACATACTGACACACATACTGATACTCATACTGACGCAGACACACGCACGCACGCACACACACACACACACACACACACACACACACACGCACGCACGCACGCACGCACGCACGCACGCACGCACGCACGCACGCGCGCACACACACACACACACACACACACACACACGCACACACACACGCGCGCGCGCGCGTGGATGTACGCTGCGTGTGTGTGTGTGTGTGTGTGTATGTGTGTGTGTGTGTGTGTGTGTGTGTGTGTGTGTGTGTGTGTGTGTGTGTGTGTGTGTGTGTGTGTGTGTGTGTGTGTGTGTGTGTGTGTGTGTGTACGCGCGCGTGTGTGTGTGTGTACGACGTACGCGCGCGCGCGCGTGGATGTACGCTCATGCTCATTCACGCATGCACGAATTCACACATTCCCCGTGCATACGTATGCATAGCTGAACAATGCCACGTAGAAGGACGTGTGCTGGTCGTCGCCCTTTGTACGGAGTGTTGCTCATTGATTGTTGCGCTGCAAGTGTGCGTGGGGAGGGGAGGGAGATTTGCTCTGCACTCACGGCAGTACTAGGGAGCATGGCCTGCGGGCAGCAGTTTTAGAGTTTGCGTATTCCTCGAAGGTGTAAGGATGCATTTTGTTACGTTTCATGCTCTAGTGATGGAACATCCAAAAATACGATTGATTCGGGATATTCCAATACACAACGGCACGCGAATGATGCCAAATATTGCAATTCAAGGGGGCGGAGCAATCGGACGTTCCGACGCAAGGTTCTCCATGTACGAAGTGCGTCGCAAACCACCCAATAAACAAATAAAACAGTCCATGAATTCACAAACCCAGGAGAATACTGAGAGTCGTGAATGGACGAGGATATGATGCACTAAGGATAGTACAATGCCACCGTTGTCAATGGGCCATTACAAAACATTCCGTTCTTCCGTCACGAACCAGCACTCTGGTTGCATCCTCGTCACATTATTGAAACACTACAGTATGCAAAACACGATAGTGCCAATGGTACACCGTTTCACAGCTGTATGAAAACACTTGACGAAGAACACTTCAAATATAAATGCTTTCTATATATTCAGCAAAGTTAGATGAAATATATAGAAAGCATTTTGCACACGCCCTCATGCAAACAGCGAATTACCATTCAGACGAACGTTGAAAAGTTGTGCGGTCACGTGCTCGGTACAACAAACACATCGAATACGACACATCGAATCGCTGTCACTGCAACATCCCATGGCCTGTCGGCCGACCGGACAGGTACGAGGCCGACGCAGAGCGCCAAATCGGAGATGGAAGGTGACCCAATGGCGACATTGGAGACGGAAGATGAACCAATGTCGACATTGGAGACGAAAGGTGAACCAATGGCGGCATTGGAGACTGAAGGTGGGCCAATGACGACATTGGAGACGGAAGGTGAACCAATGGCGGCATTGGAGACGGAAGGTGGGCCAATGACGACATTGGAGACGGAAGGTGAACCAATGGCGGCATTGGAGACGGAAGGTGAGCCAATGGCGACATGGAAGACGAAAGGTGAACCAATGGCGGCATTGGAGAATGAAGGTTAGCCAACGGCGACATTGGAGACGAGCCACCACCAGATGTCAGGGGAGAGGACATTGCCGACCTTGTGCAATACTCGAGACAGAAGGCGAACCGGTTCCAAGACTACAGGCACCGTAAGAAGGTAGCTGCTGCAAATGGCACACATCAATTATAAACGAACGAAGGCACCAGTTTCAGTTTGGAGCATCTTATAGCTAACATTCAAAATACGACAAACGAAAAGAAATTCTAAATACGCAGCTTGCTGATGCCTTGCCTTGCTTACTGATGCTGACTTGTTCAATTTGTGATTGCAAAACAACACCCCAAAGCACGCATATATCCGATGAAAAACTCGTGATATTTACATACAATGTGATTACATGATGGACAACAATATTCTACTTAGTAAAGCCAAGCTAACATGTACAACACAAGTACCTAGGTTATACCCAACACACGAATTAATAATCACCCGCTGAAGCAATGCAATTATCAACGGCTTACATGTGGCAGAGCACAGCTTTACGAGTTGCAATGCATGATTTGATCGCAGTATCGTAGTCAACTTGTGGGGTCGCAGTTGAACATAGCGACCGGACCTGGGATCTGACCATCCCAATTGCTACTGTTCCTGTCAGTTTCGCCCAACAGGTTCAGATCAGGTGCACATGGCTTTTACACACGGCAGAAAAGGTCAGGTGAGGTTAGGCCAGCACCGTTCTCACACTCGCAGTCGGGTCAGACGAGGTCAATTCAAAACCGATGTCAGATACAGTATTATTCTGGTCGACCCTCCCTCCCCCACCCAAACACACGCACCCACATTCCGGAGATTATCCACTATTACACAGCTCCACTACTACACAGCTCCATTACTTCCCCTCGTGCGAGCCAGCTCCTGTTGCCCGTCGGCCACCCGTCCGCATTAGGCTCCCAGCACGTCTAAGTCTGTTTCCCACCAGCTGTCCCTCGCTTCGCCAGTCAGATCTTCAGCGGCGTCGCCGTCATCGTCGCTGGGATCCGGGTAGCGCGCAGCCAGCGTCGGCACCGGCGCGTAGCGATGTCCGTCGAAGCGCACGAAGTAGCGGCCGACCTCACGGTGGAGGATCGGCTTCGGGTTCCCCGACAGCTCCAGGTTATCTGTGGCGACGGGCGCGGCGGTGTTACAATAATGGTTTTGTGTTAGGTGTGAGATGTTAGCCGAAACGAGGATAGTAGGATGTTGAAATGTTTCACGAAAGTATGTCAATCAAAATATCATTTCAGTTCTTTAAACTCAGTTTTGAACAAATGGTGTACTCGTAAGTGCACGTTTCTCGTTCAATGTGTGGGCCAGCTAATATAGTGATGCCAACGATAACGATTGCGATTACATGCTATCAGCAAATGCCACTGCTTAGCATATTTCATTATACATTTTCTCTGTACCTGGAATGGTACTACGTGATGCTTGTGTATGACAGTCCATAAAGTTACGCATAAGTATTGTACGAAACACTTTTAGAGATGAGTTATGGATATTTCTTACGCACAAATCAACATACATGATATCGACGCTTCCTTCGAAAGGACGTCTATTCAATGCTTAGAGAGGTATATTCCAGCCAATTTCACGAATAATTCATCACTGAGGTGTGGTGACACATCAGCACGGCTCACACTGAAATGCAGTCACACGCAAACACGGCTCACAAGGAGGTGCAGCGGAGCGCGTGCTACGTATAGGCACATTCGCAAACAAACACGGAGGTGAAGGCACACAACAAACACGCGCCACATGGGACGTACAGCGGAGCACGTGCTACGCGTAGGAACAGTCCCACATAAACACGGAGGTGAAGGCACACAACAAACACAGGTCACGTGTAGTAAGGCACAAGCACGGACCGTGCGAGACACGGTGATGTGACTGTCGGGGCAGATACAGGTGGCTCGCCAACCCCTGCCACGCGCTCAGTCAGTCCTCAGGGCTGTAGTCCGGCGAGGGAATACTGAGAATATGTCATCGTCACTCCGGCCGGCCCACTGGGGCACAAACATACAGATGTCAGGGGAGAACACAGACGAAACCGCCCGCGGACAGGACGGCAAGGTCACGAGCTTTTCTCGGCACCACTGGACACCTCACATGGGGCTGCTCGCTGCTAGGCAGGTGACGTCTGCTGGTAGTGACGTCCCCACCAGCCCAGCTCAATGGACACTGCTAGCGGGATCAATATCACCGTGGCAGAGGTACCAACATTTGCCGCCAACATTGTATGGCAACAAATGCCTGCACCGCGGGTAGCTGAGAGGCACCTCAGAGGCGGCTGAGACGCGGCTGAGACGCGGCTGAGACGCGGCTCAGAGGCGGCTGAGACGCGGCTGAGACACGGCCCAGAGGCGGCTGAGACGCGGCTGAGACACGGCTCAGGTGCGGCTCAGAGGCGGCTCAGAGGCGGCTCAGAGGCGGCTGAGACGCGGCTCAGGTGCGGCTCAGAGGCGGCTCAGAGGCGGCTGAGACGCGGCTGAGACACGGCTCAGGCGACTCAGAGGCGGCTCAGAACCTGCCGACAGCCTACCCGTCACCGATTACGTAACCCGGCAGCCGAGGGACACCTAGCACCAGTGCCGGGCCGATCCCAGCCCCGCCTGGCCCGCAGTCGAGCCGTGGAACCTGTACTCAGTCTCGTCACATATCGGTGACATTGACGCTGCCGACATAGAATGGGGAAGCAGTCGCCGAGGTAGAGTGTGGCGGCACGTCAGCACGCCTCTGCAGGTACAGACTGAGCAACACAAGAGTGCACCGCTCCCAGTATAGACTGGACAACACACTTGTGTGTAGCTTCATGTACAGACTGGACAACACGTTAGTGCATCACCCCAAGTACGGGGGGTGGACAGTCTAGCGGTAATGCACTTGTCTCCTAACCAAACGACTGTGGGTTCCAGTTCCACCTGTCGCTACTCCTCACTCGCCACGAATTTAGACGGGGGAGAGTGGCGACGCTGCATGATACACAACAGCTGACGCGTCGTGCAGCCAATAACCGCCGCTCCAAGTACAGGCAGGGCAGCACAATAGTGTGCCGCTTCAGGTACAGGCTGGACAACACATTAGAGTACCGTTTCAGATGTAGACTGGGGAACAAATTGGCGTGGCGTTTCAGGTTCAGGTTCAGACAGCCCAACACATTATTGCGCCACTTCAGGTGCAGACTGGGCAACAAATTAGTGTGTCGTTTCAGGTATAAGCGGGTAAACACATTAATGTGATTTCAGGTACAGATTGGGTAATAAATTGGTGTGCCGTTTCAGGTACAAACCAAACCACCCATTAGTGTGCCGTTCCAGGTAGAAACTAGACAGATGTTAGTGTACCGTTTCGCGTGCAGACTGGGCAACACATTCGTGTCCCGTTCCATGCATAGACTGGACAACGCATTAGTGTACCGTCCCAGGTACAGACTGTGTGCGACACATCAGTATGCTGCTTCACATATTTAGCCTCATTTCGGCGGTTGCACTGAGAGGCGCTGAGCACGTCGATATTAAAGTACCGAAAAGTCGCCATCGGACTAATCAGTCAGTTACCTCGTTTACATGAACCGGTCAGTCGTAAACAAAAATGTCCGATATGATCGATTCGCAAAAGTTCCGATCGCGCGGCCCGTTTACAAGAGCAAAGCAGGCATCTAATCGGATTTTTACGATTTGACGGCTGACGCAATGTGGTGAAAAGTGTATAATATTTGGCGTATTTTTGCGCTTCTGACGCACCTGCTTCGAGCAACGGCGTACGCAGACACAATGCATCATCAATGATCCATGTAGTTTGAGGTCGTTGGCCAGATATGTAGGAAATCTGTGAATTCGAAGGATCCACGGAGCCGATGACAACATAGCCGTTTATTCTTCGTGAATCAAACGGTGCCTTGGTTCCAGGCTAGACTATGTTCTATAGCATAGGTTCCAGATATGTAATGGTGCATTGCTCCAGACTGTGCAATGGTCAAATGAACAGGGTAAATCAGGTTCACTACGCAATCCAAGAGATAGATCAGCAAAACAAAAACGCTGTGACAAATCCGCAACACTCCGGGACACATTGTAAAACTGACGGTCGGGGCACGCACTAATAACGTGACGTCTCAACAGTGATTTCAGCTGTTACATGTCTGATTTTTGCATGTCGTAACTAGGTTTGCAATTGTAGTTAAAAACAAGACGTTTTCTTTCATAATTACCCTAAATGTACTGAAAACCTAGCAGAGAATAGCATCAAGATGTATCATGACCTTTGCAGCCGTACCGTTATTTGTTAATGATTGACGCTAATCGCAAACTTCCACTTACCGAAACGTAAATTTGCGTTAAGCTATTCGCATGTTTTGCTACGCCAAAGCCCGTTTACAAGAGCATTATTTTCGCAAGTTTCTCTAATCGCATCGTATTCGGAAGTTTTGCTGCTCATGTAAACGGGGTAAATACCCTTCAAGCATAGCACATCATCAAAACTGTCAGGGCAAAACTGGCAGTCAGCTTCGCCAACAGTATAATGGATAATCACAGTGGGCTGCGCCAGATATAATTATGGATTGCGTGAATTTCGTGAAACAGCGCAGAAATTTTAGAGCAAAATTGAAAAGGACCATCATAATCCTGGGTGATGCGGCCTGGTAATTAATTGTGAGTGAAACGAAGTAACGACATGCAGAGCTAGTTCCCAATAAACACATTTCAGGAAACCGAAAACGTGCTAACTCACATGCCACTACATCAAAAACTCAAGGTGGAACCTATCATAACCCCTGACGAGGCCGATCGGCAAATCCACATTCACGGGACGATGGGAAGTGGGTGTTTTGGGAAGCTTCCTAATGTCCGACCAACGTAAGCTAGGATACGATGCAAAATAAATATCCCAGAATCCTAAAGTCAAGTGAGGTCACGCCATATAGGCAGGTCAACGAAGTTCAAGCTTGCATATCCCACATCACATTTGACTAGATTACATTTGAAGTATACAAATTTTGTGCCAATGAACAACTGACATGATACTGAAACGCAGGGTGAAAATAAAGGTTTTTCGTTAGGTGTGAGATGTCGAAACCGGCATGGAAGGATGTCAAAATTTGCCACAGAATTAGTTGTCAATTAAAATGCTTTTGATGTCTTTCAGACTCAAATTTATCAGACATCAAGTACCTTCACCATTTGAGCCAATGGTGTAGATACTTACAACTGTACATTTGCCATTTGCTTTGATATTCATAATTTAGAAAGAGCTACATTCGCGACAGTGAGAAAAGTATGTATGCTATAAACTGATACCGTACGCCATGTTTCATCATAGTTAATCCATTTACTCGAAATTGCGTTGCGAAATGTTCATATATCACTATTCCTTATTAGGAGCTTTAGCATGATACTTGTAAGCGACAGACAGTTAGAAAGGAGACACAAAGACTTCATAAGCACGCAACATGGAGCAGGATGTTGATACTTCTTGGAGAAGGATGTCGATTGAGTGTTCACAAAGTGGCATTTTCCACCCTATTTTACGAATAATTTATCACTGCTGAAACGTCTTGCAATATGCCAAGCTTCTGACCGCATGACTTGACATTAGGTCACGCTGGGACAACAAATATATCGATAGATTGATAACATGTTCACATCACCCTTCATCTCAGTGTACAATGTTTGGAAAGCAAATTCCAATACAGGCAAAATCAGGTCACATTGCACAAAGTAAGGCCATTTCAGGTCATTGGTTGGCCACTCAATGTCATGTTGCTCGATGTAGACGACGCTGAAATCGAATTAAAATATGACTTGACGAGGAACAGTAACATTCTGCACCAGACAGTATTGTGTAAAATATACATATTTGACTGGACCTCATGTCATTCACCTTTGGCATAGCTGAGACTAAAATGACTATTGCGTGTTCATTATCATTGTATGCATTGACGGCATATTACCCCAAATTCAACTTTTTACACTTAACACGGTAAAAAAGGACGAACTTGACCTCACCATAGGCCGGTAACTTTTAAATCAATTGCAATTTCAGGTTAGCAGAGTCGTCCGTCTTGATGAAAGAACACCATGATTTGAGTTTGGTGTTGAGATGTTGCAACTACTCGGAATTGTGTCACTTCGAAGATTTGAAGCATTGGTTTCTTTGATCCGCCCAATGTCCATGACCTCTGAAGATTTTGGCTTGAAATGTACACGATATGTAAAACAGACGTAAAGAAGGTAATGAAAGTTTGGTATCTCTGAGACCACTCATTCGGCCCTTTATCCGGGCAAAAAATATGAAGAGGAGCTCTCCAGAGCCTCATTCGCCGGTCGACGAGGGTTAAATGGAGTTTCACGTACCCATGCGTCGCGGCGCCCCGGTGGCCAACTCTGCGCCACAGGAATGCAGCGAGGCGTCGGTCGTGCCGACATCCCGCGGCGAGAGGCGACGGCTACATGCCAGTCGCAGTGTCCGTCAGCCTAATCAAGGTCGTGACCACAGTCGACACGATCGGCACAGTATTGACCAGGCGGTGCAGGGGGCCGCGTGCCATTCGGCGGCCGGCAGGCCCGCATCGACCTGGGCCAATCGATGTGCGACAGCCGCGCCGGCACCGCCGCAGGGCCAGAGTGGGTCGCGTGTCCCCGGCACACGGCGGCCGTCACCGCCGGCCCGTGGCGGCCGTCAGCAGGCGGCGCTGCACTCGGTGTCGACCGGCGGTGTCGACCGGCGGTCACGACCGCGGCGGCGCCCCCGGCCAGTGTGTCCGTGTGTCGGACGAAGGACCAAGTGGCGCGCTCGGCTCGGTCGGTCTGACGGAGCGGTGCCGCCGGACCGGCTGCGGCGGCCGCCCAGATGGAGCCGGTGCACCAGCTGCGGCTGCTGGCCGCCGGCAGCCAGCCGTGGAACCCCAACATTTGCGCCGCGGCGCCGCCCTGCTTCGCGTACGCGGCCACCCAGTCGGTGTACGTGTACCGGCAGTGGCGGCCGGCCGTCTGGCGACTCGACTGCATCCTGACGCAGCACAGCAAGCTCATCACGTGCCTCGACTGGCTGGCTGGCGGCCTGCTGGCCACCTGCGCCGCCGACCGGCTCGTGTGCGTGTGGGACGTGGCCGAGCAGCGCGTGGTAGCGCGCGTCTCGCAGGAGCCGGCCGCGCGCCTGGTGGCCTGGTCGCCGCACGAGCCCGACCGGCTGGCCGTGTGCGGCCCGCGCGGCCCGCTGCTGCTCTGGCGCTGTCGACAAGGCTCGCCCGAGCTGCTGCGGCCAGACTGCCCGTCGCCGTTCGCGTCCGAAGTGCAGCAGCTCGCCTGGCACCCGCGCCGGCCCAAGTTGGCCGCGGGCCATAAGAACGGCACGCTCAGCCTACTGCCGACCGGCGGCCGTGCGCAACGCCACCTGACGCTGCCAGAGCCGCACGACGAGAGCGACCAGCCCATCAGCGCGCTCGCCTGGGACCCGCTCTCGGACGACTACCTGCTGGTGGCGCAGCGGCACGCCAGCCTGCTGCTCATCGACACCGGCTCGATGGCGGTCATCCAGAGATTCGAGCGGCCGGCCGCCGCCGGCAGCGACTGCCACCTGGCCTGGTTCACCAACGCGCCGGGCCTGTTCGTGTCGGCCGACAGTGCTGCTGGCGTGCTGAGCGTGTACGGCGCCGGCGGCGCCGCGCCACTGGAGAAGATCGCCGTCAAGACCAGCGGCTTCCACGGCGCGCGGCTCATGTGCGACGGGGAGGGCGAGGTGGAGCACGGCCGCACCACGCCGCCGGCGCGCCTGCTGGCCGTGTTCGACGACGGCGGAGTGGGCGTGATGGCGCTCACGTCTCGGCGCTGGGAGTTTTTACAGGAGTCGGGCCACACCGAGACCATCTTCGACGTCAAGTTCCAGCCGCATCTGCACAACCGCATGGCTACCGGCTCGTACGACGGCACCATCAAGGTGTGGAGCGTGGCCCAGCTGCGGCCGCTGCACGAGCACCGAGCCGGCAGCGTGGTGTACGCCATCTCCTGGGCGCCGGCCGACCTGCACTGCCTGGCGGCGGCCACCGCCACTGACGGCGTGCTGCTTTGGAACCTCGACAAACACCGGGTCGTGCGCCACTTCCGCGAGCACGGCGCCCACGCCGTCTACAACGTGAGCTGGTGCGAGCGCGACTCGCGCCGGCTGGCGTCGGTCGGCGGCGATGCCACGTGTGTGGTGCGCCAGCTGAACGGCACCCTGCTGCGCACCTACCCGCACCCGGCCGCCGTCTACGGCTGCCAGTGGCGAGACGACGCGCAGCTGGCCACCGGCTGCCAGGACGGCGCCGTCCGCCTGTTCGACGTCACGCGCAACCAGACGACGCCGGTGCGCGTGCTCAAGGGCCACACGGGCCGCGCCTTCCAGGTGCGGTGGAATGCCATCATCGAGCACGTGCTGGCGTCCGGCTCCGACGACAGCACGGTGCGACTGTGGGACGCCGACAGCGGTGAGTGTCTGCGAGTGCTGAGCGGACACCACAGCCGCGTGCGCGGCCTCGCGTGGTGCCCCGAGCTGGCTCACGTGCTCATCTCCGGCTCGTGGGATTACACCATCCGTGTGTGGGACGCACGAGCCGGCGTGTGCCTGCACGTGGTCAAGGAGCACGCGGCTGACGTGTACGGCCTGAGCGTGCACCCGGTGCGGCCGTTCCTGCTGGTCAGCTCGTCGCGCGACTCGACGCTCCGTCTGTGGGACCTGACGCCGCTCTTCAGCGGGCTGTTCAGACGCACGCTGGTCACCGAGCGCGCCGACGACCTGCTGGGCGGCCCGGTGAAGGCACTGGCCGATGCCGACGAGCCGCGGCTGCGCGGCCTGCAGGCAGCTCGGCTACGCGGGCGGTGGGAATCGTCGGCGGCACGGCTGCGCATGGCCGCCGGCCTCTTCACGCCCGACCCGGACGCGGCCAACCTGTGGGACCTAGTGGCCGTGCTGCAGGGCGAGACGGACACGTCGCGGCTGTCGGCAGACTATTCGACCGGCCTGGTGCACCAGCGTCACCTGGTGGCTAGTCTGGCGGGCCGAGCCGCGCAGCTGGAGCGGCCCGCCGCGCCCGCCGACCGGCTGGCCGCCGGCGGAGCGGTGCACAGCCAGCGGCGCGCCGCGCAGCTCCACCTGCGCGGCGGCCAGCTGCGCCGCTACTGCGACACAATGGCGCAGCTGGGCGACTGGGAGCGCGCGCTGGCCTTGGCGCCCGGCGTGTCGATCGGCTACTGGCGCCAGCTGGCCGAGCGACGTGCCGCCCAACTGCTGGAGCTGGACGACGACCGGCTGCCAGAGCTGAGTCTGGCCACCGGTCAGCTGCAGCTGACGGTGGAGCTGTTCCGCCGCCGCGGGGACCCGCCGGCCGCGCTCGAGGCCGCCATGGTGCAGGCGTCGCGCAAAGTCGGCTCAGCACCGTCCGTCAATGGCGACGACACTGCCAACAATGCCGCCGACTCCGGCGTCTGGCCACTGCCGGCCGCCGATGGAGCGGCAGCGAGCCTGCTGTCGACGGCGCAGCAGCTGTCCACCTGGCACCTGGAGCAGGGCCGGCCGGTGATGGCCGCCTGCTGCCACCTGGCCGTCGACGACGTGACCGGCGCACTGCGCGCGCTCCTGCACGGCCACCTGCTGGAGCTGGTGGTTGTGCTGGACGCACTGCTGGCCGGCGTGGACACGCAGACGGCGGCGGCGGCGCAGGAGCGGGTCGCGCTGCTGACCGAGGCGCGCACCGGGCTGGCACGCCGCTGCCGCGCCGACGCCGAGTGGACGACAGCAGTGGCGCTGCTGCAACGGGTCGATGACCCGACGGCGCGCCAGCACGGCCTGCGCGAGCTCTGCGTCAGAGCGTCCGGCGACGACGCCCACGTGGACGAGGTGTACGCGCTAGCAGGACTTGGCTCGCCAGGCCGCTGTTTGGCCGAGGCCGAGGTGCGGGCCGAGGACGATGCCGAGAAGGCGGCGCTACTGCTGCTCGGCCGGGACCTGGAGCGGGCGCTGCCGCTCTGTCTGCACCTGGTCGACGACAGCCTGCTGTCAGAGAGCGACGACCAGCAGCGCAGCGCGCTGCGTCTGCTGCAGCTGTGCGCCTCCGTGCCGCGCTGCCACAGTCGACGCATCTCCGCCTTCCTGCCGACGCTGACCGCGCTGGCGGGGTACGCGGGTGCGTGCGAGGCGCTGCGGCGAGGCCACGCCGCCACAGTCGAGCTCATGCTGCGCCACACGGCCGCCAGTCTGCAGCGCATCTCGCAGCACCCGCCGCGGCTGCTGCTGGCCGACGTGCACACGCTGCTGGAGCGAGCTCAGCACGAGGCGGCCGGTGCCGGCCAGCCGGTGCACGTGACCGGCTGCCAGCTGCCCGGCCACGGCCGTGTGCTGCGCTGTCACCTGACGGGCCGCGTCATCCGCGGACCCGCCTACCTGCTCGAGGACAACGACAGTGCACTGCCTGCCGGGCTGGCCATCAGTTGGGCGGCCGTCAACCGGTACAGCCCGCTCCGTACCGGCGCCCAGCTGTTTGTCTGAGGCGCCCAGCTGTCTCTCGAAGGCGCTTAGGTGACCGCTGAGGCGCCCAGCTGTCTCCAGAAGGTGCTCAGGTAACCGCTGAAGCGCTCAATCGTCCCTCCTGAGGCACTCAGCGGCTCCCTGAGGTGTTCAACTGCTTCCCTGATATATCAAAACCGCCTGATCTCACCGCTGACTGGGCACCATTCATGGGACACCAGCTACTATGAAAGGCATACCTACTTCTTCTCCCTATCGAAGGACCCAGCTTTCCTCTAATGCTTTAGAAATCAGGGCTAGCACTGAATGAAAACCGTGCTACTTATGTTGGCATCACAGACGGGTTCCTGGGATATGACAAATGTGTGTGCGGCCGTGGCAGACGTGCCTGTGGCCGTGGCAGACGTGCCTGTGGCCGTGGACTACGTGCCTGTGGCCGTGACAGACGTGCCTGTGGCCGTGACAGACGTGTCTGTGGCCGTGGCAGACGTGTCTGTTGCTGTGACAGACGTGCATGTGGCCGTGACAGACGTCCACCATCGTGACAGACTGACTATTTCGAAAGGCAAGTTGTCCTGTATGTTAATTCGAGTTTTCCAAGCATTTACGCCACGCCACCGCTCATCCGCTTGGTACACGACGATGTAGGACGTCTGCGGCGGCGAGGGCGTCGCGACGGAACCCGTTTTAAACGTGCTGGTCGACGGCACGCGGTACGCCACCCGGTACGGTGCTGGTACCAAGTACGGTACCCGGTACGGTGCTGGTACCCAGTACGCCACCCGGTACGGTGCTGGTACCAAGTACGGTACCCGGTACGGTGCTGGTACCCAGTACGGTACCCGGTACGGTGCTGGTACCCGGTAGGGTACCCGGTACCCGGTACGGCCCCGGTACGGTACCCGGTACGGTACCCGGTACGGTACCCGGTACGGTACCCGGTACGGTACCCGGTACGGTACCCGGTACGGTACCCGTACGGTACCCGGTACCCGGTACGGTACCCGGTACGGTACCCGGTACGGTACCCGGTACGGTACGGTACCCGGTACGGTACCCGGTACGGTACCCGGTACGGTACCCGGTACGGTACCCGGTACGGTACCCGGTACGGTACCCGGTACCCGGTACGGTGCTGGTACCCAGTACGGTACCCGGTACGGTGCTGGTACCCAGTACGGTACCCGGTACGGTGCTGGTACCCAGTACGGTACCCGGTACGGTACCCGGTACGGTACCCGGTACGGTACCCGGTACGGTACCCGGTACGGTACCCGGTACGGTACCCGGTACGGTACCCGGTACGGTACCCGGTACGGTACCCGGTACGGTACCCGGTACGGTACCCGGTACGGTACCCGGTACGGTACCCGGTACGGTACCCGGTACGGTACCCGGTACGGTACGGTACCAGTACGGTACCCGGTACGGTACCCGGTACGGTACCCGGTACGGTACCCGGTACGGTACCCGGTACGGTACCCGGTACGGTACCCGGTACGGTACCCGGTACGGTACCCGGTACGGTGCTGGTACCCAGTACGGTACCCGG
The DNA here is from genome assembly GCA_034440575.1 of Imbricaverruca yamaguchii. Taxonomy (NCBI): domain Eukaryota; kingdom Metazoa; phylum Arthropoda; class Thecostraca; family Neoverrucidae; genus Imbricaverruca; species Imbricaverruca yamaguchii. The sequence continues at coordinate 1,540,357 of JAOTOL010001637.1, read as the reverse complement.
TACGGTGCTGGTACCCGGTACGGTACCCGGTACGGTACCCGGTACGGTACCCGGTACGGTACCCGGTACGGTACCCGGTACGGTACCCGGTACGGTACCCGGTACGGTACCCGGTACGGTACCCGGTACGGTACCCGGTACGGTACCCGGTACGGTACCCGGTACGGTACCCGGTACCCGGTACGGTACCCGGTACGGTACCCGGTACGGTACCCGGTACGGTACCCGGTACGGTACCCGGTACGGTACCCGGTACGGTACCCGGTACGGTACCCGGTACGGTACCCGGTACGGTACCCGGTACGGTACCCGGTACGGTACCCGGTACGGTACCCGGTACGGTACCCGGTACGGTACCCGGTACGGTACCCGGTACGGTACCCGGTACGGTACCCGGTACGGTACCCGGTACGGTACCCGGTACGGTACCCGGTACGGTACCCGGTACGGTACCCGGTACGGTACCCGGTACGGTACCCGGTACGGTACCCGGTACGGTACCCGGTACGGTACCCGGTACGGTACCCGGTACGGTACCCGGTACGGTACCCGGTACGGTACCCGGTACGGTACCCGGTACGGTACCCGGTACGGTACCCGGTACGGTACCCGGTACGGTACCAGTACGGTACCCGGTACGGTACCCGGTACGGTACCCGGTACGGTACCGGTACGGTACGGTACCCGGTACGGTACCCGGTACGGTACCCGGTACGGTACCCGGTACGGTACCCGGTACGGTACCCGGTACGGTACCCGGTACGGTACCCGGTACGGTACCCGGTACGGTACCCGGTACGGTACCCGGTACGGTACCCGGTACGGTACCCGGTACGGTACCCGGTACGGTACCCGGTACGGTACCCGGTACGGTACCCGGTACGGTACCCGGTACGGTACCCGGTACGGTACCCGGTACGGTACCCGGTACCCGTCCGGTACGGTACCCGGTACGGTACCCGGTACGGTACCCGGTACGGTACCCGGTACGGTACCCGGTACGGTACCCGGTACGGTACCCGGTACGGTACCCGGTACGGTACCCGGTACGGTACCCGGTACGGTACCCGGTACGGTACCCGGTACGGTACCCGGTACGGTGGCGGCCTCGACGCGCGGCCCACCCGGCCGTTATCGGTTGTCCGTGTTGTCTGACCACGCCAAAGCACGCACCGAGTCGCACGCGATGCCCTTTCCCTGGTCTTTCGAGCGAACGCCGGTGTGCTTATGTGTGTGCGGTGTGCGTCGAAACGATATGCTGATCGATTCCGTCCAGTTCAATATATGAGACGACTTTGCTGGTCGAAATGATCCAAGTGGTCACGATCGAGAACACTGGCAGACCTCTATGCCTCAGACTCAAGGGTATTGGGTTGTAAAATGTACGTACGTTTGTACGTACATGTACGTAATGTAGGTGCGTAAACGTGCATGTATGTACCTAAACGTATGCTTTATATTTTTAGTTGGATTATAGCACTACTATTGCTATGTCAGGCAGCAAGGAACAAATGTGACACGGCCTGACACGGCCTGACACGGACTATTTACAACTTATAATACGTATGCGTAGACGTCTCTCGTCATTAGGCAACCGAAATTGTGCGCTCCACTGGTGTAGCGTTGGTTGGTTATTTGGGCTTATGGGCGCATCGACTGCGATGGTCATGCAGCCCCACCATAACAACACTGGTGTAGCGTACATTAGTCAGATCAAGGGCATTTAATTTAGCTTACTGGTAAACCAAGATCAATTTTGGAACAAGCTTTGGCTTTTAGATAGAAACCCATCGTAGCTTACCGTACTTGGTTCTGAGAGACACAATAAGTACTTGCAGCTAAATGGATACTAATCTTGATGAATTACAGCTTCGGGAAGCAATATCACCCGCAGTTCATCGAGTTCATTAGGAGTATTGTACTTGAGGAGGTGGGTCGGTGGCCGTATCCATGATGAACTAACCATGGTGACACCACATGGGAGGGAATCAGTAACCACGTATTCATTGATTCATTACGGTATTATCATATTTTAGGAGTCAGCGACCGTCTCTTCACCGATTGATCACGGTAACATCGCACGTGAGGGTCAGCAACCGTCTCTTCACTGATTCATCACGGAAGCATCGTATTTGAGGGGGGGGGGCAGTGACCGTTTCTCTGAACCAGAAGTCCAAATAATCTGACAAGTTTTTTATCACCTTTTCGTGTAGTGTATGAAAAAATGTTGGTTGCCGTACACTCGTCCCGTCGCCTTTGAAATACGACATGCATACAGCGTCCGCCACCACTGCGGGAACCCTCCGCTGAAGTACATGAAGCATCTGCCACCACCGCAAGGGACCCTCCACTGAGGTTACTACATCCAGCGACTGCCACACCTGCGGGGACCCTCCACTGAGGTTACAGCATCCAGCTACTGCCACAACTGCGGGGACCCTCCACTGAGGTTACAACATCCAGCGACTGCCACAACTGCGGGGACCCTCCACCGAGGTTACTACATCCAGCGTCTGCCACAACGGGGGGAGGGGTTCCTCAGCTGAAGTACATCCAGCGTCTGCCACAACTGCGGGGACCCTCCACTGAGGTTACAACATCCAGCGTCTGCCACAACTGCGGGGACCCTCCACTGAGGTTACAGCATCCAGCGACTGCCACAACTGCGGGGACCCTCCACTGAGGTTACAACATCCAGCGACTGCCACAACTGCGGGGACCCTCCACCGAGGTTACTACATCCAGCGTCTGCCACAACGGGGGGAGGGGTTCCTCAGCTGAAGTACATCCAGCGTCTGCCACAACTGCGGGGATCCTCCACTGAGGTTACAACATCCAGCGACTGCCACTACTGCGGGGACCCTCCACTGAGGTTACAACATCCAGCGACTGCCACAACTGCGGGGACCCTCCACTGAGGTTACAACATCCAGCGTCTGCCACAACGGGGTGGGGGGTGGGGGGGTCCTCCGCTGAAGTACATCCAGCGTCTGCCACAACTGTGGGGATCCTCCACTGAGGTTACATCCAACGACTGCCACCACAGCAGGGACCTTCCGCTGAAGTATATCCAGCGTCTGCCACTAGTGCGGGTACCCTCCGCTGCAGGTTACTACAAGGCATTCCCAGCCTCTGGCTGCTGCCGGACGGCGGGAGATCATCCACCGCTTTTGGCTGCTGTTGAACGGGGCAGTATTCATCGTATGCGGTTTCGATTTCACGGGGGGATTCGTCACTGCCCTTGGCTGTCGCAGGACGGGGTGACCACTCACCGTCGGCTGCGTATCTGTTTGAGTTGTCGTCGGCCAGCAGGTGGAAGAACGGCTGGCGACAGCCCCGCAGAAGCGTGTGCACTCCCATCTGGTCGACCCAGCTCTGTTGGGAGAGACGCACGATTCCAAACAGGCAGCATCGTCATAGCACACCAGAGGACATCTCATTACCACTGACCTCCCCACAACACACACCCGAAGACGCTAAAGTAACTGTGATGTCCGGAACTGTGTAAGTGACCGTGGTGTTAGGTGTTACGTGACCGTGCGGGTCAGGGTCAGGTACGCATGGGACGCCAGACTTGAACCACCACCGACATCGTTACCAGTGCCACCCCCGCGCACCACCACCGACACCGTTACCAGTGCCTACGGCTCCCGCGCACCACCACCGACACCGTTACCAGTGCCGACGGGTCCCGTGCACCACCACCGACACCGTTACCAGTGCCGACCCCCGCGCACCACCACCGACACCGTTACCAGTGCCACCCCCGCGCACCACCACCGACACCCGCCACCACCACCAACCGTTACAACCACCGACACCGTTACCAGTGCCGACCCCGTGCACCACCACCGACACCGTTACCAGCCCCCCCAAACCGTTACCAGTGCCGACGGGTCCCGTGCACCACCACCGACACCGTTACCAGTGCCGACGGGTCCCGTGCACCACCACCGACACCGTTACCAGTGCTACCCCCGTGCACTGGCTCCATCGATTCCGCGTTGCTGTGCACCCGCCATGACACCAATACGCAGGGAGGCGAGCCGACCACTAAGCGGCATGCGACCATGGTCAGTGGATGACATGTGCCGGCCACTGACCACCAGCCGGTCGGTCTTCCAACACCGCTCCTGTACATACAGCTTCCGATAACGAAATGCGCTGCCGGCGTTTACAAAGAAGTAGTTCGACCACCTCCCCATCCCCTTCAGATCAAGGGGATCAGCCTCAGCATGAGCGTCGGACTAGCTCAGGACCGTTCCGAGACCGGTTCGGCATCCGGTGTTGATGGACCCTTCCCCCCGCCTATCCCAGGGTCCTGGACCCCGGGAGCAGTGACCGAACGTGGTGATACAGGCTATCAAGTCTGGGACTGCAGTCTCAGTCTCAGTTCTGTGTCTCGGGTCCCAGTCACAATGGCAACGACCAACACGGCGACCCGTGCGACCAACTGCTGGAGCAATGTCACCTCATCCAAGGAGTTATGTTCCTACTAATTTGCAACCAGTATCACGATCCGCAGCATGCCCATCGATGCTTAATCTGAAGACTCAGATGAGGTGCTGGTGATCAGGCCAGGTTAGGTCCACGGTCAGTCCCACATCACCGCTGCTAAGCCAGGAGGCCTACGCTCAAGGGCGGTCCGCAGCACCCGGATGAGGTCAGGCAGAAAAAATCGTCGGATTTCGGCCAGCATTTTTCATGAGTACCCATTATTATTTTAGGTTAAGATGAATAAGAACAACTTAATTTGGCGCTGCAAGGTGCCATACCTATCACCATCGTTCCGAAGTCAGTGGGCTTCAGCCCTCTCCCTCATGCTCAATTGCTTTCGAAATTGCCGGGAAGTTTTCACACATAAAATATCCTCGAGGTTTTCGTGTATTTCTATTTCATAACTCGAAATGGCTGGCATACACACACACACACACCATATATATATATATATATATATATATATATATATATATATATATATATATATATATATATATATATATATATATATATATATATATATATTAATATCTATATATATTATTAGCATGATATATAAATACATATATTATACATATGTATAATATATAATTATTATTGTTGTTATTCTTATTATTGATTACTTCGGTGCAAAATACATGAAGTTGATGGGAAGCCCCCCATCGATGGAGTGCATGCTCCATGTTACCCCATGTTAAAAGTCTCAATTATTAGTGAACAGAGCCAACATTGAGGGGGCACCTGGCCTTCAAAAATATACAAAAAGAACATGCCTGGTCTAGACGCATATGTATGAAAAATGGAAAACAATCCTGAAAACTAGCTGCAGGTTCAGGATCGGCACATGCGTTATACGGGAGTGCTATTCCAACCAGTATAGGTACCTCCGCCGGGAGCCTAAATATAATGTTGGCGCCTTTTCCTAGCTGGATGGATACCATCTTCCCACGGCGGCGCATGCCCCCAGTACCCCCACCCTTGTTTACGCCTCTGCACCGAGTGGGGAGGAATTATGCTGCAACAGTTATCTCTTACTTGTTCCTACCCCTCCTACCCGGCCGTGATCTTCAGTTGGCCTGTCTCATCATACTGCTACTACCCGTGGTGCCGCGCGATTCCTGCGGCGCTCGACATGAATGCAGTTAGCGTGGGTCCAACCGAAAAATCCTAGTTTAGGGAAAATACAGCTCATATTCATGGACAAGATTCTTCAAGCTTTCAAATGAACCCCATTTTGTACCATTTCGATGGTATTTAAGATCGTGAATATCGTGTGGAAAACACGTGAGCTTCGCTGGAGCGCCTCCGGGACTTACCAATTGTCCAGCCAATGTGACGTCACCGATTGCCAAACAATATTGGAGGGCCCTGCCTATCCTGCGCTTATTATAAAACGAAAACTTGCTATATGGCGATATGTGCGAGACGCTAGCCTCTGCCGACCAGTAATAGAGCTGTTTGGAAGCTAAGATGTAAATGGTGTAAATGTAAATGAACTTCAATTTTCACCATAATTATGAGTCACCAATGCATATTTGTTTCCAGCTTTTCAAGTTTGCTATTCTCCAGTGGATGTAAGCCTCATTTTATGAAAATAACAAACAAAATACTTTCCAGCTCCACTCGGGTGAGGCACTGCCTTAGTGCCTTACATGGACCGACCGACCCTGCCTACACCTCCAACACCACCACCTAGGCTGGAGATCCACACGATCTAACGAACGACTATCACAATTTAGTGATGAATTATTCGTGAAATAGGGTGGAAAATACCACTTTCTGAGCACTCAAGCGACATCCTTCTCAAAGTAGTATCGACATCCTGTTTCGTGATATTTCCTTATGAAGTATTCTCTTCTTCCTAAGAGTATCTCTTTGATAAGTATCATGCTCATATTCTCGATAAGGGATAGTGATATACGAGCATTTCAGAACTCAATTTCAGGTAAATGGATTACCTCTAATGTGATTTCGCATAAAAAGGTAGTTTATATGGTAGGTTTTTATCGCATTCCCCAATATAGCGCTTAATAAATTATGAATCTAAAAACAAACGATAAAGTTCTAGTCGTAAGTGCGCCATTGGCTCAAAGTTACGTCTGAAAGATATTAAAAGCATTTTAAATGACATCAATTCCAAAACAAATTTAAACATCCTACTATTCTCGTTTCGACATCTCACACCTAACGAAAAACCATTATTTTAACGCTGCTACAAACTCACAGCCGTACGCGATGGAAGAAGAAGCTAGAACAAGCCGATGGTGTGCTTTGTTTCAGATGAGTGTTACCAACACCGACCAAATGACAAAATATCAATCCACTCAGAGATGCTTACGTACCATACAATTACAATCCATCTTCGCAAACTGCACAATTTAGTGCCGCGCATGGAGTACTACCGGGTAAGTTCGCTTCCGATTCTTGCATCTCAGTTGCATGAACTGCACAGTACCGTATTACTATTGTTGTGACATCTGGTGGGTAGCGGTGGCACCGCTATGTCGCCCGTTACCAATAGATGGCAGGGTTGTTCCGTTATGTGTCAGAGGCGCAGACGGTGCGGGGGTCGTGCTGTCTTGGCTGTGACGTGACCTCATGTGATTGGAAGTACCTTGATTATCCGTTGCGGCTGAATGCTAGAACCTATATTAGTGGGTTTACGTGGATTGCATACATGTGACTCGGATATTAGGTTCAACGTTGTGTAGAAAATATTTGGGGCATACGTTACACCCCCCCCCCTTTGAAGCGGAGCCTATGTCAGTACTGGTGATTACACGAGCAGCCATCATTATAGCCTTGCCACGGCTATCCCATTAATGACGTACCAATGATAGCATACACTAATGACTATCGTACGCGATTGTGTTGCAAGGCCATGGGGTCGAACGCCGGTCTGCAGATTAAGTGACGAACGTTGCATGCCAAGGAAGAACTATCAAAATGAAATATCAAATCCTGCACGGCTAGTGATGGCAGCGACATCTTATCTTGGTGGCTTAGCAGGTGGGCGCTCAGCACGGCTGGTTAGTTGGTGATGGCAGTGACATCTCACCTTTAAATATCAAATGAAATATCAAATAGCAGGTGGGCGCCCAGCTCGGATGGTTAGTTGGTGATGGCAGTGACATCTCACCTTGGGGGCTTGGCAGGTGGCCGTCCAGCCAGTGATGACGGCCTCGTAGTTGTACTTCTTGTGGCGGATGATGTCGCCCACGCGGAAGCGTCGCTGCACAGAGGCAGTGTTCCGCAGCAGACACAGAGACTGAGGAAGTGAGACACCGTTGGTACACAACCTGCCGCACATCCCCGCAGTGGCATGTTCCGTAGAACATCAAGCGAAGAGAAACTACGAAGTTGTCGAAAAGGATCGACAGTACGACGCACATGAAATGTTGCTCAATCTGCTCATCATGCTTTTCATAATACAAATACCTCAGGTTGAATACGGCGAACTTGGCAACTGTCCCCACAGAGTAAATATTTTGAAATAACATACAAATCAACTTAGAAAGTCGAACACTAATCCCTGGTAAATATAAGTTGCCATGATGAACTAGATCTAATTGGGCGTTTTCGGGCAAGGTTCTCGAGCCAATTGGGTGAGAGTATCAGTATGATAGACTTTGAACAAGCAGTACACCTGATCTTCGGGATAGCCGCCATGCCATACGCCGGTGCTGCTTTCAGGCGCCGCTGCATGCACACGAACATCAACTGCCTGCCCTTCAGAGTGCCGTTTGTTTGCCTTCTAGTAACACATACGTTCCAGTGAAGAGGACATCTGGAATATGCATACGCAATTAACCACTTCAAATGGTCATGAAGACGACTTACGGTTAAATGACGACTTACGGTTAAATAACGAGAAAATAAACAAACATTCGAAATAGTATTCCCAATTGATACAAAATAATAATAATTCAATATTCGAACAGGTGACGACTGCTGACACGTATAATGCATTGTCGGAGCGCGTTTTGTCATCACGGTAAGCATGCAGCGATTGCTCCAACCCAACCCTGAGGCCCGACCGTCCACAGACCCAAATATTAATGACGTCCGTGGCAACAGACGATATCGTCGCGTCGTCCTGATGCGACAGTAAGCGGCACAGCTCCGGGCACCCGATGGATACCGGTCCGGCACAGCCACCCCACCGGGCAACGTCAGAATCGAACCACGCTGCCCTACTGCGTGGACCCACTGAAAACACTTGTAATTTAGGACATAAACTACAGAGAAAACACCTATATTACACTTCCGTATGTCGGTCACGGAATCAAAAGTTACCCAACAAGTCCAAGAGCATAAGCGATAGGGGAGAGGAAGGGGAGGAACATTTTCGCGTATTTCTGCTTGTCAAAGATAACACTTGAGGTCTTGAGGAGCAACGAAGCACTTCTCATGACTACATCCCTTCTTACGCCTATAATCCCCAACGTGATATAATGAATGTAACGTATGTAGCGCAGAGGTCAGCATGTCGGCTGCAGATAACTACGACGCTGCGAAATTCAAAAGCACAGAGCTTTATCTGACTAGCACGCTAAACTGGTACATATATTGACTTCGCAACACCAAGTACCACGATCTGATTTGTGTTCCCCTCCCCGAGACCCGACCCTTGCTGGCAGATGTGGATGTGCCGATGTTCGATGAACATGCTGCTCTGCGAGCTATCCAAATTTCGAGCTTCTCACATCTCAAAAACTTCATAATTTTACACTTAGCAAGTAGAATCAAGTTACCTTTCTGGCATAGTTCGCCGTGAACGTCTCACCTCCTGGTGGTGTTTGAGCTCCTGCAGGATTTGCTCGTACCGCTGTTTCATCAGCTTCACAGAGTCGAGCAGGCCGTCGCGCTCGTCGTCCGTCAGGGACGAACCGCGTGAGTTCATAAACTCCTGGCGTCGGTACAGTATCCGTCAGTCATCTCATGCGCAGCAATACAACTCGAACGACTATTTGACACACGGACGAGGAATCTGGCGACCGGATATTGATCTTGGTGTATACATATATCAGACATGCTTACATATAAACATATTATATATGTACATATATATATATATATGCGAAAAAATGTCCACCTTTCTTCTCAATTGATTGGTTGCTTAAAACGATCACTTTTGGTTCATTGACAATCTAGAAAAGAAAATTACTTTCTCCGTTCTTTCCAGGACTTGCAGCGTTAATACGGTGAGCATGATCCGCCCGAGTAGTCCGTTGTGGGGCGAATGAGACGCGCCGCCGCTGACCTGGATCAGCTTGACTGCGTACAGCGGGCGACAGCCACCGTAGATCTCCGACAGGCTGTACAGCGTCAGCAGAGTGAGGCGGCCGTCGTTGACTGCCCAGACGGCCAGCGCGTCCAGCGACAGCAGGTCCGAGTCGGTCCAGTGGTGCGCGCGCTGCCAGTGCGCCACGTCGCCCACCAGCCGCTGCAGCAGCTGGCGACCGTTCGCAACGTCAGCGCCAGGGCGCAGCGGGAAGTCGCATCCAGAAATCAGCTTCATTGTCTTCGGTCTTGACAGCACTTGTTCAACAAGTGGTCAAACAATTTGACAAATTCGCATATCGCTGCAGGTAGGTTGGCTAAAGACCCCAGCATGGAACTCATTACCAACGCGGATCTCTGATCGGATTCAATTTGGGTCACATTTGATAAGGTTATGCCAAACCTTTGGATTCGGATTGGATTACATATTTCCCTAGAAGTAGGTTGAGCATCACGAGAAGCCACACGCGAACATCAACGTAAGCTTACGTAGCTTACGACTAAGCTTACGACGAAGTTTGTGACTCATGACGAGCGATCTTACAGGTCACCCTTAACGTTTACACCGAGTGGTATATGTATGACACTCGATGATTATTGATCAGAGTAACGTTCCTGATAGGTGCATGGTGTTACTCTTAAACCTAAGGTCTCCAGTCAGATCATCACGCTCCATCTTGGGTTGTGTGGATAGTGGGGCGGGGGTGGTGATAAAGACCTCCACTCTAATTTCCCAACTAAGCGTTCCGAAAATCCAATTGGAAGAACCGTCATATTGCAACAAACAAAAAAAACGAAAATTTGCCCTGATTTCCGGTCACTGACCTGGCCTCAGGCCACTGACCCGACCACAAATAGAAATCCGAAAGATACATTTTATGGGTACTGCCTAATCGTAATAACGTACAAAGTTTAATGTCAATATCTTTTCATTTAGATCAGCTATCGATCCTGAAACATTTTTGGGGTGGTCCTCTTTGACCTGAGCTAGGTTAACGACGTTACATGACCCGGGGTTAAACCTTTACATCAGAGGCATATAAGATGAAGGAAAAGTTACTGTAAGTTCCGCGACCATGCGTGCCGCCATTTTTGTGTCGGGGAAGAACCCTAGTGGGTAAAAATGCTCCCTAGACGGGCGGATTAATGCCCAGGGTAACATATGATTTATGCAAGACACATGTATAAGTTCTACCTTGTTTCCATGCAACATTTCTTGGGTAAATTGTTCCCAATCTGTACGAACGATATTCAAAACTGCCCAAAATGATAGTTCCATGTTTTACGCCTTAACGCACATGTCGGAAGGTTCATGCGTGCCGTTTCTCTGAGTTTTATTTTCATAGCATATATCACAAATACGACTTCTTCATACGCTGTCAAATGATTGTATGTCTACAATATCTGTCAGATAATTGCATGGCTGCCTCATCTCCTCTGGCTTAACACCTTACAGCTATGCAAATACAGTATAAGTATGGCAACATAATCAGTAGTGGATTGGAGTTTAGGGGCGCGTCGACAGCTAGAGTCATTTTGCGCCCAGGCAACAGAATCCACTGTCAAAACTTGCATTATGAACGTTTGCATCATGCATTATGGTCCTGACATTCAGGGAGTTTGGTTTTTCAAAAATAAAATTTCAGGGATCTGAATGATGCTTCAGTTGCCCACGCTGACCTAGATTCGCTTCAATGTTCGAGACATCTCGCAGACTTTCCCTCCGATTGACTGTGCTCGGATACTGCAGCATAATACGGACAACACACGGAGAGCAGGACTGTGTGGCAGTGTCCGGGAATTCATGTGGCATACAATGGATGGTTGCAGGCGAAGACATCAAAACTTCTGATGACGTCGAAACAGTTTGACATGATAGGAAAAATGCGCAAAAGGTGCTATTAACAGACTAACACGCATCTGTTGGAACGATTACAATGCCAGGAGTCGAGTATAATGAATTTAGTAGCGGTTAATACAGCAGTATGTTGTAAAGTTCAATTGAAAACAATTCAGACTGCCGCAGGTGAAAACAACTTCCTGATATATGTCCTGCTCATCCTGCATATCTGAATTACAGGACATTATTGTGTGGCAAGGACTGCGGCACACATCGACCCACAGCGGTGGCGGTGCTGGGCGGCTGAGGCTGCAACACATGCCAGTGCGTCTTACCTCTCGCTCTGGGATCGGCTCGAACCAGCTCCATCCGAGATTTTGGATGCGCATGTAGGGGCTGTTGGTAAGCTCCTCATAGCTCTGACGTCGTCCTTTGCGCATCATATCTATGTAGACACAGTCGCAATTGTCCCTGCCGGCGACTTGATCGATAACGTAACTGGTGACAAACCGAGCTCTTGCGGCTGTTGACTCTGATACAACGTTCACAACTTCGATAAACAGCATCATCGAGAGGAATCAACCAATATCAGTAGGGATGTGGAAAGTCCAACATGATGAGGACCACAATGTAGCTAACGCAATTGGAAAGAGCAATGTTAAAACTAATATCAGGAGAATAATATCGTGATGCGACTTATCGGACATGAAACGTATCATGACTAACATGTGGAATTGACAAGGAATTGCCAAGAATGGTGGAATGGCCAAGGCGTGCAGACGAAGCAGGTGCTGGCCCACTCACGATGTATTCCAGCGGAGGAGGTAGGTGGCAGGGCACTGGACCAGTTGGAGCTTGACGCCCAGCATCCCGGCCACGCCCGAGTACAGAGCCGACAGGATGGCCGGCGCCGAGCGGGGGTCGTGGTAGCAGAACACCTGCAACGCCGTGTACCGTCGGTGGTTCAGAATCCGAATCCTACCAGGCTCCTCTCTTATTTATCTTCTCCCTTTCTCTCTTTCTCCCCTCCTCTGACTGACTGACTGACTGACTGACTCTCTATCTCTATCTATATCTCTATCTCTATCTCTATCTCTATCTCTATCTCTATCCCTATCTCTATCCCTATCCCTATCCCTATCCCTATCCCTATCCCTATCCCTATCCCTATCCCTATCCCTATCCCTATCCCTATCCCTATCCCTATCCCTATCCCTATCCCTATCCCTATCCCTATCCCTATCCCTATCCCTATCCCTATCCCTATCCCTATCCTCTATCTCTCTCTCTCCCTATCTCCTATCCTCTCTCTCTCTCTCTCTCTCTCTCTCTCTCTCTCTCTCTCTCTCTCTCTCTCTCTCTCTCTCTCTCTCTCTCTCTCTCTCTCTCTCTCCTTGACTCGAGACTCGACATATTCGAGGTAGTGTTTGTGCTGTTCACCACAACTGATGCAGACAACAAAAAAGACGTCAGGGTCCCATCTGTGGTCCGGGCCGCACTAGGCTCGTATGTGATCCAGGTCACACTAGGCTTCAGTCCGAGGTACCACACAAATCCCCCAGCTAGCAACCAGGCGGAACAAACCCTCGGTCTGACTGCATCACCGTCAGATCGACACCCCACGGTGACACTAACCAGACTGGCACCCCTATGGCCGCCTGCGTCACACTCACCCGGTGGAAGGGAGGCTGGTAACCGAGCTGCTGCGGGCCGCTCTCGCCTCCCAGCACGGCCAGCTGTTCGAACAGCACGGTGTTGACGGCGTCCAGCACAGCGGGCACGTGTTCATCTTGCCAGAGTGTGCCACCCGACAGGTCCGGTTTGCAGTCGGTCCAGGCGGCCAGCGGGTGGTCGGGGTGCGTGTTGCGCAACTGCGTCAGCACCAGGCCGGCCATCTTCAGGTAATGGCTGTGGACGGCAGCAGATGCTACAGGCCACTAACATAGGCTTTGGCAGGCTGTGGACGACAGCAGCTGCTACAGAGACAATGGCTGTGAACACCATCAGTGGCTACAGACAGGCCGCTGACGGAATCAGCGGAAGGTCCCGGGTTCGACTCTAGCGCCACTCGGGACATTTCCCAATCCCGCGGCCCACCGGCGAAGCAGTGTGGGCGGCGCCATTAGTCGCGAATGTGCATAAAGTGTGTCGTGAACCAACCAATAAACAAACAACAACAACAACAACAACAAACAACGGAATCAGCGGCTGCAGACAGGTCGCTAACGGTAACAGCGGCTACAGAGATAATGGCTGTGGACAGCATCAGTGACTACGAAGACTATAGCTGTGAACGGCAGCAGTAGTTACGGAGACAATGGCTGTGGACGGCATCACTGGCTTCAGATGCAATGGCCGTGGGTGACAGCCGTAGCTAAAGATGCAGTGGCTCCGAGTGGTGTCAGCAGCTACAGAAATTGTGCTTGAGGGAGGAAGCAGTGACTACAGAGGCAGTGGCTGCGGACGGCATCAGAGGTTGCAGAGATAGTGGCTGAGACCGGAAGCAGTGGCTACATAACTGGCAGCAAGGGAAGAGCAATTACGCAGACAGCAGGCAGGCAAGGAGGGAACGAAGCAGGCAACAGTACGTGTGTGTGAGGGAGGGAAGGCACATGGACAGCTTTGGGAACATTGTGCTATTCTAAGGGGGTGTTATTTTCTCCTGGTTTCTAACATGAAGATTTCTTCAGATATCCTTTATGTTGACTTGTTACCAAATGAACGTGCCCTGTCTCCGCAGTGCCATTTCGATAAGCTAGCCCTGTCTGGAGAAATGAGTGGATGGATACATGGGTTGCCGATGTCAGGCCCAGGGTACTGACCACTTCAGTCCCAACACAATGACCACCTCAGTCTCAGCACACTAGCCACTGAAATCCCAACACACTGACTACTTCACTCCCAACGCACCAACCACTTGTGTTCCAGCACACTGACCACTTCAGTCACGACACGCCGACCACTTCTGTCCCAGCACACTGAGCACCCCAGTCTCAGCACACTCGCCACCTCAATCCCAACACACTGACCAGTTCTGTCTCAGCGCACTGACCATTTCTGCCCCAGTACACTACTGACAGCACACTGGCCACTTAGGTCCGAACACGCCGACCACCTCAGCAGAAGGCCACCGACCACCCCAACATCGGGTCGTTGACTACACTGCAGCTGACCAGCTGATCACTGACCGGGTGACCTCTGACTCGTCCCAGCTCCATTTGTCCGGCGACACCCAGCCGATCAGCAGGTGGAGCGCCTTGGTCAGGGTAAGGTGCTGCACTGACTGGTGCGTGGAGTCGCGCAGCTGCGGCAGCAGGCGACGCTCCCGGTACAGCTCGCGGTACAGCATGCGCGCGTAGTAGCGCAGCGAGATGTCTTCGTTGCTGTTGAGACATCGCCGATAATTCGTCGGCGGTCCAGACATGCAATCCGTCATCAATGCACCCAAATTCGGCCATTTGGGTGCAAAGTGAAAATGGCAACAAACAAAAGCGTGCACCTTGACATTCATTTAACCTCCTATGCATATTTAAATGAATATATAGCACGTCTATAGTATAGTTTAGGAAGCATTAATCCGATCAGTTATCAATTGCTTCTAGCAAGGCATCAACAAAAAACATGACCTCATGGGCCCCATTTTTTGTTAGACGGCTTGACATCATTCTGGTGTCTGGTGTGCATACATAAGAAGCTGAATGGGATGTCATGATGCTACATTGACAATGATGGTGTGATCCTCAGATTGCATGCATATGAGTAAGATAGGGTGAAAACAATATATGCCCCATGTTTTACTTGTGTCTGAGAGGTACGTGACAAGGATCAGTAATATTTTGTTCAAGGCGGAGGTTTACTGCTTATTGTTTATTGGGTGTTTGACGACGCACTTTGTGAAATATATACTACAATACAATCTGACATTACAATTTTTACTTTACAAGTATAACACGGAACATGAACGATGGCCTGGCTTGGCAAAGAGCGAGCACATACACTCTTCCATTTTACTGGATGTGTCCGGTAAACTCGTCTGTGTGCTGGTTTGTCTGTTATTTGACTTTCAGGGCGCTTCGCTCCGTCTCGGATCATTCGCGACCACAACTTTGTCATCTGTGCGTAATGGAAGTCACGGACTAGATATCTGTTATTGACTTGTTCGTGAAAAGAACACTCTCCTCAGGCTGCGTTAACTTTTCTGAAGGAAGGGACTGTTGGCGCCTGAGTAGAGCAAGCAGCAACAGAAAGCACTTCGCGCGGATATCTGCGGGGGTGGAGAAGGCCCTAACAATCGCTGGTGACGACTCATTGAAAATCACTAAATAATTGAACGCCAACAATGAGTTCGTGACAAAAATCTTTCAAAAATATATTGGTGTTGCAGCGTATGAAGTGAGGTTGCATCAGCAGTTGTCAGAAGGTAGTCAAAGCAGGCATAACTCTTGCGAAGTGGTTCACTGGAAAATCCGACACCAATTAAGACTTTTCAGCGTCACCTGGTTGAGCAGGCAAGTGCACATCCACCTTGTGCAGTGCCAATGGTGGATTGGTTCTTCGGAACAGACCGACTGGCGGAGTCATTTTTGACAGGGCTTTCAACACATAAACCTGTAGAATCTGGGCCCTTCATAGAGGAATTATAGGACCATTTCAGTTCTATCATCCCGACAAATCGACAACCACGATGACCAGACACCGCTACACCGAGGGCAATGCTCTCCTTGGGTCGGAAAACTGAGACACAGACTATGCGTTAATTCGCCCTGTCTCGGAGGGGCGGGGGTCACTTCATGCCCCCCCCCACCCACCTCTTAAGGCATCCCACGGACAGTGAAGAAACGGCATGCGACAGCGCGCCAAAATTTGGCTTATCTCTTCCCGCATCAATCTGACATGTTGTGTGAGTGCGACTTCCAGAATTTGCTTAATTTCAGGGATTGAACCAAAATCCACCAGATGAATTAATGACTTCCTCCGTTTTTTTTAATGGCATATTTGTTTCACATCTTTGCCCATTTGGGCTAAAATCGAAGATCCTGGCTAAGGTAAGCACATCTCATGAGGGGAAATTGGCTTAAAATAACGTTTCCCAGTGCACTTGACCCATCAATAAAGAAGTAAAAAACATAAATTTTTAACATTTTCAAAAGAAAAATATCGATTTTGGGTGAACAAACATTTTGGAGCTATGGTCGATTTTGCCTTTTTTTCTGATTCCAAATATATTTTTTTAGTCTATCCCAAAATGAACTCCACAGAACCAAAACATGATGCCATGATACCGTAGACCCCTAGTGACGCCACTTTTTGAAAGAAGAAAATGTTGGGGTAGCTTGGGCCCTACTCGTCGCGCACTTTCCGATGGCGCCACTTTCGTTTTCGTACAACGCTTAGTTTGGAGATTATATGGCAGTTTATACTGATCGCCCGAGACAGGTACGGGGTGTGAGAGGGTCCGAGAAACGAGATGGGTTAAAGCAGGAATACTGAATCCTTTATAAACCATTCAAATACTACTGCATATGTCCTCTCTTTACTAGTATACTACAACTCTTCTCCACAAAATAGCTTGTTATTAAAAGTATGATGGTAGTACAACATGTATAATTATAAAAGTGCAATTGTACGAGTACAATTGTACAAGTACAATTGTACAAGTACAATTGTACAAGTGAAAAGGCTGGGACACTACCCTCGCTAAAAGGGAAGCACACCGTTCGCGGCGATGCGACTATTCTGAGTGCATGTGTTTTGTTGGTGTCGTCCAGGGGAATTATTCCCTGGGCGGCACCCTTCGCTAAATCCGTCGACCACCCGGCGGAAAATTGATTTTTTTTTAAGTACAAGTACAACTGTACAAGTGCAATACTTTTTCAGCACTAGATTACACTATTGACATTATAGCATTGTCAAATAGTGATTTCCAGCTATGTAGGCATTGAAATACGTAAAAATAAATCATGGAAACAATAAATATGCCACTAAAATATATCATGTTTGAGCACATTTCACGAGGCGGCACCTGTTTTTGGAAGATAAACTGGTAGTTCACTACAAGAACACCGACACCATTAACGAGCAGGATTCTATCACTATTATTAATTAATTCTGCTTGTTCTGTTAATATCAAATTCCGTCCCTGAGTACAACACACCATTTCCTGAAAACCGAGGATCAACTATCCAGATCACTAGAAAGGCACTGTTCACGCTTGTATAACACTATGAATATTGCACAACAGTTCTTAGAATCCAATTAATTAAAAATTATGGAATGAAGAGACGTGGCTCAACACAACTAAGAACCGAAATCGATTCACCGATGTCCGATGATGATCCCACCACTCGAGCTCACCAATGTTCACAAACGCTCACTACCCGCAGACTGGTGCAGGTGTACCGGTGTCATCCGTAAACTATGTAATGACGCCCACACGGCGCCGCTGTGCTTCACAGTGTGTCCAAGCATCATAACTGACGCTATGCGCACCTCGTGTACCGAAACAACGATACAATGCACTTGACGCTTCTGGATCTAGAGTACCTGTGTTCTCGACGTACCGATACCTATGGACTCATGAGGATACACCCAGTCGGGTACTGAAATGTACAGTTTCACGGGCCACTCGATACACCAAGATCTACAAACTCAGGGTCCACTCAGCGCACCAAGAGCTACATACTCATGCGTCACTGAATACTGCATATGCCACTGAATATCTAGGGCCACGGGCGACTCAATACACCGAGATCTATAAACTCACGGACCACTCAGTGCACCAAGAACTACAGACTCACGGGCCACTCAGGACTCCAAGACCAACAAATTCAAGGGCAGGGTTTGATTTGTACTCTATTCCTGCACGTGGAGAGGAACACTTTTGGGTACTCCAATATGAGTTGATTTTCTTCAAACTAGTGATACCAGAATCTCAGTTTGCACTTTCTAATGAATTTTCAGCACATTATCACACAGCATTGCATTGTTAAACAGCACAAAAAATGAGTAAAATTATAGGAAAATTGTCCGGGGCGGATAATGTTCTGGATGTCAAAAACCAGGGACTGGCTTCCTTGTTCACCTCTGTTCAAGGTCACTAGTACACCATGATCTGCAAACCCACAGGCCACTCAGTACACCATGATCTACAAACCCACAGGCCACTCAGTACACCATGATCTACAAACCCACATGCTGCTCAGTACACCATGATGTACAAACCAACTGGCCACTCAGTACACCATGATCTACAAACTCACGGGCTACTCTCAGTGCACTGGGACACTGGTGGAGCATTGCAAAAATGAAGACAGTCGACAAATGGTGCAGTTAGTTACATAAAAAGGCGGCAATGGGCAACTGCCCAACGCATTAAATATTTTAAGACACGCTGCATTCATGCAACCCCTTGAGGTTTTTCAGTTGCTATAGCCAATCGGGCGTACTTTGGCAGCTTTATTCGGCGACCTAAAAGATCGAAGATGTTGCCATGGGGTAAACAGTTGAAAATCACAGCTGTGATGTCATCAGATGGAACATGTCAGACCATTTTTCACAGAAATAAAGTATTATCAACAAATAAGTCTCACTTATTCCTCATGGGTGACTAATCATGAATGTGGGGAGGTGATGGGCAACTTGGCGAACGTTTTCAAGTAAGTTATTTATTCTTTATGTTATTCAAGGTTAATAATCTAACTTGACCTCAGTTGACCCTTTTTCGCTTGTAAATACCATTTGGGTTAATTTAACACTGGAGACGAATTTGGTTACCGTTGTCACCATTGGCGTAAGAAAAGAATGCTTTCGGGAACGATCTCGAAGTTTTTCAAAATAAGGTCACACTTCAACCTCATTTCATGCTTGACCCACGGAATGAAATGTAGCATTGCATATCAATAGCATCGTAAAATAATTAGAAATATCACGCTGATGATTGCAAGCTAGCATCAGTTATTGGTGTCACATATGGCACGACTAAACGTGAAAATCGTTGATCCCTGCGAGAACAAAACAACTTCAAGCGACATGACAGGCTGAGGCCAGAGAGATATAAATCTGGTTCCAGTCGCGAGACCCTCCAAGTGTAGCAGACTGTTTTTGCTTGCTTCATGTCACTAGCATCCTCTGCTTGGAAGCAGTGTGGGGGAGGGTGCAACAACAGCCTCGCACCCCATGTACCGGGGAAGGCAGCAAAATGCCATGTACCGGCGAGGGTTAAAATCGGAACCAATGGGACCTCGAACGCTGGAGGGGCTCAAGCCCTCTCACCAAAGGGATACGAAACGCCATCTGTGCACCGCGATCTACAGCATTACGTGCCACTCAGCACACCAATATCTACTGACTCACGGGTCCTCACCCGCGATCAATCGGCGTTAGAGTTTGCTGAAGCTGCATGGTCTAGCAGTTGAGTGAGTCGCAAAAGAAGTCAAGGTTCTTCTTCCTCTTCTTTGGACTCACGGGTGAGTGTACTCTGCTTCGAGTATGAGCAGCAGTTCGTCCTGCACGTGCTGCGCCCCGTGCTCGTCCACCAGCACCTGTAGCTCCTGCATGGCCGGGTCGGGCAGGCCGCCCACAGAGTAGTACTGGCCGCCCATGGCGTCCAGTGAACGGCTCAGTATGGCGCCAATGGCGCAGCGGCGCGCCGTCAGTTGGCGCCAGCTGAGCCCGGAGCGCACCCGCTCCGCCTCCAGCTCCACCCGCGGTCCGGCGCCAGTCAGTTGTAGGCATCTGAGGAGTAGCACTGCTCAATCCAAATTGTGGGGGTCTCAGGTGTGGGCCAGCACCACTCAGTAGCAGGTATCTGAAGAGTGGAACTGCTCAATCCCAATTGTGGTGGTCTCAGGTGTGGGCCAGCACTAGTCAGTAGCAGGTATCTGAGGAATGACACTGCTCAATCCTAATTGTGGTGGTCTCAGGTGTGTGCTGGCATTCATCAGCAGCAGATACCTGAGGAGTAGAGCTACCATGGTCCCAGTTGTGTGGGGATGGAAGGAGGGGATCTCAAGTGTACCCTAGTTGTGATATGGTGTGGGGGATCTCAGGTACTGTGGGAGAAGGTCCTGGCAGAGCAGGGGAGTGATGAGGTTCACAGATGTTAAGGGGAGGGATGAGTATGGGATGAAGTAATTTGCCAAAGATCACAGATGCTGAGGAAAACCTTATGTCACATACTAACTGCAGGGACAGCAAACCATGCAACACTAATGAATACCAACTTGAACACATTAAAAATACATATGCACTTCACACAGGATAACCAAATATGACCAATCTACTTGTGTTCCTCTAGCTTAATTGGTTTATTACTGATGCACATACTTTTTTAATGATGTTGGTTGGAACTTCCCACTTCATCTGCTTTACATAATTTTGGTCAGCTAGAATAAGGGTGGAATTAAAGTACTTTGTTTTCTAATTGTATTGCATGAAGAGATAGCTTTATACTCATAAAGCTTACACCACAATAGCATAGCACTACACTCACATTGCACTATCACTATCAATCATATATCATACTATGGAGACTCACCTGTTATAAAATGCAGATTTCCACACCTTATCTGAGTCTTGTATATTGTACAAATGCCAGCATGTCTGGGATAAACTAGAAATTGACTCTATATCAAGAAAACCAAGTATTGCTTCCAGCACTTCAGTTGGAAGCATCAGCAGGGAATTTGTCATTGTTCACAACTGTGCTCTATCTGCAAGCTGAATGGTTTCACCTATACTTCCTGATGAATTGTCTTAATACATAACTCTGGAAGGCAGACACATCAGTTGGGGAAATTGTGGTTCATTTTATATTCACAAAAAAAATCAATTTCCATGACAACTGTCAAATTCTTCTTTTTAAATGGAAACAGCAACATGTCCTTAGTTAACCAATCTTGTCTGTAATTAACCAACCAACTAACCAACCAACTTCCAATGGATTAACCAACTTTGTAAACTTTCATCTGATCAAACCATACAGACATTATTTTTTGTTAAACAATCACCTAGTTGTTTCCTTCATAACAGTCAACTTGAGAGACCAATGTCTGATCTTAGCTGGTCTGTAGACAACCTTAGTAATTAGTAAACTGTAGAATAAAAGCAATACTCTGCATAAAATAATATCAGCCATGTAAGCTTGATCAATGAAGTTCCCAGACATACATTTGTATAATGACTGACTTCTCCTTGGAGGATGGACATTACCCCACTACCATAATAACTTTAAGAAATAAATACTCCTGCCCTGGAAGTATCAGAGCAAGTGCATTAACCACTCCAATAATCATTAAAAAATGTAAAGGATAGTTAGTCACCCTGCACACAAGAAATCAATTTATGGTAGTATCTGTTGTCATTTGGCAGGGTCTACAGTTCATATTAAAAATAGAACAAGTAGAAGGCAAGGTAGGTACCTACCTACCCAGTGAAAGACTATGCCCTTGTTGAGTTTAGTCTTTACTGGAAATACATCCATTTTCTGAAGGTTGCTTTGCTTACCATATTAATGTAGGGGCGTTATTGCAGTTTAGGTCAACCACTTTTAAGGTCATTATAGTACCTTGAAAGACATTGTGAAAAACCTCATCTAATGCATAGATTTCAAGAAGCTGTTATTGCTGTAAAATTTTATCAGTTTTTGGAGTCTAAATTGTAGGCAACCACCCAGGCTAGGTAGGTAGGTATGTAGATGCCTAGGTACCTTGGTACCTTCCTACCTATCTACCTACTTAACCTAATCTCCAATGCCAGTAGGTTAAGTTATTTTATTACATTTGCCCAATAATAATAATTCAATATGTGAAACAACAATTCTTTTTTGTGGATACATTAAAAGCTAATTCATCATTGTTTGGCAATGGCCTATGGCCGAAACATCGCAATAAATACTTGCGCAATAAATACTTTGGCAATAAATACTACTGAAGTCAATTTTTTATAACATTCAGTCGTTCCTGGATCTATAACAATTTATCTTTTAATATATCCACAACCTTGACTGACCAGGAAATACAGGCATATCTGAACTACGTACGAAACAACAATTCAACAGTTCAGAATACGTGACGAACATATTAAAGTCAATAATACCTTCACAATTATTCTGAAAATAGACTTCTGAAGCCTCACAACGTAAACCCATTTATCAACAACACTGATCATAAGAAGGGATATCCCTAGTATTTACAATCAGCAACTGCAGTCTGCCGCAGGTCTCCGCGTATGTCTCCGAGTCTCCGATACCAAACTAACGTAATTTAGTGAGAGTAAAATTTATTGACAAACACATGTCCATGAAAATAAATTCAGCAGGATTTGATGCTTTGAAAGGCGGTGAGAGCCGGAACTTGTCAGTCAGTGATTGCCAGTTTTGACGTCCATTCCAGATTGTTGCAACATTGCTGATGCACAGTAACCTTTTTTTCCCCCCAAAATTTTTTTTTTTTCGGCCCCAATCCAGCAGGATTTGCCCAATGCTTTCATGTGTTTGTCCCCCTAATCATTTTACTGACACCTGAAAACCATGCCGGAGCCACAAAATATTGCGGGGACTCCGTACTTCTTTCGGTACCCCAACAAATGTTGACAATCAGATGTTAGTAACCAGACTACGAACACCGAATAGCATACAGTATCCTACTGTCAAAATTTATTTGAAAAGATGTCGCTTACTGAACAAGCGAAGTTCTGTTTATCACAAGCACCAACGGGGCGCCACAACATGTCAATGCAATTCTGCCTATGGGTGTGACCAGGTAGCCCATCTGTGTTGCCAAGACAGCATCCAAGACGCAGAGTACGTTCTCGCAGTATGCCCATGTCGGCGCCAAACTGCAGACTCTCCCACAGCCGTTCGGCGGCTAGAGTAGCCCGCCAGTTTTTTTTTGTCAGTGGAGGCAGAGCGCCGTCCGCTATATATGATTACGTTAAAGAAAGGGTTACGTTAATCCGGCTTGTGTCGCATCCTGTAAAGCAAATCTTGTGGCCCCGGGTGTTGCTCTCGCAGTCTCCGTCAGTGCCGGCGCCAGACTGCAGATCCTTCAAAACTGTCCGGTGGTTGAAGTTTGATTGGCTGTCACTGCCGACGTAGGCGATGTACGTGGAGGTGTCATCCTAACACGCACTTTGGAGTAGTCATTGGTGCGCCGGGCAGCATGCTCCTGTCCGATCACACTTTCCCATGTATAATCGTGGAAATAAATCGCAAATCCGTTTCGAGCCACGGCTCTGACAATGAAAAATGAATCATCTGAAAACGAAGCCAAAGAAAAATGGCGTCGAATCGAGAAAACTAACGGATTTCTCGATGCAAAGTAGTACAAGTTTATGCAGAATGAGATAAGATCGAAATTTAATATAAGTGTTCCCTATTCCTTCGTGCAATGTTTTTTTTAACTTAAAGTAGTATTTATTACAAATACACTCAGGAAGTATTTGGGCACTACGATGCAGAATGGTCAAGGTGCACAACAATGACAGTGGGAGGCAAGAGTGTGTAGCTATCCTCAGATGGCTGCCATCGCATTTCTTCAATGGGATACTTTAGTGTGCGAGAGTTCATGCTGATAACCATCCTCCCAACAACTACCATATTTCGGTATGAAACAGATTAAAGGAAGGACATACAATATCACCGATGATTGGCATCAAATTATGCATTTGCAGGCGCAAGGAAGATCGCATAGCATCACCTGAGGTTGTTTACATGCAAGAAGTGATGGAAATGAGGGCACGGCAGCTGTGTAGTGGAAATTGACTATTTGATGGAATATCGTAGCATGCTTCTTGTGCATGTTTTTGTGTTGGCTCACGTAATGCTTTTGTCGCTTGGTACCAGCCTTTTACTTTCCGACATGAAAGGCATGAAGAACACGTGGGATTTGTTTTGCACCCATATACCGAAAACAAAACAAGTACACACATCAATGGTTATTGAGCGAACGGCTCCACACCAACAGTATGGCCATTTCGAGGCTAGCCGACTAAGCTTTTAGAGAGGTGATATTGCAATGAAAATACCATCTCGTCGACACCGCAGTCGTTATTCGCCCATTCGATCGAGTAGACTAGAGAGGAAGGCAACCAAGACAGGATGTGGACCAGGGCGGGATGAGTGCAAGTGCCTACATGCAGATGCATACACTGGGCTAACAAATATAACCGGAGTGCACAGTCCATTCACGCGATCAGTGATGCGATGAGGCTATTCCTCCAACAAATTTCGCGGGACCACCTTACAACCATCTCATATGAGCAGTAGGGGGAGCAAGGGGTAGACAACCAGCGAGCGTGCAATCCAATGACACAGATTTAACTTGGTACAAGCGGACTGCTATTCATTGGTGAATCCCAGCCCATTCCTCCACTTAAGGCACACGGACCCACGAAGAGATGTACATTTTGAAATTTGTATTGCATCACCTTTCATTTATAACGAGCGTTACGAATAAATTACGAGGCACGTCGTCTGGCAAATTGCCGTCGACAAAAGCATTGATTTACCCCCGTTGGCACGGGGGTGACGCGAGAGGCGACTTCGCAACAGGAGTGGCTTCGTTGGCCAGCTCCCGGAGCCAACACCAATCGATTAGCCAGATCCACAAATTGGAGCGACGTGATTGGCCAAACTTCTGAATCGGAGCCACGTGATTGGCGCATCTCCAGAGGCGCAGCCAATTGACTGGCTCGACTCGACCGTCGCTGTCGGCGGACGGACGCCGCAGTCCGCCGACGCACGACGCGCGGACACCCCGCTCGGCACGATTCGTTGCTATCCTTTGCACACCTTGTGTACGATCACTGACGGCGGCGGCGCGGCGGGCGGCGGGCGGCGCTCGAGTTATCTCCGCTGTTAGCACATACGCTGCCTGCCGACACATGTACCAACTCCACTCACGGCTACCGACCTATTATAACGTATACAACAAACAATTTATACAAAATTAGTACATAACGAGAGGCGTTAGCTGTAGAAAACACGCCACACAGTCGCGCGCGCGCACACACCTCTCTGGCAGCGGCCGACCGGCAACGACACGACACCGGCGCCACGCCAGCCCAGCCAGCCAATATCACACGGCCCACACTGGCGCCAACGGCCGCCGCCGTCTCTGAGCACCCAGCGGGCAGACCACAGCGCCGACGGCGCCTCACAATTCAAACTTCGTCGGGCGCCAGCTCGTCAGGGGGCGGCACCTTGAGCGTGGTGGGGCCGGCGCTCGCCGGCGACTGCTCGCCATTGCCGGCTGCAGCCAGCCGCGCCTCCAGCTTCTGAATCTTGTCGTCGTGCTTCACAATCACCGCCTTCATCTTCCGCATTTCCATGATCATATCGTCGAACCGCTTCTCCTGGGGAAAGTCGAGCATGGATGAACAATATATATGGGGATGATTTAAAGGCGATATTATTGTGTTTTTGGACGATAGAGTTCAATTCAGTAATGCTGATCAATTCAGCATCACGGATAGCGCGGAAGCATATGCTCAACAAACAAAAAAACGATGTTGATCGATTTCATTGTAGCAATCACTCAGCCCAGTTAGTTATTGTGGTTTATGGACACATCGAATGCATAGGTCATATAGCACCCATAACTGTCATTTAAACATAAAAGCAAGTGAGTCAGTTCGGATGAGATATGACGATGTCGAACCTATTCACGATGAAACTGGTACTAGCCACGTCTGCATCAGTATGTTAATGTCCGGTGTAATTAACTGAAGTTAGTTACTTATTAGGGTTTTATGGCGCATCAACTGCTGTGGTTATACAGTGCCCATGTAATTAACTGAAAATGTAATTTCTGAGAGGAATTTAAAAAGCTGTCCCAAGTGAACAATGTCCGACTCATCCCCTAATATTTCCCGAAGAGAGACGGAGGTACGTCCAAAGTGACGCCCCGTTCGTGGGCAAGACGGGGACATGAGACTAAAATGTGTCGCACTGGCATTGGTGGGATGCACCTCGGGCATCGTGGCGTCTCGTCACCACTCAGGAGATAACGTGTGTCGCATAATTATGTCCAAAATGAAGGCGACAAACGGAAACACCTCGTGGCCTCTGTTTCGGTGTGATGCTGAAGCCCACACACCAATGCAGGACTTTACAGTCTTCAACTTATTGTGTTATTCAACTTATTGCTACCCGAAATATAACCTTTGACAGCCGAGTAGAAGTCCCAAGCAGGAAGCGGGAGGGAACGTGTGCGCGGGGCCCGTGTACCTTGCTTCGCCGCAGCATCTGCGGCCTCGTTCCCCCAGATTCTAATTTGGCTCGGAATCCAACATAGAATGACCGTTTTTTCAAGCGCAGATCAGTGATGAATGTAAGCCTACACAAAATACATGGTGGAAGTGTGTTCGACGGATAAAACACATGTATAGTCATAAGGCTGCTGAGATAATCGGTGTAAATTATATGACGCGTGCCATCACAGGTCTCAATAAAGCTCGGTGCTTTGTCTAAGGAAACCAACTCTAGGTGGGCGTAAAAAAGTTTCACCGAGACACATGACAATACTGTTTGAGCCCCCCAAAATCGTGCCAGACCCAAGAAAAAACGCGAAAGAACCCCCAAAACTACGCTGGGTCTCGAAAGGTCGGGCCGGGACCATGTAAATCGCGCCATGGTCCAATAAGTTTCGTCGTAGCCTCTGAAAATGTGGGGCTCAAAAGACGGTTCAGGCTCCCCGAAAATCACGCTAGGCCCAAGAGGTTCCTGAAAAAAAATCGTGCTGGGACCCACAATAATTCGGACCAGGGGTCTTGCAAATCACGCTGAGTGCCTCAAAAGTTCGCACCTGGGCCACTGAAAATCACGCTGGTGGCCCAAAAAGTTATGCCCGGGTTCTTAAAAATCACGATGGGCCCTAAAAGACGGACTGGGCCCGAAAGAGGGGCTGAGCCTCTACAAATCACGCTGGAAGCCCAAAAGATCAGATCGGGCCACTGAAAATCGCGTTGAGGCTCGAAAAGTCCGGTCAGGATTCATGAAGATCAATCTGGGGTCTTCAAAAATTCGCGCCTGGGACCCTGAAAATCACGCTGTGGCAAGCATATTTCCAGATGCCTTAAAAAATTACGTATGACCCCAAAGGAACGTGCTAGAGCTCGAAAAACCGCAGCGGAACACAACAATATGGCGCCAGGGACCCGAGAAATGAGGGAGACTTGATTTTTTAAAATAAGGTTAACAAGTCACCAAAAATGCATCGACCCTAGAAAACTGGCGTCGGTTACGCCCACACCGAATCACGCACCCGGGTTCGAAAAGTCGCGCCGGGACCCGATAAATTATACCAGAGCCCAAGAAATCATGCCGGGATTCCACAAATGTGCGTCAGGAGCCGCCGCGAAAAAAAACAGCAGGACCATAAGAGCGAAACCTAGGCCGAACATGAACCAGACCGTCTGAAGCGTACGGAGACCCGAAAAAAAATGGTAGGGCCTTAAAAATTAGTTGCAGGTCTAAATAAACAACTAGAAGGTAGCTCTAGAAAGACAACGTAGGCTCTCAAAGTATACCCGGACCACGAGACTACATGGGGGCCTAAAAACGACTCTGTTCTCAAAAAGTGACATGGTCCTCCGCAGTTAAGTAGTTAGTTAGCCATTTGGGTATTAGGGCGCTTCGACTAGAGTTGATCATTCACGCTCATCACCAATTAAATAAAAACCGACCAAATAAACACATCGTGGTCTTCCAAGATGCGCTAGCACCTGAAAAAATACCGTCGGTGCACACAAAAGCAAAAAAAAAAACTCCAAACAAAATCAGCCGGGGTCTCAAAAATGTGCTTCGGTAGCCTATCTGGGAGCGTATATAACTAATGAAATGAGGCGCACAAAAGCTCAGTGGGAATCAGGATTTTTCAACCACCATAACATGTGGAAAGAAGATAACTAATCATCGAATTGAATTGATCGAATTTTCTCACCGAACCCCGATACGAAGCATTCCACACATTAAACATGGCACAAGACGATCATGCGGCAGGAATTAGCAAAGCGCAGAAGGACTAGAAGAAAACGGAGAATTGCACGAAGTTTGACGAATGTGCAAGGCGGGCGTCCACGTACACGAACGTTGGCGACCGGGCGTTATTAATTGGAAAGCCTGAAATCGCAAAATTCTACACTTTGAATTAACTTGTACACACAGGTGTAATTTCAGCAGTGTGCGGTCACTTATTGATCGATACAAAAAAAAAAAAATTATAACAGGATTGGGGATAGGCTTAAAATTCGGTGACTCAGAAACGATGGCGGTAGATTGGAACCCATTCCCAGAGACAATTAAGTTGGCCCTTTATTATTTTGTTTAAAAAAAGAAAGAAAAAGGTCCGCTTTGACAAAAAGAATATTGGTCTCTTCAAAGTCCGCTTGCCCCCCCAGAGCAAAACCTAGGTACGCCACTGATATCAGCCTTGCTCACCACTTATCGCAAGCTGTCGGCCTAAAATGAACCGTCTCATATCTTGTAAGCCCTTCTCCGTTTCACGATAGTTGTACCGAACATCATTTGCATGGGAGACTAATACAATGGTCTAATGGTTCTGTTCAGTTCACATATATCTTTTTCAACAAATATATACCCGATACAAATTTAGAGGGGGGCTTTTGTGGCCTATAACATGCACACCTACAAAAACAGCAAAATTTCTACTTCTCTCCAGCAAAACCTCATATGAACAGAGACAAAAGATGGATGATAAATGCGTGGTGCTCGCCAACGGCGAAGGTCCGTGACGAGGTGGATGAAGAGACGTGAACAGAGAATGCGACAGCTGACACGAAACGATGGCTCCAGCTAAGAATATAGCTGAGTGGGTGACAAGGTGGAGGATGAAGAGGACAACACAGGTGTGATAACAGACGATGGCGAAATTGCTAGATGTAAGCGGGTACACCAGTCACATATCACGGCGCATGTTCTCCACTTACGTATGCCCTGGTAGCGGTGGCGACGGCTTCCTCCACACGCTGCTTGACATCTTCCTCAGAGAGACCTGGTCCAGTCTCCGAAACGTCGGGCCCCCTCATCTGCGACGCTGCTTTCTTCTTATCCAGCACGTTGGACTTCTTGACCACCTTTCTCAGCTCTTTTTTCGGCGTCGAAAAGACAGGCCCGTCTGTAATTAGGTCGGATAGTTACGAAAACACCCAACAAAAATTACAATGTTACAACGCTACAAAGTAGACGACAGCACAGCAAGTGCGTCTTCGGTTGCGGCATGCGAGACGCAAACGTTAGCCGACAGACCAGTCTTTTGACACGGGTGTGCATGGTGCGGAAAATAATAATTATAATATGCAGATTAAATTTCGATGAGTATAGCGGGATCAGCAGAGTCCACACCTGGGTGTGAGCCTCATTGACGCGAGAAATGCGAGGCGCCTCAATTGGACATTCGTGGGAAATTCCTAGATTGGGCCCGCATGGGTACAAACGAGATAGGACACTAACAGTCTAAATCGTCAGGAGTGCCGCAGTTCCACGAAGAAAACAACGCTTAGGTTTGGTTATTGAGATTCGGCTACACCGATGTGCATTATTACGCCGAGTGAAAGCAGCGGAAACTGAAAGTGATTTCGCACGGAATATAACTGATGGACTCACGGGGCCACCTATAGCCATACGGCCATATCATACGTCAGCTATTTTTAAGACGAAAAGTCACCAAAGAACAACTGAAATTGAGAGCACGAACCCTAGAACTGCCGTTGGGGAACAACTCCCCCACCTCATGTCTTTTCCGGGGCAGTCACAGAACGAGGAAGGCTATCGCGCTCAAATTTGTCATAACTTTCGACAATTAAACAGACAACTTTTCATGTTCAAATTATTGCCTGGGGATTCAGGGTCACCGAACTAGACGAAGCCAAAGTTCGGTTACTGATTTCCAAGTGACATTTTTATGGTACCTTTCCATGGCAGTAAACCTAGGGCTTCAACGATACGTAACAGTTTTACGTATCGATACATGAATATTTGCTTTAAGAAATGCAAAATTGGCTTGGTTGGCATCAGGCAAGGTTGTGAAGTCAGGTCACGGTCAAAATTAAACTATTTGACACGGGCTAGCATAAGATGATTTATTATCTTTTTTAACAGATAGTTAACATTTAGGATAGCCCTCATTACTGGGTTAGAATTCAGCACTCTTTTCCACCTGGCGCCAAAATTGTAGTCATGGGAAAGACCAAAGTCAAAAGCCATCAGGTCAATGATCAAGGTAACCTGGTAGAACTAAGCTGGCCTACTTGGAATAAATTGTTCTTTACTCTGAATTCGAATCATCATTTCTTTTTACTCCACAAATGTATACATTGCAAAGGTCGACAAGGAGTGAAGTGTGCCACTGAAAATAGTTGATCTTCCTTGACAGAATGTCACGTGACCCTTCAGCAAGTCATTTGACAGCATGTGTTGCAGCGCATCTTTCTAAATCCACTTGTCTTTGTTTTGAGATTCGCAGCTTGGAAGTTACGGTAAAGTATGCTCGATCACGAAAAACGAAGTGGTTTCGCAAACCTCCTACGTAGGACCCTGACCTTGAATTCGTACCTTGATAATACAGTGGTGTTCAGAATATTAGCTATCCACGTTTTACCCGAAAATGTCGTTCGGGTAGCGCCTAGGAGTAAAAAATAGCCAGAATTGACTTGTCAGTCGATCACCCCGCGACTTTGACCTTTTTGACCCTAGCTGGAGTTAACAGTAAAAGGTACACACATTTATTTGCATTACTGAACAGATAAAGGATCGCGCTGCATGCCTTTGAAACCGCGCTTCTCTACGTGTTCCAGAATATAACTTGGACGGGGGAATAAGCATTTTCCGGCACAAGTATGGGCATGATCTGCAGGCTGCAGCTAGCGCGTTAATTGTGCCGACCGCATTCCACAACTACGCACCAACTGTACAACTGCACACAATCACCACGTGAGAGCACATACAGCCGACAACGATGCCGGCCTGACCCTTCAGATGCGGCGCATTTGGCAGCCTCCGCAGTTCGCCTGCACGGCGGCGTCAGCGACCACACGTCCTGCGGAAGTGGGCGGTGGTTCTGCGTCAGGACCGCAGCCACACCCACCTTTTAGCGAGATGAGGATGGGCTCGGCGTTGACGCCGTCGGCCCACTCCTCGGCCGTGATGGCTGGCGTATCGCCCACCGTGTCCGGGTACAGGTCCTCCTGGAACAGCTCCGACTGCCGGCACACACACGCACACACACACATCAGTCAGGCCCGTCACTGGCGCGGAGGAGGGACAGCGCGCACGCACGCACGGAAAGGTCACTGGCGCGGAAGCGACACCGCGCTACGTCCGCTACAGATACGTCGATGCGACCCGCCACACAAACCGCAATGGCGCCACGCGCACATTTCACGTGGCGCCCTTCCGTAGCTGGTTGGCTGTTTGGGTTTTAGGGCGCATCGACCCGAGTCGGTCACTTAGCGCCCATAACGAATAGTATACTACTGGCTCAATATAATCAGACCTTCCACTGAAGTATTAAATGTGGACAGGTACACACGCCCAAATCACATCCTTTAGCAAACATGCAAAAAAATGCTACAGTGACGGACAGATGACGTTGAGCTTGATGTTGGAGATATATTTAAATAATTTGCTCCTCTGGACAAAACGCGATTCTTCGCCCAAAATGGCAGTAAGCATAAGCGAGTCCACTCGTATCCCAAGATGCCGTCTTCGCTGCACTCGAAGTTGATGACATGACAACAGAGCATGGCGCACTGTCAGAGGTGCAAGCTCTGAGAAGCAAAGGGGCGGGGGGGGATATTGCGACTACAATAGTGATACACAGGTTCTAGGTCGTACATGTTTGTAGCTGTGCAACCAACGGTCACTCGTCCTGACTATCACTCCGAGAGATGGTTGCCTGGTTGGTATAGTACGGAAGGGAAACAGAGGTCATTAAGGCGAGGAGAACCCACCAGAACAAATATACTGAAAATCCACGTTAGGACCCAGCGTGTGGAGGGCGTTGTTTACAGATGAACGATGATCACATTTCTTTTGAACCTAAAAAAAGTTATACCGAAAACAGCATGACACATTATCAACATGGATTGGTGTGAGGAGGCAAAGGGCGAAGCAGCTTCCCCTCACACACGAACAACTGGGTGGGCCCTACCTGGGCATCAACAGAAGAACTTGAAAATGACTTTTGCTCCCAACTCAGATAGCTTTTCCAAGCCACAAATACGATCTACTCACACCAGTCACCAAAATCGTCTTGAAACACCTAAGTTAATATCTTGCTTTGATCAGCGACAATTTTTGGAAACATATCGCACCAGCAGGTGTCTCGGATGGTGATTCAGTTTCACGTGCGGACTGATTCCAGTCCGCAGCCTCAGACCCGCCTCAGCTACCATAACAATAACCGCATCAGCGACATCATAGTCGCTTACCGTCAAGGAAGCTCGCCTACAGACACAATGGACAGTGATACGGTGCTGGACGCTGCAGACAGGTACCCAGCAGACTGTCAGCATGGATGCACGTCAACATAGAGCGCAACAGAAGGGCCAATGGTATGCTTTTGTTCACGGTGCGTCTTCAGTTACCAAACAATATGAGAAGGTAAGTTCCCCAGATCCCACGTCTGAGAGAATCTACAAGATGTTCAATTCAAGCTACCCAAGGCCATAAGATAAACACTTCCGGGTCCAGCGATTATATTTTCCAACGCTGCTCTGCACAACTCTATCCGACCACGTTAATCAAAGTGAAGATAAAGATGAGAGTCGAACACAAACTGGAAGCATACTTCTGCGATCCTACGGACACGTTCCGTTGCAACGACTTCCAGACAGCTGCGAGGAAAAATGTAAGCGCGACAGTCACGACCGAGCGGCCGACTTTTCACTCTCCCCGAGACACAACTGTAGAATCGTATCCGACAAGCACATCCCACCGGCCGTGACCGCACATTACCTGCTCGTGTCGCGCTGTGAGCCCACCCACCCGTCTGAGGTGACCGTCAGGGACACCGGCCGTGACCACACATTACCTGCTCGTGTCGCGCTCTGAGCCCACCCACCCGTCTGAGGTGACCGTCAGGGACACCGGCCGTGACCACACTTATCTGCTTTTCGAGCCCACCCACAGCCTGAGACCGGACATCGGCCGTACCGCACGTTACCTGCTCGTGTCGCGCTGTGAGCCCACCCACCCGTCTGAGGTGACCGTCAGGGACACCGGCCGTGACCACACATTACCTGCTCGTGTCGCGCTCTGAGCCCACCCACCCGTCTGAGGTGACCGTCAGGGACACCGGCCGTGACCGCACATTACCTGCTCGTGTCGCGCTTGAGCCCACCCACCCGTCTGAGGTGACCGTCAGGGACACCGGCCGTGATCGCACATTACCTGCTCGTGTCGCGCTGAGCCCACCCACCCGTCTGAGGTGACCGTCAGGGACACCGGCCGTGACCACACATTACCTGCTCGTGTCGCGCTCTGAGCCCACCCACCCGTCTGAGGTGACACCGGAACCGGCCGTGACCACACGTTACCTGCTCGTGTCGCGCTGTGAGCCCACCCACCCGTCTGAGGTGACCGTCAGGGACACCGGCCGTGACCACACGTTACCTGCTCGTGTCGCGCTCTGAGCCCACCCACCCGTCTGAGGTGACCGTCAGGGACACCGGCCGTGACCGCACGTTACCTGCTCGTGTCGCGCTCTGAGCCCACCCACCCGTCTGAGGTGACCGTCAGGGACACCGGCCGTGACCGCACGTTACCTGCTCGTGTCGCGCCGTGAGCCCACCCACCCGTCTGAGGTGACCGTCAGGGACACCGGCCGTGACCGCACATTACCTGCTCGTGTCGCGCTGTGAGCCCACCCACCCGTCTGAGGTGACTGTCAGGGACACCGGCCGTGACCGCACATTACCTGCTCGTGTCGCGCTGTGAGCCCACCCACCAGCCTCCGAGGTCGCCGTCAGGGACACCGATCGTCGACGTTCCGGCCGCGACGCCAGCCCGGCGACCGTCACTCGTCTAATCGATACCAGCCCGGCGGCCGCCGCACGCATCCTCCAGCATCTCTGGTCAACTCGGCACCCAACACAGCACGTCACCGCCGCCAAACACCCCATCCCAGTCGATGAATTCGAATTGATGGGCGTGGCGACAGCGGAGCAATTTTGTGTCCACCTGATGACTGATCATATCGCAAATGATGAACACCCAGATATAATTGGCGGTGTTGTTAAGACGCGATGCTGTTGGTACATCACCAAAGACGTCCTGGCACGACAGCGCTTTGCGATCATCAACGGGACGTTCGATCAGGTGCACAAATGGCGGGCAGAGCAGAGACGGTCAGCAGCATGACGACGGTACGTTCGCAGAACACGTTACACACATTCATCATAGTTAAATCCACCTTCCCACTGCGTTACCTATCCACGGCGACCGTCAGTTAAGATATGCATCTCTTTTGATAATTGCATAGCACATGTCATGAGTGTAGTTGTCGGGGAAAATGCCCACAACCCTGTGCAGATCAGCACCGCACCTGTACCGACAGGATAGTAAAGTATGCTCACATTTTGTTGTACTGTCGACTCAACTCACTCCAAACGTAGATATCGATATTTTGTATTTATAGCGTGCGAAAGGCCTTTTTCACAACCATGACGTCATCCAGCACGGCGGATTATTCGTTCAAACATTCCCACCATACACACTAATTCACCATTACCATCGTTTCGGGAACTCTGGCAATATTTATCCCTGGCATGTCCGAGTACTCGTCATCGGCTGAACAAAACTCCCAATCGTAGTTTCCTTCTGGGCTTCCCATTGTTGGTTGGTTGGTTATTTGGGCTTAGGGGCGCTTCGACTGCTTTGGTCATACAGCGCCCAGGGCTTCCCATTGTCAGACCGCGGGAGGTAGGATATAATTGTCTCCTTTCATCTGTTATTCACCTACCTCTTTGTACTTTGAGCTTGGTTTCCAGGTTCTGATTAACATAAGCCCTGCCAGGGCGGACAGTTCTTGCCCACTCGGGCGCGCTTTTTGTTGGTTGGTTGGCTATGTGGGCTTAGGGGCGCATCGACTACTTCGGTCATACAGCGCCCAGGTGAGCGCGCTTTTCATGCGTATTATATATATATATATATATATATATATATATATATATATATATATATATATATATATATATTGTGTTCTATTTTTGGGGGGTAAACACATGCTAGCGGCTGCCACATCGATATGAAATATGTCCATGGCAGAGTTGGGCATTATACACACCCAGGTGCACAATTTCAGAGCTGCCGGACTACCAGGAACACGGCCAGGAGGCCAGGAGCACGAGCATCTGAGCTACACGTGCAGTTGATGAGAGGCCACTTTTCGTCTGCGATGCTCGCGCGCTGCACGGCCAGGTGACGCCATGGAGGAAAATCACCGAATCGAGTGCTGTTTTCCTCTGACGAAAACGCCTCAGAAAATCATTGGATTACTTCAGTAGGCTTATAGTGATCAGGCCACGACACAGGCATCGCTTGTTTACAAGGAGCAGCAGCGGAGACCTGGAAACCCGTGACAAATAGAGTGCTGGATGTCCTGTTCATGCTTCGGACGACAAACATGTGGGGCAGATTCGCAAACTATTCGCCGATGGCCGTCAAGCCACCATCAAGCCCCTCTAGAGTCCGTACTGAGTGAAGGGATGATATATCACATCGGGGCGGAGAAGTTGAACATGGGAAAATATCTCATTTGGGTTTTAGGGCGCCACGACCAGCATGCTGATCACTAACAAATGTGACAAAAGATCTCACTGCTGATCATAAAGAGGTCAGGATTAGGTGATCTCAGCACATCTTAAGCAAGTTTGAAGTGGACAAAAGATTCCTTCAGAGAGTGAGCCACAAAAAAGTTGGGTCCACTGTTATGATCCTGAGAGAAAAGGATGTCAATGCAGTGAGCCCATCCAGAATCACCGCGACCCAGAATGGCAAGGGACACGAAGCTGATGTTGGTCTTCCTCGTCTTCAGAGGAATCGTGTACTTGGAGTGGGTCCCTGCCCAGCAGACCGACAATACAAGTGTATATCTAGAAGTCATCCGGCGACTCCGAGGGGACGTCAGAAGGAAGAAGCCTGAGCAGCGGACATCCGGCGACTGGCTCTTCTGCCAAGACAACGCGCCGGCGCACACACGTCTGCTGGGGACAGGCCGAATGACAGACGTGGGGATGATGATGGCACCCCACCCTCCTCCATGCTCAACAGATCCGTCTCTCTGTGATTTATGGCTGTTCCAGAAGCTGACAAAGCCGTCAATAATAAGTTAGTTATTTGGGCACAGGGCCACATCGACTGCGAAGGTCATTTGGCGCTCATGACAACCCCCAACGGTATTGAGGTGACCTAGTCATGGGATGGCTAGATTTCCCTTGCATGTTTCCCTCGCATTCATGTATTTCCCTCACATTCATGAACTGGTCCATCGGCGCGGATTAGGTGGGTAGGGGAGAGGGGTGAGGTAATGTAGGTGGTGCTTACCGTGGGCTGAATTTCAGTGGTATGGATCGCATATGGTGCACCCATGTCACGTCTTAGGAGGTTCAATTGTGGATCTCATATCAGCAATCGGGCCTGACCAACCTCCTCGTTCTTCGTGTCCCTCATCGATTCGGTTTGACGTTACCGCTTCAGATACCATTCGGTTCTGAGGCACCCCATACGATACTGGCGCCACCGCCGAACAGGTTGAGCTTAGGACGCATATAATGATCATCAGCGGCCACAACATCGCCGAACAGACGTCGGCCGTCGCAGCACTGGTAGCGCCTGGCCAGCGGTCTCACCTTCCTCGGCACAACGAAGGGGTGTACGGCGACGAAGCCACTGTTGTTGACACGGAAGAACCGCGCGATCTCGCACGCCGACACGTCACAGCCCCGCTTCGGCATCATGCCTACCAACGGAGGTGGCCGTCACAGCTCAGTAACGACATTCCGGCACACAGCTGCCGCATTTGGCACGGTCCGTGCAGATGAGCGCAGGCCTAGCATCCTGGCCCACTGGGCACAGCACAGCTTGGGCTCCCGCCACGCGCTCGGCAGTATAGAGTGTCGCGTCGTGACCTCGTACACCGAATGATCGAGGAGAAACCGAAACTACAGGATGCTGGTAAGCCTTCAAGCAGACAAGGAAACAAAAATAGAAGATACCGTAGTCTATTCAGGTCACCCTTCGGGTGAAGCCTCAATATTGTTCATTTTCTCACTGGTGAGCTGACGAAGTATGGAAGCGTTTTTTTTAAAAACAAACTGTTCACTTTTGTGTGGTAATGACCGCCAGTTGCCAGGTCTATGCAGTCGCTGCTATTCTGACCACAACAAAGCAAGATCAGTCATACTTTTAGAAGCAGCAACATAATTAAATCGCCCCGTACTCCACGTTAACCTTCAGGAACCTGGTGCGAGAGACGTTATAAAGAGCCCAACTTACTCTTGCCTTTCATTGAGTTCCTTTATAGAGGTTCTCCATAAAGGACCAGATGTATTAACAGCAACTGAAGTGATCATTCCCTTTCAGAAATGGACCAGAGGGGTGCCAAGTCATGCAGACACCAGTGGCATACAGTCAGGTCAGGAGAGGGCCAGTGGCAGCAGCGATGCACGGTCAGGAGGCGGTCAGTGGCAGCAGCGATACACGGTCAGGAGAGGGCCAGTGGCAGCAGCGATACACGGTCAGGAGGCGGATAGTGGCAGCAGCGATACACGGTCAGGAGGCGGCCAGTGGCAGCAGCGATAGACGGTCAGGAGAAGGTCAGTGGCAGCAGCGATACACGGTCAGGAGAGGGTCAGTGGCAGCAGCGATTCACGGTCAGGAGAGGGCCAGTAGCAGCAGTGATAAACGGTCAGAAGGCGGCCAGTGGCAGCAGCGATAGACGGTCAGGAGAGGGTCAGTGGCAGCAGCGATACACGGTCAGGAGGCGGCTAGTGGCAGCAGCGATACACGGTCGGGAGGCGGTCAGTGGCAGCAGCGATAGACGGTCAGGAGAGGGTCAGTGGCAGCAGCGATACACGGTCAGGAGGCGGCCAGTGGCAGCAGTAATACACGATGAGGATATGTAGCGAACAAAATAAATGCATAATATTCATAACATATTACATGCCAAGTAACCTGACATCACACCAGTTACACAAATCAAATGGGCGCTGTATAACCACTGCAGTTGATGCGCCCTAAAACCCTAATAACTAACTACACAAAGACCAGGATAGCTAAGAAGAACGATAAGAATGACATGGATTCCACCCGCCCAGAAAGAACAGGTCTGCAAAGTAAGTCAACAGCAGTATTTCAACTTATATAGATGAGCTTAAAACATTACCATGACATTATTTAACATTATTTGACAGGTAAGACAAGTGGCAAATGAAAAGCATCAGCGAATACTTTTGTTTTAGGAAAACAAAGCTTGACAAGGAAGTGAAATATTCACCGGCCACCATACCAATCCCCTATCCTTTGAGGGCGGTGGTGTTACGCTCCCTTTTCAAGATTTTCCCCGCTATCGCTGAAAAAGATTTTCAGCGATAGCGGGGAAGACTGCGAGGCAAAACTTAACAAAACTTACAGTACCTTTTCTTTGATCATTTGTTATCTGAAGTGAAAATTTTCATCACGGGTCACGTAAGATCATCGACCTAACTCAAGCCCGAGGCCTGAACGCATACGGCGACATTTCATATGACCTCAAATGTACAGCTCACGGACCGGGCCAAGTGAAATCTTCACAGCTCACACCAGGCGTAATGTGGCTGGCAAATGTTTTAAAATGATACCTTGGGCTTTCTGGCATAACGAATGGTCAATGAATTTGAATTCAGATGGTACAAAGGTTCATCAACGCATGTTGTGTCTAACAATACAATCCAAGGTCAACATCCCTGGACAGTTAATTTGGTCTTGACCACGTCACCAGTGTCACCGCGTAGTCTGAGGAAGTCTGAAAACATGAAATGCCAATCGTCTAGGCACACGAACACATAGCAAATATTGCATAAACTACGATTTCAGAAAATAGCCACGGCTCGGTGAATTGACTTCAATCGAAGATCCGAGGGAGGGGACTGTCATGAGCCATGTCTAGCGGCTGCGCGTCGCCGTGCAGTTCTCCAGCGATCACGACCGGACCGCCCGGGTGTGTTCCGCCCCCAGATAGCGCGGACCGAGGTGCTGACACAGAGCGACCCTATTCCAGACGTGCTAAACAGCTGCCGCACGGCGCTTCTCAGTGTCGGCCGCCTGGTCAGGAGGCTGAACGGCGAGCAGAGCAGCTCGTCACTCACCTATCGCGCGCTGCGGGTCGGGAGTCTGAAATGTGTTGATGTAGTGTACGAATGGTGGCTCTGGCGTTATTTCGAAGTACCGGATAACACTGTCACCCTGCGAAAACAACGCCCAATGGCATCAACACAATTATATAGAAGCAGCAGCGAATCGATTTGGAACAGCGCGTCCACGCATGGACTTCACAGCGATTCGTCGCCGACAAACAGGGAACGCAAAACCCTATGACACCCTCCAACTCTATGATACCCTCCTGGTGCCACTTTTTACAGTATCGCCATGATCAACTACTGGGAGAAAGTACTGATGTAAGATATAATAATTTCACATATGTACCAGTGTGCATCAACGGCAGAAACTTTGCAGAGCTGGCTAAACTAGTCGAACAGCTTATCTTGCATAGTAACAACACGTACCAAAGAGGTTTCCCATTCGATCGCTAGCGAATCCATACACTGCATCAAGGGCCAAACCTCGCTTTGCTACGCTGCAAAGGGCTCAGCAGTTGGCACTCAAGTGCAGTTGTGCATTGGATGGAACAAGGTGTTGTCTGGAGGACGAATCACTTGCGAGGCCCTGGCAACACTAACCGGAGGGCCATACCACGTCAGACATGGACGTCGCTATAACTCAGGACCACGGAGCCGTGTCTGGCACACAGTGGCTATAAAGAGCGCCTATCTGTCCTCCATATCTGGAAGAACTCTACCTGTCCTCCCACCTCCCTCCCTCCATTCTCTGGCGATAGCATGGACGGTGAGGAATGGCAAACTTGCTATGTAAAAGTCGTGCACTTCGGTCGTTTAAAGGGAATGACCAAGATATGGCGTTGTATTTGAACTCAACAAGTGGGATTATATTGTAAATCGTTGTTCATCAATCAGTATGCATATTTTTCATACACTCCACCCGATATCCCGCAATTTGCCTACTCACTGTTATACCAGATAGCAAACAGGCTTGAATCGGGTTACCAGAGTTCAATTTCTCAGCGCTAATATTGTTACAGGGATATCGTTAGCGTCAACCAATCAGCTTATGAGCTGTGCCGATCGTGACAACAGTAATTTGTGAACGTAACAACCTTTTTTTCGCTAGTGCTGAAACATCGTGTTTTCCGGCAATAATACAACGAAGACTAACGATAAATATCAGATAAGTGTAATACTGCTGTTGGAGAATCACAATACACTTGACGTGGCTGGCGCGTGGGTGTGCACAAGTGTACATAAGTGGGTGAACATAAGTGAGCTGTGGAATGTGTGGGTGACTTCTGGATTGGAGGGAGCGGGTGTTTACTTTTCCGCAAAGGTAGACCAGGTTGGTGTCCGGATCGTAGAGCGGGAACATGACGCCGTTGCTAGTGTCCAGCTCCACCATGACGATGGGGTCGTTGAGGTGGCCGGGGGCGCGCAGCGAGTACTGCCGCTCCGACATCCGGCTGAAGCCGGTGGTGAAGACCAGGCCGTTCTTCAGGAAGATGGCACGAGATCCTTTGCTGCCCTCGTGCGACGTGGCCTCCTGTCGAGCCGGTCAAAGCGTTGGGTCCTTGTGCTGGACAACTGTCCGCAATGTGTCAGACCGGCGCTTCCGTCGCAGACATGTCACCGTTACTTTTTATAGTGCTCGATCACCACTACAAATTCACCACGACTAAAGTAATTAACGACGAAAAAATAGGATGCGTATGATTGTACATACGCTCACTTGAGCTTCATTATTAATTAACTGCCTGCACACAGTTAAACATGTTCTAAAAACGACATTCCTGATAGTCGAAGCAAATGGGAGTGTCGGCTCTCAGAATCTACCGGACAGCGAGCAGCACGATGAGCCGGTCCTGCAAAATCGCATGGCAACCACCTAATATGCCTCTTCTCGACATAGGAGACATTGCCAACATGATCTCTGTCGGACCGGTCCCGAACAAAGGGCCAGGTGGAACATACATCCTGGGTTAAACTGCATAACCAATGCAGTTGGTTATGATCAAGAACCCCAATAACTAACTAACTAGCAGACACATCTGATCTGATTCTGCTGACAACTTCGTCAACAGCGAAAGCAACGCCGGTTGAACACAATAGAGGGCCGGCGTGCCTCAGAGAATGCAGGCGGGGCCGTTCGGTACCGACCCGACACCGTTCAGTTCAGCCGGTCAGGCCGGCTGTGATCAGTGAGAGATGGTATCCGCGTGGCAGTGACGTCACAACACAGACATGCCGCCGCCTAGCCCACGTTACACGCTAGTGTGAACAGGATCAGGACGTGGGTGTCGCCACCGACGGCACGTAACACGTGGGAGTCGCCACTGGTCGCACGTAACACATGGGTGTCGCCACTGGCGCCACGTAACACGTGGGTGTCGCCACTGGCGGCACGTAACACATGGGTGTCGCCACTGGCGCCACGTAACACGTGGGTGTCGCCACTGGCGGCACGTAACACGTGGGAGTCGCCACTGGTCGCACATAACACATGGGTGTCGCCACTGGCGGCACGTAACACGTGGGCGTCGCTACCGACGGCACGTGTTGCACACATGGGTCACTTAACACCACAGTGGCTGCAACTTCACGTTGGTCAGCTACATCACAAGCAGTACGTGAACTTTACCCATGATTAATTCCACAAAATACTGGCTGCAGGTATCAGACTGATACGCAGTTTAAAAAAATAATGATGCTGTGGTAAATCACACCATTAATTCAGAGTTTGAGGAAACTCAGGCTCGCCGGAAAAAATCGGCCCCAGCATTCACATTCACTGCAATAGGCTACGGGTGAAGCGAAGCTGAAAGGCAATGATCTGAGCAGGGTGCAACCAACATCACGATAGCGCACAATCGTCCTTTCAAAACCGGCGCACCACCTGGCCGATTCCGTGTGCATCAGCGCGCTCGACCTCTCACCTCCTCAACCTCGCCGGAGCGCGGGTCCAGCACCCGGATCTTTTTGTCCTTGCTGGTGACGAGCAGTTTGGAGCCGTCCCACGCCCAGCTGGCCGACCAGATCTGGTCGGGCACCGTGTCGATGACCACCATCGCCTCGCCGGTGCCGACGTTCCACACGACGATCAGGTTGTCGGAGCCGGCGCTGAGCAGCACGTTGCTGGCCGACGGGTGCCACAGGATGAGGCCGACGCGCCGCTGGTGGTGCACCAGGTCCACCACCGGGTCGGTCATCGTCCGTGTCAGGCCGTACTCGTACATCTGCCATACTGGGGGCACGCACACGTGATGCCGGTCACACACACGACACTGCCGCACTGGGGGCACGCCCACGTGATGCCCGTCACACACACGACACTGCCGCACTGGGGGCACGCACACGTGATGGCCGTCACACACACGACACTGCCATACTGGGGGCACGTACACGTGATGTCCGTCACACACACGGCACTGCCGCACTGGGGGCACGCACACGTGATGTCCGTCACACACAGGCACTGCAACGCAACACGTGATGTCGTCAAAAACTGCCAACACACACTGGTCCACACACGGCACCCATACGGGGCACGCACACGTATGCTCAACACCGGCACTGCCATACGGGGCACGTCGTGATTCGTCCAGGCCTCCCGGGGTACGACACGTGATGCCCGTCACACAAGGCACTGCCGCACTGAGGGCACGCACACGTGATGCCCGTCACACACACGGCACTGCCGCACTGGGGGCACGCACACGTGATGCCCGTCACACACACGGCACTGCCGCACTGGGGGTACGTACACGTGATGCCCGTCACACACACGGCACTGCCGCACTGGGGGTACG
Source organism: Imbricaverruca yamaguchii (assembly GCA_034440575.1). Classification (NCBI taxonomy): domain Eukaryota; kingdom Metazoa; phylum Arthropoda; class Thecostraca; family Neoverrucidae; genus Imbricaverruca; species Imbricaverruca yamaguchii. The sequence goes on along the minus strand of JAOTOL010001637.1, from coordinate 1,496,587 downwards.
CACACGTGATGCCCGTCACACACGACACTGCCATACTGGGGCACGCACACGTGATGTCGGTCACACACAGGCACTGCCATACTGAGGGCACGTACACGTGATGCCGTCACACACACGGCACTGCCGCACTGAGGGCACGCACACGTGATGCCCGTCACACACGGCACTGCAGCACTGGGGCAGCACCGTGATGCCCGTCACACACCGGCACTGCCGCACTGGTACGTACAGTGATGCCCGTCACACACGGCACTGCCACGGGGGCACGCCCAGTGATGGCGTCAACACAGCACTGCCGTACTGGGGCACGTACAGTGATGTCGTACAGGCACGCAGCACGGGGGCGTACCGTGTGGGGTCAACGGCTGCAGGGCACGCACACGTGATGCCCGTCACACACACGGCACTGCCGCACTGGGGGCACGTACACGTGATGCCCGTCACACACACGGCACTGCCGCACTGGGGGCACGCCCACGTGATGTCGGTCACACACACGGCACTGCCGTACTGGGGGCACGCACACGTGATGCCCGTCACACACACGGCACTGCCGCACTGGGGCACGCCACGTATGTCTGTCACACACACGGCATGCCCACTGGGGGCACGCACACGTGATGTCGTCACACACCGGCACTGCCCACTGGGGCACGCACGTGATGCCCCACACACACGGCACCCAACTGGGGTACGCAAGTGATGCCCGTCACACACCACCACACCACGCACATGCCCATACAACCGGCACCCACGGGTACACAGTGTGCCGTCAACCGGCACCCCACGGGACTACACGTATTCGACAACGGCACAATAATATGCCCTACAACACGCCAACTGGGGACGTCAGTATGCCCGTCACACACACACCCGTACTGGGCAGTACACGTATGTCCGTCACACACACGCACCCACTGGGGCACGCACGTATGCCCGTCACACACACCACGCCACACGGGGCACGTACAGTGATGCCCGTCACACACCAACCCACGGGGCACGTACACGTGATGTCCGCACACACACGGCACTGCCGCACGGGGTACGCACGGATGCCCGTCACACACACGGCACGCCGCACTGGGGGCACGCACGTGATGCCCGTCACACAGACACTGCCGCACTGGGGGACGCACACGTGATGTCCGTCACACACGGCACTCCACACGGGGCACTACACGTGATGTCGTCACACACACGGCACGCAGCACTGGGGCACGCACACGTGATGCCCGTCACACACACGGCACGCCGCACTGGGGGCAGTACAGTATGGCGTCACACACAGGCAGCCGCACTGGGGGCACGTACACGTGATGTCGGTCACACACACGGCACTGCCATACTGAGGGCACGCACACGTGATGTCCGTCACACACACGGCACTGCGCACTGGGGCACGCACACGTGATGTCCGTCACACACACGGCACTGCCGCACTGGGGGCACGCACACGTGATGTCCGTCACACACACGGCACTGCAGCACTGGGGGCAGCACACGTGATGCCCGTCACACACACGGCACTGCCGCACTGGGGGCAGCACGTGATGGCGGTCACACACACGGCACCCACTGGGCAGTACACGTGATGTCGTCACAAGGCACGCCATACAGGCACGCACGTGTCGTCACACAACACATCGCACCGTGATGGGTCAGCACCACGACGTCACGTGATGCGTCACAACGCACCCGTAGGCACGTACACGTGATGTCGGTCACACACACACCCAACAGGGCAGCACACGGATGTCGTCACACACACGGCACTGCCATACTGGGGGCACGCACACGTGATGCCCGTCACACACACACGGCACTGTCATACTAAAGACACCCACGTGCAGGGTTAAAATATTGAATTCTGATTAGGTGTCAGATGTCGAAATGATTACAGAAGGATGTCAAAATCATCATGGAAATAGTGCTCTTTAAAATACTTTGGGTCCTCAGTATCCAGCTTTCATATAATTGTGCACATATAACTACCCATTTTGCGTGTTTTCAGAGGTACCTAATTTGGGGGTGCTGAAAACAATGGTAACGAAACAAATGTCTATTCTATAGCCTGGCATTGCATAGCATTAGCACATTATAGGTAATCCCTTTACTTGGAATTGCACTACGAGATGTTCGTTATCACAATCCCAGACCCATTATGGTGCGCATAAACGAGGCATGAAGACTTCACAGCCACGCACCAAGAAGCACGATGTCGATACTTCTTTGGGAGGGATGTTGATTCGGTGTTCAATAAGTGGTATATTCCACCCTATTTCTTGAATAATTAGTTACTGCGAACATGGCACTGCCATACTGAAAACGTGCACACACGATGCCAGTCATACACAAAGTACTGTCATGCTGAAGACGCGCACGTGGTACTGCCACATTGAAGACACGCACATGGTGCTGCCACGCTGAAGACACACACAGTGATGCCACACTGAAGGCACACACATAGTGCTGCCATACTGAAGACGCGCACATGGTATTGTCCAATTGAAGACACGCGCATGGTACTGCCACACTGAAGACACACGGTATTGCCGCATGGAAGGTGTGCACATGGTACTGTCATACTGAAGACCCGCACATGGTCTTCAGTGCTGCCACACTGAAGACACGCACATGGTACTGCCACACAGAACATACGCACATGGTACTGCCTCACTGAAAACACACACATAGTACTGCCACACTGAAGACACACACAATACTGCCACACTGAAGGCACACCCATGACACTGCCATGCTCAAACACACCAGGCATCAACACGGGTGGTAGTTTCGTACTGACATACGGAAGCGGTACTGTAATACTGTAGACAAATACATGGTACTGTCACACGGAGAACACACACTGCGTCGCCCTCCGGACGGACCAGCCGTGGTATATTTGTACTACAGCATGTGCTGTGTCAGTGGCGGGACGAGGACCACGTCCGGACTGAGGAAAAAGGAGGGGTGAGAGAGAACAGGGAGCGGGGGTTGGGAAAGAGAGGGAGGATGGAGTCATTATACGAGAAAACATGAGCGGGACCCACTGAAGGGGATCACGGGACCATCTCCATCAGCCTCGGACCCCTCTTGTCAGCCCAGGACCCCCATGTCGGCTAAGGGGCCCTTCAATTATCGGCACTGGGGTTCTGCGGCGTGGCCGGCGCCGGCCACGCCTCCGGGGCGTCCACCACCCCCGCCTGTTCACGATGACGTCAGCGGGCGTCTGCGGCGTGTGTCGGCGCGCTGCGTGGAGCCGCCGCGTCGTCGGCCGCAAACGCGGCGTGCTCGCCAAATACGGCAATGCGCCGCGCCACAGTCGGCCCTAATCGGTCAGGGTCACGTCGAGGCGGCGGCGAAACGGCGTGCAGCGGCGCCGTGCCGCCACCGCCGCCGTCGCGCCGCCGCCCACTTGCGGGGTGGGCGATTACGCGTGAGACGAGGAGCGCCGACGGCGCACGACTCGCCGCGCTGGCAATCGAAAGTGGGCCGGCCGGTCGAGCGGCGGCGGCGTGCGTCGGCGACCCGCGCCGGCGGCCGCGCCGGCGGCCGTGCCGGCGACCCGTGCCGGCGACCCGCGCCGGCGACCGTGCTGGCGACCCGCGCCGGCGACCCGCGCCGGCGACTCGTGCCGGCGGCCGTGCTGGCGACCCGTGCCGCCTGCAGGCGCTACTCGGTCGGCAGACGCGTCCGTTGGCCTCCACTCGGCCGCGAGCAGACCTCACTCGCACTGCGCTCTGTTTGGTAACGCGTGTCACATTTCCGTCGAGTACAAACACGGCCGAGCAAAGGGCCGCCTCCCGCCGAGTGCGTGCACTTCTGCGACCGGCGCGGTGATTCACCGCCGGGCGGCAACGACGCGCGTCGAGCGGCGAGATCATCGCACGGCAGATTGTCTCGTGTTCGCTCCACGCCGGCCGTGCTCCAGTTCGACAAAGAATAGGCGAAGCGCTGCTAACTGGCAAGTCAGCAGCATCGTGTTTTACAATGCAGCTCGGTGCGGTGCTGAAGTGGTGGCAACCGGTATCACTCGACCGGCTGCAGACCTATTGTTTCCACGTCGCGAGCCCTCCCTCGCACGAACACAGAGCGTGATCTATGTTGACCAAACACCACGCCCACGGCCTGCCAAACTCATGTCCCACCCTACCAGTAGGGTCGTCGTTTTATCGACTTCTAGCAGGATCGGGCATCTCAATGGTCAGTTCTGTTCAGCTTCCAATGTTATCCGGCTCCTAATTAGATCATACCCCTCAGGACTATTCAAAAAGGGAATAGGAAGTTTTTTTGCACAAAAAAAATGTAAAGGTAGTTTAGTGCCCAGAAGGAAAAATACATGGGCATGGTTGACCCAAATCAGTGGCGTAGCAGTGGGGACATGCGGGCAGGGCAGGGTGCCTAGTCCGGTGCGGCGCGGCCACGCCCACCTTTCACGACGCAGTCTTCTGATGACGAGGCGATCACGTTGTCGTTGAATGGATCCCAGGCGACGTCCAGCACGGGGCCCTTGTGTCCGCCGACGATAGGCGCGTCTGGCGCCTGTCGACCCGTCTGCAAACATCGGAGGTCAGTCGAGGTCAGTCGCAGGCCACGGCACGCCGCGCCGCCCGCTCAACCCCGACCAAGGCCTATTTTGTTTGTTCATTGGGTGGTTCACGACGCACTTTATGCTAAGCACGACTTATGGTGCTGCCCACACTTTCGCCGGTGGGCCGCAGGATTTGGAAATGTCCCGAGTAGTGCGGGTGTTAAACCAGGGAACTTTTTACCTAAAGCCCAACACTTAACCACTCGGCCATCCCCGCCCCACCAAAGCTTATTTCAACGTACAATTGCATGTCAGTTTGGACATGGAGTCAGCGAAGATGGACATCCAATCGCCCAGAAATGGATACCAAATGAAATCGAGTCGTCAGGCACGATTCCACGATTTCACGATTTGCAATGGCACGGTGGGTGACTTCCGAAAATGCGTGGATGCGAGTTATAATATACGGCCCGCAATTTCTTTGCAAGGCAGAGTAATGAATGCTAATTTAATGTCATGCAACTGAATGTAACTGCCACAGTTACAGCCAGCCAGTCTCATAGTTGTCCGTAGAAGACGATCGTGAGAGATCGGTTCGCCACGCTGCAACGCGAGGCAAGCAGTCCAGACACGCTGGTAATCCCCACTAACAATTGCATTCAGGGGAAAAGGGGCATTCCCCAAGATTCCTACGAAGTGCGCAGCTGGGAGCCGGGTAGAGGCGATCGCTGCCCTGGATCGATCGCCTCTACCCGGCTCACCGATATCACCGGCATCTTCACCAGACTACAGCGAGTTCCAACTCAGCGACCTGCTACTTCTAGTTTCATTAAGCCCGCGACTCAGCACTGGGAGAGCTGAATATGGTGCAATATCACCAGACACCAGACGGACCGCTACCTGCGTCCAGACGTATACCCAACAGCCAGATCACTACTGCATGTGGTCCTATGACGACGCTCATGAAGAAAAAAATTATCGTAGGCCAACCAAGTCCTATCCGATCGATTGATGTGGTTATTGCTTTTTTTACGACACGCCGACCGTTGAGTCATGTAGCGTCGCCAGTCTCTTACGCCGATTGATCGCAGGCGAAGAGTAGCGACAGGTGAGACTCGAGCCCACAATCTTTCGATTGTGAGACGGGCAAATTACCCCTAGACTACACGTCCCCTATGATCGACTGAAAGTCGAAGAAGATGTCATGTGAAAGACAACGGAAAATCTACTGGGGACGGCGATGCAGCAGAATTCGTCCTGGTAGGAAAAGGACTCGTGGCCAATTTGTTTGGTGAGGAAAGGCTCGATAAATTCACTACTGGGGAGTATAATTACTGGTAACAAACTAACAGAACAGCATGCAAGGACAGGGAGCGGGTTATTAAAATGTTGCGTTACAGGATGGTGTGGCGAAGCGACAACTGGGAGCGCTCGTGTGCCTGTTACCCCATAGCATGGCTATGGAGCGTGAGGTTTCGCACTATAATATCTTGCGATCAGGACACAAGCCCTCCATGTCAAATGAGGCTACAAACAGTCGCCCGCCCCCATTACGTGACAGGATTGCTTTGTTTTGCCCACACATCCGTGGTGACCCGGCAAGAACGTATGGACGGACCACCAGAGTTGCATTTTTGCTTTGTAACCCTGGATGTGGACAGAAAAATATTGTGGTAATCGAAAATGGAGAGGATATATTTATTCAGACCTATGACATCAGAACCTCAGCATGCACTCTCCAACGGATTTTGAGCACTTCATCACATAATATTTAGTTGTCGGAACATCATTTAGCATGAACATGATACAAATAAGAGGATAATTTTAGCGGAGTGGATCATGTTTTGGACGCAAAAAAAAACAAGAAAAACCCATTTGTCCAACACTATCCAGAGGAACCTTTCGGCTTCCCTTGTATGATTGGGTTAATTTGTGCTTCAACAACTGCTAGTGGTGGTGAGGCAAGAACATGTGGAGGACTGAAGAACCGTTCGGCCCACAGTTATGTGACGGAGCTATTTTTCTTCAAAATTGCGTGTTCTGTCGTGGTGATATCTAAAGAAAATATGAAGCGAGGTACCGCTTTATCTTACTGTGACTAGGTGATTTGCATTTTAACCTTGTGTTCGTGGTGATCGATCAAGAACATATGGAAGACATGTGAACCATGCTTCTCCCATTCCGTGGCAGGATTATTTTGTTTCCAACTTCTCGTGTTTGGTCGGGGTAATATTGCATGAAAATGTGGAGTGAGGAACCGCTCGATCTTACTGTGAAGATCCTACTAAGAACATATGGAGAGCGAGGCACCGATCGGCCCCATTGCGTGACAGGTTTAGTGTTTAGTACTTCATGTTCGGTCGTAGTGATAACGCATGGAAACGTGGAGGGGGCCACCGCTTGGTCCTACTGTTACTACGTCATGTTCATACATGACAGAAGATTAAAGAAACATAAATTGGCTCTACAAATTTGTCGATATGCGGATGCATGTAACGTGACACGCAAAACGCAGTTCGACCTTCGGTGAGTGTGCCTTGCATACAAGAAAAAACTCACCGCAGGGAATTTCTACCATCGGACGAAGTTTGATTTTATTCCTGTGTACATACAATGATGTGTGGTATTCGCCACCTATCCCTTTCCTTCAGTTCACCGGCTCGGAATGCGACATGTTGCATTGCACATTGCATCTGAAAAATGGAACCCATATTTTGGCGTAGAGTGGGCAGAGGACCAGTTTGACTCAACGGTGTTCCTCTAGCACCACCACGTCAGAAGAACACTATGCTACAAAAAAAAAACACCGAAAATTGTTCATATTGGTACTACATCAAGTACGGTGTTATTTTGCATGGACACAAATATTCCTTAAACTTCTAAAGTCGGTGTACCTAAAACAAAATAGCGGTCGCCTTGGTACTGTTAATTACACATGTTTCGTTGCTGTGGGATTGTGGCCTTACGGCGCAATAAGCAGCTGAAACTATTTAGCGCCGCCTGCCTCTCACCCTGGCAGGAACAGTGGGCATCGCGGATGCTCAGGTTAACCACTGAGCTCCCGACGCCAGATTATTACACTCGTTTGGTGATCAATATTTTGTCCTCAGTGTGGTTCACGGAAACGTCACTGGCATATTAGCACGGCAGCGGTAACTCGATCACCAACAAAAGCGGCGGCCTTTTTTGCCGGATTCGAAGACACAGTAGCGATTTCTTGGAATAGGCGCTGCCCCGATCCGAGCACACACACGGCCCGCCGCGGCAGGTCGAAATGCGGGCCGTCACCGCAGCGGCGCCGGCCGACCGCACCGGCACCAACACCCCTGGCAACCAGCCGCTCCATCACATATTGCCTCCCACGTCATGTCGGTGCTGATGACGGCGTGAGTCATCCACTGCCAGCGGCGTCGACGACAAAACATGTGCTCGAGGCGTGGCAGCACCCGGCGCCGGTGACGACAGCGGCCTTTTTTTGGCGGCGGCTGCTGCATCGGCCGGCACCATCCACACCTCACGAGAGCGGCCATATACGCCGGCGCACCGACCCGCCCGACCTGCGCCCGTGCACGTGACCGGAGGCGCGCCAGCCGCCGACCGCGCCGCCACTCGGCGGTGTACATCAGTCGGCCGGCCGATACGCGGCCAATCACGCGTCTGATTATCGTCCGCGCCGGAGCCGGCGGCGGCGCCCGCGCAAAACTGGGCCACAACACACTGATAGCGGTCATCACGTGTCGACGCCCGGTGCGCGGAGCCGACGGCGGCGTCCACGGCCGCCCGGCGGTACACGTGCGCCTCGCGCCGGGCAGTGACACAGCGTGCAACCAGGCGCCACAATCGTCACTTCGCACAAAGTGTCGAACGAGATTGGGTGGCACATGATAATCTTGACCTTGTTTGGTAGCGAGTGAAGAGTTCAGGTGACAAGTTTGGTCACCCGCCAGTACTTCCACAACGAGAAGCATGTCAACGGAGCGTTAACATGCTTTCGATTCATTAGAGTAGGAAGGGGAGGATCGTGATCGTGGACACCTGCCAAAATCCAAATTAAAAAATTTGGGATCAAGGGAGGGAAATTGCCCACTTCACCTCGCCATCTTTGTCACCGATCGTAGAAACACTCCCCGACTTTATAAAACACACTTCGCACCTTTCGATTTTTCGTCGAAATGTGTAATACCTAAAGTAGCAGAAAGGCAGTACACTAGACCTAACCAAACGTGCAGGAAACGAAAAATAAACACAAAGGAAAGCTTAAATATAAATAAACTGAAGTCCAATCCTACTCGGATAGCTACACTTTTCCCATCAATGAATTTCAGCAAAACGAATCGGCAGGTCAGAAAATTAATAAACAAATGAAAGGGTACCAAGCGCAATGTCACACTTTCTCTGGCTTTGCTTGAACCTTCGTTTTTTAAAGTCGCATTCCATTGCCAGGTCACAAAGCGTAGTGTCAGGTCACATACTACACTATGTTATACTACGCTATACTATCACGCAAGGTAGTAGAAATTGAATAAAATAACTTGTGCGAATTCCTCAGCAGTCATACTTATTATGGCACTACAACCTACTCTGCAGTTCTCTTTCGTTTACTATAGTCAGTTTGATGTCACTGCTGGTATGGATTGGTCATAGGTGGCTGTCCTGTCCACCTGTGAGCGGCAGCGGACGTCCGCGGGTGTACAGTGCGCTGCATGGCTTTTGTTGAAACCATAATGACAACACAAAACAAACATGGCTATTGGACAACTGTAGAGTAGGGCTGTAAGACATAGCAGTATGCAAGCTTTCATAGCAACAGCATTAGGGAGCCATCACAAATGGTCACTCAACTTCCGGGTTCAGTTGGCCCGCGACTTGCAATTGACAAAAAGAGTGTATTAATAGTGGATTTTTTCTGATTGCTGAAGCTCGATTGATGATTGATCGAGTGATTGCATCTGATCAATCGTCATTCCAAAACAATATTGGGAGCATACAGCTAATTGGGCGAAAACACTGTAGAAAAAAAACGAAATTACTGCAGCAGTGCTCCCAACAGACAATTATTTTCGCTTGGTGTCAGATATTGATGTCACGCCGCCTGTTCATTCGAACATGTTGCACACATGGTGGCAAGTGGCAATCTTACAATACAATTACGCTACAAACAGAACCACTTCAAATGTCCAGCCAACTACGGCATCCAAATAGTGCGATGGTGTGCAAACAAGATCACAACATGAAATTCCAACCGATTGGAAAAGGGCAAATGTAGTTCCTATTTTCAAGAAAGAAGAAAGAGGGAAAGTTGAAAACTATAGGCCAGTAAGTCTCACATCCCTAGTCTGCAAGGTACTCGAATCAATTATCAAGGATAGAATAGTTAGTTATTTGGAAGGTAGCAGATTGATTCAAGATACTCAACATGGGTTTAGAAAAGGACGATAGTGTCTCACAAACCTCTTGGACTTTTTTAACTTCGCCACAGAACAATTTGATCAGGGAAATCAGGTTGATGTAGCATATCTTGACTTTAGTAAGGCCTTTGACAAGGTACCCCATAAACGGTTAATGATACAGCTTCAGTCCCATGGTATTGCAGGTTGCATCTTAAAATGGATAGAGTTGTGGCTTTCAGATAGACAGCAAAGAGTGATGTTAAATGGTACAAAGTCATCATGGCAAAATGTTCTTAGTGGAGTCCCCCAGGGGTCAGTACTGGGGCCACTACTGTTCATTATATTTGTAAATAACATTGAAAGTGGCCTAAGCAGTAAAGTTTTGAAATTTGCGGATGATTTGAAGGTCTTTAGGGCAATAACAGGTCAAGATGAGCATATCTCGCTGCAAAAAGACTTAGACGAACTTGTGAGGTGGTCCGAAGAATGGCAAATGAAATTTAATTTTGATAAGTGCAAAATCATGCATGTAGGTAAGCAGCATATGAAGGCTCCATACTTGATGGGTGGCCAAGTGCTATCAGTGACTCAACAGGAGAAGGATTTAGGTGTTATTCTAAACACAAAACTGGGGGCATCAGAACAGACCAAGGAAGCCAGGAAGAAGGCACTGAGAATGCTCGGGGCAATAAATAGGAATGTATCATACAGAAGTGAGGAAGTGATCAGGAAGCTTTACTGTGCATACGTCAGGCCACATTTGGAATACTGCATCCAAGCTTGGTCTCCTAGCTATGAAAAAGATTGTTGGCTTTTAGAGAGAGTACAAAAGAGGGCTACAAAAAATGGTTAATGGCATAAGCAACCTGGCATATGAGGAAAGATTGAAGAAATTGAATATGTTTTCACTTAGATATAGAAGGCTGAGAGGAGATCTCATCGAGGTTTTTAAATTTGTCCATGGTCTGGAGAGGGGATACCTTGGGGAAATGTTTGAATTTAACAGAAATGATGCAATTAGAGGTCATGAATTCAAAATTAAAGTTAACCACAGCAGAACAAGGTTAAGGCAAACTTTCTTCACCAACAGGGTAGTGGAACACTGGAACCAGCTGCCAGAAAACATCGTCAGTAGCAGCACATTGAACATCTTTAAAAACAGCATAGACAATCATTATAAGAATAGAGGGCTTGCTTTTCAGTATTACAGGGAGGGCTGATTGACAGATTTGGTGGGCAACTGGTTCAGTGTACAGAGTGGAACCAAGAAGGGCCCTTGTGGCCATAGTTGCACTAATCCTTTTATGTCTTTATGTTTTATGTAATTTGACATATTAATTAATAATTGAAGATCGTATATAATTGAACTAATTGGAGATCATATCTGGACTAAAGCGTTCTTCTTTGTTCCATTTCAGCGGCATGGTCGATATTTCGCGCTCACATATGCATACTAATGTGAACTTAATACTTAATGTGAACTAATACTTAATACTTAATACTTAAGAACATCAACATGTGACAGCCTGGTGGTGTTCGATATTCTGTAGGTGACAGACTGGACACTTTTTCACCTCTGGTGGCGCCACTCAAACAGCACGTGTCATCGTCCCCAGATGACAATTCCTGGATCCGCCCCTATCTCCTGTGGCAGCAATGAATTTCCTGTGACGGCTATGGGACCTCTCATGACGATAGCGGGCCTCCTGTTGCTGTCTTGGGATGCGGTGAGATCGTTTCAGGCGGTCGTCTGTGGTTACCTTTTGAAACTTCTCTGTCACTAAGGAGAAGAAGCTATGGCGCACTTAGCCCCCGCCCCTGGACTGTCCTTTCTTCCGCTCTTGAACGAGGGTGGCAACTTCAACAAGTAAAATGGACGATAGAAGGGGCAGCCTACCAATTTGGGGAAGTAAATCCCTATATTTTGAAGTGACTTTTTATCTTTGAAAATAAATTTATTCCGAGTTCTTTGCTGGGGTGGCTTTATGAACTAGGATCCTACACTTGATCGTCAGCCTGCCGTAAACTGCACGTTTGTTAGGCAGGAAGATTATTCCTGGGGTCATTTAGGATACACTGCTGAAGCTGATGAATAGGTCTTTCAATTAGAATACGTCAAAGTACTCTATATCGCCATAAAACATGCAAGATAGACAGACGCAATCTCGAGGCAGATGGTTTTCATTGGTGATAAATTAATTCCAGATTAAGCTTAATGATAGCCTGATAATCTTTTTACAGACGCTCCGCGGAACAGCTTCTGAAGAAAGACACCACCTGTGAGTGCGCGTGCGCGACACGAGGGGGCACGGTGAACTTGTCCCCAAAACGTGAAGAAGGCACTGAGAATGCTCGGGGCAATAAATAGGAATGTATCATACAGAAGTGAGGAAGTGATCAGGAAGCTTTACTGTGTATACGTCAGGCCACATTTGGAATACTGCATCCAAGCTTGGTCTCCTAGCTATGAAAAAGATTGCTGGCTTTTAGAGAGAGTAAAAAAAAGATGGCTACAAAAATGGTTAATGGCATAAGCAACCTGGCATATGAGGAAAGATTGAAGAAATTGAATATGTTTTCACTTAGATATAGAAGGCTAAGAGGAGATCTCATCGAGGTCTTTAAACTTGTCCATGGTCTGGAGAGGGGATACCTTGGGGAAATGTTTGAATTTAACAGAATTGATGCAATTAGAGGTCATAAATTCAAAATTAAAGTTAACCACAGCAGAACAAGGTTAAGGCAAGCTTTCTTCACCAACAGGGTAGTAGAACACTGGAACCAGCTGCCAGAAAACATCGTCAATAGCAGCACATTGAACATCTTTAAAAACAGCATAGACAATAATTATAAGAATAGAGGGCTTGCTTTTCAGTATTACAGGGAGGGCTGATTGACAGATTTGGTGGGCAACTGGTTCAGTGTACAGAGTGCAACCAAGAAGGGCCCCTGTGGCTCATAGTTGCACTAATATTTTATGTCTTTATGTCTTTATCTGCGGGCAGTGTTACTCAGCCGTTCGCCACATCGTCCCTAAATGTCCGGATTTTGGTGATAAATTTGGCGCTGGCTGAGAACATTATCCAATTTGCCCTACGTACAAATAAGAGACCGTAGCGAAAAACCAGAGCTATGTCTTGTTGTTTGTTATTTCGGTTTACGGCAGCTTCGATCAAACGTCTGACTGAATTGGCACCCAATTGCATTATAACACGTAAATTAAAATCATCCTTTTTAAACGTTCCTGATTTTATCTGGCTTTGCTTGCACCTTGAGTGTTTAGGCGCAACCACTGCCAGGTCACGCAGCGTCATGAATCTCTCACTCCGATTGATGATGCTCACGCGGGTCGACCCGCTAATCCCGCCGGTTGTGGGATTCAAAACCGCGACCGTGCTACCAAGAGTACAACGCCCTGCCGACTGAACTACCGCGACCTCTACGGCTTGCTCGAGATTTCCCACTCTTACACTACACCTTATAGACTCAAATTCACTTCCAACACAGTCGTTCAGCATGAACATGGACAGCCTGCTTTGCGGTAGCCAGCATCGCCAACATAGTCACGATCAGTGTCAGCATTGGAAAACTGGCTGTATTTTTGGACATTTGGTTCTCCAAAGAATTACACACTCCCCCCAAAACCCACTCCTTGCATTGCCAAATATAAGATGGATACCTATGCATAACCAGCAACCCCCAGCCAGCTCTGCAAACAGCAAATAGTGATAATTGTGATGATGAGAGGCATAAAAGGAATGATTTCCCCAATATATCGGTAGGCACAAGTCATGCTTTGACATGAGATACGAGAGGGGCCAGTCCTTACGAGGGTCCCTACGAGAGGGGTCAAGAGAGCTTTTTTTTGGTTGGTGGATGTCATATGTTTATTTTGTTTCTGCTCCTCGGGTGCCCCACCACATAGGGGCCCAACAGAGGGGACGCCTGGGTCCCGTGAACTGGAGGACGCCAATCACCTCAGGAGCTATACGGGGCAGGCGGCGCCTTCGCCCGGCTGGGAGAGAGACTCACCACCCTGACCGGGATCCAGCACCGCCCACACAATGACCCCGGTCGGCCGGGCCGGCAGACTGGGAAGAATCCCAGGTCCCCGGCCCGAGGCGACCGACCACTTGGGCAGCGTGAAGCCCTACGGGCCCGCCCGTCCCTCCGAGATATCGGGACCAAAGAGGTGTGTTGGTCCCCCGTCACAACTAGCACCGTGCGACGAGGGACCTCAACCTCCAGGACTCCGGCAACCCCGGAGGACGGGCCGAGGGGGCACGGTTACCCCAATATAACTGAGCTGGTGGGCAGGGTCGGAGAAGTTGTCCTGTCTGCTCATGATAAGGAGAGTTGGTGTTGTAAGGCTAGGTGAAGGACATGGACGTTTTGACTGGGATGGGCATTGAAATGGGATCGTACGGATGGAAGGACGAGTGAGGCACTCCTAGTCTAGCCCCCCGCCGGACCACCGATGAACTGGGATTCAGGGTCTTTATGGCACTCAATCTCCCACCCCACCGCGTAAAGGTGGTGCCTCGTCGGGGGGGGGCGTGGCATTGAAGAGATTGAGCCTTTAAACATGGAAATTTTATATAATTTGCATGGATTGGTAGGTTGATAGGGAAGGAACAACTAAGAAATGACCACCATAACAGCAGGAGACAAACCTTGATCCTAAGTCGTGTAGGATCCTTTGTGAGGACTAGTCATATTTCCTGAATTAAGATGTTGTTGCACAATCTAAAAGAATCTTAAATCTTGCACATTCTCTCACGGCCGTCTGCCAACATTTTAGAGAATATATCCAAGGTTCTCGTACTTCTTGCTACACAAATGCTAGTCTGGATCGTAGGAAGCATTAGATCGTACAATCGAGGGACGGACATTGGATCCTAGGAACCATTTTCTGAATCAATGTGCAGCAATTACGGAATAGTTTTAACATACAAGTTTGTTTGCACTTCATGAGACACACACACATGGGACACCACTCCTGCAAACAGTGGAAGCAACAGTCAGCAATAGCATCTTTTTTTCAGAGAAAATCATGACATCGGCCCAGGTTATGTCCCTTCTGACCAGTCAACTAATATTCCCACTACTGCCTGGGTAAAGACGCAGGGTTCGAATGATGCGAGCTCCCAGCAAGCGAGACCAATAAGACCACAAGGTGCATATAAAATGCCATTTTCAAACGTGCAACCTCCAACAGCATGGCCCCTTGATTTGCAGACAAATGCTACGTTCTGTATACAACTGCGCCGACTGTTAAATAAACAAAAACAAAACACATTGAACCACACACTAACCGAGTGTGGACATATCAGTGACTAAGCTGAGCGTCTGGCACGCCAGAGGTATGGAGTTCGATTCCCCGTGATGCCCGCCATTCCTGTCAGGGTAAGAGGCAGGCGACGCCATATGGCCTCAGCTGTTGAGTGCGTTGTAAAGCCACAATCCTATGAAATCCGAGTGTGGACATTCGCTAATCCCGTATATAGCTTACAACGTGCCACTGGACTCCTGAGGCTGCCTCGTCCTGGGCCTCTCGAGGCATAAGATACATTCCTCTTGGCGTACATCGCCCTTAAATATCAAGTAAACGGAGTGTTCAGAGCTTTGGCTGAGGCGATAATTGTATAGCGGGAGCTTCAGAGAGACAGAACATGAACACAAGTGTGCAACAAGCGCCAGATACGCATGGAATTCATGGAAATAATAAGCATTTTCACACACTGTGAAGAAATATTTGGCGGTCTCGAGAGTGGGTAGGACAGTGGCGCCCCGCTCCCGCCAACGTATGTCTGTCTGTCTTGTCTGTAGTTGTATCAGAGTGGAAGTAACGATTGCACAACTGAGGCGGCTGCAGCGCGCCGGCGTTCTGCACTTGGGGACCAGCTGCAACCCGAGACATGGCCGCCGACCGCCACCCATGATCCACCCCCTGTGTAGCCGGAGTCGATGGCAGGGTCGGCAGGAACAGCACCCGTCGACAGCCACCCCTGATCCACTCCCTGTGACCCCTGTGTAGCTGGAGTCTGCGACAGGGTCGGCAGAGTCGGCAGGAACAGCATCGGCCCATGGAGAATCGACCGAACGGAATGGTGACGAAACACTCTCCAGAAGATTCCCCCGGACTGCCCGTGGTAGTCGTGCCAGGATGCCTAGGGCACAGTCTCAGACTGCCCAGCAGACTGCCCCTGACTGCTCACGGAATTGTCTCGGACCGCCCAGGGTATTGTCCAGGATTTCCCAGGAGAGCGTCCCGGACTGCCCGGGATATTGTCCCCCCCCCCC
This sequence comes from Imbricaverruca yamaguchii, assembly GCA_034440575.1. NCBI lineage: Eukaryota > Metazoa > Arthropoda > Thecostraca > Neoverrucidae > Imbricaverruca > Imbricaverruca yamaguchii. Next base: position 1,480,360 of record JAOTOL010001637.1, on the reverse strand, counting down.
CTGCCCAGGGACAGCATCCTGGACCATCATTTTTCAATTATATCATGTCATGGACTGCCAGTCGGCCTGCACTCCTGGCCTGCCGAGGGGACCATTCGGGACTGCCTGGGGAACTGTACGATAATATCGAGGAAACCGTCCTGACTGCCCGGAAGACTGCTCGGTACTGCACGGCACTGCCAAGGGGATTACAGAGGGTATCAACGGAGCGCGCTTGGTGAGACGACTGCGCGGCCAAGCAAGTCAGCCGCCGCTGCCACCCTATGCACCCACGAGCTCATCGTGACCCTCGACAGAGTTGCCGCCACCGAGGTTGGTAGCAATCGACGAGCTTGCAACTCTGCCGCCGGCAAGGCACAACCGGCCGACGTCGGCATAGGGGTGACGGTGTTGGCAAGGAGCTGACGATGCCGTCGTCCCCGCAGCACTGACCAGGCCAGTGCCAAACAGCGCACGGCCGCCGCACGGCGTGCCCATCCAGCCGCAGGTCGCCGCTCCGACAGGCAGTAAGGCACCGGCACATGTCCAGCTGTCGACGCACGTCAGCGTCAGCCGTGCCATTCGGCGGTGACATGGCGACCCGGCGCCACCCGACGTAATTCGGCGCGACCCGGTGCGCCGCCGACGTGGTGGCGGAAGTGGTCGTTTCCCAGCGGTGAGAGTCGCCGATTGGCCGGCGCAGCGAAAAACGCCAACTGGTGCGGTCGGCGTCCATACAGGACGCGTCAGGTCAAGCATGACGTCACGGTGATGCGGCTGGTGCGAGCCGGCGCCAAATCTCAGACAGACCAAAATATCGGCCGTGGCGGAGGCGTATCACATTTTCTAAAGCTCACACATTCTAACGTTCATAATATATAAACTGTAAGCTAACTTCCAAAAATTGGAAGAGAACTTCTAAAACAGTCAGGACAAGAGTCGTTGATATTTTCCAAGGTTCATAATTTCTCGAAAGCAAGCTAAGTTTCCAAACTTGGAAGCTTGTTTCGAAATTGGGAGCTAATTTCCAAAACTTGGAAACGAACTCTTCCAAATTGGAAATTGGCCTGACAATTTAGAAGAGAACTTCCGAAGTAGTCCGGATAGGAACCTAGTTTAGCCTAGCCCACACTAACCTAAACTAGCCTAACCTTCTCACTTTTGGAAGCTAACTTCCAAGTTTTGGAAATGAACTTCCAATTTGGAAATTATGAACGTTAGAAGTTGCGAACTTTAGAAAGTACGAACGTCGCCGCGGTGGTGCACAGTCTGCTGCGCCGGATCCACGTCGGTGTACAGCGCGGTTCGCGCCGCGCCGCCGCTGCCGCTGCCGTCGGCTGACCCAGCTGGCCGCCGGCCGCGCCGGCCTGTTGCCACACAACGCGAGGTCGGCGGACCGCCTCAACATCTGGGACGGCCGGTCACGCCTCGACCCGCTCAGATGCCGCGCCAAAGGACCGCCGGCCAGTCTCTCCGAATGTATCAGAAACGCCGACAACCTCGGCGCCAGCAAAAAGAAGTCGCCTTTCCAGCCTCCATAGGCCCTGATGATTGATGATTATTGGTGATGGTCCTTAATACGCAATTACCTGTCAAATCCGTCAAATTCGGTGCATGAAGTCAAGCCATGTCTTCAACACTGTTCAGTAAATTATTAGATAATTCATATATTGTGCAAATCATACGAGTGTAAAACGCCACAGAAAACTTTCAATACACAAGATATTACCGAAATTACCAGTAAAAATGGACTCCTAATTTTTTTTTAACGTAACTGCAACTACAAGAACCGAGCGATATTGTGTATGCGTATATTTTACGAGCAACATGAACTAACATTCATGCTTTCCTAACATGCTATGCTGGCATTCCACATGCTAAAACCTTGGTTACAGAACGATTGTTGCACTTGGGTTGCACATATTGCATCATGCATAGAACTTCGCTCAAAACGTACATGAAACTGGAAACACACAAGTTGTATAACAGAGTAAAACAGTCGGAACTTAACACAGAAGTTGGATCGCAATAATCAGGGAATTAAAGCCGAAAAAGCATGCACACCGATTGTACTAGCAAACAATTGAATTTCGAAACATTACCGTTGATTAAACCGATGGAGACCGTTCACGCCCAAATGTCATAGGCTGGACTCAGTCGGATTAGCTATACTGCATCACGCTGCCTCTGGTTGACCACCAAAAGGCTTGTCACCTTCAGCTTACTCCGCTGAAAACGACACACGAACCATCCTTACTTAACCACATTGTCGCATGAAGCCAAAAATTCTGCGTTAAGTTATCCACGATGAGTGGAATTTCGCAAGTGCAAACACATCACGAAGGGGACATAATGACAACGTTAAATTTCCTTGTCGTATTGGTTGCCGAATATAAATGTTTCATAGAAAATTTTATCAGTATGGTTCAGCTTCCACGTCCAGTGAAGGGCTAGGAATTCTGCCTCTTGGCACGAATACTGCAAATGGAAAAAATGCCCATCGACTACGTCGATTCGACACGAATACGACATCAAGGAAATTGAATGTCGTCATTATTACATTTACCTCATGATGCGTTTACACTTGGCGAAACTCCACTCGCTGGGGAAAATTAAGTGCAGAATTATGAGCCCAATCTGGCTACAATGTGGTTAAGTACGAACAGAGCGTGAAGCGGTCAGCAGCATGGCATGCTGAAAAACACAAACCATCTGATGGTTTGTGTTCTTGATGTGTTCAGATGATACCTACAAGTCAGATGATACCTACACACAGACCACAGTTAGAAACAAGGCATGGGGACTTCACAAGCAGAAATCAAGAGACATGATTTCGATACTTCTTTGGGAAGGCTGTCTCCCCATTGTTCAATAGTGGTATATTCCACCTTACTTCACGAATAATGTATTACTGCAGTAAAGCAAGTGCGAGCTTACCTAACCCGTCAATATAAGGTTTCAACATGGGACATAAGTTCCGAAGTTGTGCAGTGCTTTCATCTTTCTTGCAGTATCTGCCGCTCACGTAATATCTAGATTTGACTCAATGTTGGCGGCGCCCAGTTCAGCCCGTGCGGCGATGAGATCGACTGATGACGTCATCGACGGCGACGCGCCAGCAGCGTCCCGACCCACCGGCTAACCTTGGCCGGCGCTGGGCGAGCACCCCTGCGTGCCGGCTGGCCGGGTGGGGCGCGCGAGCGGACGCCGCCGCCACGCAGGGGTGTGCGGCCCGGCGCCGCCCGGTCGGCCGCGTGGGCCGGCTGCCCATATTCGGCGATTTGGCAGGCGGCCGGCCAACGCGCCGCCACGCGTACGTCGGCCGGCCGACAGTTCTGATGCGTGCCGGATCGGTGTCGGCGCCAGCCCAACGCCCGCGACCAGACCGTATTTTTACACGATGCCCGGCACACATACGTCTATAAATAGTCGTGAATCACATTTAGCACTGGATGCCCGGGGCGCCACTTCGGTTCCCGCCGCCCCGCCGACGGGCATTGGAGTGAGACAACACGGCAGCCCACGTGACAAGGGCAATGTGTAGCGACATTGTGCTGACATGCAGGATCAGGAGTAGCCGGCGCGCGGCGCGTGACCTACCTGTTCTCCGAAGGTCCGTCTGGCGGCACATGGGGAGACAAACATACCAGTGAGAGGACCCGACCACATCTTTATCGACCATGCATGTTCAGACATCACGCATATCTCCCCAAAACCAATTTTCAGTCTGGGTGTCCATCCAAAAATCATACATCCGTATATAGTGTGAGAAATGTGTAATAATGCGCCAAACTGACCTTGATTGCCTTGGTTTAATTAAACGGGGTAATAAAGACCACAAAATGTAACACAACTTGACGCTTCGTTCCTGGTGCAAATGTATTCTTATCTCCATTCCATTTTAGTGCGGAAAACCAGAAGCATATAATTTCTAACGACGGGAGAGTGGAGCACAAACTTCGCCCAACTTCAATCATCATGACATGTCGGGTTACTTAGTACCGTTGTGAGTAGTACCGCGTGCGGGTGGGTGTGTCACTGAGAAGCAGTACGGTGAGGAACACCACGTGCGAGACGCTCTCAAGGTCGCGTCCGGCGACGGCTCAGAAGATGATTACCCCGTGATGTCACATGATAGTCTGGGAAGAATAACTCACGGAGATTCCTGCGCACCGCAGACGGCACGCCCAGACCACGACCACATCAGCAACAGCAGCATCGGTTAGCCGTGGCTGCCAACGAACACCCGGCTACCGTGCGTGCATCTACCGTGAGTGGGCGGGCGAGCAGAATATGCCGAGGGAGGTCGCTTTGCGCCACGATACAGCCGTACAGTTCACCGCCGTCACGACGGTCGGTGCGCAGACCATCGCACCCCGACCAACACCCGAGCAAGGCATGAGTGATGTGGTGAGTGATGGTGGCGGCGGTGTTCGGAACTACCGAAGCCCGGCTTGTCACGGTGTGTCCCAGAGGGTGACGCACACCACGCGCGAACGGCCAACTGCACAGCACTGACGCAAACACGCCGGCAGGTAAACAGACGGTGTGACACCCAACAGGTTCGCAGCTGAAGGTTCATCCGGCTTGTCGGCGAACAGAACCCGGTGATCAATGAGCGCCGGGTGGTGCACGCAGCAGGATTAGATGCGCTGTGTAGTCCTGGATGTGGAGAGTACAATTCTGGTGTAATTCAATATGGACATGATATTTTTTCTTCCGACTTTTCGTATTAGAATCTCAGCTTGCATCTTTCAGTGGATCTTGAGCACTTTATCAGAGTTCATTATCAAACTGCACAATTAAATCTCCAAATGAGAAAAGAGACCGGATAATGTTCCGGATGGCAGAAGTCCGGGAGCAGCCCACTTTTACAACCCCGACCCGAGCTCATATTGATACTGTCATACTGAATGCGACGTTGAATTTACTCGCTTTAAACATGTGTAGACAATACATCTGTACCGCATATTTTCCCTCTGCTCTCCTTGGAACAGTATGTAGAAGGCGTTTGTTAAGAACAACCCATAAAACTAGGACCGACCTCGGTGGAGCCATGGGTATAACCACGGATTCTAAACTGATTGGGGGGGACAAACTCGGGACACGGTAAGTCTGAACAGGATAGAGGGGCCTAGCCCCGCCCCCTAACACAAATTCTTGGGTTTCAGCCACCTCTTTTTCAATGTCACTTTCATACACTTCAATGCAATGTTCAATGTACATCAATTTTTCAGATTTACCATTCGTGAATTATATTTTGAAGACTATAAGTTCCACTAAAATTAACATGAACTACTACCTATGAACATCCAGCTTTACATCGTATGTCCTAGACCGGATTTCACCATCACCATATAAAAATGCTGTAAAAATGTTGCACGTTGCCATCTTGTAACAGGAAAAAACATTATTTTTTATGGCTTTTTCCTGGCTTCCTTTCGCAGTGGCGCCGTTCAAAAGAAATGGCGCCCCTCCAGACAAGTGCCCCAATGACAATTCCTGGATCTACCCCTGATTACAAAATTGCTTTCTCGAGGTTATGAACTCCGGCTAGTTATAAAATTGTAAACATTCACGTGTGGCTTCTCTTGCAAACTTGACAACTTCCTTTGAACTATTACGAGCAAAGCGGACAATTTGGAAAACAAGTCTTCCATGTCCGGAACAGCAATGTGGCAGTGTAAATAAAAAACCAGCGATGAGAACACGGTCAGAGCAAGGGATGACGGATTTCTTGGGGGAGCCCCTAGTCATATAGGATACGAGTGTTTGCTATCACAGCAGCTGCAAATAAAAATAGATTTGACCCTCCTATTCCTATTACACTCAATCATTGTACACACGCCGGAGCTTCGGCACGTTTTAAATTATTTCCATATCTCAACACTCTGATAGCGTACGGCAAGCCACGTAGAACGACGCCCACATAATCTTAATTGAAGCCATAGCCACGAGATGCGAGGACTCTGAAAATTAAACTAACCTTTGACATTGAGGCTTGGTCTGACATGTCCCGGGCTGAAATGTTACTCGAGGGATGCCCACGGACTATCTCTTGATACCAAGCATGGGTAGCTTGGGAGAAGAAAAAAACACGAAGAAACGTGGGGCGACTGAAGAAATGAGTTCGACCTTTGCCTTTGAAAATGACTGTGATTTCTCAACAGTTTGCTAGAAAACGACACGGCACGTCGAATGACTCCACTTGATGAAAATTGAAGACATAACAATGAGGCGTAAGGACATCCGAACAACTTAAGCCAACCTTCGGCCTTGTGGTTTGACACTGACACGGTGATAAATATTCGTGAAATAGGGTGGAATATACCACTTTCTAAACAATCAATTGACATCCCATCCAACGGAGAATCGACATCGTGTTTCGTGATGAGTCGTGGGGTATTGTCTAAATTATAACACTATCTTGTTGATAAGTATCCTGCTAATACTTACTATTACGGATTGTGATACACGAGCATCTCTTAGTACAATTCCAGGAACGGCGACTACCTATGATGTGGTTTGTTATACCATATTAGTTGATCAGGATAGCTATTTTGCATCACTACCGCTAAATTAGTTATCCCTAAACTTGGAATCTCACCACAAAGAAAAAAATGCACGTAGGGGTACGCTGTTGGATCAAAATCATGTTTGAAGAACTTATAAGTCATGCTAAAAGATATCGATGCCATGGCGAATTTCGACATCATACATCCTACTTCCTACTATACATACTACGATAAACCAATGTTTTAACACTGCATTGACATGTCCCGGTTTGAAATGTCACTTGAGGTGCTCCACGGCTATTGCTTGGCATCAGATGTGAATAGGTTAGGGCGAAGAAAACAAAATAAAGTGCGAGACGACAAAGAAATCAGTTTGACCTTTGACCTTAGCTATTCGTCATGTTTGGCAACATTATAATACGACACAAGCCACGTCAAATGACGCACGTCCAATGGGTGCAAAATGAACCCATAGCAATGAATCGCGAGGACTTCGAAAAATTAAAACTAGCCTTTGACCTTGACATATACCGGTTTAAAAATCTTACTAGAGGGTGCACCATGGACTGTCGTTTGATAGTGGATCTGGGTAGGGTTGAGGAAAAACCATGAAAATGTAAGACGACCCAAGCAATCAGCTCGAATTTGAACCCGGCGAGGTTATTTCGAAATATCAACTGTCTGACACTGCACAACAAGACAACACAAATGGCACAACACGAATGACATCTATTTTCTGCAAATGGAAGTCATAGCGACGAAACGCGAAGACATCGAATAGCTTGATCAAACCTTTGACCTTGACATGTCCCGGTTTAAAATGTTACTCGAGTGTTCACCACTGGTTGTTGTTTGATGCCGGATCTGGATATGTTTGAGGGAAAACGATTTTTTTTTAAATAGGCGACTGAAGGATCAGCATTGCCTAAGTTCTTGAAAGTGCATAGGAAGTCACGTAGAATGACGCCCATTTCATGGAAATTGGAGCGATAGTAACCGAACCTCGCGTCCTGTCGATATCGCTTCAATATCGCTATCCAATAAATCAAGCTAAGCTAGGAGTTTCAAGCTAAGCTAACCTAGGAGTTTAACCTTGACATGTACTGATTTGAAATGTTGCACGATGGTTCACCACAGGCTTGATACCAGATTTGTGCATGTTTGGGTGAAGACGGAAAAAATTTGAGGTGACCGAAGAAACCAGCTTGCGTTGAACCTTGGCCGCTGAAGTGGTAAAGTAAGACCTACGTAGTTCCTTTCAGCATGTTTAGTACAGGCAGAAGCAGTTGTGGTAATTGATCCGAACGATCATAAACCCGTCGTTGAATGCCGATGCCAATACAAATTACCACTAACGAATTATGAATAAAACAACATCCCGCTTAAAACTGATGCGACACATCAAAATGCAATCGACTCATATGATCCGATTTGCACCACCATTCCTTTTTCTTCCTACATTTTACATTTTACCTACCATCTCCTGAAAATATACGTCTAGGCCAGTTTAAGCAGCACAAAAAACGGCTCATTCACCTACCAGTTTACAAAAAACTCACGGATAATCACCTTCAATGCTGAAAACAAATACCGCCGTCATGTATTACAATAGTATAAACATGGGCAATAGACATACTTCTGATGCGACGTGGACATCACCCGCCACTTATGTTATGGACACTGTCCGCTGCAATAATTGGTGAACCCCATCCAGCGATATCAGACGACGGATACACGTACCACAATGGTGCAGGCACCACAATGGTCGGCTGCAGCAACGCTGACACAGACAACACATGCTTGCTTTCGGCACACCGACATATCAGCCCAACCGAGTATAAACAGCGGCCGGACTGAGCGGACCGACCAACACACACACAGACGCTCGCTGCCCGTCCACAAATAAGCGCACAGCGTGACCAACACACAGACGCTCGCTGCCCGTCCACAAATAAGCGTACAGTGTGACCAACACACAGACGCTCGCTGCCCGTCCACAAATAAGCGTACAGCGTGAGAGTGGTCGGCTGGACATGGCGGCCCGACCGACCAACACACACACGGTCGTTGTCCTCCTACAAACAAGTGTGCTGTGTGGGAGTTGTCGGCCGGACTGAGCCGACCGACCAACACATACACACACTGCCCTCCAACAAATGAGCGTACATCGTGGGAGTGGTCAGCTAGACTTGGCGGCCCGACCAACACAAAGACGCTCCCTGCCCTCCCATAAATAAGCGAACATCGTGGGAGTGGTCAGCTAGACTTGGCGGCCCGACCAACACACAAACGCTCTCTGCCCTCCCACAAATAAGCGAACATCGTGGGAGTGGTCAGCTAGACTTGGCATCATGATCGTCATGATCAAAATACCTTGGTGGAACTCGTGCCTCAAGTCATGATTTGTGGCAATGGAGAAGTTTCTGGTGTGATTTTGTTCACCCAACATCAACAAAGTATATACCACCCACCTCAGATTATTAAGGAAAAGCTATGTCACCCCCGTCCAGATATCAGCAAGTGGCCGTTGTGTGCGCACGGCACCAAGCGACATCGAAGTGCACTGCGCGGAGACACTGCTGGAGAGACAGGGTATTTCGGTGGCGGTGTATTTTTACTATTATTGGCACGTGCCGGCGGCTGGTGAGGCGACAGCATCAAGATCAGTCGACGGCCGCCGAGGTGGCACACCTCCGCACCATCGGTTCACCAGCCACCGGCGGAACAGCTCGCATGTGGCGATATGTTATGCGAAAGTTACGCCATGTGGCGATATACTCCACATGTTACGACAAAGCACGAACGAAAAATTGGCTCATTCCAACTATGATATGACGTTGCTAAACGTATGCTTTTATATGAAGTGATTCCCTTAACGGTAGTAAAATGCGCATGATATTGTGCTAGCATGTATCCAAATGGCAAGATACATCACAGCATCTTCTTCCTACTGACGGAGCTATGGAAACGCTTCAGTGTTAACTACTATTCATTAAATAAGCTGCGTAACATTATACCCTTTTATGAGCAATGTTCAGCTTGAAACGTGTTATTGGAAGTACATATCGAAAATAATGAAGGTATTTTTATGCCGAAAACACTAATCAACTATTGGGAACCGGAATATTAAGCAGTGTTTTACCCTATTTCACCGAACAGGCGCAACCACTGACGCCGAAAACCGTATTTCGTGCGAATTACCAACGTGATTGACATGGAAATCCACCAATAGACGAAGTGAGCACTGGGAGCTAAACCTCATAGAAGGTAGCCGACTGGTGTGTCTTCTTGTGCAGATCCAGCTCAATTAAGAGCCATGCCCCAACAAGGTGTTTCTGCCAAGAACAAATCCCCTCGCCCCAGTTTCCCAGCGGCCGGCACCATCCGACTGGCACCAGCGGCGCCAGCCGAGCGCGCCAGCCACCCACCTGTTTCAGAGGGAACACAATGAAGCCGCCGCCGCCGCCGCACTCGACGATGATGGCCAGGAACTTGGGATTGACGGCGCAGAAAGTCGAGTCCCACGAGGACTTGGAGACGCGGATGTTGTCGTAGCACTGCTCCTTCTTCTGCGTCTGCCCGTACACGTGACGAAACTTGCTACTGCGCACGCGGAACGACATGGCTGCCGAGGGACGCGCACCGTCAGTGGCCCGGCTCCCCACACTTGTAGCATGGTGCGACCCCGCGCTCCTGTCATGCGCTAAACAGCTGCCGTCTTAAAACTAAACACACCTCAGAAACAGCTTAGAAATGATCGCATGAGCCCACGCCCATTGTTTGGCTATTGGCACAGACAGGCAGGTTGTCCTGGGTTCTGACTCCTTGGTTCTTTGGTTTGAGAGTTCTTGGTTCCTGGTGTATCCCACATTTTGTCTGATGCTATATTCTGTATTTCTCACTGTTCTCAGCAGGTTGTCAGACGGAAGAATACTTCCAAGTTAATATGTATGGTCACCAGGGTGGGAAACTTCCTTTCCGGGTTTCGAGTCGGAGTGCAAACATATTTTTTTCCGGAGTACATTTTCATGGACAATATTTTTTTTATGCACGGAATCTATTTGCCGGTAACCGACGGGAAAATCATATGTACCTAGTCAGTACCTACGTGATATGCATAAGTAACACACATCATCATTTTTGGTCACATCAAAGCATAGAAACACAGTGAACAAGGGATGGCACCGCAAGACAGGGAGTTGTGATGATCAGCTCAGCTTTGTCTCTCGTAACTCACCGGAGCAATGCGCTTTCCTTTCACTGTTGGTCTCAGTACAAGACTAGCCAAATTAAAAACAAACACAAATAATTCACGATTCACGCTCAGCTCAGAACGCACACCTACCTACGCGCCTACGCAGCCAATTCCCTGCGCGACACGGACCGCACACCACTACCTCACACGCGACAGTCGGAAGCGATGGCCGTGCGCGAAGCAAAGGATCACTCAAGGTATTGTGTTTGCAGTATGGCACTGTTAAACATGTGTTCAAAGTTGCCAATGGTCAAGACGTCATTTAAAAAATACCTTGCATTGATCGGTTGAAAGACAGTTTTCAGAACAGAAAATGCTAACAAAGCAAATTCTGATCGGCGGTCTCCGGGACTCTGGAAGTCGTCTCTTCAAACGGTCAGTTTTTCCCACTATAGGGTGGCTCGAAAGCAGGTTTCTGGAGACGCATTGGCAGAATTCGAAGCGACCGGAGGCCACTGTTCAGTGGCTGCATGACCACTGCAGTCGATGCGCCCCTAAGCCCCCCACTGTTCAGTGCGCATGCGCGAGGTTTGGCGCGTTGTCGTCGGCATTTCCGCTGGTTGTGGTGTGGTGTGGTGTGTGTTCGGGTGTTGTCTGTGTGCTTGATGGTACGAAAAGTGACTAGTTTATTTGGTAATCGTAAGTAGAATAGCATGTTCGGTGGATGTTTTATTTAATCTTGTATTAGTATTTTTAGTAGTATTTTTGTTCCTTCTGCATGTTTGTGTCGGAGTACATGTGGAGCCCATTCTATCTAGTATGAATCCGGGGTGCAAAAATGTTTTAAGAGATGAAATGTCTTAAGAAGTGCCTTAATTCGCACCCTGATGGTCACAGGGTTCGAGGAAATACAGAGGAAGCATAGGTTACCTTGATTACATTACAATGATACAAAATATCGGAATAATGACATACTAACATGAGCGACTGGAAGTTCTCAGTGACTGAACACCAACATATTTGTTTTGTAATTGCTTATTATATATATTATATAGAATATAATATATTGCACAACATCCAACGTTTTTGGCTAGATTGAGGAAAATGATAGTGAATGGTGCAGGCTTGTGTGGTAACATGATATATGGTCCAACATCAGCAGGTTTAGGCAATTCAACATCTGTAGGTTATGAGCAATCCAACATCAGTAGGTTCCGGGTTATCAAACAACAGTAAGTATTAGGTTATGTTAGGTTTTTATTTCGTAATTTTGCATCATTACTCATATATTATCACACCCAAATCCCATACTGCACTCCACAGTTTTCCAATATAGGGGAAGGAACGAGGGCACCACATGCATGTGCATTGAAAGAAATGTTTTTATGCTGTTAGTTAGTTATTTTGGTCTGAGGGTGCCTTGACCGAAAACAAATGTGATCTTTTGGTGCCCATAACATTCATTTAGCATGCCATAATTCTGGAGTATCACTAAAGTAAGTATATGGCCTGAAATCGTATCGCTCTTAGGCATCCGAATATGATGCCGAAATAAATAATTTCCCAGTCATTTGCCAACACCTCGCGATGTTAGGTGTCTGATCCTATTTCCGTAAAACAACCTTTGGTCCCTTGAAAAGTATTTACAAGAGAAAAGCACATGTCGCACCGTAGTTTTCGAGACAGCGGAGCACTTAGGTCTCCCTTTCCTGCAGAGGTGTATTGGTGAGTAGCATGTATGTGGCCAGTTCGCAACTTACTTCGAGTCACCTCGTCACTCCTGGATCTCAGATAGCGTGATGACCAGTCTTCAAGGTGTGGTCGTATTGACTGCAGCTTATTGTTCGACTGTGCGTTCCAACTCCCATGTCACTTAGCATTCATGTGCGATGTGATTCCAAAGATGTGGTCCCTGGGGAGAAGTGGGAGAATGCATGTTGGGGGATCTCTGAGCTTCCCATGTCGCTGCGGAATCGACTCGCTCATTTCCATAAACACCGACATGGCTTGGAACCCAGCACAAACAAACGCTTTTTCCGTTTCGTTCTAGAGCAGTGAGACGTGTCAGAATGTCAATAAAATGTCGGCAGTGTCGATAAGGTAAGATGCGGTAAGTGTCAAACGGCTGCTAATATTAGGGCATATGAAACATTTTGTGATAACTTGATCAAAGAAAGTGCTTAATTATTGCGATTATCTCGCAGGTATACACAGAAGCATATGCAGGCAGGTTTTTTAAAGCGAGTGGAAGTAACAGACACGAAAGCACATCCCGGTCCGGTGCTGGTCTTGGAACATCAGTAAATATTTGTGCATATCCTTTATGTGTATCTAAGTGCTTTAGTGTTTGCATGCAGAAGGGCTCAGATGCTGCATCATCCTTTTGCATCTCTGTCAGCGATAGATCAACTACAGGGACAGGTCAACTACAGACTAGATTCCAGGGCGGCATAACTGGTTTCTACATATGTATCACCCGACGAACTTTTACACTACTCTCCTCAAAGAGAGCACGAATTCTGATGCAGGACAGCAAAACTGTCACATTTCTGCCACTGCAACAAAAATTACAAGGTACGTCGCGAGAACACTGCGCTGCAAGAGAGGTGGGTGGGGAACTGCCGTAATCTGCATGCATACCGTAGCCCAAGCATTTCATGTCTTAACGCCAGGGGAGGCTCGTTCGACTCTGCGAGCAGACTAGCAATTGGCGTATTTCCAAGCGTGCCAGTGGCGGTCCACAGAGCCACATGCTGTACAGAATGAAGAGTACACCTGATATTTTTAGAGGCACCATTGTACACACAGCATGCATAGTCTAACTTAGATCGAACGAGTGACCGACATAGCAGCATTAATGTCTTTCGGTCAGAACCAAAGGAGGTTCGTGATATACACATCAACAGGTTTAATTACTTTTTTGTAATCTCATTTTTCTCATTTTTCTCTCAATGTTTTTAAATGTTTGTATGTTAACATCACCTATCAAACTGCACCCCAATGAACTTCACGACTGGTGGAAGAAGGATAGACGTGCTATACAACTCCATGTTTAGGACTTGAGAGCTTAGATCTTGGGTCTTTTAAGTTGGAAAATTCTTTTGAAAATTTCCAGATATTCTTTTTAATCGGAAATTATCCTATCAAATGCAGGTCATCTGAAGGTAAATTGGGTTGCTTTAAGTTTTTTTAAGTTAGGAAATTCATGACAATAAAATGTTTCCAATTTTTATTTGTTTTTATTCAATTTTCTGCAGGGAGGTTAGGCTTGGTTAGGTTAAGTTACAATGCATTTTTATTATCTTTTTAACATCACTTTTTATGCTTTGGAACCTAATTCAGAGCCTTTTGTGTTGTTTTGCTTACAAACAAAGGCCAATTTCACTACTGTTTTGGTGCTTGCACTATTTACTCACAAACAGTGGGGTGCAAATCACAAACTGTATTCAATCACATTTCACAAGCATATTGCTTTAGAATCACAAGTGGTGTATGTCAGATGAAATCCTAATGATCATTTTATGAACAATATGATGTTATGAAGATGCTCAGTGGTAAAACAACATAACCATTCCAAAATACTATGACAAATGTCCAAGAATGAAGTGATAAAATGTAGTTCAATGAAGAACCACATGAATAATTAAAATGCATGAGTCTAAATGACAAATTTTTTAGATTCCTCCCAAAACAAACTATCACTCAATGCAATCAGTCCTTGATAAATAAATCAACTGAGCTCAAAATGGAAGCAAACAAACCTGCACTTCATTGCAGCCACAACACCTTTCAAATATTGATATTGGTGGTGCAAGCCTGAAACCAATATAGAGAACAGGTTTGACCTGTTGAAATTAAGAAAAACTACAAGCATGCAACTACTGAATACCAAATGTATTTAACCCACAAATGAAAACAACTATTCTGCATCCATAAAAATATCATGCTACAGAAATATCAGGAGCACCAATGCCAGCACCATATAAGTAGATGGCCTGATGAGCTTTATGTGAGGGACAAGCTCATCTCAACCTGAAGGTCTTGGTTGATATGATAGTGGTAACTTCCCTCAAGTTCAGTTGCATTCCCATTGCTGGAGCACCACTGGAGTGCTGTGGAGGGAAGGGCAGAAACTTAGAAGTTTGGATTTGACACCCACTGACATCACTAGTAGTCCCCAGTGATGGATGAAGTGGAGTGAAATTTCTGCACTTGGTAGTGAGGGGATGTTCACCACCTCTATCCCTCTGTCACCCATGGTAGATAATAACAGTGTTGGAAATTTTCCTTCAAAGCCTAAAGACCTGCTGAATCTCTAGCTGCTTACTGCAGCTGAACTTTAATGGATTGGATTGTGGCTTTACGACGCACTCAGCAGCGAGGCCATACGGCGTCGCCTGCCTCTCACCCTGGCAGGAAGGGCGGGCACCACAGGGAATTGAACCCCATACCTCTGGCTTGCCAGACGCTCAGCTTAACCACTGAGCTACCGACGTCTGCTGAACTTTAAAGAAAATCAAATCAAATTCATCAATTTGTCTTGGCTGGCACTGTTCTCCATTTTTTAACAAATAATAACACAAGCAGTGCATTCATACCAAATTCAGTGTGAATACACCACTTATGATTTTAGTGAAAATGACCTCACAAATGTAACCATCTGCACAGAAAATGAGTGGTCCATCCTCATGGTAACACTCATAAACATTGTATTGGAAGGATACTTTCCAAGAATTAACAAAGCACCTGAAAGAACAAATTAACCAAAACCTGTCAAACAGTTTACCCAGCTTGACAAGCATGACTAAAAAAAGTATTGCCAACTGCAAGGTATGCCTTTCTGACAGGAAGGAGAAGTCCAATAGGATCAACAATATCCAAAAATCCACTTCTGTAACATTAATATCTTGGAATATAATATTGGGACTAGGCAATAAAAAGCAATGGGAGTTAAGAAGGTCAGATTCTACCCTACATAAATATTATCATATTTTATGTTAAGTCAATAGCATTTTAAAATGATGTATTGTACATGTGTGTTCCTGAGCATTATTAAGAAGCTGTTATCAACTCATTCTTATAGGAAATGTGACCATTAAAAATACTATGGAAGTTTGTTAAAATAATTGTTTTCTAAAGAAAGAATGTGATACAAGGCTAGGCCTAGGGCAAGAGAACAAAAAAGAAAAAGGCTATGCAGAGTGGCAAGGTTGCATTTTAAGATACTTCATGAATTCTTCAATTTATTATCAAATGCAATGTTTATGGATGTGGTTAACATGACATGGCCCATCATTTCCTCTGCAAATGCATAGCATTCCATTAGCAGGAAAAATAACAGAAAAAAGTGCTTTGGAGTAGGGTGGGATAGCATAAAATAACATTCAAAAGAACAACTGTGACATAGCATGACAGTTGTGCCTTCCATGAAATAAACATTCTTTTTAAAAAGTAAAATTTTCCAACATTTTCTACTTAAAAATGTTTAACTGAAGAAAACATAATCTACCCTGATCTGTTTTTGATAAAAAAATAGCATTTTTGTGGGGAAAAATCAAAATAGCTTACATATCCCTCCAGATTAAAAAAAAAAAGCCTAACATAACCAATTCAACCCCGGTTTGCTTCATGTAGGAAAATGTGTGTAAAATGTGACTTTACAAATGTGAAAAATGTGTGTAAAACAGTCTGATTTCAACCATTCAAAGTATGTGGAAGGGAGTAATTATAATCATTTATCATTATTCCTGCATTACAATTATGCTGGCCAAACACAAACTAGGCAATATACAGACTACAAACTAGGTATGTAGGCACCTACATAGTTCTAGTTTATGTTGTCTTCAATTTGTGAAAACCATGTATATTATGTCAGGCCTCTTTCAAGTATTCCTCATGTATTTGGAATACATGGAATACATGGTACATAAGTGATATAAGGAAGCTAGAATGGGTACAGAGAAGGCAGACATGGAGCATAGAGAAGATGGAAGTATGGATTATGGTGCAAGATTCCTAAGACTAGTCTTATACTCTGTGAAAGATACTGATTTGAGCACACATTAACAAATGCTGGAAGATTTATAATGGCTATTCTGCCATCAAGATCCTGACATATTTGAGCTGGCATCACTGGCAAGCACATGTAGCATTCACTGAAATTTGCTCAAAGAAGCACATCAGTGGATTGTATAAATATATTTTTAGCCTCAGATCCTGTGCTACCTGAAATTTGTTGCCTAATGATGTAGGTATTAACTTTAACAGACCTCACATCATTTAAAGCTGCACTGCACATGGGTATTATTGCAGCTTAAGGCAACCACAAGGCAAGTTTTACACATAATTTACCTCCATGAATCATAGAAAGGTGTTATGCTTGGTTAAGTTAGGTTATATTAGACTTTTGTTGTAAGTTAGAAAACCTTCAAAAAATATTTTTTTATAATTGTTCACAAAAAATAGGCAAAGACTTCAAGGCAGCTTAGGTTGGTTGGAATAGGTTTTTTTTTTAGTTTGCAAATTTGAGAAAAATAAATTGTTTGAAGATATTCATCTTTTAAAAATAATTCCCTTGCATGGAAGGTTAGGCTAGGTTAGGTAAGGTTATGCCACATACTATTTTTACTACTACTTTTTATGCTATTTTACTGAAATCCAAGCCCCTTATTGGGTGTTATTTTACATCCCAATTGAAAAGCATGGATTTGAAGAGGAAATGAGTGGTCACATCATATTCAACACCTTCATAAACATTGCATTAAAAATGAATGTCATGGCTATGGAATTCCTTACCAACAAATACTGGCAGACCTTAGAACAATTTGAGCAAATAACCTATGGCAATGATATGATAATATCTGGGAATGATAGTGTGTTGTCAAAAAAGTAATAAATTTGTGTGATTATCCTCAAACAAAAGCTTAATAAGTATGTGAGATATTGGAATGCAACCAGTACATAGAGAAGCTAAACTTACACTAACATGTGGCATATCTTGTGTGTGGCTGAGTCTTGTTTGTCTACTGACTTTTGCTCAGTTGAGAATTGAAGTGATGCATGATAGATCAATCATATAAAAAAATGAAAGAAGCTAACTTAGACTAACCTAGACTAGGATAACATAGCATAATGCATAAAATATATCATAGAATAATACAATATAATCTAACCAACCAGAATCATCCCCAGCAAACTATTCAGAGACATCACCAAATGTAGGTGAACATTGTTAGCAGTCATTAACATTAATGGCATTGCAAGGAAGTTCTGGTCTTGAGCAAAGGTTATGGATGCATCTGGCTGCAAACATTCCTTGCCAGGAATAAATGTTGAATTAAGCCAGAAAGGTGTTCAATGTCAGAGTATTAAATTGAGTGCATGAAGTGTTCAATGTCTTCTTTATCACATCTGTGACACACCAGATACAGATGATTGCATGTGATGAGCCACATTTGTAAGCCACATTGGGTGAAGATTATTATGGTGAATTTCTTTGGCAAATGAAAAGTAACTAATTTGAAAGAAAATGAGTGATTGCATCATGATTTGCATCTTAAAATAATTCATATTACCTTGATGTCCAAAAACACCAAATTGAGTGCATGAAGTGTTGATTTTTTTCTTTAGCATGTCTGTGACACCAGGAATGGACTTATATGGATTAATTTATTTGGATGAATTATAAGGTGGGGAGACAAAATGATGGATTATTAATTGAAGTTGGATATATTGTCAAGTTCACCATTCATCCATATATTGGATTTCTGAATATGGGATATGATGGTGGATATTATGTATGGATAATTTATTGATATTTATACTGATTAATTGGTACATGACATAAATTAACTGCATGATGGGTTGTATCTATGAAGTTAATATTATGATCATGCATGTTTTTGTGAAATGAAAAGTAGCATTGTCATAGAAAATGAGTGGTTGCACCATCTTTTTCACATTACAATTAATTTATTAAACCAAAGAATCAAACTTTACCTTGATCTCCAATAATACCAGAAAACCTAAGTGTGAGCTTGGTTATTCAGAGCACATTCTTTGAACACGTGCCAAAGTACTGTTCACAGAAACAAATATGCGCATATTTAATTGGGATGTAGCCGTTGCTATAAGTATCTGGTTTCCCAAAAAAGAATGCATGATGAGTAGGCTTCCTACAGCTCCCGCTTAGATGCATAGTTAATTTATCTCCCTGCATCACCAAGATGATTAAATTGGCTTTCATTTTAATGATTTAAAATATTTCACAACATCAATGTTCACTTAAACGCATACGTACCAAATTCCGATCCTCAATCTCCTGGCTATAGTCCAACCACACACATCCGGCAACACCCACCCCACACACAGCACCTTCGGCGACACCACGGTTCTTCCAGACAGGCGCGGCACCAAGATACCTTTACTAGAAGATAGATCGAAGTTTTCATTGAAGCCCGTATGACGTCATCCGAAGGTTTTTTTTAATATGGTATCAATTT
Source organism: Imbricaverruca yamaguchii (assembly GCA_034440575.1). Classification (NCBI taxonomy): domain Eukaryota; kingdom Metazoa; phylum Arthropoda; class Thecostraca; family Neoverrucidae; genus Imbricaverruca; species Imbricaverruca yamaguchii. The sequence goes on along the minus strand of JAOTOL010001637.1, from coordinate 1,461,170 downwards.
GGTTGCAGAAGACTTTTATCAAATTATACGCAATGGTTACTTTTATTTTGCTTCCTTTGCAACCAAATATATTTATATTCCTCTGACCAGTGAAATGCAGTCCTATCCTGTTCTTTCCAGTGAACATTCCTTCCGATGCATTTCTTTCTGATGCATAGGCGGGGACGGATTTGTGCTGGATTTGGATGAATCCTGTATTTGGAGAGGAATATGTTGTAGTCATCCAGTATGGAAGATATTTGTATTCAAGCCTTGTACATCGTAACTCAATTTGCACCCATTTCAGTAAACTTTGAGCACTTTTACCTGATCACAGCAGCTCATTGTCGAAAAATAAATGTTAAATTATGCATGCACCATCAATGATCCATGAAAAATTAATCAGGAGAGAATGCATGACGCCCTGGGTCTAGGTGGCCTAGAAAAAGCCATGTTTTCAACAACTGCTGTATGGCAACGTAGGTAGGTAGGCAAATGTTTGGAAAAATTGGCTGCTCCTGGATTTTTTCGAATCCAGTACATTACCCTGCGCAGAAAATTATTTCTTGTTTTCCCATCTGGAGGTTCAATTTCCTAAGTTAACTTAGGAACTAAGTCAACTTAATTTAAATTAGTTCCTTCATTTCCTAAGTTAACTTTGGAACTAAGTTAACTTAAGTTAACTAAGTTAACTTAAGTTAACTAAGTTAACTTAAGAAATTCAATCTCCAGATGAGAAAACAAGAAATAATTTTCTGCGCAGGGTAATGTTCGGGATTCGAAAAATCCAGGAGCAGCCAATTTTTCAAAAAATGTGCCTACCTACCTACGTTGACATACAGCAGTTGTTGAAAACATGGCTTTTTCTAGGCCACCTAGACCCAGGGCATCATGCATTTTCTCCTGATTAATTTGTCATGGATCATTGATGGTGCACGCATAATTTAACATTTATTTTCCACACCCTAATCATCTAGGAATGTCTTTCTGAAACTTCCCATGAGTTGAAGTCTGATTTCTTGCAATATGAATTCAGCGTCTAGATAGAATGTTGGAATGTAGCACATCTCTGTTTCAGGTGTCATGCCTAACTGTGCAGCATCAAAGTGTAGAAGTGGAACAAGCAGGCAACCTTAGTAAAGAAGAAATCTCATCACACCTTTTCATCAGAAATCTGCATAAGCAAAATCTTGAAGAGTATGCTCCAAGCATTTTTTGGATCGATAAGAGATAAAACCTAACGTAAGAACTTCTTGACCCTGCCTCTTTGCAGAGAAGCAAATGTCTCCTACCATCAGCTATTTCTACCATAATATTCATACCAGGCAGAACTGTGGGTAGTCCTGAAACTTTTAAAAGAGTATTATTGCTGTTTACATCATTCGAAAGATTACTTTGCTGCATTATGCCTGCTTTGTTTGCATATTGGGCATGTTTTTCTGTCATCAAAGAAAAAGATGGATGGGCTTGCTTAGGTTGTCCTTTTATTTCAAGATTTTGATACTTTTCTCAAATAGAGGAATTAGATTAGGCTAGCTAATATGTTGGGTTACCTTGCAATTTCTAAGGCTTTGAATAATTAGTTATTCTATATGACCCAATTCAAAGCTCTTCTTTTTTCAAAGCTCTCAAAGCTCTTAGTCATGTTAATAAGCATGCACTTAAACATCTCCATGAAAACCTTGTTTGTGATCTGAACTGGAAAACTACCAAATTGTGTGCTTGTTGGTAGAAAATATGTTCTTCATGCATGTAAACATAAAACATGATAGGACCCTAGTGTCAATAATTTATCATTGAGTAATAATAGCACTAAGTTAGTGTCAAATATATGAGACATGGATACTTTTTGTTGTACCTACTGACTGAAATGGTGCATTTATGAGCTACCTTTTTACAGAATGGACAAAGAGCGATATCGGGTGACTAATAAATCATTTAGGTACGTTAACATTTGAAAACGTTTCTTCTATAGATGAAGAAAATTTGGGCTGGATATAGCATATTTTCACCAGTGTGTATGTTTCTTCTGTTCTATCTTCAAGCTTAGTCTGGAATACAAGGATAATCCTTTTTGTTGAAAAATACCATTGTTTTTGTCATAGGAGTACATGTTCAACTTCGTTGATGAAAAGTATCAAGTCTTTTAGAATGTGTGACATTATATAGGTTTTCTTCAGGTGATTGGAACATGATTGCTAGAAGTCCTGACCTGTGTAGTTTATGTGTATGTCTCAAATATGTATATGAAGGAGAGGTTATGAGATAACAAGTTAGTGATGCCTATATATATAAGTTGATTCTTACCATCGACAATCATTGGATTTGTGTAAAATGGGCAGCATGCATAAGAAGCTCCGGGCCATTTTTATCACTATGTTGTTTTTGTGGTGTTTTCTGATGTGATTTCAACAAATTTGACACTCATTCTTTTGGAAAATGAAAACTTCCCATGATATAAGCACTTTAAGTTCAAGTACTTCTATCTAAGCAATCAGTCCAAGACAAAATTGACTACATATACATGCTATCCCACCTCAGCAACGTATGAGAAGTGTGGGGAAATGGTGTTGGCTGTGGTGGTATATAATTAAAAAAAGGCATACATTTAGTAATAAAAAGTAATGCGACGAAGCCTAGTATACTTATGTTGGACGGCCTAAATCCTACCGATGTTAAATCATTTAAACGCATTGATATTCGATTACTTAAAACCTATGGATGTCGGATTACCTAAATATGATTTTGAAAGCTATTTCCAAAATGAATGGTAGATGACTGTCCATAACAGCCACCGTACGTGGAGGACATGTATCGTGAAGTATTTCAATAAATAAATAGGAAGATGTCTGCCTTCTACAGTCGCCGGCTGCCGGCGAACATCGTGCAGACAGCGGGTCAAGTGTGCACGGTCCAGTTCGCTGACCTCCGGCAGGTCATTCACATTGTGACCAGATCAGGTTGCGAGTGGTGCCTTTGCTATATCCCCTTCCGAAGCCCCCCCCATCGGCTCCTGCGACGTCATTTGCGCGAGGGGTATCTCAGCTGAGGCCACCATCAGTGGTAGCCTTAGCCAGTGAGGTGTGTGTTCCCTTGCCGCCCCGGTTCAGTATATAAGATCGAGTTCACGTCGCGCTGCGACAGAGACGGTCACCACGTGTGCGACGACCACTCGTCCATTATGTCTGCGGTCCGAGGGATGAATAAACGCAGACGAAGCTACAGGTGGAGGATTCTTAGGTTGTGAGTTCACGATGTGTTTTTTTTTTGCCAACCACAGTTCCCTCACTGGACCGGCGCGAGTTTCCCCGGAATTGTGGTACCTATAGCTGGAAGTAAATAGTCGGAAGTTTTTTAGTAGTTTTTGGCGCTACCATGTAGCCATCGGTCGGCCACGAAGGTGCCATTGTGCTTCTGCCGTTGTTACTTGGTTATGCTATAAGCTCGCGACACATTCGTACTTAAAGTACGTATGGGCTACACTTGAAAGTTGCATTAAGAACATATTCACCCGCGATATATTCTTATTCGGTGAGTTTTATTAACCACGCAAGCAAGACACTACATCTGCAGTTGGGTCAACGGTAGCCGTTTTTATGCAATTTTGCAATGCGTGGCTTGTATCCTCAAGGACAGGTGCAGACAACTTACTGCACACAGACATAGAGAACAGATGCCATCAGCGGGTATGGCCAATCAGCCCCTGCCACACCAATTATTTTCACAATTCTCCACGAATATATACAGACTGCATATGCACCCACAAACCAAACGTGTGCATCCATTCATGTGCAGGTTTATAGTCGAGCCTAGTCCATATGGTTCCGTACTTATGCACCGAGAAGCAGATGTTGGACAAAAAAGATTTAAAGAGAAATAATTTACAATGTCTTGCGGGCCCACTGGTGCAGAGTATATACATGTATGTATGTATATATATGTGCATATGCACAAATGCACAAATATATATTACGTGGGCTATCTGATGGGCCTCCATCCAAAGGGGCCCTGCAGCGGCGAGGAGCCTCTTTTCCGGCTATCTGGGCCTCCTGTCGGTGGTGGATCCAAGGAGGGAAGTTTGGGCATATGCCCCCCCCCCCCCTCCCATGGAAGGTTTCGTCCCTTCGACCATCAAATTGCGTCCCTAGGCGAAGGATCGAGTGTACCCCATTGCCATCCATTTTTTTTCAGCTAAAGGGGCGCCCCTCGGCAAGAAAGGCACACCTTGGTACTTTCGATTTGGCGCCCAGTGGTGAAGAAAACCGGCTACTCGGCCACGAGCGTAGGTGACATATGAAAAATATGTCCGGCTGTGGTGACAACCTACGGTACCGTATTATAATTGCGTATGGATTGTATTTACCATCAGGCCGCTTTTCCTCTTAACATACCCTGTCAATTTGTATTTTCTAGCCATATAGACATATACGTACTCATCTTGTTTCAGTGCATGTATCAGAAGCGTACAGAAACAATTTAGTAGCTATGATCCAGAGGACAGGGGGGGGGGGCTGAAAAACTCTACCACTCGTGGTAGTCCATAGGTTTTAGCATTGCCGTGGTAAGCCTGTCACCTACGAACTGTCCCGTTGCCCTCCAGAGATTGAGCCAGATTCAACAGTTCCGTTTTCCAGCGCAGTTTGTGGCGTGTGGCACGGCTCACATCACAGGTAACGAGATATGGCTGACATCACGTGAAAGCTTCAAATGTTGGCTATCCGTCTGGTACAATTTCGTTGCGGTCGGGTCAACGTGTTGCGCGTGCACGTCACCGAGGTCTTGAGAGAACGTGTGTCCGGTGAATGACCGGCCGCCCATAGGAATAGCATGTAAACTGAGATTTTGTGTTCGGAAAATCACCAATTTTAGCGCTCCCCATCGACCCGATACAAACCACAATATCTCGACAACCAATGGACCGATTGACACCAAACTAACACCTCAGTATTGCCACGACAATTATCAGCATCGTCGTGGCAACCATTTCGGAGACACTCACCACGCGCACGGGAGGATGGTTTGAAAAGACGAAGCGACATTTTTGGGCGTTTTTTCACGATTTGGTCTGGTTCTCGGAAACGGCTAAACTTAGCGACTTGCCGTTACCTTCACATCATGGCCCCATGTACCAACTATAATTTTCAAATTGACGATCAGTGACTACAGAGTGTGCGGACGCAGTCATCGTCAGACGGGCTGCACGTGTTTCAGTCCGTGAAAAAGGCTCCGCTTTCCACTGTCTCCACACCACTGTCGAATGACAAATCGTGGAGAAAGTTGTACGTGCGGATAGCCCCACTCTTTGTGATGCTCACAAGTCTTTCGGATTTTATCCATCACCAATACTTTTGTTGCAATCGTGGATGCCCGCAACCGTTACCAGGCGTCACTTTCGGCAATCTCAAGCGGCGGACGGGCGGAACAGTATCCAGTCACCTTCCAGAGACTGAATCCGACGCAACAGTTCCGTTTTCCGGCGCAGTTTGTTTTCAAAGGGCCCAGTTTCATCAATATTACGAATTGACGATTTCACGATTCAGCAGTTTTTTTGTGCGTTAAACGTAATTTCTAGTTTCACCAAAATAAATTCTACGATTTTCCAAAAAAGCACGCTTTCAAAAACACGCACACAATTTTACGAATCCACGACTCAAAAACTACGAATCAATGCATGTCTAGTTTCATCAAACCAAAGTGGTGGGAGAATTTTAACGAAATGACGGCATGCAAATGATGCACAACATGACAAGCGTAACATTGTGATTTCATTGTGATTTTGGCAAGAGACGTGGGAGGAGATAGGCTGCATAGGAGACAATCAATTAATCAGTGGTTATTGAGCTTTGCTAGTTGTTGTTTGTTGTTGTTTATCCAGTTCTAGTGTTGTTAATTGTTGGTTTAGTGTTAGCTTAGTCTCAGTGTATTGTTATCGTTCATTAGCATGGACATGCTTCAACTAGGAGTTTGGGGTGAAGCAGAGGTGGCCCCAGACAGGCCCAACAGGAGAGTGTTTCGGCATAGGACCAACTTAAATTTCGGTGCTGCAGAGTTCAGGTAAGACTGATGGCATAATATCAACATTTGCAGCTTTACTATATATGTCTTCACATATCTGCACAATATGCTTTCCACCAAACTAACAAATTGCATGTGTTTAATATTGTGCATCTTAGCTTGAGAAAGGTTCACACTGAACAATGTACTAGCAAGTGTGGATCTATAAATATGTGATTAGCAGGTTCCTACCCACCTAGGTATATGTATGCAACATTTTATCCACAAAGTGCATTCTCACAACACTGTTCCTACATACCCATGATGCGCTTCAGGGTTCTGCCCCAAACAGCAGAACGCCTTATCCAGCTGCTGGGGCCAGCATTGCGCCCAACTACTGCCCGCAGCCATGCACTACAGGTGCATGAGAAGATCCTGCTCTTCTTAAGGTCAGTCAATAATTTTTCAATTTTTCTCTTCAAAATTAACTTGCTATCCACTAACTGTTAAGATAAAACATTTCTTTCCACACCATAATGATGGCTCACTTGTCTATTCCAGGTTTCTGGCCACTGGGACGTTCTACCAGGTAGTGGACGACGCTCACGGCCCCAGCAAGGCCACCGTGTGCAGGACTGTGCACGCGGTGTGCCTGCTTATAACAAACACTGCGGAGTGCCATCCGCTGGCCAGCAACACAGATCGAGTGCCTACGTTTCAGTGTGCACGCATGTACCTAATAAGTACCAAGGCGCTGTCGAAGCTGAAGTTGTGTATGTTTGCGTAGGTGGTGTTTCGTCTCTGAAAGATGAGAGTCATGAAAAGTATTCCAAACATGGTCTTGTCTTTGATGTTGACCGCGATAAATATTATTTTATCTCCAGGAAGTCTTCCACTCCATTTGTCCAAAAGAGGAATTGAATCTGACAATGACTGCGATCTCCTTGATGTTTGGTCATGATCATGGGAGCATTAAACACGGAGCATGACCGTGAAAAGTACGAAAATAGTTTTTTTATGATAGAAACAAATCACATCCTTCTCCAACTTGGAATGCAGCACAGTTTTACTCTCATAGTTCAGGATTCAGATTAGAAGACAAGTCCTCAAAGTCCTCTGCTCTATGCCAACCTGTAATGCCATAACATTTTCCTTCCCAATTCCAGAATTCCAACACATTAATCCAACCTTGGTCATACCTGACTGAAGTGACACTTTTCTCGTTTCTCAGTCTAACATATTATTTCAGCCATTTTACCACACTGTAGACTTCTGTAATCCTTATCATGACACAAATGTTTTGGTTCTTCCAATATGAGCCTATATTTTAATAATTTCATTTGGTCACTTCCACGGGTTTTATTTATTTGTGCCAGGGTCCATGTTTTGCCATAAGCAGAACTTGCTGCATTGACCAAGAGGTTTAAAAAATAAATTACTTGGAACTGATGTAAAATATGACCTATGACACTCTGCCCTTGATAATGGTGCTATATTAACTTCCTTATTGTACAAGGGAATTCAATTTGTATTGGTGAATTTGATTTTCAATGAGTCATTCGATTTGGAGAAGAGCATATTGTAATACCATGTGTATTCGCATGATTAGGATGATGTGACCATGGATTCCCTCAGAAATGCTTATTTTTAGTTAGAAAGGAAAATAACATACTATTATTGTTTAATATATACAAAAGTCTGGCCTGGTTCACCATACCTCCTTTTAAATTGTTTCTTCAATATAGGCACAATTTGTGTGTTCAATAATAAGAAGGATAAATATCTAACCTGGTCTGATCTTTTTTTAAAAATATTATTGTCTGACATACATTGAGCATATTTTCACAATAAAAGCTAGCTGAACCTGTGGTTTTACTTTGCTAAGTAAAATGTGCACACAACATATTGTGAGCACGTTAAACCACAATAATACGCACCATATATGTATATTGATGGATACGCACCATAGAAGCGAGATTAGCTGATAGTATGTGTTGTAAAAAAAAACAATTGTTTAATAGTTTCTGCTTTTCTTGGGGTACTCAGATAATTAACTGACAGTATAGGAGGTAGCGATTTATAGTGAATGATAGTTAGCTTTTTTGTCGGCTGTTTAGCGAGTTAATTTGAATCTAAATCTAGGCATAAGCTGCAGCGTTTACGATGGTTTCGACCAGGATGCAGGCACTAGAGGAAGAAATTAGGACCCTTAAGGCAGAGGTTTCCAAGCTCAAGGCTGCCCTTGTTGCACAGGGTAGGCAATATAAAGCAACAAGGGGTCACTCCGTAGCAGGGACATCATATGCCCAGGTGGTCGCAGGCCACCAGGTAGCTGAGGCTTCCCCTACTGTGGAGGTGGCTGGGATCTCTCAAGAGGGGAGTGTTAATAGTGAATAGAGGAGGGGTAGTTCTGGTAGGTCACAGGAGGGGAAGTGGCATGAGGTCAGGGGGTGGAGGATTTGGAGACGCGAACCTAAGGAAAGGGTCAGTGAGTGGCAGGTGGCAGGTGGTAGGAGCGGGAGGAAGTCTAGCCGACCGGGCCAGCGGGCGGGCATATTAACAACAAATATGTTCCAGGCATTGGATGACTGCCCCCAGGATAGTAGTAGTAAGGAGTCGGTGCTGGTCATAGGAGACTCTCGTGTGCGACATTTAGAGTGGGTATTTTGTAAAGGTAGGAGGGACAGGAGGTGCATCACCAGGCCTGGTGCCAAGGTGAAGGATCTGGTACCTGCGGTGGCACAGGTCACCAGTGATCACCAGTTTAACACCGTCATAGTGCATGTAGGGGTAAATAACATAGGTCATATTAGGAGTGAGGAGCTTCTGCGGGAGTACAGGGCCCTTCTGGCCACCCTGAAGGGTACCAATAGAGTCATTGTAACAGCAATTTTGCCTAGGGCTAGAGCCTCCCCTGAGTGGAGCTCTAGGGCACTGGCAGCTAACGCCAGGGCAGGAAAGCTCTGCCATGAGCTAGGTTTTACATTTGTAGACGAGTGGAGCAGGTTTTATGCATCGTGGGACCTCTATCAGAGGGATGGCCTGCACTTTTCTGAGAAGGGGGTCCATGTGTTAGGCAAAGTATACGAGCATGTCCTTCAGGGAAACTAGGAAATGGGGTGGGGAGGGATGAAATTGCATTGCCAACTCAGGAATATTCCAATAGTGTCAGCCAAGGCAATAGAACCCCAAAGTCTGCAAATAGGGACAGCAGCAACTCAAGGGTACATAGTTATAGTTCATCTAGTGATAAAAGAACTCCTCAATATGAAAAAGCCAAAGGTGGTTATGGAGCATTTGTTAAGTGTATGATGTTTAATGCTCAGAGTATCCGTTCCAAATTTGATGAGTTCAAGTGTTATGTTGCTGAGGAGGAACCAGATTTTGTTTGCATTACGGAGGCATGGGTCAGTGAAGGGTATTTTGGAGATAACTTACAGGACTATGAGATCCAGGGATACAATATGTTTTCGTGCAATAGGGGTCCAGCAATGAAAGGGGGTGGTGTAATGCTCTACATGAATAGCTTATTCAGTTCTCAAGAAGTAGCAGGTGGGGATAAAAATGTGTCTGTGGAGTCCATTTGGCTTGATGTCACTGTGGGAAAAGCCAACAGCAATACTCTTAGGATAGGAGCTTTCTACCGATCAGGAACCCTGCCACATTCTCAGCAACTGGAGCTTGACAAGGTGATTTGTGAGGAAATCAGTAGAAACTTTAAGAGGAAGTGCCTTATTCTCGGTGACTTTAATCTAAAAGGTTATGAAAATGCTGGTGTTGGCTCCCATCATGCAAAATGTTTAGGAAATGCCTTGAAGAGGACGTGTTCTTACACCAGTTTGTATCGGAACCTAGCAGGCATGGTTCATTATTGGACCTTGTATTCTCGGATTTAAGTGGCTTGGTTCAAGACTTGACTGTAGGCGAAACTCTGGGGAGAAGTGACCATAACATAGTTAGATTCAAGGCACATGTAGGCGAATTTCTCAAGGATAATTTGGTAAAGGTTCCAAATTTCAACAGAGCAGACTTTAACGGCATGAGAGCGGCTTTAAGTGCCATCAGATGGGAAGAAGAATTCTCGAATTTAAATGCCTGTGAAATGTGGGAAAAGTTCAAATCTTACTTGAAGGAAACTCAGATTAGACATGTCCCCCAAAAGCAAAGACGCAAAAGAAGGGTAGGAAAGCCAGCATGGCTTACACCAGACGTGATAAAAGCAATTAAGGCTAAGGAAACTGCATTTATAGTTTTTAAAGAAGCCTCAAATGTCGTTAATCTAAAAGCGTATCGAAAAGCTAGAGACACTGTGAAGCAAAAAACCAGAGCAGCAAAGCGAGCAAAAGAACTGGATTTAGCGAGAAACTGTAATGGGGACAGTAAAACGTTCTTTAGTTTCTACAAGCTGAGTAAAGTTTCTAGCACAATTGGTCCACTGGAAGTAAACGGGACTACATCGGGTGAGGATAGTGAGATGGTTGAGGAGCTGAGCAAGCAGTTCAAATCAGTGTTTACATTGGAAGATATGACCAATCTGCCGACCGTACACCATAGTTCAGTGACATGGGATCTGACAAATGATGTTGATTTCATTGATAGTGATGTTGTTTACAATCATATCAGGAAAATAAAGCCAAACAAGGCAGCAGGACCTGATGAAATTTATGCTAGGGTGTTGCGGGAAACTGAAAAGGAACTGGCATTTCCACTTAGTATAATATTTTGTAGATCAGTTTCACATAATGAAATTCCAACCGATTGGAAAAGGGCAAATGTAGTTTCTATTTTCAAGAAAGGAGAAAGAGGGAAAGTTGAAAACTATAGGCCAATAAGTCTCACATCCCTAGTCTGCAAGGTACTCGAATCAATTATCAAGGATAGAATAGTTAGTTATCTGGAAGGTAGCAGATTGATTCAAGATACTCAACATGGGTTTAGAAAAGGACGATCGTGTCTCACAAACCTCTTGGACTTTTTTAACTTCGCCACAGAACAATTTGATCAGGGAAATCAGGTTGATGTAGCATATCTTGACTTTAGTAAGGCCTTTGACAAGGTACCCCATAAACGGTTAATGATACAGCTTCAGTCCCATGGTATTGCAGGTAGCATCTTAAAATGGATAGAGTTGTGGCTTTCAGATAGACAGCAAAGAGTGATGCTAAATGGTACAAAGTCATCATGGCAAAATGTTCTTAGTGGAGTCCCCCAGGGGTCAGTACTAGGGCCATTACTGTTCATTATATTTGTAAATAACATTGAAAGTGGCCTAAGCAGTAAAGTTTTGAAATTTGCAGATGATTTGAAGGTCTTTAGGGCAATAACAGGTCAGGATGAGCATATCTCGCTGCAAAAAGACTTAGACGAACTTGTGAAGTGGTCCGAAGAATGGCAAATGAAATTTAACTTTGATAAGTGCAAAATCATGCATGTAGGTAAGCAGCATATGAAGGCTCCATACTTGATGGGTGGCCAAGTGCTATCAGTGACTCAACAGGAGAAGGATTTAGGTGTTATTCTAAACACAAAATTGGGGGCATCAGAACAGACCAAGGAAGCCAGGAAGAAGGCACTGAGAATGCTCGGGGCAATAAATAGGAATGTATCATACAGAAGTGAGGAAGTGATCAGGAAGCTTTACTGTGCATACGTCAGGCCACATTTGGAATACTGCATCCAAGCTTGGTCTCCTAGCTATGAAAAAGATTGTTGGCTTTTAGAGAGAGTACAAAAGAGGGCTACAAAAATGGTTAATGGCATAAGCAACCTGGCATATGAGGAAAGATTGAAGAAATTGAATATGTTTTCACTTAGATATAGAAGGCTGAGAGGAGATCTCATCGAGGTTTTTAAATTTGTCAATGGTCTGGAGAGGGGATACCTTGGGGAAATGTTTGAATTTAACAGAAATGATGCAATTAGAGGTCATGAATTCAAAATTAAAGTTAACCACAGCAGAACAAGGTTAAGGCAAACTTTCTTCACCAACAGGGTAGTGGAACACTGGAACCAGCTGCCAGAAAACATCGTCAGTAGCAGCACATTGAACATCTTTAAAAACAGCATAGACAATCATTATAAGAATAGAGGGCTTGCTTTTCAGTATTACAGGGAGGGCTGATTGACAGATTTGGTGGGCAACTGGTTCAGTGTACAGAGTGGAACCAAGAAGGGCCCTTGTGGCGCATAGTTGCACTAATCTTTTATGTCTTTATGTTTTATGTAATTTGACATATTAATTAATAATTGAAGATCGTATATAATTGAACTAATTGGAGATCATATCTGGACTAAAGCGTTCTTCTTTGTTCCATTTCAGCGGCATGGTCGATATTTCGCGCTCACATATGCATACTAATGTGAACTTAATACTTAATGTGAACTAATACTTAATACTTAATACTTAATGTGAACTATCAACATGTGACAGCCTGGTGGTGTTCGATATTCTGTAGGTGACAGACTGGACACTTTTTTCACCTCTGGTGGCGCCACTCCAAACACGTGTCATCGTCCCCAGATGACAATTCCTGGATCCGCCCCTATCTCCTGTGGCAGCAATGAATTTCCTGTGACGGCTATGGGACCTCTCATGACGATAGCGGGCCTCCTGTTGCTGTCTTGGGATGCGGTGAGATCGTTTCAGGCGGTCGTCTGTGGTTACCTTTTTGAAACTTCTCTGTCACTAAGGAGAAGAAGCTATGGCGCACTTAGCCCCCGCCCCTGGACTGTCCTTTCTTCCGCTCTTGAACGAGGGTGGCAACTTCAACAAGTAAAATGGACGATAGAAGGGGCAGCCTACCAATTTGGGGAAGTAAATCCCTATATTTTGAAGGGACTTTTTATCTTTGAAAATAAATTTATTCCGAGTTCTTTGCTGGGGTGGCTTTATGAACTAGGATACTACACTTGATCGTCAGCCTGCCGTAAACTGCACGTTTGTTAGGCAGGAAGATTATTCCTGGGGTCATTTAGGATACACTGCTGAAGCTGATGAATAGGTCTTTCAATTAGAATACGTCAAAGTACTCTATATCGCCATAAAACATGCAAGATAGACAGACGCAATCTCGAGGCAGATGGTTTTCATTGGTGATAAATTAATTCCAGATTAAGCTTAATGATAGCCTGATAATCTTTTTACAGACGCTCTGCGGAACAGCTTCTGAAGAAAGACACCACCTGTGAGTGCGCGTGCGCGACACGAGGGGGCACGGTGAACTTGTCCCCAAAACGTGAAGCTTAGCGACTTCTCACGCAGTTCATTGCCATCAGGGAATTTTCTCCATGAATGTGACTAACAAACCATACAAACAAAGAAGAAATCCTGGAAAGGTTCAACTTCTAAGAATACAGTCGGTAGTGGAGCTCCCTGCGCTTTTGGTGCGACCTGGGCCACATCATTTTTTCCCTTGCCCCACCAACTTCTTGCTTTCTTAACATATGTGGTCGCATGCACTCATTTGGAGTTGATCAGACCAACCGAACTGTCAGCACTCGTTGACCCCAAGCATTGGGCCCCGTCAATCATTTTCTTACTTCGCAACCCGGGATTACAGCCTATAGGTGGGTGGAAGCGAAGTGTAGGTTCAAAAATCAGTGCTCAAGTGGAGAGTTTTTTAATGATGACGTGGGTGCCTTCGACACGTGAATTAACCCGTCCCGTCTAGGGGTGTCTTCAACCGCCCCCCCTCAGGTTTTTCGCGGATAGCGGATGAACGGCGCGCGGCAGCTCGCCCAAATTTGGCATATCTTTTCCCACATCAATTTGGCATGCTGGTTCAAAATGTGTAGGTCAGTCATCTAGGGTCAACGAGTTAGTCAAGGTCAAGTAAGGTCACCTCCAAAAAAGTTCAACCAGTCGTCACGCTTTCACGGATACAGACAATTCAATGAAACTTTCAGCGTTTGCTTGTCTTTACGGATGCAACAAAACGTACGAGTTGATTTTTTTCCTATTTTTTTCGTTCTTGACTACATAAATTTTGAGCATTTGCCATATTGCAGTTCAAATACAGGATTCTGGCTAAAGTAAGCATTTTTATTGGGGCAAGTTGACTTCCAAGAACGTTTCTCGGTCTGCTCTACCCATTCGAAGAGGAAAATTAAAGAAAACTTGGAAACTCAAAATTTTGAAATTTAAAAACAATTGTGGGGGGGGGGGGAAATAAGCCCTGGCTGATTTCGCTGCCTTCTCATTCCAAATAAATTTTGTTTTTCGGGTATCCCCAAAATGAACTCCCCAGAGTCAAAAACATATTGTAAGTCGTGAAAAGTCGTGAAAATCTAGCCCCCCTGGTTACGTCACTTATGAGGGGTAAGTGTTTTGGGGGTGGACTCGGACCCTTCTCGTGGAGCGCTTTCCGATGACACCTCTTTCGTTTTAGTGCGATGCTTAATTTGGATTTTAGAGGTGGTCTTCAACCCCCCCCCGAGCGGGGTGTGAGGATTTAACAGGAAAGACGGCGCGGATTAATGGCTCCGTTAAAAATAGCGCAACGGCCCGCCTCAGGATTACCCAAATATTTGTTTTGCCTTCGAGAATTCTGGTAAGGAACGCACCCTCATAGTGCATTTTAGACATATAGTGTAAAAAGACGAAAAAGCAATGTAAATGGCAAAATAAAGAAGAGCCAGAAACATTTAAGCGTATGCATGGGATATCACCGTACGGACGTTTGAAAACAATTGGATTATCATGATTAAAATCGTTGCCACAATCCCGGGTGCAGTTTGGAATTGCAGCGAATGATATATCGGAGGGAAGTGAGCATGTTTACCAACTCCTCAATTAATTATACTGCTTCTATTTACCATGTACCACTAGACTGCGGTGTATTGCATTATTTTTTTTTACTGACGCGCACATGGACATAAGAGCACCCGAAATTCCTGACAGAACAATTCTGATGCATTTGAAAAGCACCTTACATACTATTTGAGCAGCAGTATGGGCGGATATAGGGGAACTGGCGCTCCTATGGAAATTCGCGCCACTTCGGCAGGGAAAATGTGGTCCTCCGGGAAGCCTCGAATGCCACCCCCCCCAATTTGTTTCCAGTGACACTGAAAAATGGCGCCATCCAATTGTGCTGGAGCGCACCCCTTCAAATGGTTCTGCCAGAGTTGTCCATTGAAAGGAGCAGGCGTCCATTCAATGTGCTCGAGTGCACCCCACCAACTCCATTCAACTTTTTTTCAGCCAGAGACGCATTTGTGAGAGAAAAAAAATGAGCCCATCCACCCAGTCAGCATTTTAGCCGGGCCCCCATTGGGGCCCAAGTGGGCCGACGGCAGGGCAGCAACCGGGCAGCCCGTCTGGGCCCACGTTGGTCAATGGAATATTTACTCGCTGTAGCCAGACGTGGGTCCCGACCGACTTTCTTATAGGGGCCGGCTGGACAGCCATTCGGCACGCGGTTCTACGACGAGCGCGAGCTTGGTGCAGACTGGGCATGGACCGGGCCCGGGCCGGGTACAAACTGGGCGCGGGCTGGGCGCGGAACGGGCCCAGACTGAGCGCAGAACGGGCCCAGACTTGGCGCGGAACGGGCCCAGACTGGGCGCGGGCCGGGCCCAGACTGGGCGCGGGCCGGGCACGGGCCGGGCACAAACTGGGCGCGGGCTGGGCGCAGAACAGGCCCAGACCGGGCGCGGGCTGGGCGCAGAACAGGCCCAGACCGGGCGCGGGCCGGGCACGGGTGCCGCGTCCGGTCGGCTGCCACCGCGTTCCCAACCAGACGTGCACGGTAGTGTTTGTAGTGCCGGACATGCTTCTTACATATGCCGTGTGCTAATTCATGTCGAAGAATGTAGTATTTCAATGTAACGTTGACGCGATGAGCAGCACGGCATGTTTTCCACGAAATCAGACTAATAGCAAACCTATTAGTCTGATCAAAGATGTATGACTCCTCGCACAGAGGAGTCATACATCTTTGACCTCCTTTTTGTCTTTAACAGTGGCAAAGTGCCATCCGCTATAGATTTGCTACGTTAATGAAAGGGTTACGTTAAACCGGCTTATGTGGCATCCGGTGATATCAAACAAGCAGGAGAGGGAAGATGAGAGTCGTCGGCAAACAAAGAACGTGGCATAAAGGGTCGGTACATGCATGACATGTAGGTACACATAGGTACATACATGCCTATCAAACAATAGAACATTTTGAAGGTGAACAGCTTCATAGCCTCCAGACAAGCCGCTGCCCACCTACGACCTGAAACGCGGCGGAGGCCCGGAGCCCAGAGCGAGCTGTGTGCGCGAGGTATGACCTTGAATGTGTAGGTATACTTTTATGTTAACGCATAGGAAAGCCTGAGAAGGGAAGAACCAAGCTGCTTGGAAAACCCGAAGGTAAAAAAAACGCAATCTGTATAGAAAGCCGTCCGTTTTGGCCAAGTTCGATCGGCCCCTGTCTACCCGGTGCGAAATAACCTACATGAATGTGACTTAGGACAGCGGAGAGGATGATATGGTTTGGCTTCAAATGCCTGGCTCTAATTTGGTGCTATGTAAAAAGGTGAAAAGTAGCTCAAGGAGCTCCGGGTGCTGTGCTTCAATTAGTCGAGAGCCTCGAGTTATTAATCACTTCAAAGCATGTAAGACATAAAGACATAAAGACATAAAGGATTAGTGCAACTCTGAGCCACAAGGGCCCTTCTTGGTTGCACTCTGTACACTGAACCAGTTGCCCACCAAATCTGCCAATCAGCCCTCCCTGTAATACTGAAAAGCAAGCCCTCTATTCTTATAATGATTGTCTATGCTGTTTTTAAAGATGTTCAATGTGCTGCTACTGACGATGTTTTCTGGCAGCTGGTTCCAGTGTTCCACTACCCTGTTGGTGAAGAAAGTTTGCCTTAACCTTGTTCTGCTGTGGTTAATTTTAATTTTGAATTTATGACCTCTAATTGCATCATTTCTGTTAAATTCAAACATTTCCCCAAGGTATCCCCTCTCCAGACCATTGACAAATTTAAAGACCTCGATGAGATCTCCTCTCAGCCTTCTATATCTAAGTGAAAACATATTCAATTTCTTCAATCTTTCCTCATATGCCAGGTTGCTTATGCCATTAACCATTTTTGTAGCCCTCTTTTGTACTCTCTCTAAAAGCCAACAATCTTTTTCATAGCTAGGAGACCAAGCTTGGATGCAGTATTCCAAATGTGGCCTGACGTATGCACAGTAAAGCTTCCTGATCACTTCCTCACTTCTGTATGATACATTCCTATTTATTGCCCCGAGCATTCTCAGTGCCTTCTTCCTGGCTTCCTTGGTCTGTTCTGATGCCCCCAATTTTGTGTTTAGAATAACACCTAAATCCTTCTCCTGTTGAGTCACTGATAGCACTTGGCCACCCATCAAGTATGGAGCCTTCATATGCTGCTTACCTACATGCATGATTTTGCACTTATCAAAGTTAAATTTCATTTGCCATTCTTCGGACCACTTCACAAGTTCGTCTAAGTCTTTTTGCAGCGAGATATGCTCATCCTGACCTGTTATTGCCCTAAAGACCTTCAAATCATCTGCAAATTTCAAAACTTTACTGCTTAGGCCACTTTCAATGTTATTTACAAATATAATGAACAGTAATGGCCCTAGTACTGACCCCTGGGGGACTCCACTAAGAACATTTTGCCATGATGACTTTGTACCATTTAGCATCACTCTTTGCTGTCTATCTGAAAGCCACAACTCTATCCATTTTAAGATGCTACCTGCAATACCATGGGACTGAAGCTGTATCATTAACCGTTTATGGGGTACCTTGTCAAAGGCCTTACTAAAGTCAAGATATGCTACATCAACCTGATTTCCCTGATCAAATTGTTCTGTGGCGAAGTTCAAAAAGTCCAAGAGGTTTGTGAGACACGATCGTCCTTTTCTAAATCCATGTTGAGTATCTTGAATCAATCTGCTACCTTCCAGATAACTAACTATTCTATCCTTGATAATTGATTCGAGTACCTTGCAGACTAGGGATGTGAGACTTATTGGCCTATAGTTTTCAACTTTCCCTCTTTCTCCTTTCTTGAAAATAGGAACTACATTTGCCCTTTTCCAATCGGTTGGAATTTCATTATGTGAAACTGATCTACAAAATATTATACTAAGTGGAAATGCCAGTTCCTTTTCATTTTCCCGCAACACCCTAGCATAAATATCATCAGGTCCTGCTGCCTTATTTGGCTTTATTTTCCTGATATGATTGTAAACAACATCACTACCAATGAAATCAACATCATTTGTCAGATCCCATGTAACTGAACTATGGTGTACGGTCGGCAGATTGGTCATATCTTCCAATGTAAACACTGATTTGAACTGCTTGCTCAGCTCCTCAACCATCTCACTATCCTCACCCAATGTAGTCCCGTTTACTTCCAGTGGACCAATTGTGCTAGAAACTTTACTCATCTTGTAGAAACTAAAGAACTTTTTACTGTCCCCATTACAGTTTCTAGCTAAATCCAGTTCCTTTGCTCGCTTTGCTGCTCTGGTTTTTTGCTTCACAGTGTCTCTAGCTTTTCGATACGCCTTTAGATTAATGACATTTGAGGCTTCTTTAAAAACTCTAAATGCAGTTTTCTTAGCCCTAATTGCTTTTATCACGTCTGGTGTAAGCCATGCTGGCTTTCCTACCCTTCTTTTGCGTCTTTGCTTTTGGGGGACATGTCTAATCTGAGTTTCCTTTAAGTAAGATTTGAACTTTTCCCACATTTCACAGGCATTTAAATTGGAGAACTCTTCTTCCCATCTGATGGCACTTAAAGCCGCTCTCATGCCGTTAAAGTCTGCTCTGTTGAAATTTGGAACCTTTACCAAATTATCCTTGATAATTTCCCCTACATGTGCCTTGAATCTAACTATGTTATGGTCACTTTTTCCCAGAGTTTCGCCTACAGTCAAGCCTTGAACCAAGTCACTTAAATCCGAGAATACAAGGTCCAAGAATGAACCATGCCTGGTAGGTTCCGATACAAACTGGTGTAAGAACAGGTCCTCTTCAAGGCATTTCCTGAACATTTTGCATGATGGGGAGCCAACACCAGCATTTTCATAACCTTTTAGATTAAAGTCACCGAGAATAAGGCACTTCCTCTTAAAGTTTCTACTGATTTCCTCACAAATCACCTTGTCAAGCTCCAGTTGCTGAGAATGTGGCAGGGTTCCTGATCGGTAGAAAGCTCCTATCCTAAGAGTATTGCTGTTGCCTTTTCCCACAGTGACATCAAGCCAAATGGACTCCACAGACACATTTTTATCCCCACCTGCTACTTTTTGAGAACTGAATAAGCTATTCACATAGAGCATTACACCACCCCCTTTCATTGCTGGACCCCTATTGCACGAAAACATATTGTACCCCTGGATCTCATAGTCCTGTAAGTTGTCTCCAAAATATCCTTCACTGACCCATGCCTCCGTAATGCAAACAAAATCCGGTTCCTCCTCAGCAACATAACACTTGAACTCATCAAATTTGGAACGGATACTCTGAGCATTAAACATCATACACTTAACAAATGCTCCATAACCACCTTTGGCTTTTTCATATTGAGGAGTTCTTTTATCACTAGATGAACTATAACTCTGTCCCCTTGAGTTGCTGCTGTCCCTATTTGCAGACTTTGAGAATTGAACACTTCAAAGCATGTGTTCAAGTCCGGCAGGCAAAGAAGGGATACCTCACGTCAGGCGACTCGGAGTCGCTGGGCGGAGCCAGGTTTAACAGCAGCTCTCATGGTATCGACACTTCTTGGTTATCTGCATATCTTTGCGATCATACTTACGAGTGTCAGTCTCACTAACAATCTGGGCAGTCTCAAAAAGTATACTCCGCTTCCCAACGGCATTGGTGTCTTTCATGGATCTGCTCTCAGCCCGCTCCTCTACTGCATCTTCGCCAACGACCTCAGTTTGTTCGTTGAAGCTGCAGTGGTAGTCAAATATGCGGACGACACCCAAATATTGGTCAGCGACAAGAACTCTGAATTTCGGAACATCGTCACGAAGATACAATATGTTTTAGCCTCTCTTGACTCTTGGTTGCGTGCAAACGGCGGAAAGACTCAACTGGTGCTGCTGGGAAATCAGCACATTTTGTGCCATACCCCAGAAATTACCGTAAAATTTCGCGATCACGATCCAACAACTCCCATCTCGGAAGCCAAAAATCTCGAATTAATATTTCGCCACTCTCTCAGCTTGGACTCCTACGTGTCCACCATCACTAAGAGCTGATTCGATGCTTTGAGCGGTCTGTCTCATCGGAGGAGTTACCTGCCGCCCGCTGTCATCTCCGCTTCAGTCAATACCTTGGTACTATCGCAGATCCGTTATTGTATTTCGGTGTACGGCAATGGAACGCAACCAAAGCATTACTATCTCTTGCATCCAAAGCATTACTAACTATGCAGCAAAAGTAATTTTCGGCCGCAATACAAAATTTGACCATGTATCGAATCTGTTGGAGAAATTGGTCTGGCTGTGCACGCGGAACCTCGTTCAGTACCATACGCTGACCTTGCTGCACAAGGTGCGTCACCTGGGTAAACCGGAGTCGCTAGCCTGCTAATTTGCTCTGGTATAACAGGCATGTGACAGGGCCACCGGACAAGACAACGATCTGCACGTGCCCAGATCGCGAGTTGACATGGGCAAGCGACGCTTTTGTAGTCGCGCGGCTAGACAATACAATGCCTTGCCGCCCGATCTGACGCGGCTACCCCCCCCATCCCCCCGTTTGGAACGCACCTAAAGCGTCACCTGCATAGGAACCCGGACTGTGGAAGCACTTAGCGCCCATTTTATGTGTCTGCTTTTATGACTGCTTGTAGACAATATCTGAATACATGATACTTCTGCCAACCTCTTTATTTGTATGACATAAGGTTGTAATAGCCCCGAGTTAATTGAGGATGGCCTTGTCACATGTCTGTCTGTCTGCTCATCACCAAGAAGGATGCTCAACGAAAGTGGAAGGGGATGTTGGATAATGCAAGAGAAAATGGGGCGTCGGTGCAAATCATATGTTGGGCAGGTAAGCAGAAAATGGTAGAGAGTTTCACGTGTTGCACACTTGGCAAAGTGGAACAAGGCAAAGTCAGCGGAGAAGGTGATCATGAGTGAGCTTGGCGTGTCCGAGTCGGAGCCGGGCAAAAAGCACCTCGTGTGTGCGTGTGTATTGTTGTAAAGACAACCATTTGGAGAGAAAGGTTTGAATGTGGTGTAAGTGTGTGGCGTTATGATTCCAGCATGGTGAAACGGGAGGTGGGAACTTGGTAGGTGAGGTGGTAGATGGGGGAGGCTAGGATTGAGTGGAGAGGACAGAGCAGGCCTATTAAAGCGGTGGGCCCAAGTCCACACCTTTCGACGTTGATCGGGAGGGCCCCCAGATGGGCGAACGGCGCGTCCACTCGTGAAGGGTGGGACCCCAGTCGCCTCGGCGTTGCGTTGGGTTGTCTGCCCCTGCATCTCAGGCGATGCGGAGGACACACCAAAAGATAGTAACAGGGTCGTCAGCTGAATAATCAGCTCAGATGCCTTGCTTGGTTGTGTGTTCGGGGCACACCAAATAATTCCTCTTAGTTTGTTGAGTGATTGTAGTTAGGTTGTACCTTTGCTGCATACGATATCCCTGGGTGAGCTTCCCCATAGAGCTCACGTGGCTCCAGAAATGTGATCGTTTTTCAAAATATATCGCAACTGTCTTCTTTTTCAGCAAAATGGGACAGGAACGGTCATCAGAAGTATTGGTTTTTATAGTCCGAATCAGTTAGAGCAGCTTGGACTCTGCACTTCGCATCTGTCTCTAATATGCTCCGTTGAACCGCATCTCCTACATGTCTTACAGCTTCTATAGTGTTATGATGTGTCCAGAACGGGAACACAGGAAACACCTCATCGGGATGCGAACGAACACGACGAATACACGCGGACATATCTGACGAAGATCAACTTAGAAAGATCCATCGTGCGAAATGTTAAGATGAACTTGTTGAAGGCCAAACGGTAGGAGGAGAAAGTGTGTATTTGTTTCATAAACATCAAGTGGCTGCATTGTTTGTTTGTTGGGTGGTTCACGACGCACTTTATGCACATTCACGGCTAACTGCGCCCCCCCCCCACAGTTTCGCCGGTGGGCCGCGGGATTTGGAAATGTCCCAAGCGGCGCTAGTGTCGACCCCGGGACCTTCGGTACTCAGAGCCCAACACTTTAACCACTCGGCAATCCCCGTCCCATCAAGTGGCTGTAGGGTTCGTGTTAGAACACTAGTAGAAACGCGTGGGAGGATTATCCGGGTGATTTACGCCTAGGATCAGGACGTATTACCATCGAATACTAGTGCACGGGCGATTAATTTCACGTATTCAATGCTCATGAAACGACTGCCTGCGCAACTGTTGATACGTAGCCTACGCAGCTCCCAATGGGCATTTAGGACGTCCACCCATTTCAGATAGACTGGGGTGAAGGGGGTATCAGGGTGCGTATGTCATATATACCACGTCAATTGGTGCAATTTCAAGTGAGTAAAAATGCCAACAGAAGTGCAATGTATTCCATAACTTTGGGCATTGATATGACATGTATCCTACATGCCTGGCCAGTTGGCGCAATTCGTGACGAGTAACAAAGTTGGCATGAATTTCATGACCTACCCACGGCAGGTGGCATGCTACTTTTTTCTCCTAACGGGACATCTGTACGTAAAGCGAACATACGCATGGCAGGTGTGCGTACGCAAATGTACGTGAGCAAATGCACGTAAGCGCAGATGTATGAGTGGAAGTTGTATGTAAGCGCAGATGTACGTATGGAAAATGCACGTAAGCGCAAGTGTTTGTATGGCAAATGTACGCAAGCGCAAAAATACGTATTCGCAAATGTACGTGAGAGCAAATGTACGTAAGCGCAAAGGTACGTTCGCGCAAAAGTACGTATGCGCAAAAGTACGTAAGCGCAAACGTTCGTATGAGCCAATATGCAAACATTTACGCATACGTACCTTTGCGTTGGTGTATATTTCGCCAGGTACATATGCCATACATACATTTGCACTTACGTACACTAGAGCAAATGTACGTATGGCATATGTACCTGGCGAAATGTATATTCTACTTTACCATGAGCAGATTTGCCGTAAGTACAGGTAAATTTGTTGTCATACTTACTTTTGTCCATACGTGCTCACATGCACTTGAAACACGTCCATCTGGTTACTTGCGTTTGCTTTCGTACATCCATCGTACGTACACTTGCATTTGGGTTACATAAATTTACATTTGCATACATTTGCTCTGACGTACTTTTCCGTTCACCTACCTTTGCGCTTAGGTACTTTTACACTTCTGTACATTTACTATACGTACCCATTTTCGTTTACGAACATTCGCATTTACGCTCATTTTCCCGTACGTACTTTTCCATATACGTGCATTTGTACTAGCGTTATTGGCTCATACGCATATTTGCTCTGAAATTTTCTTGTACTGACGTATACGTTCGCGTGCATAATTTGCGCTTGTAGACATTTGCGTTTACGTACAGTTGCGTGTACGTACAGCTATGCTGACGTACTATTACGCTAACGTACATTTCTGCATGCATACATTTGTGTTAGGCTGCATACGTACATACGCTCACGTACATTTGCAATTACGTACACTGACGCAGACGTACATTTGTGCTTGCATATATTTGCGCATACGTACATTTGCACTTACGTACACTTACGCTTACGTAGGTTTGCACAAACGCACATTTGTACTTATGTATCTTTGCATTCACATACATTTGTGCATACGTACATTTGCTTACATGTTTGCCTTAAATACATTTGTTCCTACGTGCATTTGCCATACGTACTTTGCGCTTTCGCACATCTACGTTTATGTACATCTACCATTCGTACTTGTGCGCATACATGCATTTGCTTTCGTACAATTGCCAAAAGTGCATTTGTCCTTACGTACGTTTGTCCTAGAATCGTTTTATTGTCGTCTTACATTAGGCCAAGGAATGATTTGGTGTCAAATCCCGCAGCCAGCTGTGATAAATCGGCCATCGGTGGTCGGGTTGATATGGGGAGGGAGGCAGTTGGGAAGTCGAAGGTCATCCATACAGGCAAGGACATCGCAACATAATTTGTGTGGGGGAGGTGAGATTGCCCATATAGAAATGCTTCCACGAATAAGGGGGAATGTTAAGAAACCTGGGCAAGGAGGCCGAACTTCTGTTGCAGGATGTCCAATGCATTTCTTAAACGGGGAAAACATCTGGCCTGAAGCTCGGTGACCCTCAAAGTCGAACCTTGCGGGATCTGAGCCCTTACACATTTAATTCCCACGTGGCAATACAACTGGCGCACCGCACCGTATTCTTGTGTCCACTTTCGTCGCTATCCGCTTTGTTCGTGTGGGGAGAACGCCTGTTTTTGGGACACATTTCTTCAAAACAATGCCATAGATGAAATGTTTAATTTTTGGGACGACAGACTATGGATGATGTACGCCTGGATTGGAAATTCCGCGTCGGCACCTTTGATCTGCGCTTATCAGCGGCACCAACCTACCACCTGCCAGAGGGCAAGTAAAAACACGGAAACGCGGCCAGTTCTGGCCGTGTGCCTATGGGAGTTCGTGGTATGCATTTCGTATTGGCTTTTTTCAATCGATTCAGCCATCCCAGGAGGATTGCATCTGTCTTTCATGGCACATAATTTACCAAGGAACTTTACCGTTCTTTCCTTATTGATTTATTACGCTCCGTTCCGACGTTGTCGTGATGCGAATGAAGGGATCTGTGAGAGGCAGCCAATTTCGCCGAAAGGGTCGGCCCACCGATGTATATTTCTTAAAATGATCGCAGGAGGAAAAGTACGTGAAGGGAATAGGCAGACCAGAATGAATTAGGGGGACACATTCCATAGGCACCCATGTTAGAAGTTGAAATTATTGCGGGTGGACGGAATCAAGCATTGACGGGACAGTTCCACCCTCATAGATGAAAATGAAAAGCAGAATTTTATGCTGCATTGTATTTTATGATTAATGATGGGATTTATCTTAGCATTATGTGATACATCTTAACCGCATGTGAGATACATTGCAAGTTGAAGACCAGTCGAAAGATCTGGTCATACTTCAACAGGTCACTATTTCATTTGGTCTGCACACTGTTTTTAATACCGGGAAGCCTGTCCCTGTCCCATCTGCACCAAGAATGTAAAACAAAATATACTACAGGAATTGCCAACAACAAAAAAACCTGGGTAGGGTGTGTTTGTGCTCCTGGCACTTCTATGAGTTCTCCCGACAAAACATCAGTCGCACCAAGACAGGATATGACAATTATCTCAGCAACTTTGCTACCTGATAGCTCAGTTTATGACGCTAGCCTGCATTGGTGTGCCGCCCTGGCAAGACAAAGTTTGAGTCACTTCACGCGCTCGCATTTATCACCCCCCCCCCCTCCGACTGGAATTGTCGGTTGGCGACTGGCCCGATAAAGTCGTGAACGAGCTACCGGGGTGACCATGTCGGTGCAGTGACGGCACGTTAAACTACGATCAAAATTCTGTCGTCGAACTGAAGCTCACAGATCTGGTGGTGGAACTAGGGTTCGCACAACAAGCTCTAGTTAGCAATAGGATTCTGATCCATAAGTCACTCCAGCAAGTTGGGCTAACTAAAAAAAAACTACTTGAATGTTGCTGTCCATTTGTAGGATCTGTCTTGCAGCAATCTTAAGTGGTGTGTCCAATTAAAGACCCATATTTTAGGAGAATTATTGGTTATTTTCCAGAAATCAATACACCTCAATGCAGCATGTAAAGTCAGCTTCACAGACATTACATATGTCATAGGCATCATAGTTTCCGACCTTACTTGCTGCAAGTATGCTCACTATACAACAGATTGTAATGGATGCAGATAAGCATATGGCATAGAAGAAAGGGGCTGTAAAGAATTATACAAAACTATGAGAATATGCTTCTGCATAAGTCTTCAATGTTTGAATAGACATCAGATGCACCAGAATGCTGAGTCATAGTGCCATCACATCCAGTACACATTCAGAGATGTTCAGTTATACTTGTTTATTTGTACAAACTTGGTAAAATTTTCAGATGCTCAATAGTAAACTAGGTGCATGAACAACAACATCTAAGTACAGAGGCACACCATATCTCCAGCAATTTTTTCATCATGAAATGACATGGTGAAAACTGCAAACAGTACACCCTAAAAACTACTTAACAAGCCACCAAATGGGGAAACTACTCCCAAAAAGGAAAAAAATGACATACTAAGTCACCCTGATCCCAGTAACCATTTCCTCTCACATATCAAATCATAAACTATGCACCCAGCTTGCCATCCAACATCAGTAGGGTAGACAGGACAGTGCTCTGAAATTATGAAATTTACATGGAAACATACATAATGAGAATTATTTTAACATCAATTTGTATTTTTTACATAATTAAGTGCTATCTTGTTATTTTTTTCCCTACAGGCAGTGAATGGGATTTATGTCCTTAGAAGCATGTCTCTGACATGTTCTGACAATGGGCATCTGGCAACAGCACTGTACACCAAAAAAGGCAGCAACCACACTACTGACATTGGCCCTATCATGAAATGGTGCAAGGGTCATAGAAAGAAACTCATCACTGCATCATCCATATACATTTGCAAATTGCTAAGCACCACTTGGCTTTTGACATCACTCTTCTCATTCTACTCTACAAAGATAAATTTCAGGGCACTGAGCCAGAATGAAGAGATAGAAGCCATCAGTTGAACACCAAGTAGTAAACAAGCTGCTCAATTGACAATGGTCATACTATGAATCACAGCTGACACATGGCCAAAAGTGCCCTTCACGTCAACCCAGCACAGCATTAGAATGCAGTGATTCACATGCATTGTCCACTATATTTATAATCTTGATGGAAATGCTCAGTGGCCTCCACTACCAACCACCAACACCTCCAACTACTGCTGAAATCTAATGCTGAGTTGCAATCAGTGCAATAGTCTTCCCTTGATAGAACCTACTCACATTATATTCACTGGGAGTGATATGCTGTGTCTTGAAGTAAGCTGAATAAGAAATTGGACAATGCCATACACTAAATGAAAGAAACCTGGCAACCTCACACACTTCTGATGGAGACCTGTATGGCAGTCTACCTCATGGTGACCAGTTCCTCAGCTGATGTTGGGTGGATAGCCACACAGTCATCAAACTGTGCCTTGGTGGCACCCATCTTGATAGCAACAGCAAATCCCTGTAGCATCTCATCCACTGCTTGGCCAACCATGTGCAGTCCCACTACACGTTCTTCTGGTCCAGCGCACACCAACTTCATGTGGGTCTTCACCTTGTGCTCACTGAGTGCATAGTAGAGTGGTGCAAATGAGCTGGTGTAGACCTTCACCTGGTCAACACCATGCTGATCACAGGCTTCCTTTTCTGTTAAACCAACTGAACCACTGGGAGGATGTGAAAACACTACTGAGGGTATGTTTTCATAGTCAAGCTTCAGGTTGGGCTGGTTGTCAAAGAGGCGGTGTGCAAGTCGACGCCCAGCTGCTATGGCCACTGGTGTAAGTAGGGCATGTCCACACACATCACCCAATGCATACACCTGAGCAGCTGATGTGTTCTGAAAGGCATCCACCTTGATGTGACCCTTCTCCAGAGCAACACCTGCATGGTCAAGACCAATCTCCACATTTGCATCACGTCCAATGGCAAACAGAAGGCAGTCAACTCCAGTGAGTGTTTGGCCACTCTTAGTGGCAATGACGAGAGTGCCCTCAGGGCCCTTCTCAGCACTGGTAACATTATCATTCTTGAGGAGGTTGATGCCAATGTTCTCAATCTCCTGGGTGATGACATCACTGATCATGGTGTCAAAGGTTCTCAGGACACGATCATGTCGGATGAGCATCGTCACCTTTGAGCCAAGTGTTTGCAGGATACCTGCCATTTCCACAGCAATGTATCCAGCACCAACAACAACAGTCTGCTCTGGAAGACCCTCAAGGTCAAAGAATCCATCACTGTTGATTCCATGCTCAACACCTGGGATGACAGGTGCTGATGGCCTTCCACCAGTTGCAATCAAAATGTGTTCACCTGTGTACATCTTTCCATTTACCTCAACCAGTTTTTCACCAACAAAGGTTGCCTTGCCTCTAAGGAGCTGAACTTTTGATTTCATCAAATTATTCTCATAAATCCCATTCAATCTTTTGATGTAAGCATCTCTGTTCTTTTTCACGGTGGACCAGTTGAAAGGAGCAGACTCCACGTCAAAGCCAAAGTCCTTATGGTATCTCAATGCTTCTGCATGGGAAGCAGCATTGAACATTATCTTCTTGGGAACACACCCCACGTTCACGCATGTTCCACCAAGGGCGGAGTTTTCAACGAGTCCTACTTGCGCACCAAGCTCTGCAGCACGCCTTGCACTGGCAATTCCACCAGACCCTCCACCAATTACCAGATAGTCGAACTTATGGATAGTTGGAGCCATCCTTGAAAATAGTCGTACCTGTGGAAAAAAAACGCTACGGAGCATTCGCGTTCACGCTACTCAAATCTCTGAAAGGTACCCCAACCTACTTTTCTAACACGATCACAGCACCCACACCGAGCGCACCACGACGCGCGGGGAGAGAGCAGCCGGAAGACGAACAAGGCCCTTGATATATAATGCCGGCCTTCAACAAAGCGTATTTGTAGCGCGACGTCACAGTAGCATGAAGTGTTTCCTTCATGAGGTTAAAGAGGGAATGAGGTCAATTCTCCAGGAAGCGAAGTGACAAAGGGAACATTTTTAGGAAAAACAGCCGTGCTTCATTTGAAGGATATATTCATTTAGTATATAATTACAACATATTTTGGTTTTACTTCTCAATAAATGTTATACATTTCTTCACAAAGTTAACCTCAAAACGTCTTAGAGCCTACGAAGGAAAAAATGTTATGCTGCGAGCAATGCACAGAGGGAGTAATATTACTATAATCAAAGACGGATCAGGGATTTCGTTAAGGGGTGTGGGGTAAATGTTGGAGCAGGCGCCTACATGCTGTTGGGTCAGGAGGCCAACCAGATAGCCAGACGAAACCCAGCCATCATTTTAACCAGGCCCAATTGGGCAGCGGCAGGGCAGCGACCGGGCAGCCAGACTGGACACAGATGGCCCATGCAACATATATTCACAGGAACGACATGGCCCAGACAGGTTTCTTTACTGCCCTGTCGCGTGCCCAGTCGCTGCCCCAGTTGGGCAGCGACTGAGCACGCGGTTCTACGCCGAGCGCAAGCTTGGCGCGGACTGAGCACGAACCGGGCTCAAGCTAGACACGGACTGGGCACGCACCGGGAGCACACCGGGCGCGGACTGGGCACCGCCTGGGTCCGGATTGGAAGTCGCGTTGCTACCGAGCGGGCCCAGGTCTGGCCCCACCTGACATCCCATCCGGGCTCCCACTGGTACAGGGTGCCGCGTCCGGTCGGCTGCCACCGCGTCCCCCCAAAAAACGTGCGCATCGCGGTACGGGTTGTAGTGTCGGACACAGTTTATGCATATACTGCGAGTTAATTCGGTTGGAATAACCTCGTATTTCCATATGAATTAGTGACGTGTTGAGCTTCACACGACATTGTTTACGTTACATCTCCGATAACGAACCTATTTGGTCGCACAACGCACACGAGCCGACAAATCCATGCGTACATTAACAAAGTGTGGATTCATATTTGTTGCAAGGATAACCTTCGCATAACTACACACTACAGTAGGATGGATGAATGGCTGTTTACCGTTTTTAGTAAACAAGTTAAATCCACCATTTAATTTTCACAGAAACACCGCAGTGATCATCGTTTACGAAAGGCATGCAAATGGAAATGGAACAGCTTAACTATCTGACGACGGATGTAGGGCGATTGTTAAAGAGAACCACGAAGTTGCATGGCAATGCTTGCGCACTTAAATGTCGTGTGTCTGCGGTAATATGTCGGCTGATGCACTTGTACACACGTGAGCTGTACTTCCATGTATATTCTTTAGCAACGCTCCAGGACAGAGCTATCACTGAATGAGTAGAAGTGACAAACTTTACAAGCAGGTACTTATCTGACATAGACATATGACAAACATTGGTAATGGTAAGTATATCCACGTGCAGCCTAGGCTGCACGTGGGCATCCTCTCACCTCCTCCTGACACCGCATGATTTTTCCACCTCCCAGCCACATGGATACTTCGCCTCCACCTCCCACATGGACAGTCATCAACTCCTCATGAACTCGATGTAACATAATACTACTGAATACTAAATACAACATCCTCTCCAGAACGTATTGTCGTCGTGCTTCCAGATGCGTGGTTAGGTAGCTCCATTTCGCGCTTCTGTGCTACAATTGGGATGCATTCACTTACGGAAGTGTTACATGCGAGCTTCATGGCACAATTACATGTGCTTTGAAATGTTTGCCATACGACACCAGTAATACGGTAATATAATCATTATTACATGGAAACGGATAAAATATCGTTTAATCTCCTACATGCATTATGGACTTCAGATTGGTCTTAATGGAATGAGAGCTTTATTTTTGTCATGGACATGCTAGGCATCATGACGGGTACGTAATCTTGTAAACAACGCACACCTAAGGACAAAAAAAAACTTAACGTTGCACATGGACTTTACGTTACCTCCACCTTTCACCACTGCACCACTTCTGACAGGAACAGTTTATCACTTTGCCAGCTCCGCAGGAACAGTTCACCTCAGAACCCCGACTAGGGTGGTAACATGAAATCGACTCGGGGCAGTGCAACGGGTCGGTGGTGATTATTGACTTTACGTCGCGTCGACGACTTCGGTATTATGACCTCGCCATTCTACGACGAGCTGGACTATTTTGGGCCACATAGAGTCGCCAACCTCTCAACACCGATTGGTTGTGGGTGAAGAGTAGCGAGTTAGTTAGTGATTGTGGTTTAGCGGCGCATCGACTGCACAGGTCATAAAGCGCCCGAAGAGTAGCGACAGGTGGGACTCGAACCCACAACTTTTCAGTTCGGAGACGGTCACCGTAATCAGACTGCCCGCGCCCAGTTCAACGCGCACCACCTGCACTAGACGGCCTGCGCCACACACTGACTCGATGATTGTAGTTGCATGTATTGCCGCCAGGACAACACTGGAGCGGCCGCGGCGCTCTGCCACAGTGGGGGCGCGCCCGCACCATACGGTTGTAGCCATTCTCGCCAACTAGACGCCAACACACACACACATACAGCGGTACAATGGCGTGGGCTTAGTAGCCTCCGGTATGAAGATAGTCGTCGCTAAACGGTCGCGGCGGCCGCGAACGCAGTTCCCCACAGCAGAACGCCGCAACAACCACCGACAGCGCTGGGTGCCCACTTGAAGCTAACACTGTCGCCGTGCACGCGGCCGTAGACGCAGTACACTGAGACACGGCTCAGAAAATAAACGACACTTTGTACAAAAACAGCGCACCTCAGCAGCCGCCATGTCGGCGCGTGATGAGGGCGGGGTGGCGAGAGGGGCGGGATAACCAGCTAGAGTAGACACCAGCCAAGGGACGTGGTGCGTGGCGGACCCGTCCAGCGGCGGCTCACTACAACCGATCACAGTCTGGTCCGAGTCGACGTGGTCGACAGCGCTGTCGACGCTTCCGACAATTGACTGAAGGTTAACCGACCTTCCCTCTAGCCCGGATAAACATCTAAGCGTTTACAGAGGCGCTTTATGGCATGGATACGTAACCCACAACATAGAACGCGTCCGAATTCTCGTAAGAATGCATGCTGGAGCGCTTCACCTACCGTACTTTATATACATGGTATCCCAATGGAGAGACTCCAGGAATCACGAGCGAGGAAAATAAAGGCAACTAGGTATGAAGGTTTCGCAATGTGCATTGCGTGCTGCATGGTGCGTCTTGCTGGGAGGAGGGAATTGTATTATTTAGGAATTTTTTAGTGATCCAATATTGGAGTAAGACCGACTTCCCTCAGAACCACTGCCAAAGAGTGAACTGCTAATAAGACGAGGTATACCACACAGCCGGAACACATGTGTATGCAAGTATGTAATTATTATTGGAAAACAACTCTATGTATCAAACATATTCGATCGTCAAGCGAATTCTCCATGGGCGAAGGGAGTTTCATTCAAGATGGGAAAAATCGAAGTATCGATGCCGGTTGGGTGGTGGGGCAGGGGTACAGAACGCACGGCCAAGCATGGTAACAAGGTGTCTCAACCGCAATACATCACGCAATAAATCAAAGGCAATAAATCGCAGAAGCTAAAAATACGTTTCATATAAAAGCTACACGATCATACAAAAGCTGCACGCAAGCTACTACACATACATATAGTTCAAAATTATAACCGAAAGAAGTTGGCCCTTTCAACTCAAATATAAAAGCTAAGGAACGAACTAAAACAGTTTGCAATGCTATTTCAGACTACTTTTAGGGCAATACCTGCATGTATTCGCAGAATATGCAGCTGACTTTCGATGTCTAGGGTGTGAGGTCGACAGACAACGCTACTTCAATATCAGCGAAAAAGACCACCGACAAAATGTTCGACGTCTCGGAAGGAGAGAGATTCGCACGCTAAATAATAGAATAGTGGTGAAGAAGCAACACACCACGCTGGAGGTCAGCACTGAATACGATAAGGAGCTTTTGTTCTGCCGACCATATCCAACTGAGATAACTCCCTTCTGACACGAATGCTTTCCGTTCCGCTATATCATTGACGTCAGCATCGAACACGCTAAATCCGGCAGCAAATCACCCAACTGGAGATACAAAATAACATCACGAAGGGAACAGTACCTCTACCAATTCGGGCCCGAACAGCTCCCAGCAGAGCGCGTTCACAGGAAACCAGATCACATCAACCACTTAACGGCTAAGGCCCCATTTAAACTGGCATCCAGATATAGCCAACCCAGGTAGTAGCGCCCATTACAAGAGCTCGAGCCGCGTTCTATGCTCATTGCTGCAGGTATGAAGCAGCTCTGGTTGCTTGAACATTGTGGGAGGGGGAGGGGCTTGGACGCACCGAACG
The DNA here is from genome assembly GCA_034440575.1 of Imbricaverruca yamaguchii. Taxonomy (NCBI): domain Eukaryota; kingdom Metazoa; phylum Arthropoda; class Thecostraca; family Neoverrucidae; genus Imbricaverruca; species Imbricaverruca yamaguchii. The sequence goes on along the minus strand of JAOTOL010001637.1, from coordinate 1,428,033 downwards.
CTGCACTCTTGTGGCACCAACACGTGAAATGCTCAGACCGGTGCTGTTACTAGGTCATGGCAGCGCGAGAGACCAGGGGGCTGACGTGCCTCCACCCGTTCGCCGCCAAAATTAGCCGTATGAGACAAAATGGCGCTGGCACCTCCACTTTTCACCGGAGTCTCTACGCTCAAGCACTGGGATTATTGAGGGGAATCAACCGCACGCACCATACAATATCAACCAGTCAGCCGTTTTCCAGGTATCACTCACAGCAGTCGCCTCTGGGGTGCTGGGGTGACTCGGTTGGTGAGGCGATTCAACCAGGGCCGACTCGGACTGGGAGTTCATGCTGCAGCACATACCCCCAGTCCGAGCTGTCCGGCGGCCGTCCACTCTCGCTACGAACGGTGCTGCTGCGGCTGTGCCATCCTCGCAAGGTCGCCAACGGGGAGGATAGCGACTGTGGCGGGTCGATGGAAACGTAAGTGAAGGCCGAAGACTGGATACGTTCAATACCTGACGAAGGCTGTAGTATAATTCTGCGGAGGGCGAATGATGGTGATTCCATTGCATAAGATACGTTGCGAAATATCCTACATATCAACCACCTAACACAGGAGTCGCTTGAATCCTGTTTACTCTACGCTGCGGGACAGAACACACTGCTGAATGGGGCCTCCATCGGTCAGCAGTTGCCGTCGGTATTCCGTGGGTGGCGACATTAACGTTACGGTATGCCTCCTGGCAGAGTACCAGAGCACACCTCTCGTCTCCCACAGGTCGCTCCCACGAATTGTCAGAACACAGCCCACTAGCCGGAGGAGTTCCAGCATACAAGTCACGAGCCAGGTGGCGCCGCTACGCACAGTCGCCAACGCTAGGGAGTCGACATAAGCTGGCCATCACGACAGGTGGGCGCCACAATTAATCCAGCAAACCTCGCCGCTCCAGACACCCGAAGCAGCTCAGCATCTCCGGTAGCTATCCAGCACCGTCGACGCGCACCAGCGCTCCGGACGTGGAAGATGATCGCCGGCGTCAGACGGCTGGTCGGGCGACGAGGCAGACCTAGAGCTGGGCGGGCCCCTGCAGCGGCAGCGTGTGCGGCCGGTCGGGCGGCGGCGCGCCGCAGTCGGCAGCCTCGGCGTCCACGTTGACCGTCTTGGACGGCAGAACGGGCTGCAGCGGCACCGGCTGGGCGTACTGGTGGTGGCGGCGGCCGGTCACAGCCGCGCGCAGCCGGCCCAGCCAGCCGCCGCCGGTTGCCGCCGTCGCGCCCTCGTCGTTGTTGCCGCCGTAGCCGCCGTGCACGGCGTTCTGCACGATGGGGATGGGTGTGGCGCGCAGCGGCACCGCGTCGACGGGCAGGAGCAGCGCCTGCGCCTCGGGCGGCACGACGCCGTTGGGCGCCGCCGGCGACAGCGAGTCGGCCGGCGACCGCTCGACCAGCGTGTTGCCACGCACCTGGTACTGGGACGACTGGTCGCTGGCCAGGTTGCGCTCGATGCACGGATTGCGGCCCTGGTGCGGCTGGATCTGCGACGACGCGTACTGCGGCGCCGACATCTGCGAGTTCCGCACTGCCGGCAAACGCACTATTGAGGGAGACCGGCACGCACCCCATCAACCGACGACATGCGTGTGCATTTTGGACATCGACACTGCACATGGGGACCGATATCAGGACGCAGTCGCACCGCGACACACGCACACACATAGACGCAAGTCGAGGGGTTTATAGATGAAGTATGGGGTCATGAAGTTCTGAACATTGTGCTAAGGATAGAGTATCTGAGCCAGACCTAATCACGTCCCACGTAAATGGAATATGCCAAGATGGACACGTTATGGAAAAGCAATTTTTTGGGGGAAACCACGCCAAAACACGGGGAAATTGTTCTCATTTTTGAAGACACACGACATTACAATCGTATGGGTCTCGACAATAACATGATCCGTCCCTCTATGAAAACAGATGATCTCATCAAATCAGCTTACATTACAGCCACATGAAGACATGATATTTATAAAAGACGCCAGACAATCAAAAGCATCACTCGAAATAACAATTGTATTCATAAGTACATCGAGTTTCCAGGCATCAGCAAATTTGAATCCAATCATCTTGACTTGTACCGGAATTAGTAGCGTGCAATTGTTTGCCATAACGCTCGCTAACAGAACAGCGCCGTCTTGGGATCACAACGCCATTACCCAGAGCTGGGATTACCCACGGCCATCGGCGAGGACAGGATTAACCCTGGCCAAAGCATACGCTCATTCCGAGGATGAGGGAAAAGGATTCCGATATAATGCTCCAAAATAATGTTTGTATTTTAGCGCCCAGGGGTAAACTAAGTCGCGAACCGTAGAAACAAGCAGATCTAACTTTGGTCTCCTTTGTCACAAATTAATAGTGGATCTGATCTTTTAGTAACAAAATTTTCCTTAGGAGATCCCAGGTCTCGGGTCAGACAAAGTCTAAGCCAAGTCATCGTTCCCGAAAAGTGCTTGTTTTGGAGTTATCTTACAAAACCCGTCAAAAATCCGGTTTTAAAGGTACGTAATAGAATGTTTGAGCAATGGATAGGTAACTGACTCTCTGTATAGTATTGACTGACGTGAGGCAAAGTCACCAGATTAGGTCAAGATAATAACCTACGTTGGTTTTCATGTTCACAGTTCGAGTCTTCATTGGGCCGGAACAAGACACGGAAACTATCTGGTGGAAAACAATGTCTTCTATGCGTATGCCAAATGTGAAGTCGACATCTGGTCGAGTCGCAGCGCTATGACCCGAAATGCATAATGACTCGCCACTTCATCATAGGGACGAACTATCTCATGGGCACTGAGTGCCACTTGGCAGGCCAAATAATATGCCATTCTTAAACAACTGTACATGAAGTTCACTGTCCACAGCTTATCAAGGTTATCATGGGCTGATGATCTAGATGAACCGGTAGAGTTTACGTGACAAATTGATCTCTAGGGTAACTTTTGGCGCCCAACTCGAACTTCGCAGCCTTCTTTACTCATACCAATGCTAAATTAAAAGAAGATGACAGGTTGTCCAGGATCAAAGATCTAGTGGAGCTAGTGTTATCTGGGTTGACATGTTTGCTTGCAGCAACTTGACGTACAGGCGAATTTGAATTCACCGCTACAATTTGTATTACTTCGATTGCTTCCGATCTGATTGCTGAGTTTGAATTCATGCCCGACGCGCCACTCAGTCTCTCTCCCAGCGGATCACTAATGGTTCCCATTGTAATACCACACCCACGTTTCACTCGCCAATTTCCAACCCATAGCTTCCAAGTCGCTGGCCGTACCCAAGCTATCCTGCCAGCATCCTCGCTGGAAGCATGGCAGCTGGGCAGCCGAGCAGTCGGCAACCGGACAGCTGATCAACCAGACAACCGGACAGCCTGGCAGCCGGGCAGTCGGATAGCTCGGATAGCCGGACAGTCGGATAGCCTGGATAGCCTGGATAGCCCGGCAGACGGACAGCCGGACAGCCGGACGGTCTAGACAGTCTAGATAGTCTGGCGGTCGAGCAGTCTGACAGTCTGACAGCGCGCCCACTCACGGTTCATCTCCTGATCGGGCGAGAGTGTCAGCAGAGTCTCGGCGGTCATCTCTGACATCTCGACGTCGTGTGCGTCAGCGTTGGTGACGTTCACGTCCGACTTGATCTTCTCTGGCTCGGACAGCTGACTCACCAGGTTCAGCGTCGGAAGCGCTCCGTTCAGGCCCAGGTTCCCTGCGGAAGTCCGCCGCACAGTTCACACTACCGGCCACCATGCCCTCCCCAAACAAAGCGGCGATTATAGCGGCGGAAATGGAGTCGTTCTCCTCAACTGAGAGCTTCAGTCGATCTACGTATCGATTTTGTTTCATTCTCGAATGACAGCAAATCAGTGGCAAACCGTGACATACAGTTATTGAGATAACAGTGGAGTATAATTATGTACCTATTCTGTGTGAGCAGCGAAATATCCCTATCCTGCTCCAATGCTATCCATATTGGTCTCTTGCAACTTATGCTACCACCTGCCTCCTGTTGCATAATGCGATCGCCTATCTGTTCCGCAGTGCCCTGTCTCACCCTTGTAACGCTCCCAGAGCAGGGGCAGCTCTGTGACGCGCTCCAGCATGCAGAGCACCGTGAGTCGCGCCTCGCCGTCCTGGTCCCAGCTGTCCTCGATGGTCTCGCGCAGTTGGCGCAGCGCCGGATTTGTCTCCTTCCACACGTCGGGGAAGAGGGGTCGCGCGCGATTGCGCGCCACCAGCACCTGCATCTGATCGAACGTCGGGTGCGCGCCTGCCGACACAGCGCCGGCCACCGATCAGCGACCAGCCCCGGCCGGGACCCGGGCACCTCCTCCAGCGGCAGGCCACTCGTCATTACACGCAGTCATAAACAGCAGCCGATACAGAACGAACGGTGGCGACAAACAGTCTTAGTGGAGTGGGCGGACTCAGGATCCACTAAGTCGATTATAAGGCCTCAGATTCAGCATGATTTCTGTAGCTTCTCGTAGTATTTCTTACACACATTCTCTTCTGCATGCTCCACACCACTTACAAATACAACATATTGTATTTGTAAATGCAGTAAGTTTCAACATACTGCAAAATACAGTCATTTTAGACTAGAGCTGCCTACATACGCATCATTCCCGACCAGATAGTTCGGTTGGTTGCAGTGTCGGCCTGATAATGCCGGGGACGTGTCACTCGTGGCCGTATCGGTGTATCGGCGGCACGTACAATTCCCAGTCGTCAAAATTCTGCTACTGAACTAGAATTATGGGATCGGGTGGTGGGGCCAGTGTTCACGCAGCACGCTCTGCCTTGCATGTTTCTCTAGAGGATACTGTATGTTTCTGGATACAGTATCCTATGGATGTTCCCATACGATACTTTTCATTGGGGAAGTTCAGCGGCTGGGCAGGTAAAGCTTTGAAGTACATTAGACACATGCACACCTCCAATGCTGCAATCCAACTTCCCGCGGAATTTGAGCAAAAGCGCAGTTTCCGTGCCTTGAAACAATTGGTACCTCCTGGAAAAGCAGTAGTGATGGGATATTTGCAACATAAAATGTCTTGTTTGTTATTCAGGACGAGGTCCAGGGTTTATCACTGGGATGCTGGTCAGTGCACTCTCCATCATTTTGTTGCATAATTTTGTGATGGTAGCTGTAAACACCACATCTGCAGAAACACGAAGAAGGCTTGGTTCACCAAGCCTTCTGCGTCATCTCCAGTGCCTGGGCGCTGTATAACCACTGCAGTTGATGCGCCCTAAAACTCCAATAACTAACATCTTCAATGCCACAAAACATTGTGCGAGCATGGCGGACGCTTCCTTGACACAGCCGATGTTAGAGTTCAAGCTCGGCATTTCAAATCTCACTAAAGTGCAGTACTTTTGGGATGGATGCGCCGTGCAGTACATGAACCGGTGTAATTTCGCAAACATCTGCCATCATGGAAATTATTTTGGTCTGCCATGCAACTGGAATTTTATTGGAATGCCACATGAAAAACGTCTGTGGTTTAACTGGGGAGCCGTTCAAAGCCACTACAAAAGAAAGCTTATACTGTCCCTATTCCAAACAAATTACGACAGCTCGACATAATTCTTGTCCATTCCTGTCTTGTACACAAGTAAATGATTTTTGGTAGGGAAACTACAACATAGGATGATGATGATGCATTGGAGTTTTGGGGCGCGTCGAATACCAGGGTCATTTTGCGCCCATAACTGTGTTTACCGACAGCAACTAGTAACCGTTAGGATCGGTGATATACTACATCAAAGCGTGCTTGTTGAAGGAAAGCAAAAATGCTCCCAGACGTCACGACTTCAGAGTAGTTTCCTATTAGCGTATGCAGGGTAGCGTCGGCGTCCTGCTGTCCTAAAATCTGGCGTCGCAGTGGTTCTAAAAGTACGCAACCTACTAGAACATGATATACGGTAAGCGGGTCTGAACAGCGTGGGTATAAAGGTGGGTCATCACCGGTAAGTATGTAGCTATGCGTCGCGAAGGTATGACCTATCCTCAGTCTGCAAAGTACTATTTCCTCCCGTCGTTGTGCCCGGCTCGAGGACCTCCACAATCCTAGGACCGGCTTCAAAACCCTCAGCTTACTACACTTTGAATTCCATGCTCGTTGCGATTTTAACCGTATACTTGACAATATTGTAGGATAAAAATCTCTTGGAGGGAGCCGTAAGTGGACCTCCCGGCCATTGGTGATGGCGTGCTTGGCAGTCATGTCAGCAGCTTCATTCCCAGCAATTCCGATATGGCTGGGAATCCAGCAGAAGATGACAATTCTGTTGACGTCATTAATGGCTTTGACGACTCGTGTAATCCTACGAACAAGTCTGTTATCCTGGTTGAATGCTTTCAATGCCTGGAGACTGCTCAAGGAGTCTGTGAAGATCACGTGTTTGGTGGCCCGGTCTTCTTGTATAGAGTACAGGGCTTTAAGAATTGCGTACAATTCAGCAGTGAAAATCGATGCTTGTGCTGGTAAACTAAAAGACCCAACACCGTGTCGACCGACGTAAGCGCATCCAACACCCGAGTTGGTCTTGGAACCGTCCGTGTAAATCCGAGAGAAATCACGGAATTCGTATATCTTTTCCAATGCCAGAGTGCGGAGTTCCTCGGGGCTCGCCTGTCCTTTCTTTGAACATGACAAAGTGACATCAATTTGTACTGGGACAACCTGCCAAGGGGGAGTGGTCGGCGTAATATTACGTGCCACACAACCCGGCCTAATAGTACAATTACGAAGGGTCGAGGCCATACGAATGGAGCACGGCAATCCACGTTGCATATGACCTGACGTGGCCTTGGTGTCCCAGCGAATATCCACTGATAGGCTGTATGCTTTCGGTTTTGTGCCACATTACATGCGTACCTGGCCCCTAATAACTTACGGCGCAGCGCAAGAGGTAGCTCGTCTACCTCTGCCATCATACTATCGCCCGGGGAGGTACGAAATGCTCCAGTAGCAATGCGAAGAGCTGCATTATGAATCACATCCAGGCGGCGCTTGGTCGTGGCACATACTCCGTCATCAATAAAGCATCCGTAGTCAATCTTAGAACGCACAAGAGATTGGTACATCAGTAGTAAAACATATCTATCTGCATCATACGAACATCTCGAGACAGTGTTGTCACCTGCAGTCTTTTTGCACATTTCTGCGCGAGGTCGCTGATGTGGGTGCTATATGTCAACCGGCGGTCAATCCACACACCTAGAAACTTGGCAGCTGGTTTGAATGGAATGCGGTTTCACTACAACATAGGAAGAGCTGAGGTTCGGCATCCGGCGTGCGCTGTAGCGTGTGAACCCAGAAGCACCACACATTATGACGATGATAGGAGAGCGCTTGCACGCTTCTGGTGGACTGGACAGACCTCTCCCCCTGGGTGGTGGAAGGGACACCGCTTCTGGTGTTCGACAGCCTCTTTGGTCCCAATATCTTGGAAGGCTAGGCTCCCACCCAGCCCTCCAGGACATTGGGACCAAAGCGACGTGCCGGTTCTTCCCTTCAACTGGCATCGTGCGACGGAAGGCCTCAACCTCCACGCTCCGTCAACCCCGGGGGACGGGTCGAGGTGTCTGGGGACGCAACCATCCTGATGAAATTGAACGGATGTATATACCAGAGGAAACTGGTATATCCATCCGTGGAAGTATATCCATGGATATACCAGAGGAATTCATGACATGTGAGGGGCTGTTGCTGCAGGGCTGGATGCAGGATACACGCAGGGATGTTTGTTTATTGGGCGATTCATGACGCACTTTATGCACATTCACGGCTAATGACGCCGCCCACACTGTTTCGCAGGTGGGCCACGGGATTGGCAAATGTCCGCAGCGGCGCTTGTGTTGAGCCCGGGACCTTTGGAACCCAGAGCCCACCTCCTTAACCATTCGGCCACCCCCGCCCCGCAGGGATGTTGACAATGAACCGACAATGGGTTAGTTGATTATTTGGGCTTTAGGGCGCATCGACTGCACTGGTCATGGAACGTAACGGACAATGGGATGATAAGAGAAAAGGTGGGCAGCTAGGGTTCACGTGCTCGCTAAGTACGTCACCACCCAAGCTGGCACCCTTGCGGGCTCTGTGATACTGGCATGCTCCCGGTCTAGTACTTGTGACCGTGACGACGACACCACTGCCACCACATATGCGGCTCACTTGCGGCAGCAGCCACTCACCGATCTCGGCCTCGAACGGCAGCCGGTAGTCGGGCACCTCCATGCCCTGGTAGAGGTCCGAGCAGCGCGACGCCAGCTCCCACAGCACCAGCGCCATGGCGTACATGTCCACCTGCTTCAGGGCCGTCTCGCAGTCGCGCAGGTTCACGGCGCCCTCCAGCACCTCGGGTGCCATGTAGCGCAGTGTGCCCACCTACACCGCGTCACAGCACAGCGCAGTTCAGCACGACACGCCGCGAGGTGACTTCAGCCTACACACCGCCCAACATTCAATGTGTGTCATGTGTACAGCTCGCAATGAGTGCGGTTACTTTGGTTTTCGCAGGTCATATGTAGCCTACTGACTGGCATGACACTCGCCGTCGCCATATTCGGTGTACGTTATCAAAAGCTTGTTTGTGAGGATGATGAATGTGGTTTAGGAGCACGTCGACTACCAGGGCTATTTTGCGTGCAGAACTGTATTACTAAACTGTGCGGAACTGTACCGCCCCCAGAAGTAACACACAATGCTGCCATATTTGCCGGTTATTAATCCTCACCGATGCATCCGTGCAATGATGGGATATCACTTCAAAGCGTGCTGTTGAAGGAATATACCTATGTTCCCAGACGCCACGACCTCAGAGTCGCTTCCTATTGGCGTACGCAAAGAAGTGTCGGCGTTCAGACGTCATACAATCTGACATCGTAGCCATTCTAACCGTAAGCGACCAACACAAACATAGTAGACATGACAGACGACTACACAGTAAGCGGACCAGAGTAATGTGGGCATAAACATTGGTCACCACCAGCCAGTACCTAACCATGTGTCGCGAAGGTATGACATATCCTCAACCAGCAGAGTATCACTTCCTCCCGTCGTTGGGTTCGATGTGAAGACCGCCGGAATCCTAGTGCTGGATTTAGAACTCTCAGCTTAATATACTTCGAGTTACAGGTTCGTTGCCATTCTGACCGTATACTTGAAAATATAGTAGGGCATAGGTCACTTGGGGGAGCCATAAACAAACTTCAGGATCATTGCCGATAAAGTTATCAGCAGTTATGTCAGCAGCTTCGTTTCCGGCAAGTCCGACATGGCGAACAAATAAAGCAGAAGACGATATTTCTGTAGTCATGAAGGGAATTCACGATTCAGAAATTTCTGCGAACAAGTCCGCCGCTGCCCAGCTCGAATGCTTCCAAATGCCCGGAGACTGCTCTGACTGTGACGATGACGTGCTTTTCTGTCGGATCTTCCTGTATAGACTAGAGGGCTTGTATAATTGCACGCAATTCGGCAATAAAAATCAATGCGTATCGGAAAGCAAAAAGACCGAAGAGCATGTCGACTGACGAAAGCGCATCCAATGCCAGAAACACATTTGAAACCGTCTGTGTAAATCCGCTGGAAATCATGATATTCAAGTGATTTGTATAATGCCAACGTCCGGCGTTCCCCTGGTGTGCATGCCCTTCCTTTGAACAAGATAGGGTGACGTCAATTTCTACTGGGACAACCTGCCACGTGGGCGTGCTCGGTGTGATAGCACGCACCACACGACCTGGCCTAATATAGCAGTTATGGATGGGCGAAGCCATGCGAATGCCGAACGGTAAACAACGGCGATTATGGGCTCTTTGACGCAGCCTCGATGTCCCGGAGATTGGATTGGATTGCGGCTTTAAGCCGCACTCAGCAGCTGGTCATATGGCGTGGCCTCCCTCTCACCCTGGCAGGAAGGATGACCATCGCGGGGAATCGAACCCCGTACCATTGGCTTGCCACTCAACTTAACCACTGTGATACCGACGCCCCAGATGTTCCAGAGAATATCCACTGTTATATACTAAGCTTGTACGTGCACAGTCGTATTGCATACGATGTTTCTGAACGCTCGATCTAATCTGCCACGTGACAATGAAGTTAATTTGAAATTAAGATAACAGCACCGTATCAAATCTCACAAAAAAACTGTCGGCCAGGATACAATTCTAGATGTCACGAGGAATATGTGATGAATCGAAGAAAATCGTCATTTGCCATCGAGAAAAACGGACCTGGACTTGCACAGAAAAAAGTTTGCATGACTTGTAATATATCGGGAGCATGATTCGTCACTGTAAGATCCCATTTCAAACATACATCCGATATTCGATGTGCTAAGGCGTGACGATAATACGGTAATCTTGGACACATTTAAACGCACATCGGATGGAAACCCAGCGAGCAACTCCAGCATCCGAGGCCACTGGGCTCGATGAAGACATAATAACAAAGCAACGCTAATCGACAAATATGCAAAATAAGGGTCACACACAAAAATATATCTCTAGAACCAGTCTCGAACGAACACATCATTTGTAAATCGTTAGTACACAGATTATGTGCTTTATGAGTGCCTTATGTCCGTAAAGCTAGGTTAGGAATCCGAATTCCCTACATTTACTAGCATAGCCTCAAAGATAGCCCACCCTTGCAGCAAAGTAAAGTATCAGCGATTTGCAGTCAAAGCACGGTCCGATACTTACGAATGCCCTACCAGTCTGGTCATAGTGAAGTGCTTCACCACAAATCCACCAAATCCAGAGGCCCCACAGCACGACATCAGCGAACACAGTACTTGCACAGTACAGCCAAAGTAGATCCAAAATAGATCCACAGTACAGCGACAGTACAGCCACAGTAGATCCACAGTACAGTCACAGTACAGAGACAGTGCAGCCACTGTAAGGCTATGATAGGGCCACAGTACAGCCACAGTACAGCTACAGTACAGCCACAGCACAGTCACAGTACAGCCACAGTACAGTCACAGCACAGCCACAGTACAGTCACAGCCAGTCACAGTACAGTCACAGCACAGCCACAGTACAGTCACAGCACAGCCACAGTACAGCCACAGCACAGCCACACTATATCCACAGCCAAGACATAGCGCAGCCACAATAAAGCCACAGCATAACCACGGTACAGCGACAGCACAACGACAGCGCAGCAACAGCACAGCAACAGTAGTCACAGTAAAGCTATGATAGGGCCACAGTAAAGCCACAGTACAGCCACAGTACAGCCATAACACATAATACAAATTGAAGAAGAAAAAAACAAACCTCTGGTGCGTTTTGTTGCATCCCTAAAGATAATAAAGATCCCTGAAGGTTTCATTCAAATATATTTATTCATTAAAACGAGACGATTGGTTTAACTTTTTTGGAGGTGACCTCACTTGACCTTGATGAACTCGTTGACCCTGGATGACCTGGCTTCAACATTTTGACGCAACGTGCCAAATTGGTGTGGAAAAAGGTATGCCCAATTTCGGCGCGCTGCCGCGCCCCGTCCTTTCATAGTCCGCAGAAAACTTTAAGGGGGGTCGTTAACGACCCCCTCGGTACGTCGCAGGGTAACCAATGGTGTATCGGTCTTGCCACACTAGTACTAGTACTAATAGTACACACTTGTAGTACGTATTGTTCAATACATTTTCAAATGCTTTCATGTAGATGCTTCTGATGCTATGCACCTTCCGCTTTATTTTTGTATTGTATTCATAAGAACACTTTACAAGTAGACTTTGGCATGGGGTTGGCTCCAGTATGGAATGTAAACTCAGCTGAAGATCAAGAACACCATACCAGCAGAGTGAGTTTTAAGCACATCTAAAAAGAAGAAGTAGATGTAGTCTCCACCTGTGTACAGCAATGCCAGCCAGCTGTGGGGGATAATCATTCTCCTGCCTGATTTGGCTAAATATGTCATCAATACATTATAATATACTAGCCTTTAGTTCCATTAGTACGACTATATTTCCCATTTCGCAGCACGTACCTGCCTGGACAATGGCTACGTCTATGCATTGTTATGATGTAAGAGAAATAAGACGTATGACAGAAAACATAAAGTATGGGTGCTAATGAAAATAGCTACACAAAGCCACAAAATAGTACAGGAGCAGTAAAATGAAAGCAGTAAAATGTGTATGACATGCATTTTAGGACACAATGAATCACAACTCATCAAATGGTCCCAGTTTCAGATATAAAATAGCAATGCCTGACCTACATTCAGGGACACGTCAGCTCGAGGTTGAAGGTTCGAGTGTGAAACCAACATTAAACGACTGCATACACCTGGGAGAAGCGCAGAATACGCCAGAGATGAGGTGGCGGAGGTTACAACTCACGTCCGTGAGCGAGGTGGTCTCTGCGTTCTGCTCCTCGCCGTTGCTGAAGTACCGTCCGCCGCTGATCTGCATGGCAAAGCCCAGATCGCAGAGACAGCACGAGCCGTCGGCGCGCACCAGAATGTTGCGGCTGTTCACGTCACGGTGGGCAACGGCCGGCTTCCTCAGACCTGAAGTGGGCGGCAGGCGGTGAAGAGTCGAGCGCGGTCACCTATCACCTGTCAGCCCGGTCTGACGTCATACTGCGCACACCTGTTCCCCTCACGAGACACCACACCTTGAACATTTGCCATTCCGGTCCTAACCACACCATAGACAGATGTAGCTTTGACCTAGCAACATACCGCCGACAACCATCACCGTGATAATGCACCATACCTCGCTCTGATCTGGCAACATGTTGTCCACAACTATCTCCGGGATATTGCACCACACCGTAGAGAGCTGCCGCTCTGACCTGGAAGCACACCGCCAATAAATAATGCAGTGATCTTACATCACACCGCAGCGTTCATACCATCTGCATTTCATTTAATCATTTCATCATTCATACTGTGTGTAATTCAACATACCACACATAACTGCCTTTCGGATCTGGCGCATAGCAACTGACAACTGCCGCTCTGATATGTAAATAGAGCATATTAAGAAACGTACTTCATTCAAATTCTGCCAACACGCTAATCTTCAGTGAATATCGCTGATCACTGACAGTTTGACTGAAATCTGGTTCCAACTCCATCACCACACAACGTACGCACGCACACACGAGCACGCACAAGCAAACGATGCGCGTGTGCATATACCACACACTTTACCATACCACACAACCGCCCTTCTGATCAGGCAGCTGGCGCCGGACAACTGCAGAGAGCAGACATGGGACCGGTGACGTACGGAGGCATGTCACCGAAGTCGGGAAGGGAAGGCTGCAACGAGAGCCAACAACATACTTTATTTAGGCTAGTTTAAAAAGGGGGCTTAATAAATCAAATAAAACTTCGACCAACTCTATGATAAGTGCCCACTACTTGTATTTGAGTATTTCGCTGTCAGATGTAAAGTATTGGCTTGATGTGTACGCAGCCTCAAACCTATCGTTAAGAGGTAGCGAAACACGTTTCCATAATGTACGGGTATTGAACTGTTCCCCAGAATCGCTTCGCATGTCGAATAGCCCATGTGACGTTCACAAAACAGCCCACACTCGTATGCAGCGTGGATACACGTGAGCAACAAGTGGCACACCCCGATGTGGCCTGGAATCCAGCATAAGTGCACAGCTTTCCCCGCTTCGTTTCAACGTAGCAGGAAGCACGAGAATGTCAAGTAGTAAGGGGCCTGATGAATAAAATGTGGCCAGTGCCAAAAGGTTGTTAAGAAAAAAACATATAATGACATACAGAATGACCTGTGAAATCTGTAATAATGAGTGTGCAGATGCCCCCGGTCGCTCGGTGCTCACCTCACCGCTCGATAAGCCGTTCGGTGCTCACCTCACCGCTCGATAAGCCGTTCGGTGTTCACCTCACCGCTCGATAATCCGTTCGGTGCTCACCTCGCCGCTCGACAGGCCGTTCGGTGCTCACCTCGCCGCTCGACAGGCCGTTCGGTGCTCACCTCGCCGCTCGACAGGCCGTTCGGTGCTCACCTCGCCGCTCGACAGGCCGTTCGGTGCTCACCTCGCCGCTCGACAGGCCGTTCGGTGCTCACCTCGCCGCTCGACAGGCGTGTGCAGGTGCGCCAGGCCGCTGACGGCCGTGGCGGCCATCCGACACATCTGGCCGAACTGAAGCGTGTGCGTGCGCAGGTAGTCGTGCACGGTGCCCTGCGGTACGTGCGACAGCACCATGAGGTACTCGACGCCGCCGTCGGTCATCCGCTCGTCGGCGCCGTAAAAGTGCGCCAGACTCGGATGCTCCATCCACGGCAGACTGTAGATGTCGCGCTCCGACATGAAGTAGTGTCGGTACCAGGCCGGGAAGATCTTCACCGCCACGTCCTCGCCGAACAGCAGGCCCTTGCGCACCGACCCGTACCGGCCGCGTCCTGCCAGCGGGGTGTGACGTCACCGCTCCTTACAGCTAACGACGCTCCATCTACACTGACCGGCACTCCAGTAGCAGGATCACCGACAGGTGTGGGCCCCACAGAGCTGACCGCACTGGAACTCCAGTGGCGGGTCCACTGGCCGCTGTGGGTGTCGCAGAGAGCAGCTGATCACGCCGAAAATCCAGTCCCAGGTCCATTGACTGGTGTCCATGCCACAGAGAAAACAGTGTATAGAGATTGATAGGTAGAAACGCGACACTGCTTGCGTCAACACGGAGGCCGAGGTCGGTGTCGGCTGGGATAGTCAGGCTTTTTCATCTTACTTCTCACGCCTCTGCGGAAGCATTCTTCCTACCACGAAGCACAACAGACAATTTGCCAGCCCATGCCACCGTGCCCCTTCAACTCCTCACTTAAAAGACAAGAATTTAACCTATGGGTCCCACACAACTTGAAAACGCCCACGCACATTAACAATGGCAATATATCAGCAAGCAAGCAGGAGAGGCTGTATACACTATTTGTTTACGTCAACCTTTTTTCCTCTGTATCGTCTCCCTTCCTCGATACCTTCGTTAAACGAAACGAAAAAATTGACCGGGCCATGAGACGTCATCCCGGTAATAACGTTCTCAAGAAGTACCCTCGCAACAGCGTATTATAGAGTCACAGAATACACGTGGACGCATAAATCACTATGACTTGCATATTTTAACACGTGCCCTGGAACGAAGAACACGTGCCGCGTTCTTCTGAAAAGAACGCGCACTGGATGGGGGATTCCGCTCCCCTAAGATCTCAGCTCCTATGAAGGCTAGAGCAACGAAATTCGCAGGGTGGATGGGCACGATAGTGAACTCTATTGTGGGCAAAGTTCATGACCCTAGGTCAATATCTTCAAGGTCAAATGAGGTCAAAATATCAAAATTTTCCGATTTTGCGTGGCTTGGCTTATCATTGTTATGGGTCGCTGTGATTATGTTTAAATGGTCCAAAATTGCATTAATGATGTTTTTGACATTACTAATGATGCAATACAGATGTCAGATCTGCCATTTGACCTCAGGTCACCTATATAACACTTTATTAGGTCATTGCCTACTCAAGTTACCGGAACCGGGCTCCCAACCCGACTGCTCCGTTGAGCGGCTCGGCACAATCGACTTCGCAAAGAAAGGAGTGAAGTACCTGAATAAAGTACGGAAACGCTTAGGCACACAATGACAAACAGTAGATTTCGGGATGTGTAGGAGCAACGTGTAAAGTGACATCAATCACATGACAGTCATTTGCATTAATAACACATTCCAGTTTACCAAGTTTGATTCCATTAGCCTGTCATGAACATGACCTGACTTGACCTCGACGACCTAACATGACCTTTAAATTATATAGCATAACAATATGCATCAAACGAGTCGCTAGTGTTGTCAAGAACACTTCCCTTTTGCCAATAGACGGGAAGCGCATCAGCGCCGATTTTTGTGGTCTGGCGCTGCGAATTGTTTTTACTTTAACGGCACCTAACTTTACAACTTTTCGGCCGACTTTCATTTTTCCTGCTTTAAACAATGCGCCTGTCATTTCTAAGCAGGTACGCAAAAATTTGGCGTATATCGGCCGATAAAATATGGAGTTATGTACGAAAAATCGGAGGGGTTGGCGGATTTTGCCATCCCCTCCAGGGTGTGTGTAAACCTGTCATGAACTTGAACTGACTTGATCTCGGTGACTTGACATGACTTTGAAACAATGTAGCATGGCAATGTATATCAAACAAGTCACTAATTTTGCCAAGAACACCTCCTTTTTGCTAATACACGGGAAGCGCATCGGCGCCGATATTTGTGATCTGGCGCTGATATTTTTTGACTCTAGCGACACCTAACTCGAGAAATTTTTGATCGATTTTCATTTTTCTTACTTTAAACAACACGCCGGTCATTTATTAGCAGGTACACAAACAATGGCGTATATCGGCCGGTAAAATCTGGAGTTATCTACGAAAAACCGGACGGGTGGGCGGATTTCGCCCTCCACCAGGGCGCGTGCTAACTCGCATCAATGCACCAAGGACGGAAAGGCTACACAACAGCGACCATGCATCAGCTAACAAAGGACGGACACATTCACAGACCGAACCAACGACTTGCTGCGCTCCGAGTACGACATTTTATCCAGAATTGAGTCAGTTGACCTCACCTGGATCCCACCTGACCTAAAACCAACCTCAATCCAGCTCCAGCCACCTATTTTGATCGGGTCTTAAAGAATATTGACCCTGGTCAGGCCTGGTATGCCGTATGTTTTATCAGCTAATCATTCGAAACGAGAACACGAACAACAGCAAGCGCGACAGAGAGCAAGAGCAAGAGCGACAGCGAACCAAGTACAATGGCTTCGGACTGAAAGCTGACTCCGTCAGTGATTGACGGCTGACCGTGGTCCCCGTCAGGCTGACCCTGATCCATCTGGTTGACCCTGGTCCAGGCTGACTCTGGACTCACCAATGACCTCGGTCAGTTTGAGCTCGGCGAGGTCGACTGTGGGCGTGAACGGCGCCGGCTCGGCGGCGACCGGCGGCGGCGGCGGCGGCCGCCGGTACCAGCAGAAGCAGGCGATGGCCGACACGAGCGCCACGCCACACACCAGCAGCACGGCCACGATCGTCACCAGCAGCACCGGGTCGTGCTCTGCGGGCGTCCAGACACGTCACCAGCAGCAAGGCTACGATCGTCACCAGCAGCACGGCCACGATCGTCACCAGCAGCACCGGGTCGTGCTCTGCGGGCGTCCAGACAGGTCACCATCAGCACCGGGTCGTGCTCTGTGGGCGCCCAGACAGGTCACCAGCAGCACCGGGTCGTGCTCTGCGGGCGTCCAGACAGGTCACCAGCAGCACGGCCACGATCGTCACCAGCAGCACGGCCACGATCGTCACCAGCAGCACCGGGTCGTGCTCTGCGGGCGTCCAGACACGTCACCAGCAGCACGGCTACGATCGTCACCAGCAGCACGGCCACGATCGTCACCAGCAGCACCGGGTCGTGCTCTGTGGGCGTCCAGACACGTCACCGGCAGCACCGGGTCGTGCTCTGCGGGCGTCCAGACAGGTCACCAGCAGCACGGCCACGATCGTCACCAGCAGCACCGGGTCGTGCTCTGCGGGCGTCCAGACACGTCACCAGCAGCAAGGCTACGATCGTCACCAGCAGCACGGCCACGATCGTCACCAGCAGCACCGGGTCGTGCTCTGTGGGCGTCCAGACACGTCACCGGCAGCACCGGGTCGTGCTCTGTGGGCGCCCAGACAGGCCACCAGCAGCACCGGGTCGTGCTCTGTGGGCGCCCAGACACGTCACCGGCAGCACCGGGTCGTGCTCTGTGGGCGTCCAGACAGGTCACCAGCAGCACCGGGTCTCTGCGGGCGTCCAGACACGTCACCACCAGCAAGGCTACGATCGTCACCAGCAGCACGGCCACGACCGTCACCAGCAGCACCGGATCGTGCTCTGTGGGCGTCCAGACACGTCACCGGCAGCACCGGGTCGTGCTCTGTGGGCGTCCAGACACGTCACCGGCAGCACCGGGTCGTGCTCTGTGGGCGCCCAGACAGGCCACCAGCAGCACCGGGTCGTGCTCTGTGGGCGTCCAGACAGGTCACCAGCAGCACCGGGTCGTGCTCTGTGGGCGCCCAGACACGTCACCGGCAGCACCGGGTCGTGCTCTGTGGGCGTCCAGACAGGTCACCAGCAGCACCGGGTCGTGCTCTGTGGGCGCCCAGACACGTCACCGGCAGCACCGGGTCGTGCTCTGTGGGCGCCCAAACAGGTCACCAGGCGCGCCCCCGGCCGACTGGCTCACGAACAACGCCAACACCAAACAACGAAAACACGACCTACAGGGGGCCGGGGGGCACGGAAGGGGAGGCTGCAGGAAGTGTACTCCAAGGCACGCAACATAGAAATGCCACAATTGATACGGCCTGCGACATCTGCAGTGACCAGGCACTGGTGGCCGAGGCCCAGAGCCATGTATGTGTGCAATGGTGCCGACCAGAGGCATCGGGCGCGCGGAAATGGCACGAACCGGTAGTACAAGAGGCAGCGTTGGTAGCAGCTGACCGAAATTAACTCATGCCAGTGATGTGCACTGGTATGTGCTGGCGGACTGCAAGTACAAGCATCAGAAAATAACATAAATATAGCATTAAAATGTGTTCAAGTACCACCTACTAAGCCTTCCAAGGCACCATATTCTCATTCATCTACTGTAAGCATAGGTGAACACATAACTGACCTCAATCTTACTCCCACATCAAACTATTGTCTGTACATGATTATAGAGTAATTGAACTATAATCTATGATTTCAAAAGCCAAAAGCATAAATATTGCGTCTTGGTAGGGTGCAGTGAGCCTACTGTTCTGACATGTTCTTCACTGGTACTTGACTCTTACTTTGTCATTTTACATATGCAATACACTTATTTGTTTGTTGATATTGAGGATAAATTCACGAAGCACATAATACTTCTGTGCAATCAGTTTCTCTGCAAGGCCGAAGATTCTGCTCGAATGTGGTTGGTTCTGATATGTAGCTGGCACGAACTGCCATGTCACAACCACTGGCATATTTTACTCACATTCTCCTTGAATAATTTCAAATGATGTCAGACTATTTTGCTCTTCGCCTATAATGTGGCCACCAGCAACAGGATGTGGTCCAGTTCTGACTTCAAATGGTGTTACTGCATGATTGGACATGCACAGCCTCTGACATAAAGACATAAAAGATTAGTGCAACTATGAGCCACAAGAGCCCTTCTTGGTTGCACTCTGTACACTGAACCAGTTGCCCACCAAATCTGTCAATCAGCCCTCCCTGTAATACTGAAAAGCCCTCTATTCTTATAATGATTGTCTATGCTGTTTTTAAAGATGTTCAATGTGCTGCTACTGACAATGTTTTCTGGCAGCTGGTTTCAGTGTTCTACTACCCTGTTGGTGAAGAAAGTCTGCCTTAATCTTGTTCTGCTGTGGTTTAATTTTAAATTTATGACCTCTAATTGCTTCATTTCTGTTCAATTCAATCACTTCCCCAAGATATCCCCTCTCCAGACCATGGACAAATTTAAAGATCTCGATGAGATCTCCTCTCAGCCTTCTATATCTAAGTGAAAACATATTCATTAGCATTCATATCAAGCAGATGAACTTGAACCTTCGGTGCTAAAATTGGGTGGTGGTGACTTTTGCAGGCCAACATTCTGTCCATTTTATTATTTATATTAGACTGAATGGCCACTCTACTGACTTGGACTATATATGGCTGCTCACCATGGAGCCATATATAGTATAAATCAGCATACGAAGCTTAAAACTAAAATGACATGCTTCATAAAGTGGTAAAATGATGACCAAAGCTGGAGTGACATGGATCTTGCTGAAAAATATGGTAAGAAAATGTTTGCCACTGTCCAGAGGATCAAAAATGCTTTCCTCCAACTAGGTAGAAGATACCCCCTGAAAAAAAAACAGGCAGCATGGACAACCAACTACAGTAGATATCGCACACAGAACAAGCTGCTGGAATCTCTGATATCAATACATGGCCTTCGATTTGTCACCTAAGGATTTACACACTGTTAATTGCTGTTTTGATTGAACGTGACAATTCCACTTGTCAATTTTTTGCATTGGCTGCAATGGGATGAACAGCACATTGTTCACGTGCTTGGATGGGCTTGGACATGCACAGCACCTACAGCATTTGTGGAAGTGTTGGGTGGGCTGTCCATTTTAATGGTGATGGTTGTCAATCAGCTATAAATGATCTATAACTGTTTGCAACGCTATTTTGGATTAATCATGGCATACTTATTTATGACGCATTTCAAAAGCACATCAATAAAGTTTGCAAGCTGCTTTAACAGGGCTGGATTTCCACATTGTGCCTCTGATGCTTCTTTAGCTTAGTGTTTGCAAAATGAACGGGAAAGCAATATGCAAAACCAAAGTACGCTCTTTTTTTCAAACTGCAATTTTTTCGGTCCTATAAGAGCATGATCATGATTTACTTCTAACCCAATAATTAAAAAAGTACACTCTTAAGCTAACTGCATGGAACAAGGGAACACACTATATAATATTAATAAAATGGCTCTGGTGGAGCAACATCGAAGTTAGTTCATGCTCGAGAAACTGAATTATTGATTTGGTCAGAGAGATGGTGGCGCCGACGGTGGACGGGACAGTGAAACAGGGGATATGGCAGCACTAAACAGGAGACATCACAAGAGGGGAGACGGCGGCACCGACGGTGGACGGAACAGTGAAACAGGGGATATGGCAGCACTAAACAGGAGACATCACAAGAGGGGAGACGGCGGCACCGACGGTGGACGGCACAGTGAAACAGGGGATATGGCAGCACTAAACGGGAGACATCACAAGAGGGGAGACGGCGGCACCGACGGTGGACGGCACAGTGAAACAGGGGATATGGCAGCACTAAACAGGATATATCACAAGAGGGGAGACGGCGGCACCGACGGTGGACGGCACAGTGAAACAGGGGATATGGCAGCACTAAACAGGAGACATCACAAGAGGGAGACGGCGGCACCGACGGTGGACGGCACAGTGAAACAGGGGATATGGCAGCACTAAACAGGATATATCACAAGAGGGAGACGGCGGCACCGACGGTGGACGGCACAGTGAAACAGGGGATATGGCAGCACTAAACAGGAGACATCACAAGAGGGGAGACGGCGGCACCGACGGTGGACGGCACAGTGAAACAGGGGATATGGCAGCACTAAACAGGAGACATCACAAGAGGGGAGACGGCGGCACCGACGGTGGAGGGCACAGGATAGCTGCGGAGGTAGCGACGCCGACGGCGGAGAACACAGTGCAGCAGGGGATATGGCAGCACCAAACAGGAGACATCACAAGAGGGGAGATGGCGGCACTGACAGGGAGGGCATAGTGCAACAGGTGAGACGGAGACGCCGACGGTGGAGAGCACAGTGCAACCTGGTTCGTTGGTTATTGGTTTGACAGATCAACCATTGAGTCATGTAGCGTCGCCAATCTCTCACGCCGATTGGTCGAGGGCGAAGAGTAGCGACAGGTGAGACTCGAACCCACAACCTTTCGATTGCGAGACGAGCAACTTACCCCCAGACTACTCATCCCCTACAGCTCAACCTGGGAGACGGCGACGGGGGAGGGCATAGTACAGCCTGGGAGACGCCGACGGTGGAGGGCACAGTATAGCCTGAGAGACGGCGTCGGCACGGACAGGAGACGGTACGGACCTTGCTCGTCGGCATCGACGTCGGGCGTGTCCGGCGCGGGCGGCAGCGGGACGTAGCTGACGTTGGCGTTGCAGAGGTGGCCAGTGCAGCAGCAGAAGCGGGCGTTCTTGACTTGCATCACCTTGTCGTGGGTTACGCACTCGGGCTGGCTGCACACCTTCTCCGACTGTGCGATGTTCATGCAGCCTATGGGTGCAGTCGAGACACGTCAGAGCACCTCTGCTTCGCGTGACGTTAGTTAGTTAGCTACTGGGGCTTTAGGGCGCCTCGGCTACTTTGGTCATGTAGCGGCCATCCGCATGACGTGACGCACCGCAACCGAGCCGGGGCATCACGCACTGTGTCATCTTTACACATCACACGGTCTGGAGGCAAGGAAGTGGGACAACCGGACACGGCGCTGCGGCGCTGCGGCACGTGCTCAGGTGCACACGGTGAGCAAGTGTTGGAACAGCTTTGAGCTGAGTGATGCGGTCCGACAATATGGCGTAGCAGAACATAGAACAATGAACGGCTGAATGGACCGCTGAAGGACGGGCAGAAAACGGGACCGGGTCAGTCCCACCACTCACTGATGCAAGCTCACCAACCCAAGCAATGTCATCCAAGCCTGACAATGGAGAGATATGTGTCAATGTTAGGCATGTGTATGTTTCTAGACATTGATGTGTCTATGTTTTTGGAATCAACACGCAACTGAGCTCGAGATGGTATAAACCTGCTTCTGCATATGGTACATCTGTATACTTCCTCATAAAATATACAACAGGTGCATTTATTCAGGGGATGACATTGTTGTGATTATGACTTCAATACACTGGCCAGGTGGCATATGTCGCCGAAATGTCACTTATAATTCGAGAATGACGGTGAAGCATTTCAAGAGAGGAAGATTAATTCTTCACTTTTATCATTTTGCATTTGATATCACATGCACATCCATTGAAGTGCAATGTGAAAATTTAGAAAAGAAAGCTCACAACCATACTGCACTGTGTTGGTCAATACTCATTTTATTTGATCCTAAAAGTACCCTTCAGCCCTAGCCACAGCCACAATTCAATGCACCGTTTAATTTGGAGGATGCTACCGTAAGTACTGACTTTAAAAATGTTGCATGAATAATATCTGTAAAAAGAGAATGCAATATGTATGATTTGCACTTCAGACAATATAAAATAATGTTATTGAAAATGTATTTCACTGACAAGTTTTTTTTAAAACAAGTTACTGACAAGTTTATCCAACTAGATTTTCAATGAGAAAGAAACATCTCACTGAATGACAAGAAAGAAGAATGTGCACCTTTTAAAGAAAAACAGGGACCATCAAAGCAGTGTGCAGCCATGCTGATCTCGGCTCAGTTGCTATCCTGACGCTCGGTAGCCAGTAGTGTCACTGACCCTGAGCGATGAATGCGCGCTGGATGCTGTTGTCTTCAGCCTCCACGTCGCTCCAGATGGAGAAACATAAGCTGGAGGCCGAGTGGCAGCGCATGTGGCGGCCGTCGGCCTCAATGTAGCCCAGCGGCGCTCCGTCTTCCTCCGAGTGAGTGTAGTAGGACTCGTGCGGCTTGGAATGGTGCGCGCACACCACACCGCTGCCCGGACGCTCTGTCCCTGTCGGTTGTCCCACCGCCGTCACTGTCGACTGGCCAAGCTCGGCCGCTGTCGACTGGCCCAGCTCGGCCGTTGTCGACTGGCCCAGCTCGGCCGCTGTCGACTGGCCCAGCTCGGCCGCTGTCGACTGGCCCAGCTCGGCCGCTGTCGACTGGCCCAGCTCGGCCGCTGTCGACTGGCCCAGCTCGGCCGCTGTCGACTGGCCCAGCTCGGCCGCTGTCGACTGGCCCAGCTCGGCCGCTGTCGACTGGCCCAGCTCGGCCGCTGTCGACTGGCCCAGCTCGGCCGCTGTCGACTGGCCCACCAGCGCCGCCGCCGCCGCCGCCGCCGGCTGGCACAGCCAGCCTGCGATGCAGGGTCGTGTCAGAACACCTACTACTTCTAGCATGGCATCCTGGCAAAGCACCTACAACCCAATGGCACAGCACCATCCAGGACGCCTGGAGTCTTCCACACGAAATCGTGTCAGGACGCGAACCGCCTGGTACGATATCGTGTCGAAACACCCGCAGGCTATGGCACACTGCCATGTAAGGGTACCTAGTCTGTTGCATGGTGGCACGATGTCAGGACACCCACTGCTTATCCAATCAGGTCTGGAACCTTCTCAGTAGAAGAATCGTCATTGTCATCAGATTGGTTCAATTTGTGAAATAATCGAATGACAATGTTCATTAGGTAGGTGCATACCTTGAGTGTGTAAATGTTACTGGGTATATGCCTATATTACCCAGAGAAACCCCTGCAGATGCCAAAATATACACTTGTGTGCAATCATGTCTCATATACACTATGGCCAAAAATGTGTGGTGGCTGGCCACTAGAGGAGTTGTGGTCGCACCAGCAGCTTCTGAGAAACAGGCTCCCACAAAAACAAAATAATGACACAAACCGTGGGACTACAGCAGAAGACTAGAAGTGTGACTTCAACCGTGCATTGGACATGTGTTGGCATCATTTCCTGTATGTACAATAAGCCTGAGCTTAGGCCCAACTACATCCATCCCAGCAAACTAGCATCTAAAATTCTGCTTACCCACAATGCAGAGGACGACAAACTGGGTGGAGCGCACCATGGTGACCTGCAGATGTTTTCACAAGGCACTGCAGGCAGGTCTCCTCACTGGCCTCCAGGCACAGATGCTAACCCATCCTGGGGAAGGATAGTCATTCCAGTGAGACATCTAACCTTGCCAGTACCAAGGAAGAGTCCCAGAAATGTATGGGAGGACCAGTGTTCTGAAATCCATGCTGAATTTGGTGGTTCATGTAAAAACTGCAAATACGAGGAAGAAGTGCAAGATCAAAGTGTTGATAAGTATTTTTGGGACATGTGAAATGTTACATCAAATAGTGAACTGTTTAATTTGATTGAAGAGGCTGTGCTCATGTGCAAATAAAACAAAAGTATGCAAACATTTTTAACCCTTCCTGTCTCTCTGGTCAGATCCTCACACCAGTCTCAGGGAATCGATAGGGACCCCCTCTAATCTAAAAACTAAGCATCTCACGAAAACAAAATAGGTGTCATCGGAAAACGCTCGCTGAATAGGGCCAGATGCCACACCAAAATGTTTTCTCTAAAAAGTGACATCATTAGGGTGCAGTGTAGGATTTCCATATTTTTTCTTGGTAGTGGAGTACAAAATTTTTAGCTGGAGTACGATTTTTTAAACTGGATTCCCAAAAATAGCTATGCACTCGCTGAAGGTGCATGTTTATCTTCGCACACATTTACCCCCCCCAAAAAAAAAAAAAAAAAAAAATTGACAGTCATCATAAGTGCACAAATGGCATTGTTTTCTTGGTGCAATCGCCTCGGAGAACTTGCTTGCTCCGGGGCGCATTTTAGGAAATTTGAAGTTATTTTCTTGCATTGAACATTGTGTCTGAAAAAGTTATCCCTTTAACAAAATGACCTTCGATTGCACATTCAAAGCACTTACTGGCCAAACCAGGCTTCAAGTATTTACTCCGGCAATACCAAGTACCCACAGATTTGCCAACTATGGATTTCTGGTATTTCTTGGTGAGTACTCCAGTGCAAGTATCTAAAAATTAATAGCAAATATATATTTATTAATATAAATATATCATATATCAGATTAAATATTGATAAATATTGAATCAATATTGAATTATTTATTGACTTTATGGACACAAATATAGCATATTTTCACATGTGAAATGCAGCAAGTTGTGGGTGCACAGTTTTAGCAAGACCCCTCATGGGTTTTAGCACAACACCGACAAGCATGTTCAGTATGCTTTGTACTGCATTTCAAGTATGTGTAGTGATGTTGACTGGTCGGCGCGCTGGGATCGCTAAACTGCTAGTTGTTTACAGGTATGGACTTTGAGTGGAAGCACTCGACCAAACAATGTTGTTCTTCGTTTTCCCTTCTGGAGTACAAAATATTTCATTTATTCTTGTCACAATACTGGAGTACATAATATATTGGTATGCATGACACCAACAAACATCAGTTTTTCCAACACTGCTAGGGTGCCTAGGTTTTCATGACTTACATCATGTTTGTGGCTCTGGGGAGTGCATTTTGAGGGAGATTTGAAGAAGAAAAAATATTTGGAATCAGAAAAGGAAAGTGAACTCGACCAGGTTCACACAATTTTGGTCACCAAGTCAAAATCATATCTAATTTTTTATTTCAAAATTTTCAGTTTTCATGTTTTCATAATTTCCCTTTCCAATGCATAGAGCAGACCAAAAGATGTTTGAAGTCAACTTGCTCAAATAAAAATCCTCACTTTACCCAGAACTTTTGATTTCAACTCTAATGGGTAAATATGCAAAACTAATAAGTAATCAAAAACGGAAAAAAGAAACATTTCTCTGGTGCACTTCCTTGCATCCCTAAACATAAGCAAACATTGAAAGTTTCATTAGAATATCTTTGTCTGTTAAAGTGTGACATCTGGCTGAACTTCTCTGGAGGTGACCTCAATTGACCTCAATTAACTTGTTGATCCTAGATGACCTGACTTCAATTTTTTTTTAACATGTCAAATTGATGTGGGAAAAGGTATGCCAAATTTCTGTGCACTACTACATGCTGTTCTTTCACACTGTGGAAAACCTTAGGGTGGGAGTCAGCAACGACCCCCGAGATGGCATGGGCTAATCCAGGGCAGAGCTAAACACTGGTTGCCTAGAGTGACTGAATGATTCCTTTCTCTGGTATCCATAAACAGAATATTCTGCGCGGGTGCTACGTGGTTGGCTGGCAGACGCTCCTGCCTTTTTTGACCTGACGTGTGGAATTATGCATTTTTGCTCTGTCTCTTAAAGGTGTTTCCCATATTCTTCAAATCAGCTTTAATAAGCTGTTCCAGCTTCTCTAGCTGCTGTGCGCTCCCGACAATCTCTTATTGTCGGTGCTGCGCTTGGAGGGTGCAACCGCGCCAACATGGCAGACGAAGCCCGCCACTACACTTCGGCTCGTATAGTGTGGCCGGGCTCTGTGCGCGGGGCGCTCGGCGGCCCGGTGGCCGGGTGGTCAGGACGTGTGACCTCGTGGCGCTGGGTCAAGGGCGACCGACGGGCCCGGGTTGAAGGACCGCCGTGCGGGCGCTTTTTCGTGTCGCTACTCGTATTGCTGTTGGTCTCTACATGTATTGGCCGTTGCCCAGACCTGGAAAGTGATGGATCGGACTGGATATTGAGAAGACACTCAGGGGCATTTACCGTCAAAAGCCGAAGCTTTACAGTGTTGGCTCCACGCCGTCTGTGGGCTCCACCAGTACCAAGATTCCTATCACCTGTCGGAAGAGCTACAAAATATTTCCGCAGTCGAATGCAACACGACACGAAATCATGCTCCACTGGGAATCTGGCACGCCTCATCATGTCAGGAGATGTCGAGCTAAACCCGGGTCCAGGCCCCGACCGATCGACATCTGTTGGTCCCGACCAGCGGAGTCACCCAAGAAATGCAGGGTCCGGAATAACTGCGATCATGCAGAACTGCCGCAGCATCCGTGGAAAGCTGGGACAGCTTCGGGGGGCCGCGGCAGAGTACGACCGGTATGACATTATAGCGTTCACTGAGACGTGGCTGGACGACTCTGTGTTGAATTCTGAACTACAGGCTTTCTTGCCCAAACACACCTGGTTCCGCAGAGACCGATCGGATGGGCGTGTTGGTGGGGGTGTGGCATGTGCGGTCCGTGCCGCCCTGCTACCGACCCGACGTCTGCTGGCGATGCCGGACACTGAGTTGTTGTTGGTGGACCTCAGCAATCCGACCGTGACGGTAGCTGTGTGCTACAGGCCACCAGACGACGACAACGCCATTACACAAATCTTTCGACATTTAGGCGAGCTCCCACCCGGACGCCGGCTGATGGTCTTGGGCGACTTCAATATTCCTGAGCTTGGTTGGGTACCGTCTGCGTCAGACTGGGCCAACCCAGTCAGGCTTAGACAAACGGCCAGGGCCAACCGCTTCCTGGAAGCGTGTGATCTCCAAGGCCTGCGACAATACGTCACTCAATCTACCAGAGCCAACAACGTTTTAGACTTAGTGCTCACTATCGACATCGCAGCAGAAACCTTCGTTCGGAAGGGAATTATAGACTCGGACCATGACGAGATCCAGGCAAAGTTCTTCCTGCCGAGGCCATCACCACCAGCTGTGACAAGATCGACTGCTTACAACTACAAGAGAGCAGATTTTAATTCATTGCGACGCTGTCTGGAACTTTTACCGTGGAACATGCTGGATGACTTAGATGTTGACAATGCTGTTGATGTGTTTTACTCGTTAATCGAAGCTGCTATTCGTGATCATGTGCCAGTCGTGACTCCTCGCCGTAGACTTCCACCCTGGTTTGACGTTGAGGCCAGGCGTGCACTAGCCGCGAAGGAATGTGCACATCGTCGAATGAAAAGGCACCCGAGTGACGGTGTCATTCGGCGTGAATTTACAGACAAACGCGACTTCTTCAAACGTCTGATCGGACGAAGCTACTGCAGTTATCTGAGGGGACTAGTTGAAGATTTTAAGACAAATCCAAAGCGATACTGGTCATTTTTGAAATGTTTTAAAAGGAGTGGTTCTGTTCCGTCTCTGCTAGACGGAAACAAGTTAATCAGCGATGACGTTGGACGTGCCAACCTGCTGAACAAAGCCTTTTCAGCCAAGTTCACAGCACAGGATGTAGCCCAGTATCCACCATTACAGGTCTATGGACTGTCTAATCTCACAGACTTTCGGCCCTCATTAGAACAAATCCACACGATTCTCATTGGACTTGACCCGCATAAAGCATGTGGACCAGATAATATCAGTGCCCGAATCCTCCGTGAGTGTGCTGACCAATTGTGCGTTCCGCTGTACAAAGTTTGCATCCTTTCCATCAGGCAGGGAAAATTTCCCAACCAGTGGAAAAAGGCAAATATCACACCAATATATAAGAAAGGCAACCGGAGAAATCCGACGAACTACCGAGCCATTTCACTTCTTTGCCTATGTGGCAAGATTTTAGAAAAAACCATCTACAATGCTTTGAGTGATCACATTTTGCCAGCACTGACTAACACCCCGCACGGTTTTATTCCAAAAAGGTCATGTGCTTCAAACCTGGCAGTTTTCTTGAGACACGCCTGGGATTCCATCGCTGCTGGTTGCCAGACAGATGCAATCTATACGGACTACTCTTCGGCTTTCCAAAGTGTCAACCATAAGCTGTTACTATACAAGCTCGAAAATGCATATCAAGTTTCAGACAAAATGCTCTCTCTGATTCGGTCATATCTGACTGGTCGCCGGCAGCGGGTGATAGTTAACGGGGCGGTCTCTGACTGGGCTGACGTCACTTCTGGTGTACCGGAAGGGAGCTTGCTGGCTCCTCTGTTATTTGCCCTATTTGTGAACGACCTGCCATCCAGTATTGACTCGGAATGTCTGATGTTTGCTGATGACGTCAAAATCTGTAGGAGGGTAGCGTCTGTGGACGACGCGACACGCTTGCAGAGGGATATTGATTCCCTTTGTAAGTGGTCCGCAGACTGGATGCTATCCTTGAACCCTCCAAAATGTAAATCATTCACAATGACTCTTCGCCGTACTCCTGTGCGCTTCGAATATAAAGTACACAATGCAACGCTGCAGCGTGAGACTGTGATGCGAGACCTGGGTGTGTACCTGGACAGCAAATTGACTTTCGCACAACATGTGGCAAAAACTGTGTCATCCGCGAACCGGGCTCTCGGACTTTTTATTCGATCAATGCAAGCAGGGGTTCCTGGTAGCAAATTCTCGAAAATTGCTCTGTTGGCGGCATATAACGCGAACATTAGGTCTCGGCTTGAGTATTGCTCCGTCATCTGGGCAGGCGCAGCTTCAACACATCTCACCAGGATTGATAGGGTAGAACATAAATTTTTAATGTGGCTTGCCCAACACTGTAGTGCCACACCTCGACCGGAATCTTTACAATATCAGGACCTTCTTCGCTTTTATAACATGACATCTGTGTCCACTCGTCGCATACAATCCGACATCATGTTCTTACGAAATGTTTTATGTGGGAGGATAGACTCATCAATGTTATTGCAAAACTTTGGACGAAGTGTCCCAGTCAGGAGAAATAGGCAACCTGTTTTATTCCATGTACCGTATGCACGTGTAGAAACCATTAGGTGCGGCTTGTTTAACAGATTATTGAGAGTAGCGAACGCATTTTTAGCGATGACACCGAGTGCGGACATCTTCACAGACTCGTTGAATACATTTAAGACACAGGTGGTGAGATACTGTGCTGCGTCACACGCTCACATCTGAGACGCGGAGCCATCGGACATCGACGAGTTCTGACAGCCGTTTGCCTATTTGAACTGAAAACTATTCACCTGTTCTGTGTACGTTTTTAACTACTGACTTCTCCTGTAACACAATCCTGGAGTACAAAATGTATTGGTATGCATGACACCAACAAACTCCAGTTTTTCCAACACTGTCAGATAGTGCTTACATTTTGGTCAAGTAGTCATTTAACTATGAAAAGAACACCAAATTATTTCAAGTGGCACTCAAAAACATGATACAGATTTTTGACAACAAAAATGAACATTTTTCCCTTTCTCACTAACAAAATATAGAAAAGGTGTGAGGGGAAAAAGTTTGGGATGGGAGGTGTAATATATAATACAGAATAATGCAAAACTACAACAATAATAACCACACTTAACCTACTGACATTTGATCTCATACAACCTACTGTTAGATTGCCCAAAACCTACAGATGTTGGATCACATAAAACATACAGATGTTGGATGGCTTAGAAACTAAGAACATTGGATATCTTAATGCCTACATATGCTTGACTATCTTCAATCTATGAATGTCAGAGTATCTAAAATATACTGATGCCAAATGGCATAAAATCTTCAAAATATCTGTTGTGGTTAATCTTTGTCAACTTTTCTGCAGCATCAACAGTAGTCATTTCCAATAATGAATACCTGGCTGATGTTTTTCCTGAAGAAATTATAGAGAAAGAAGTTGCTAGGTATGCTTCCACAAATCCATTCCATACATTTACCCAATGAGTGCTTATATGCTTCTTCTATATAAATACTGATATATTGTGAAGCTCTGAAAAACATTTTAGCTCTATTGTTTCATAAAAAAGTCCATGAACTTATAAAAATACATATTAAAAATCATGAACACAAAATATTAAGTAACCTTACTAGTCCCAAAGTAGCATAAGCATCCATCTTATCAGACATAGCCAGCATCTGCAGCAAGTGGTAATAATTCATCTCACCCTGTCTTTCTGGTTAGATCCTGACAACCACCCTAGGGGGTCCTCTTACACCCCACCCAATTTCCAAACTAAGAATTGCACTAACAAAAAAGTGATGTCATGGGAAAGTGGTTGATAAGTAGGGCCTAAAACCACCCAAAAGTGGTGCCACTAGGGGGTCTTGTGATCACAACTGACCACATGCTTTTGGCTCTTGGCAGATTATTTTAGTGGTTACTTTAAAAACAAAAATTATTGGGATAAGAATAGGAAGGTGAAATTAACAGTGGCCATGAATTATCCCACCCAAAAAGAAACATTATCATCTTTTGGAATGCTTAAAATTTAAAGTTGTAAGCTGTATTTCAATTGTATTTTAATAATGGGCATAATGGACTGCAATGTTCTTTGAAGTCAACTTGTCCTAAAAAAAATGCTTACTTTAACCATAATTGTCCATTTTAACCCTAATGCACAAATATGCAAAATAAATGTCATCAAAAAGACAAAATATTTTTTTTTTACTCTTGGTGTGTTTTGTTGCATCCCTCAAGACAAGCAAAATAAAGTTTAATTAGAATGAAATGAATAATATTTCAATGAAAGTTTCATTGAAATATCCTCATTTATTAAAATGTGATGACTAGCTTAACCTTTTTGAAGTGACTGCACTTTATCTTAAATAACTTGTTGACCATAGCTAACCTGACCTAGTCATAAAGTCATAAAGTCATAAAGTCATAAAGTGTTAAGGCTTAATAAGGGCCACAAGGGCCCATCTGGGTCAAGCCTGTCTAGAAGATATTAGAAAGTACATGTTCACACCTATCAATTCCAAACCCATGCAATCCCTCCACCTGTGCCACCACAGCCAATCTCATCAGTATGACATCGCAAAGGAAGTTGCCAAATCCACTGCTAGGTACACCCCATATAGTACATAATACTAGCATAATGTTATACCCTATATAGCTAGTGAAAATACTCAATATCCCATGCATCACAAGTTAGAATTCAAAAAACAACATTTTCCTGTCTAAAAAAATTATCCACCCTACTTTTAAAGACATTCAATGAGGGACTCCCCACTGCATCAGCAGGCAGCCTATTCCATTGGTCAACAACCCTTTGACTGAAGACCTGTTGTCGTTTAACTGTCCTGCACCTCATTTTGTCTAACCTGAATTGATGACCCCTATGGGATACTCTAAACTGCAGAGCATCATTCAAATTGACCTGATCTAGCCCTCTAACAATTTTGTACATTTCAATCATGTCTCCCCTTAATCTCCTATACTTGAGTGAGTACATATCTAATGCATTAAGCCTTTCTCCATATTCTAAGTTACTTAATCCACTGACGAGTCTAGTGGCTTTGCGCTGGACTCTTTCTAACATATCTATATCCTTTTCTAGGTAGGGGCTCCATGCTTGTACAGAGTACTCCAAGTGGGGCCGCACATATGCTGAGTACAGCTTTTTCATGACTTCCCTGCTCTTATATTTCACACTTCTATTAATGAGTCCCAGCATTCTGAGTGCCCTATTTCTAGCTGAGATACATTGTTTTTCTGCTTTAAGGTCTTTTGAGACCAACACACCTAAGTCCCTTTCCTCTTCAATAACATCCAGTTCCCTCCCTCCCATTTTATAACTGAATGTCTCGCCTGCAGACCCTATATGCATAACCTTACACTTATCATAGTTGAAAGTCATCTGCCATTGATCAGCCCACTCTTTTAGGTCGTCCAAATCTAGTTGAATATTACTAGATTGATCTCTGCTGTTAGCCACTCCTACCAGCTTGATGTCATCAGCAAATTTGAACACTCTATTCCTCAGCCCTACTTCAATGTTGTTCACAAAGATGATAAAGAGGAGGGGCCCTAGAACAGAGCCCTGTGGCACTCCACTCA
Source organism: Imbricaverruca yamaguchii (assembly GCA_034440575.1). NCBI lineage: Eukaryota > Metazoa > Arthropoda > Thecostraca > Neoverrucidae > Imbricaverruca > Imbricaverruca yamaguchii. Next base: position 1,394,929 of record JAOTOL010001637.1, on the reverse strand, counting down.
GAACATCTTTCCAACCAGATTTACATCCATTCAATACTACCCTTTGTTTCCTTCCCTGCAACCATGCTTCAATCCAATGTAGAACTTTTCCTACAATCCCATGTTGTTGTAATTGATGAATTAACCTTCCATGTGGAACTTTATCAAAAGCTTTGCTAAAGTCCAAGTACACAACATCCATCCTGCTTTCATTGTCTACTTCTTTGGTAACATACTCAATGAACTCCAATAGGTTAGTTAAACAAGACCTTTGAGATCGAAATCCATGTTGAGTATCCCTTAAAAGGTTGTGCCTATCAAGATGAATCTGAACATTCTGTTTAACCAGCTTTTCTAGTACTTTGCAAACTAATGAGGTCAAACTGACTGGCCTGTAGTTTCCTACACTCTTCCTATTTCCCTTTTTGAAAATTGGTACTACACTTGCATTTCTCCAATCTTCAGGTACTTCTGAATACTCCATAGATCGCCTGAAAATGATACCTAGGGGAGTTGCTAAAGCTTTAGCACACTCTACTAAGATCCTAGCATATATTTCATCTGGTCCGGAAGCTTTATTAGGTTTTATATTCTGCAACTGCTTCTCTACGGCTTCTGTAGTTATTGTAAGATCCTCCAGCATATCACCTGCCATGGCATGGCCAACAGATGTTCCTATTGTACCAGAATTATCTTTAGTGAAGACGGATGAGAATTGCTTGCTTAGGGATTCCACAATGTCGCAATCATCAACCACTATTTCCCCATCTACCTCCAGTGGTCCTACACTACACTTTTTAGCCTTAAATTTATAGAAGCTAAAGAATCTCTTAGCATTACCTGCTGAACATTCTCGAGCAAAGTTGATTTCAGCAAGTCTTTTAGATGCTCTAACACACCTCCTAACTTTATTTCTAGCTATTCTATATGATTCTAGGTTTAACCCGAGTTAGTATCTTTTAGTTTCTTGAATGCTTGTTTCTTTGAGTCCAGTAATTGCTTAACTTCCCTAGTCAGCCACGAAGGGTGCTTAACCCTGTTTGATCTAATTTGCCTACTGGGAATGAACCTATCCTGACCCTGAAATAGCTTATCTTTTATCATTGTCCACATTTCATAAGCATCTAAGCCATTCAATATGACTTCCCAATTAATTTCACTGAGGAAGCTCCTGAACTCACTGTAATTCCCTTTTGCAAAATTTGGAATCAATGTTCTGTTGGTTGCTACCCTTCCAACATATAATGAGAAGCGTATAATGTTGTGATCACTATTACCAAAGGTCTCTCCTACGTTAACATTTTGCACAAAATTTTCCTCATTAGTAAGCACTAGATCTAATATTTTATTTTCCCTTGTAGGCTCGTGTATCATTTGAAAGAAGAAATTGTCTTCAAAACAAGCCATGAAACATCTTTCTGATTTGCTTACACCTATTGTTTTGTTTCCCAATCCTGCTATGTTGAAATCCCCCAACAAAATAGTTCTCTCTGGTACTCTCCTACTTATCTCTTCCTGCATCAGCCTGTCAGTGTTTTCATTCTGGTCTGGAGGTCTATAGAATGCCCCAATCCTAAATTTTGTTCCATTCTTCAGAATTATATCTAACCACAAAGATTCTACTCCTGCACTATGTACACCATCCTCTATGGAATGACATTTCATTACTTGCCTAACATACAATAGAATGCCACCTCCTATCCTTGCCTCTCTTTGATAGGCATGCATGTTGTAGCCTGTCAATTCAAATTCTTGCAAGTTGTCTCCAAACATGCTTTCGTTAACCCATGCTTCTGTTATGCACACCAAATCTAGCTGTTCAGACAACATATATGCATGCAGTTCCCCAATTTTGTTCCTAACACTTCTGGCATTGACATAAAAACATGATAAATTATTCCTTCCATTGCTTGCTATGCTTCTCTCTTTATCAGCTACATCCCCCATGTCCTGCCTAGTTTCCCTGTTTCCTGTTGAGAGCCTCCTCATACCTATTGCTGAGCAATTCCACTCCTCTCTTGCTCAGATGTAATCCATCTAAAGCAAACATCTCCGTCCTCCCCCAAAACTCCCCCCACAAATCCAAGAACTGCACCCCAAGCTCCTTACAAATCTTGGCCACCCTGGTATTGAGCCCAATGGCCCTCGAATACCACTCCATGCTTGCATGGACCATAGGGAGGATGGATGTCACCACTCCTCTTTTCCTACTTCCTGCTAAACTACCTATCAAAGCCCTATAGGCTTTCATTGTTTCCTCTGTATTATTTTTTCCTACATCGTTCACTCCAACCTGCACAATTACCGTTGCACCCTCTCCACTTCCCCTCATTACTCCCTCCAGCCTATCCCTAACATCTTTCACCTGCGCTCCCGGGTAGCAAACACGCATCCGTCTGCTGGGGTTCTTACTACAAAATGTTCGATCCATGTACCGAACCCTGGAATCCCCTACGACTAAAACCTCTCTCTCTCCATCTCTATCTTCAGCCATCTGGTCATCCCCCACCTCCGTCCCTCTCATCATTACCTTCCCTCTCCTCCAGTGCCTCAAACCTATTTTTTAATTGGGACGCCCATGTCCACCTTCCTTAGCGCCAGTCGGGTGCTATGGCGCCTTGCCACCTTCCAACTGCCACCATCCCGGACCAAGCCATCCGAACTCCCATCAGTCCTCCGCTCGGGCACCCGAGTTGCCTGGCTGGCACCTCCCATGATGGGTCCCGCCACCAAACACTTCAAGCGCTCCACCTCCCCCGTTAACATATCTAACCTCTTACTCAAGTCCCCAATGATTCCCACACACTTACAATTCCCACAGTCTCCTTCCATTTTTTTTTTCTTTTTTCTTTCTACTCTTAGTACTAAGTCTAGTTACTGTAAGCTTGTAAGCCTACAAGTATCTACTGTAATATATCTACAGTAATACAGTAATATAGCCTATAAGTATCTACAATACACTATAATCCCGTATAATTACACTAGATATGAAGATACCTACTCTAATTTATGCCCACTATTTTAGTCCTAAAATCTATCTTAAACTTACACACCAATTTGACACAAACTTATTCACTACAGAAGCCTACACTATAGAATTATACACTCTAGAATTACACACTACAGAGCTCACACCACACAAATATACACCACTGAATCAAACACTGTAGTACCCGTCCACAACACCCAACAATCCTGCAGTTACACTAGGATATGAAGATATACCTAGTGTAATGCTATGCCTACTATCTTAGTCTTAAAATCTATCTTAAACTTAAACACCAAATTGACACAGCCAACACCCTTAGAACTTAACAAAATGGCGCTGGGCAGCCTCCCTGGGTTAATATAGCCTAATTTGCTTGTCAAAAATACTTATTTGATAAAAACTGTTGAAATATACGCTCAGAAGCAACCGCTAAATATCTATACACAATTTATCCCAGTACACCGTCCCTTTCCGCAACACTTAGTTAGTCCTAAAATATATCTTATGAATACCCCCAACTTACTACTAATTAAACTATCTTAAACTTCAACACCAAACACCCTATGCACACCAAAAAATAAATAAAGTATGTTAGGATAGTATGAATGTTGTCTAATGTACTTATGAGATCTACACACTTGACCTCTACATTTGTCACTACATTCTCCCTGATTTGTGGTCAGGGCTTCTACATAAACACTGGAATAAATACAAAATTGGATATTCATTATATGGCAAGAGTAAAAAATATCTTGCTTACCATGATGTTGGACAGCACAAAGCATAGGACTTCATCAACAAGATCTTGTCTGTACTGGACAGGAATCAGAGTAGTGAGGTGATTGGCACTGTGGCTGGTAACTTATGGGGCCAGGCCACTAATTCACTGACAATTCACACACAAAAATAACAAGAATATAATCGCAAGCCAAACAGCAAAAACAAAGTGAGCCACATTTGTCTCAGTTTACAGCTGCCAAATTTGATAATGTACAAAAAAACCTGCTAGTACAATGGGAATTGCAGAAAGTTGTTCATGCTTTACTCATGCAATACTGCATTTTTTAATTAATTTGAAGTGAAGGGGGCTTTCATATATAGAAAGGCACATGCTTTTAGCATCATGATTTCCTTATCTAATGTTCATTGCAATTGGCACATGGATTCCAACTCACTGGTGCTGATTTTGGGACTACTGTACATTTCAGTGTTCATTTTTCTTCATCACTGGTATGCCTCATCAAGTTGTTCACCATACTTTGCAGTCTGGCATGTTTGAGATACACATATGAATACTAGCCAATAAAAAAACATGGACAAAAATTTATATCATTTGGATAGTATTTTGTAATTTTTGTAATTCTATTTTTGAACACTGTTTGTAAAAGTGATCCAGAAGATGTGACAACTTGTTTTCTGAGCTATTGATTACCTCTTGGTTGACCAGAGAGAGATGATTAATATAATGCACCATCCATGTCACACTTCTGTTTTTCTTTGCAATCAGTGGTCCATCCCTCACCTGGTGCTTCTCAGACATGATGAAAAGGACATTCAACACTCCATCCAGTTGATTCAATACCTCTTCACATACATGCTGATGAAAACAAAAGGTGGCACTGATCTGGAGGTGACTTACAGATGTCTTGGTAATATTTTAGTATTAGTTTAGATTAGAGTAGGTTTGATTATATTAGGTTAGGTTACACCAGTTTAGGTTTTTGTATTTAATTATGCCATTAAAATTAGGGTTGGTGTATGCAAATGTAATACATTCAGGTGGATAATGGCAGTAGCATATCTTTTCTGCACAATTCTGTTGTGGATTTGTGCAATCATAATGATGCACCTATGACATCATTGAACTAGAAAAGCAAGCAAGAGCACCAAAAATGAGTTGTTGTGTCCTCCAAATAATGTTCATGAACATCACACTCCAAGAAAAGAAATTCCAAAAGTCCAAAAACTCCTATAAAAACGTTACCAAATTTTTTCCGTCATTGATGACCATGATGTAAAAATGTTGCCAGCTGAAAAGCAGAATTTACAGTAGGAATGAGTTGTCCCATTTTAATCACATTCAGAAAATATTCCTGTAGTGTTTCTTTTCCAACATGTAATGTTGGGTTTAAAGTAAAAATTGTAAATTTGTAGCTTAAGGTAATTGCTGATTTGTTAAAATTTCTCTGCAAATGCATGCCTATCATTTGGGAGACACAATAACATCTAAACAGAGTCTTAGACTTGTATAACGAAGTAAAAAAGTAGTATCCAAAATAAAGAAAAATGCAACAAAACAACCTAACTTAGCCTCACCTAAAATAAATAAAACCAAGTCCTTTGTAATGGAAAATTTACAAACTACATTTTTCCCCCAAATCTCAAAAAACCTAACCTAGCCTCATGCAGCCTGATGTTTTTAAATAAATATTTTAAAAAAAATTAACTTACCAAATCAACCCAACCTCTTTATATGCTTCATGGAAGAAAAATGTGTGCAAAACCTGTTGTATGGTTACATTGAACTGCAATGATACCTAAAAATGTACTTTTGTTAAGATCAAAATTTAAATATCTGAACACAAAAGGCAATTCATACCAAGCCTAAGATATGGCTATAAACACAGTGCAGATGATACTTGAAAAAAGGGAAGGGGTTCATGCATGTGGACCATCAACAATACAATATGTGAACAGGGCCTGCCCAACATTCTTCCCCAAACAAATAAAATGCTCATCTGGGTACTTAGGTAAGTAGGTAGGTAGGTAGATAGGTAGATAGGTAGATAGGTACCTACCTACCTACCGATCAACCCCATGGAATGAACTCGAGCCCAATGCCTATACTTAACTACCTAGGTAGGTACCTTAATTTTAATTGCAATGTTATCTGCACAGGCTCCTACCTAGGACTTATTGAAACCTATCAGGAACTCGGACGAAATTGACCTTGAGAACACCAATACGCACACCTATGATGCATTAATCACAACTAGGCAGTGAACCGATTGTGCAATGCAAAACGAGGGCAGCGCTCACCGTGATAACTCTAAGGCAATTCCAATCACACTAAAGATATCCGCCCAACGTCCAACGAAAATAATGCAACTGGAAATTGTACTCGTGTTCAAGCATAGCTACAAATAGAAGAGTCGGACCCCACGAAGTTGTTTGGTAGCGGATTTGAAGGCTTCCCTTCACCATTGGGTTACATGCAATTTCACCAATTTTCTCTACTCTGTCTTGCACGTTTTATGGTAATATAGGGTACTTTGACCCATACCAATTGAAAGATCTGTTCTTCGGCTCCAGCAAAATGCATCAGAAATGACTCAGTAGCAATCGTCCTACCTAACAATGCGTCGTTTCCAGCAGGCTGACCGTCAAGTACCTCGAAAATAAGGAAATTTTTCAAGATATTGGTAGGCTCTCTCTACCGTCCATTTTACCCCACCAAGTTGTCACCCTCGTTCGAAAGGTGAAGAAAGAGTAGTTAGGGGGCCATAATTTCTTCCCCTCAGTGGCAGGAGTGTCTGAAAGATAACCGAAGAAGACCGCCTGAAATAATCTAACTACACCCGTAGTTCGCAATAGGAGGCCCACTGTCGTTATAAGAGGTCCATAGCCGCCACGAGAAACCCATAACTGCCACAGGAGGTAGGGGCGGATTCGGGAATTGCCATCCGTGGGAGGGGCACGTGTCTGGAGCGGCGCTGCCGGGAAAGTATTTTGAGGGGTGCCTTTCCTGCCGAGGGACGCCTCTGGTTGGAAAATTCGATGATGAGGTGCACTCTTCTTCGCGGAGACTTCGCGGAGGGACGCATTTTCCTGGTTGAAGGGACGCTACCTTCAACGGGGGCTGCCCCAGCTTCACTTCCTGGATCTGCCACTGACAGGAGGCCCCATATATCGGGAGCAAGAGGCTCCTTACTCTGCTGCAGGCCCACTTCGGGTGGAGGGCCCTCAGATAGACGACGTAATATATATTTGCGTATTTGTGTGGATATATATATATATATATATATATATATATATATATATATATATATATATATATATATATATATATATATATAAATTGAATTAATACTCTTGGTAATCAGACTGCAACTCCTCAAATGTTTCAGGAAGGTATTTCTTGAATAACAATGGTATTGTACATCAATGTTCGAGCATGCATGATCATTAATAATCGATTTACAATATATACGATATATTCATCAAGCAAGAATGCAGTGCTGTGCTTGGCTTGGAGGTGACCTTACTTGACCTTGGCTAACTCGTTGATCCTAGATGATCTGACCTAAAGAATTTGAATCAGCATGTAAAATTGGTGTGGGAAGAGGTATGCCAAATTTGGGCGCGCTGCAGCGCTCCGTTCGTCCGCTATCCGCGAAAAACCTGAGGGGGGCAGTTGAAGACCCCCCCCCGAGATGGGACGGGATAAAGCATTTCGATATAAATATAACAAAATATATAATCACGATTTTTCTTATGTGACACTGCTATTTCGGGAGAGCTTGTACTCGTACCTGGCGTGGTTGACGGGTCAGATCCGTCGCCTGGCGTCCTCCTATGTGATGTGGCCGGTCTGGACGGCCACTGTGAGCCGGTGTAGCAGCCGCTGGTCCGTGCTAAGCTCGTCAGCCACTCCCTCCGACATCTCCGGCACGTGGCCGGCGACCGGGCTGAACTTGGAGACCGGCAGGTGGTGCATCTCGCCGATCACGGCCTTGCCCAGCGATCCGGTGAACGACTTGGGCCCGGTGGTCTTCCCGTCGAGCTGCTTGAACACTTCACGTAGATTCAGTTCGTTTAAGTGCAGCTGGCACACGAACCAGTGCACAGGATGCTCTGTGATTATTTCAAAGAGGCGACACACACCGCCGGCTGGTCCCGTGTTCACGGCGGCGCCGTCGCAGCCGAGCTCCCGGATATCGTCGCCGTGGGCGGTGGCGACGGCGACCAGTTCGCGCACCTGGTCGACGGCCCGGCCGGACTGCGAGGTAAAGTGCGTGAGGTATTCACCTTCGGGCTCAACCACAACGACGATAGGCTCCTCGGAGCACTTGGTGCATCGGCCGACGCTGGTGTGGTGGTCCTTGCGGCCGTCGAAATAGAGGGCGCTCAGAATGTCGCCAGGACTGTCGGCCCTGGACTGAGTAGGGGCCTGCCGCACCCTGTGTCGCTCCCGCCACACCTTCTTGGGATCCAGCAGCAGCCGGAGATTTGCAGCAGAAGCCCGTCCGATGTCGAGCTGGAAAGCGTTGACGACGGCAGCCACCGCTCGGTTGGACAGCCCGAACCGGTCCGCAGCCAGGGCCGTGTTGGTCAGCGTGTCAGGATTTTCGCCAACCGGATCGTCGTCACCGTCGTCCCAGTCGACGTCAGATTGGGGGCCATCGTCAGCTGGGCTGGAGTCACAGCTCTCATCGCCGGCAACAGGCTGCTCGCCGCTGGGTCCGGTCTCGTCGCCGCTGGACGGACCGGCTCTACTGGGGTCGGCGGACAAGCCGGCTTCGCTGGGGTCGGCGCGTAGCTGGCGGCGCCCGTCCCTCGGCCTGCCGCTGCCGCTGGCTCCGGAGCGCCGCAGCCTGCCATCCGGCGCTCTCCAGCCGTTCGATTACGCCGAACAGCATCTTGTGTCCTTTCCTCTGGTCCCTGAGGAAAGGAACCTCACTTGGGGGGACCATGTTGTCCCGTGGGCAGCCGCAGTGGGGCAGGTGTCTGCACCGGCAGAGGGCAATATCAAAAAGTCTGTCAAAATAGCCCTCCTTACTCTTAGAGGCAGAGCCTTTGTCTTTGTGGTCAGCATTATTTTTGGTTTTGTTGTTTTTTCTGATATTGCTTATAACAGTCAGCGACTTTACGCTGGACACCCTTTAGCTGCTGCGTTGGTATTCCTTCGCTATCCCAAATGTCCTTCACCATCATAGCCACTGGATTAAAAATGTTATCGGACAAGACTTTTGCATACACATTTACCTTTTCGCCATGCATTAGCCTAATTTGGTTGATTACGTCTTTGTTGGTAGGCAGCTGGTTAGTGGGTAAATTCTTTGGATGTCCTACAAAAAGTGTTTCGTCTGGCTACGGAGAGGCATCTTCACTCTTCACTCTTCACTTCAGGATCACGACACGATCAGAACCTGTCAAGGAGACGGTGTTAGAAACATAGAGATTGGGAAACCTGCATTCGTATGAAGGTACCGGTGGTAAGAGGTATTGAGTTCGACTTATGATTTGATTGTTTTTAAACATGTGCAAAGGTCGGACACAACTGGGCCTTTTTGTGCCTGAACCTCAATTCATCCATAGCGATGGTTAGAGACAAATCCCACGCCAGAGTTGGACTCCAACCGCAGATCAGTCAGGGGCTTCCAGCCCGGACCAGAGAGTTGCTGTAGGATGCTGTGCTAACCAGTTAAAATCCGAACGGTTAAAGGACGGTACCAGCATCGAGACCGATGGTGGCCTTTCCGTATCACTTGGTTTGACTTCAGCCTCCGTCAAATATCACCACCCCACAGACATCATAAACCACATAAATTTACAAAGGTCTGGGCGAATGACAACAGCAGACTACGGCACCGAATACTGCAGGATTTCAGCAGGGTTCGGTCCGCCAGAGGCCTTATTATGGTCTGCAATGCATTATGTTAGAAATCTCTTCATAACATTAATGCTGACGAACATTAAAAACATGACCAAATGTCCCTTTTTGTACATCGAGAATGGCCGTAGCATTGACCTATACAAGACTGACTGGCTTATATAGGTCAATGGGCCGTAGCCGTCGGAATAGAGAAATACTCGTTAGTTTCAAACTTGCCCGCTAGAGGCGCTGATGTCGCCTGTGTTAGCGGAGAGGCTCAACTTATCTCACTTGGAGCAGGATGGGGGTTAAAATTAAGATGAAATGAATAGTGGCATGCTGTTTCCACGTGTTCGGAGCATGATAAAATCGTATGGGCAACATGCCCTCTGAAAAAAGTATCTCGAGTGTCACAGCCTAATGTGCACTCCATGATACTCCATGCTAAGTCTAAATGAATGGGGGACATAGCCAACACGAGGAGCATTTGCTCCTCAAAAATATTTTTTTTCTCAAACACACTTGGTGTAGGCGAATACGGATGAAAAATGGAAAATAATCCTGAAAACCTGCTGTAGGATTCCTATCTGCACATATCTGCCATCCAGCGGTTTTTGGTAACGGTGATAAGGGTGTGACATTCCAACCAGTATCGATATCTCCACCGGTAGCCTAAATATGATGTTGTCCGCGCCTTTTCCTGGCCGGAGGGTACCACCTTCCCACAGGAGGCACATGGCTCCGGTGCCCCAACCCTTGTTTACGCCCCTGCACTGAGTGGGGAGGAACTATGCTGCAACAGTTATCTTTTAGTTACTTCTACTCCTCCTTCCTAGCCGTGATCTTCTATCTTCTTCAGATGCCGTGAAAGGCCAAATGATGATTTCAACCATTTGGCTTGTCTCATTCTGCTACTATCCGTGGCAGCGCGCCATACCTTCAGTGGTCGACATGAAGGCAGTCAGTGTTGGTCCAAGAAAAAAGTGCTATTGTTAGGGGAAAATATGTTCATATTCGTTGAAAAAATCCCTGGAGGTTTCAAATTAACCTGATTTTGTGCCATTTTAATGATATTTAAGATAGGAAATGTTGTGTGGAAACACGGAAGTTTGGCTGCACCGCCTACGCGACTGGGTAATGGATCAGCACAGCTGACGTCCCCATGTGCCAATTGTATTGCAGGTGCTGGGCACGATGCTTTTTCCTTGTTTTTTTTTACGGCCTTGACACGGAGAGTGAAAAAGGCTGCGAGTGCTGATTTATAGGCACTGGGAGTAATTGTCATTTCTCGACAATATTTTTTTCCCAGCTATTGTGACTAACTCAGATCCAAGATACCAGGGCTGCTGTCACATCAAGGTCGATACCTACCAACCTAGATAGGTAGCCGGCGCATAGGTACGTTCTGGGGTATTCTTTTACTTTCTGCCGTATCGTTGTTTACACTAGATATGTAACCGAATGTGCCAGGCCCCTGTCATCCCCATGCCTTCCTGCGTGTCGGGTCGAATGGTACAAATGACGTCATCTGGGGCACCTCTTTTGGGCCGTTTTAATGGTTTCATGCATTTTAAAATGGAGATATTTTCACTTCGGCTCACTTTCTAAATCCTATAATATCACGTTTGTGCTTTTGGAATCGTATTGAGCTGTTATTTTATCATTCTCAGTTAGGCTGTGAATTAGGCAACGACCATCACGAATGCAGCGTTTTAGGGGCACTCTTTTCCTCAAATTCATAGATGACGCAGTTGAGTCATAAATAGCGCAGCTGTTTACATAGCTTCGTCGTAGGTTGTTTTATGCTTGGTTTTATGTCCGTCACACCTTGTGCTCGATGCACGTGCGTTTTAGTTGTAGTTTTATTGTATAGTGTTCTGTTGTGGTGTGTCGTTTATCATCTGGAAGAAAGATATGAAAAGAAGAGATTGTCAACCAACATGCTTATGTTTTTCCAAGAGATGAAAATGCATATAAGACCTGGTTGACAGTGAAAAGGAGCTGATGGAGTTCATCCAACCAGCCCATCCATTTGTTCCAACCACTTTACCTCTGATGATTATGATCCTGGCCACGGACGCCGCTGAGAATGATGTCAGTGTCAACGCCTGCCTTTTCTGGTGTCATTCCATGGATTAGCCTACCTATCAGATCTGTATGGTATGGAGTGTTGCATCATGCTTGTCTGGAATGCTTGCTACATTTTTGAGCATCTTAGACATCAAGACACAAAAGAGCAATGTGACTATGAGCCACAAGGGCCCTTCTTGGCTGCACTCTGAACACTCAACCAGTTGCCCACCAAATCCGTCGATCAGCCCTCCCTGGCATACTGAAAAGCAAGCCCTCTATTCTTGTAATAATTGCCTATGGTGTTTTTAAAGATGTTCAATGTGCTGCTACTGACAATGGTTTTTGGCATCTGGTTCCAGTGTTCTATTACCCTGTTGGTGAAGAAAGACTGTCTTAACCTCTCACTTAAGACAATATTTGTGTCGCTTTTACTCTAAAAGCGAACAATATTTTTCATTAGTAGGAGCCAAGGCTTGGACACAGTATTCCAAATGTGGGCTGACATGCACAGTAAAGCTTCCTGATGACTTCCTCACTTATGCATGATACATTCTTATATATTTCCAAAGCATTCTCAGTGCCTTCTTCCTGGATTCTTTCGTCTGTTCTGATGCCCCCAATCTTGTGTTCATAATAACACCAAAGTCCTTCTGCTGAGTCACCGATAAAACTTGGCCACCCCCATCAAATATGAAGCCTTCATATGTTGCTTACCTTATCTTCATATCTTATCTTTGTTTAGCTAAATAAAGAACCAGTTCAATTACTTTGATGCCACTTCTATTCACATTAATTTTAACACGACCATCATCAGCAAACTGGTACTGGAGCAGGACGGCCTTGCCGTCGTTGCCGGCTTCGTCGCCTACAAAATGAGGCGTCAATACATCGCTTGGATGTCCAACGTCTGAAACACCGGAGGCGCTCCTGGCCGTTGTGTCCAGCTCTTGGTTAATCACCATCGGTCGCGGCGCGCGCTGCATGCCACATACGTGGTAGAGGGCGATGCCAAACCAGTTCAATTATGATGTCTGCTTCATCATGGACTCAACCTGCACAGGAGACACCAGCATCGTGAGACCCGGGGTGGGCGTCATTAGTAGCCGGCAGTCGAAGCTAGGCGTGCGGCTAGTTGTGTGAGACGGAGGCTGACTCGAGTTAGTCTGCATGTGCGCATCGGCTGGTTGCGAAAGAACTCTGTTCGGGAGAGCGCAGGGGCGGGCATCTAGGCAGGTCCGCCATCATGTCACCAGGCAGCGATAGGATGTCCACCCTCACACTGCCGGCCATGTGTCACCGTCTCTGCTGTGTGTCGTGTCGTGTCGCTCAGTTCTGCCCTTTGTAACCGTGTTTGTTGTTGCCACCGTGACCAGGGGCGGACTGGCGGCGCCTCGTGTGTTGCTCGTTCTGGCGGCACTTTACATTGGTTTCATGCCGCCCAATCATGCCGTTTTGTTGGAGTGTTTTGCTGCTGCCACTGTGACCACTGACGGTTTGGCGGCGGTCCCTGTGTCGGCCCGTCCTGGCGGCACTTAACTCTGCCGTCGTATCGCCCGGTCCTACTGTCCTGTTAGCGTGTTTTGCTGCTCCAGCTGTGACCAGGGGCAGACAAGCTGCGCCCGTCCTCGCGGCACTTGACACTGCTACCGGCTCTGGTACTGCTATGAAACAGGTGTGGCGTATGCCATTTCATTGTTGCTCATGAAGCCTATGATCATTGATTTGAAAGAACGGTGTGCAAAGTCTCTGCTCCACGAACTTCGATTGTGATCCTTCATTCATGCTCTGAATCTGAAACAGCACATAAGCCGACTAGGTCGACTATGCGGACGTGTAGGAGTGTTTTGGATCATCCAGATCTAGTTCTGAAAGCATTGTTAGGGAATGCCGCCAATACATGCCTGACCGCTTTTAGCACCCCATGTCTGACCGCTTTTCAGTCCATCCGCCGAATGTAACTTCGAATTATAGTGAAATTTTACATACTTTTTTGATGGGTCAACCCCCGCTACCGACTAGCGTGAGTCCACCTTCCCCAATCCATAGGCCTTCCTGTTACCTCCAGGCATTGCGTCTCCCAAATCGTTTTCTGGAAGTTCCACCCATGTTTCTGAGCTGGTACGGAGGTTCACAGATGCCCCCATAAAAGGAATGTCTCCCTCTCACGTGCTCCATATGGTCTTGTCGATCGTAAAAAGAAACGATTGTCCCCTTCCTTGCCTCCTGTATCATGGGCACTGCCGCATATAGAGGGGTTAAAAGGCCTTTTTGATCAATTTATTTTGGCATGCAGCATCATAAGCCCAATGCTAAATTTGATGTACATTAAGGTACTCCACCCCCTTCCCCACCTTATTCCATCATGGCGACGACCACACTTCAGATACGTCCTTACTGCATTTCGCCGCGATAAGATGCTAATTCTCTGCCATATTTGACCTGTCCTACGTTTGTACGTTCTTCCGGTTATAATATGTGTATAAAAGGTATTTGAGATCCCTTCCGGGACTATGACGCTCTAAGTTTTGCACCTGCACCTCTTAAATCCTCATTTTATCCCCCGTACTATGCCTACGCTGCGTATATTCGACAGCGTGTTAGCGGCTCGGTCCGTATTAAGTGGTACCCCAGATGACGTCATATAAGGACCTGCGCAGAAAGCTGCGCAGTAGGGATGACGCCACCTCGTATATATCGCCTTGGAATGTGCCGCATGTAGGCAGGAGATGCCGCACTGGTGAAATATACAACTGGATATGGATGCAACGTTTTGATGACGTCACGAACAGTCACAATAAAACGACTTATTCGCCCATCGGGAAACCGCACGGTTTTGCAGCTTTACGTATGACTCAGGGCAGCGTGAAACCGCCAATAAATCATCGCAGTACCTCCATCACCAGCACCTCTTCCCGTAGATCCAGGGATCATATCCTGGTGGTATTTCCACATGGTAATGCAAAAAACTTCATGAGGGCAGCAAGTAAAGGGGATTGTTGTATCACAATATGCATATGTTATGGCAGCGAGAAACCATCATGAAATCATCGCAGCGGCCCCAGATCATCAGTATCTCTTGAAATGAATTCATAGTTCATACTCTGAAGGTATTTCCACATGGGGATACCAAGAACTGCATGAGGGCAGCAGGTAAAAGAGACTGTTTTATCACATTATGCGTACATTACGGCAACGGGAAACCACCATGAAACCATCACAGCGGCTCCAGATCTTCAGGACATCTTCCAATAGATCCAGGGATCATATTCTAGTGGTATTGACACATGGGGACACCAAGGACTGCATGAGGGCAGCAAGTAAAAGAGACTGTTTTATCACACTATGCATAGGTTACGGCAGCGAGAAACCATCATGAAACCATCGCAGTTGCTCCAGATCATCAGGAATTCTTTCGATGGATCGAGGGATCATATTTTAAAGGTATTTTCACATGTGAATACTACAAACTTCCTCACGGCAGAACATAAAACAGGTTATACCACACTATGCATACGTTGCGGCAGCGATAAACCACTATGAAACCATAGCAACGGCTCCAGATCATCAGTACCTCTTCAAATAGGTTCAGAGATCATATTCTGAAGGTATTTCCACATGGGGATGCCAAGAACTGCATGAGGGCAGCAAGTAAAAGATACTTTTATCACACTATGCATGCGTCACGGCAGCGGGAAACCACCATGAAATCACACCATGGCTCTAGATCATCAGGACATCTTCCGTTAGATGCAGGGATCATATTCTAATGGTATTTACACATGACAATACTAAAAACTGCATGACGGCAGCAAGTAAAAGAGACTTATATCACACTGTGTATGCGTTACGGCAGCGGGAAACCATCATGAAACCATCACAGCGGCTCCAGATCATCAGGACCTCTTCCAATAGGTTCAGATATCATATTCTTAGCGTATTTCCGCATGGAGATGCAAATAACTGCATGAGGGCAGTAACAAAAAGAGACTGTTTTACCAAGTTATGCACACATTACGGCAGCGAGAAACCACCACGAAACCATCGCAGCGGCTCTATATCATCAGGACATCTTCCATTAGATCCAGGGATCATATTCTAATGGTATTTCCACATAAAAAAAAAAAATAATAGGGGGGAAAAAAAAAAAGGTTTTTTTATTATAATATTTTTTTTTTTTGGGGGAAGGGGAAAACAAAAAAAAAACACCCCTGTGCTATATATATAATAATTCTTCTTTTTTTGGGTTTGGGGTTTTTTTTTTGTGTGTTTTTTTTGGGGGGGGTGAGGAATTGTAGGAGGGGAGCAAAAAAAAGAGACTGTTACATCACACTATGTAAAGACATAAAGACATAAAGACATAAAAGATCAGTGCAACTCTGAGCCACAAGGGCCCTTCTTGGTTGCACTCTGTACACTGAACCAGTTGACCACCAAATCTGCCAATCAGCCCTCCCTGTAATACTGAAAAGCAAGCCCTCTATTCTTATAATGATTGTCTATGCTGTTTTTAAAGATGTTCAATGTTCTGCTACTGACGATGTTTTCTGGCAGCTGGTTCCAGTGTTCCACTACCCTGTTGGTGAAGAAAGTTTGCCTTAACCTTGTTCTGCTGTGGTTAATTTTAATTTTGAATTTATGACCTCTAATTGCATCATTTCTGTTAAATTCAAACATTTCCCCAAGGTATCCCCTCTCCAGACCATTGACAAATTTAAAGACCTCGATGAGATCTCCTCTCAGCCTTCTATATCTAAGTGAAAACATATTCAATTTCTTCAATCTTTCCTCATATGCCAGGTTGCTTATGCCATTAACCATTTTTGTAGCCCTCTTTTGTACTCTCTCTAAAAGCCAACAATCTTTTTCATAGCTAGGAGACCAAGCTTGGATGCAGTATTCCAAATGTGGCCTGACGTATGCACAGTAAAGCTTCCTGATCACTTCCTCACTTCTGTATGATACATTCCTATTTATTGCCCCGAGCATTCTCAGTGCCTTCTTCCTGGCTTCCTTGGTCTGTTCTGATGCCCCCAATTTTGTGTTTAGAATAACACCTAAATCCTTCTCCTGTTGAGTCACTGATAGCACTTGGCCACCCATCAAGTATGGAGCCTTCATATGCTGCTTACCTACATGCATGATTTTGCACTTATCAAAGTTAAATTTCATTTGCCATTCTTCGGACCACTTCACAAGTTCGTCTAAGTCTTTTTGCAGCGAGATATGCTCATCCTGACCTGTTATTGCCCTAAAGACCTTCAAATCATCTGCAAATTTCAAAACTTTACTGCTTAGGCCACTTTCAATGTTATTTACAAATATAATGAACAGTAATGGCCCTAGTACTGACCCCTGGGGGACTCCACTAAGAACATTTTGCCATGATGACTTTGTACCATTTAGCATCACTCTTTGCTGTCTATCTGAAAGCCACAACTCTATCCATTTTAAGATGCTACCTGCAATACCATGGGACTGAAGCTGTATCATTAACCGTTTATGGGGTACCTTGTCAAAGGCCTTACTAAAGTCAAGATATGCTACATCAACCTGATTTCCCTGATCAAATTGTTCTGTGGCGAAGTTCAAAAGTCCAAGAGGTTTGTGAGACACGATCGTCCTTTTCTAAATCCATGTTGAGTATCTTGAATCAATCTGCTACCTTCCAGATAACTAACTATTCTATCCTTGATAATTGATTCGAGTACCTTGCAGACTAGGGATGTGAGACTTATTGGCCTATAGTTTTCAACTTTCCCTCTTTCTCCTTTCTTGAAAATAGGAACTACATTTGCCCTTTTCCAATCGGTTGGAATTTCATTATGTGAAACTGATCTACAAAATATTATACTAAGTGGAAATGCCAGTTCCTTTTCAGTTTCCCGCAACACCCTAGCATAAATATCATCAGGTCCTGCTGCCTTATTTGGCTTTATTTTCCTGATATGATTGTAAACAACATCACTACCAATGAAATCAACATCATTTGTCAGATCCCATGTATCTGAACTATGGTGTACGGTCGGCAGATTGGTCATATCTTCCAATGTAAACACTGATTTGAACTGCTTGCTCAGCTCCTCAACCATCTCACTATCCTCACCCAATGTAGTCCCGTTTACTTCCAGTGGACCAATTGTGTTAGAAACTTTACTCAGCTTGTAGAAACTAAAGAACTTTTTACTGTCCCCATTACAGTTTCTAGCTAAATCCAGTTCCTTTGCTCGCTTTGCTGCTCTGGTTTTTTGCTTCACAGTGTCTCTAGCTTTTCGATACGCCTTTAGATTAACGACATTTGAGGCTTCTTTAAAAACTATAAATGCAGTTTCCTTAGCCCTAATTGCTTTTATCACGTCTGGTGTAAGCCATGCTGGCTTTCCTACCCTTCTTTTGCGTCTTTGCTTTTGGGGGACATGTCTAATCTGAGTTTCCTTCAAGTAAGATTTGAACTTTTCCCACATTTCACAGGCATTTAAATTGGAGAATTCTTCTTCCCATCTGATGGCACTTAAAGCCGCTCTCATGCCGTTAAAGTCTGCTTTGTTGAAATTTGGAACCTTTACCAAATTATCCTTGATAGTTTCCCCTACATGTGCCTTGAATCTAACTATGTTATGGTCACTTTTTCCCAGAGTTTCGCCTACAGTCAAGTCTTGAACCAAGTCACTTAAATCCGAGAATACAAGGTCCAAGAATGAACCATGCCTGGTAGGTTCCGATACAAACTGGTGTAAGAACAGGTCCTCTTCAAGGCATTTCCTGAACATTTTGCATGATGGGGAGCCAACACCAGCATTTTCATAACCTTTTAGATTAAAGTCACCGAGAATAAGGCACTTCCTCTTAAAGTTTCTACTGATTTCCTCACAAATCACCTTGTCAAGCTCCAGTTGCTGAGAATGTGGCAGGGTTCCTGATCGGTAGAAAGCTCCTATCCTAAGAGTATTGCTGTTGCCTTTTCCCACAGTGACATCAAGCCAAATGGACTCCACAGACACATTTTTATCCCCACCTGCTACTTTTTGAGAACTGAATAAGCTATTCACATAGAGCATTACACCACCCCCTTTCATTGCTGGACCCTATTGCACGAAAACATATTGTATCCCTGGATCTCATAGTCCTGTAAGTTATCTCCAAAATATCCTTCACTGACCCATGCCTCCGTAATGCAAACAAAATCCGGTTCCTCCTCAGCAACATAACACTTGAACTCATCAAATTTGGAACGGATACTCTGAGCATTAAACATCATACACTTAACAAATGCTCCATAACCACCTTTGGCTTTTTCATATTGAGGAGTTCTTTTATCACTAGATGAACTATAACTCTGTCCCCTTGAGTTGCTGCTGTCCCTATTTGCAGACTTTGAGGTTCTATTGCCTTGGCTTACACTATTGGAATATTCCTGAGTTGGCAATGCAATTTCATCCCTCCCCACCCCATTTCATAGTTTCCCTGAAGGACATGCTCATATACTTTGCGTAACACATGGACCCCCTTCTCAGAAAAATGCAGGCCATCCTTCTGATAGAGGTCCCACGATGCATTAAACCTGCTCCACTCGTCTACAAATGTAAAACCTAGCTCCTGGCAGAGCTTTCCTACCCTGGTGTTAGCTGCCAGTGCCCTAGAGCTCCACTCAGGGGAGGCTCTAGCCCTAGGCAAAATTCCTGTTACAAGCACTCTATTGGTACCCTTCAGGGTGGCCAGAAGGGCCCCTGTACTCCCGCAGAAGCTCCTCGCTCCTAGTATGACCTATGTTATTTACCCCTACATGCACTATGACTGTGTTAAACTGGTGATCACTGGTGACCTGTGCCACCGCAGTTACCAGGTCCTTCACCTTGGCACCAGGCCTGGTGATGCACCTCCTGTCCCTCCTACCTTTACAAAATACCCGCTCTAAATGACGCACACGAGAGTCTCCTATGACCAGCACTGACTCCTTACTACTGCTATCCTGGGGGCAGTCATCTAATGCCTGGAACATATTTGCTGTTACTATGCCTGCCCGCTGGGCCGGTCGGCTACACTTCCTCCCGCTCCTACCACCTGCCACCTGCCACTCACTGACCCTTTCCTTAGGTTCGCGTCTCCAAATCCTCCACCCCCTGACCTCATGCCACTTCCCCTCCTGTGACCTACCAGAACTACCCCTCCTCTGTTCACTATTAACACTATTAACACTCCCCTCTTGAGAGATCCCAGCCACCTCCACAGTAGGGGAAACCTCAGCTACCTGGTGGCCTGCGACCACCTGGGCATATGATGTCCCTGCTACGGATTGACCCCTTGTTGCTTTATCTTGCCTACCCTGTGCAACAAGGGCAGCCTTGAGGTTGGAAACCTCTGCCTTAAGGGTCCTAATTTCTTCCTCTAGTGCCTGCATCCTGGTCGAAACCATCCTAAACGCTGCAGCTTATGCCTAGATTTAGATTCAAATTAACTTGCTAAAAAAAAAAAAAAAAAAAAACCAAAAAAAAAAAAAAATATAATTAAATATAAATAAATACCTCCCTAACTTTTATTAAAAAAATTATGTATGGCAAAAAAAAAAGAAAAAACTATTAAACAATTGTTTTTTTTTTTGTTTTTTTCTTTTTTAAATAAATTAAATAACTAAACAAGATGTCTAATCTAATTGTCTTCCACACAAGTAGACAACTATATAAATATCCCTTTGATATCACTTATGGCTAGACAGAAAAAATGTATGCGTTATGGCAGCGGGAAACTATCATGAAACCATCACAGTGGCTCCAGATCATCAGGACTTTTTTCGATAGATCCAGTGATCATATTTTGAAGGTATTTCCACATGACAATACTAAAAACCATATGACGGCAGCAAGTAAAAGATACTGTTATATCATACTATGCATGCGTTATGGCTGCGGGAAACCACCAAGAAACCATCACAGCGGCTCTATATCATCAGGACATCTTCCATTGGACTCAGGGATCGTATTCTAGTGGTATTTCCACATGGGGATACCAAGAACTGCGTGAGGGCACAATGTAAAAGAGACTGTGTTGTCACAGTATGCACATGCTAGGGCAGCAAGAAACCAACATGAAACCATCGCAATGGCTCCAGATCATCATGGACTCTTCGATTAGATCAAATGATCACATTCTAGTGGTATTTCCACATGGGGATACGAGGAACTGCATGTGGGCAGCAAGTAAAAGAGACTGTTATATCACACTATCTATGCGTTATGGCAGCGGGAAACCACTATGAAACCACCACAGCGGCTCTAAATTATCAGGAAATCTTCCATTATATCCAGGAATCATATTCTAGTGGTATTTCCACATGAGGATGCGATGAACTGCATGAGGGCAGCAAATAAAAGAGACTTTTATCACATTATGCACACATTACGGCTCCGATAGACCAGCAGGAAACCATCGCAGCGGTTCCAGATCATCAGGATATCTTCCATTAGATCCAGGGATCATAATCTAGTGGTATTTCCACATGGGGATGCTAAAAACTGCATGACGGCAGAAAGTAAAACAGAATGTTATATAACATATGCACATGCTAGGGCAGCAAGAAACCAGCATGAAACCACCGCTGCGGCTCAAGATCATCATGACCTCTTCGATTAGATCAAAGGATCATATTCTAGTGGTATTGACACATGGGGATACCAAGAACTGCATGAGGGCAGCAAGTAAAAGGGACTGTTTTATCACACTATGCATACGTTACGGCAGCGATAAGCCATCATGAAACCAGCGCAGTGGCTCCAGATCATCAGGACTTCTTTCGATAGATCCAGTGATCATATTCTGAAGGTATTCTGTAGTGAGCTGGTGCTGAGCTGGCCCCTGCGCCACGCAGGGCCGCCGGCGCCGGTGGCGCCGGTGTCACGTGGCACTCGGCGCGTCACGTGGTCACGTGGTCACTGTCACGTGGTCACGGCCGTCGGCGGTTTCTGCAGCGCGGTCTGTGGTTGGGGCGGCTAGGTCGGCGGCGCGCGGGGGTGACTGCCGGCAGTTGGTCGAGGGGACGCGTGGCCGGTGCTCGTGGCTGGGTCGCCGGACACTGCCAATACACGTCCTTCCCCGTGAAAAAAAAAGAAAAAAAAGTAAGTGCCGAGCACGGGGAAGGACGTGTATTGGCAGTGTCCGGCGACCCAGCCACGAGCACCGGCCACGCGTCCCTCGACCAACTGCCGGCAGTCACCCCGCGCGCAGCCGACCTAGCCGCCCCCAACCACAGACCGCGCTGCAGAAACCGCCGACGGCCGTGACCACGTGACAGTGACCACGTGACCACGTGACGCGCCGAGTGCCACGTGACACCGGCGCCACCGGCGCCGGCGGCCCTGCGTGGCGCAGGGCCAGCTACAGCACCAGCTCACTACACCTCCACCTGATTATCAATAATCATCATCGTCGTCCGGTATACACGATTCACTTGGTACACCGCAGCCATACAATTCGACTGGCGCCCGCCTCACACGCATACTTCGCCGGGGCGCGGCTCGCCAATCCCGCGCGTCCTCAGTGACCACACATTCAGCGCTCGGGTGGTCATACACCGCATCGTCCTCAAAATCCTCCGCCCTGCCCGCGCCGTCTGCGAGGTCTGCACTCAATTCTGCCGCCGCCCACGCATCCGGCGGTGACGGTGGCGGCCGCTCCGCCTCCGGTTCTACCGCCCCACCCGCACTGGGCGACACCTTACGCGGCTGCTCCATCACCTCCTCCGGTGGGGCAAAGTCCCCAGACTCGCTCGCGCTCCCGTCTGGTCCGGCGTCCTCACTCCCGAATCGCCGCCGGACACACCGCACGTGCCACGGGGTACCGTCGACCTCCACCAGCGGTGTCGGGAGCAGCCGCGTCACCACACCTCGCCGCGACACTCCGTGCACCGCGTCGGCTGACCTCGGCGTCGTATCCACACGGTGTCACCGACTTGGAACATCGCGCGCGCACGCTCAGAGCCGTCGTGCGCCACGGGCATCGTCCGGCTGGGCCCCTGCACATCGGCGGCCACCGGCAAGTCCCGGCCAGCGCGTTGAAGAGCCCGGCCGCCGGAGCGCTGGAGGGTCGTACACCGTCGCGAGGCGTAGCATTGTAACGGTGTACCGCTTCACCGATGGTGCAGTCCTGGCGGGCTGCCATCACCTTAATTGTCCGATGATGGCGCTCGACAATGCCGTTACCTCCCGCCTCGTGCACGGCCCGAAAGCGCAGCCGGACCCCCAGCGCGCCGCGAACGCAGCCATCCGACGACCCCGGAATTCTGTCGCGTTGTCCAACAGCAACTCAGCCGGCGCGCCCCGTTCCAGGAAGATGGTTTCCAGCTGGCCCGTGACCTCGGCTGCGTCGGAACGGCGCAGCAGCCGCCACATCCCGTACCGGAAGGACCACAGTCGATCACCGTCAGGTACGACCGGCCCCGGTAGTGGGTAACGTCGATGGCTAGGCGTTCCCACGTCAGCGGCACGCTCAGTGACCCGCGCCGCCAGCGCGCAGGTGCCGGGTCGATGGACTGGCACACATCGCACTGCTGGATCACCGCTCGCACCGCTGACCGGGTGGCACGCGCGTCCTCGCTCCGACGCACATACCAGAGCGTCCGGCGGACCCCCTGGTGCCCGGTGTTCTCGTGCACCTCACGTATCCGGGCGGGGTCGGCGTCTGGTCGCGGGGCCACGGCTGCCGCGACGGCGCCTGGTGGCGCGTCAGTTGATGAGTCCGGCAGTCGAAGCCATTCTTTTGGCACACGGGTGAGTGCGTCCGCCGGGTTGTCCGCGGATTTTACCAGGCGGACCGTCATCTTCAGGCGAAACTCCTCCACTAGCTGTCGAATGACGTCGATCCTCCGGCGGATAAGCATCTCCCCGTGCGCCTTAGTCCGCAGGCGAGAGCGGCCGCTCAGGGCGTCATCGATCCACTTGTGAACCGTGGCCGAGTCGGTACGAAGGTCGATGGTGGTAATCCCCACGCAACCGCCATGTTGACACCGCTGAGCGCCGCGTCCAGCTCGGCCATGTTGATGTGCATGGCCGCCTTCGACTCCGGCCGTAGCCAGCTCGCGTCCTCCACGGCGCCACTGACCGGATCCTCCAGGATGACCCCGGCAGCAAGGGAACTGGCGTCCGTCCACACCACCAACTTGTCCCCCTTCAACTGCCAGGGGCCTCGTGCCGGGTCGGCCCCCTTACCCGCACCGCGACACAGTCGACCTGCTCGCGCAGCCCGGCGTCCATTGTCGGGTCGTCCCAGCCTGTCGTCAGGGCGTTGACGCGCCGCTTTAACCACGCGGCCGCCGGACGCAGCCACCCCACCACCGGCAGGTGGGACACCAGGTGGCCGCACCACGCGAACAACGCTCGACGTGTCAGCACCCCGGGGCGCGGCCACCGGGTTGTCGCGGCGCCAGCACAGTTCTCCGTCTTCCGCGCGCACCCGCAGCCCGAGCAGTCGCGCTCCCTCGGCCGCCCGCTCCGGCGGCTTACAGACCAGACCGTACCGGGCGAAGTGCTCCACGACGTGGTCTGCGCTGACAATGTCCTCGTCTACCAGTAGATCGTCCACGTAGGGCAGCACCCCCGGTTCACCGCGGCATCCTGAGCAGGACGGCCCGCACCACGGCCTTCATGACGAGCGGCGCGACGTTCAGCCCAAAGCCGACGCGAGTCAGGCAATACCTCTGGCCTCGCACCTCCACCGTCTGATACGGCCACAGCCGCCGGTCCAACCGGAGCTGAAGGTACGCCTTCCGCAGGTCCACCACCGCGACGTGAGCGCCGTGCCGTCGCCAGCGGCGAAGCTGGGCAGCACAAACGTCCGCGTCCGCGGTGTGTGCGGTAATGTGGCCATTCAACTCACGGTAGTCCAAGACGGGGCGCACCTTGTCCCGATTCGGCTGCCGGACCGCCATCAGAGGGAGCAGGCCACGGGCCGGGCCATCCACTCGCTCGTCATACGGCTGCAGCCACCCCTCCCGGATCCACAGCTCCAATTCAGCGTCGTACGCCGGCCGAACCGCCGGCGGTACCGCATACTCCGCGACTCGGTTCCGCAGGCTCCGGGACCGTTCCCGTCTGCCCACACCCATGCCACGGTCCATTCGCCCGTCCGCGCGGCGAATCGCGCCGTGAAGTCCGCTGCATCCACGGCCAAGTCCCGACGGTCGACCTCAACTGCCGCCGCACAGACCCGCACGTCTGTCGGTGTCCGCAGGCTGATGCCACCCAGGGCCGTGATGCCCGACATCCCCAGAACCATGTCCACACCCAGCGGGCGGTCTGGCACAACCAGCGCCGCGAGCATCACTCGCCTGCCCTGGTATTCCACCTTGACCGTGACCGACCCACTGCACCGTAACGTTCCCCCGTTCACGGTTCTCATTTCCACCGTCCGTGGCGTCCACCGCCGACAGCAACCTCGGTACACGAGCGTGTCAGTGCATCCGGAGTCCACCAACACGCGTCGCTCGCTGCCGTCCACTTGCATCCGGGCGACCGGAAGTGCGCGATCTACTGATCCGGAGACGGCGCTCGCGCTGACGCGTCCCCCGATGCGTTTGGGCAGGCTGCGGCGAGATGACCCTCCCTCCCGCATGTCCAGCAGCGTCGCGGTAGTCGTGGCCGCCGCGCTTCCTGACGAGACGGCGGGGGCGCGGGCCGCGACGCTGCTGCCGCAGCCAGCACCTCGTGATGGTCATCGCTCAGGATGTCCCGGGCCAAGCGGACGAGACTCGGCAGCGCCATCCGCTGTGCTCGCGTACCTGCCTTTAGCTGGCTCCGTACCGGTGCTGGCAGCCCCGATATGAATTTGGCATCCAGGATGGACTCGGGGAGCTTCTCGTCCGAGACCAGCGCTATGAGGCGGCGCAGGTCCGCCAAGTAGGCGTCCACGGACTCCCCTGGTCGCAGTCCTCGGTCCTGGAAGGCGGCGTACGCGGCGTGCCGGTTTAACGCGAACGCGTCGTATAACGCGTCGCGGACAGCCGCCATGGAGTCCTGCGCCTTGTCGGGTAGCTGCTCCCAGACAGCGAAGGCTGCCCCAGTCAGCCGTTCCGGGATGACGTCCACGAAGTTGACGCCGCGTCGTCGGCACAGTTTCTCTGCCCGCGTAAACCACTCGGCCACATTCACTGTCCCGCTGAACTCGGGTATGTGGCGCGTGTCGAAATTACGCGGGCCTGCCACACCCAGGGTCCCCGACACCTCCGCGAAGTTCACCGATCCACTTGCGCCCGACGTCGCCTCCCGCGGCTCTCCCTCTTCATCCCCGTGCCCCGGCATCGTATTCGCAACGTATGGCCGAAATAGCTTGTAGTTGCCGATTAGAAAGTAAGTGCCGAGCACGGGGAAGGACGTGTATTGGCAGTGTCCGGCGACCCAGCCACGAGCACCGGCCACGCGTCCCTCGACCAACTGCCGGCAGTCACCCCCGCGCGCCGCCGACCTAGCCGCCCCAACCACAGACCGCGCTGCAGAAACCGCCGACGGCCGTGACCACGTGACAGTGACCACGTGACCACGTGACGCGCCGAGTGCCACGTGACACCGGCGCCACGGGCGCCGGCGGCCCTGCGTGGCGCAGGGCCAGCTACAGCACCAGCTCACTACAGTATTTCCACATGGCGATACTCAAAATTGCATGACGGCAGCAGGTAAAACAGAATATTACATAACATTATGCGCATGCTAGGGCAGCAAGAAACCAACATGAAGCCATCGCAATGGCTCCAGATCTTCATGGCCTCTTCGATTAGATCAAAGGATCATATTCTAGTGGTATTTCCACATGACAATCCGAAAAACTGTATGACGGCAGCAAGTAAAAAAGGCTGTTATATCCCACTATGTATGCGTTATGGCAGCAGGAAACCACCAAGAAACCATCACAGCGGCTCTATATCATCAGGACATGTTCCATTATATCCAGGGATCATATTCTAGTGGTATTTCCACATGGGGATACTAAAAACTGTGTGACGGCAGAAAGTAAAACAGAATGTTATATAACATATGCAAATGCTAGGGCAGCAAGAAACCAGCATGAAACCACCGCTGCGGCTCAAGATCATCATGACCTCTTCGATTAGATCAAAGGATCATATTCTAGTGGTATTGACACATGGGGATACCAAGAACTGCATGAGGTCAGCAAGTAAAAGGGACTGTTTTATCACACTATGCATACGTTACGGCAGCGACAAGCCATCATGAAACCAGCGAAGTGGCTCCAGATCATCAGGACTTCTTTCGATAGATCCAGTGATCATATTCTGAAGGTATTTCCACATGGCAATACTCAAAATTGCATGACGGCAGCAAGTAAAACAGAATGTTACATAACATTATGCGCATGCTAGGGCAGCAAGAAACCAATATGAAACCATCGCAATGGCTCCATATCATCATGGCTTCTTCGATTAGATCCAAGGGTCATATCTTGGTGGCATTTCCACATGGGGATACCAAGAGCTGCATGGGGGCAGCAAGTAAAGGGGACTGTTTTATCACACTATGCACACGTTACGGCAGCGAGAAACCACCATGAAACCATCGCAATGGCTTCAGATCATCAGCACCTCTTCCCATAGATCCAGGGATTGGTATTTCCACATAGGGATAAAAAACTGCATGAGGGCAGCAAGTAAAGGAGACTGTTGTACCACAATATGCATACGTTGTGGCAGCGAGAAACCTTCATGAAATCATCGCAGCAACTCCAGATCATCAGTATCTCTTGAGATGAATTCAGAGATCATATTCTAAAGGTATTTCCACATGGGGATTCCAAGAACTGCATGAGGACAGGAAGTAAAAGGGACTGTTATATCACATTATGCATACGGCAGCGAGAACCCGTCATGAAATCATGGCAGCGGGTCCAAATCATCAGGAATTCCTTCATTATATTCTGGCATCACATTCTGGTGGTAGATAGATAGATAGTGACACCAAAACATTTCAAGGATACCAAGAAGTGTACGACGGCAAAAGGAAGGGAAAAGATGTTGCACGATTATGTATAAATGTATATATATACACATATACACGCAAATGCTACTGATTGTTGATAACGGATATCTTTCATCCGGTTGTTTACTTTGAGGTGGTGTTGTTTTCTCAGAGGTGGAGTGAAAAGTCGGTAGTTAGTGATGAACAGCACAATGTATTAATGAAAGACAAAATGCATTGCTGAAGGACGGTGAAGTATTCGGGTTTCCATTGAGCTGGAAGGGGCTGGCTGTCGGTCTGTCTGCCACTCACACCGGGTACAGGGCGCGGAACTCTTGCCAACAGTCATAGTCATGTCAACAGATCAGGCCGTGTGTGCAAAGAGGAAAAATATTACGAAAGCCACCGCATCTTGAGCCGCTACGGTGGTTTCATGCTGGTTTCTTGCTGCCCTAGCATTTGCATATGTTATATAACATTCTGTTTTACTTTCTGGCGTCATGCAGTTTTTAGTATCCCCATGTGGAAATACCACTAGAATATGATCCCTGGATATAATGGAACATGTCCTGATGATATAGAGCCGCTGTGATGGTTTCTTGGTGGTTTCCCGATGCCATAACGCATACATAGTGTGATATAACAGTCTCCTTTACTTGCTGCCGTCATACAGTTTTTAGTATTGTCACGTGGAAATACCACTAGAATATGATCCTTTGATCTAATCGAAGAGGCCATGATGATCTGGAGCCATTGCGATGGTTTCTTGTTGGTTTCTTGCTGCCCTAGCATGTGCATACTGTGACAACACAGTCTCTTTTACATGGTGCCCTCACGCAGTTCTTGGTATCCCCATGTGGAAATACCACTATAATATGATCCCTGGATCTAATGGAAGATGTCCTGATGATATAGAGCCGCTGTGATGGTTTCTTGGTGGTTTCCCGCTGCCATAACGCATACATAGTGTGATATAACAGTCTTTTTTACTTGCTGCCCTCATGCAGTTCCTCGTATCCCCATGTAGAAATACCACTAGAATACGATCCCTGTGTCCAATGGAAGATGTCCTGATGATATAGAGCCGCTGTGATGGTTTCTTGGTGGTTTCCCGCTGCCATAACGCATACACAGTGTGATATAACAGTCTCTTTTACTTGCTGCCCTCATGCAGTTCCTCGTATCCCCATGTGGAGATACCACTAGAATATGATCCCTGAATCCAATGGAAGATGTCCTGATAATATAGAGCCGCTGTGATGGTTTCATGATGGTTTCCCGCTGCCGTAACGCATGCACAGTGTGATATAACAGTCTCTTTTACTTGCTGCCGTCGTGCAGTTTTTAGTATTGTCATGTGTAAATACCATTAGAATATGATCCCTGGATCTAACGGAAGATGTCCTGATGATCTAGAGCCGCTGTGATGGTTTCATGGTGGTTTCCCGCTGCCGTGACGCATGCATAGTATGATAAAAGTCTCTTTTACTTGCTGCCCTCATGCAGTTCTTGGCATCCCAATGTGGAAATACCTTCAGAATATGATCTCTGAACCTATTTGAAGAGGTACTGATGATCTGGAGCCATTGCTATGGTTTCATAGTGGTTTATCGCTGCCGCAACGTATGCATAGTGTGGTATAACCTGTTTTATGTTCTGCCGTGAGGAAGTTTGTAGTATTCACATGTGAAAATACCTTTAAAATATGATCCCTCGATCCATCGAAAGAATTCCTGATGATCTGGAGCAACTGCGATGGTTTCATGATGGTTTCTCGCTGCCGTAACCTATGCATAGTGTGATAAAACAGTCTCTTTTACTTGCTGGCCTCATGCAGTCCTTGGTGTCCCCATGTGTCAATGCCACTAGAATATGATCCCTGGATCTATTGGAAGATGTCCTGAAGATCTGGAGCCGCTGTGATGGTTTCATGGTGGTTTCCCGTTGCCGTAATGTACGCATAATGTGATAAAACAGTCTCTTTTACCTCCTGCCCTCATGCAGTTCTTGGTATCCCCATGTGGAAATACCTTCAGAGTATGAACTATGAATTCATTTCAAGAGATACTGATGATCTGGGGCCGCTGCGATGATTTCATGATGGTTTCTCGCTGCCATAACATATGCATATTGTGATACAACAGTCTCCTTTACTTGCTGCCCTAATGCAGTTTTTTTGCATCACCATGTGGAAATACCACCAGGATATGATCCCTGGATCTATGGGAAGAGGTGCTGGTGATCTGGAGGTACTGCGATTATTTATTGGCGGTTTCACGCTGCCCTGAGTCATACGTAATGCTGCAAAACCGTGCGGCTTCCCGATGGGCGAATAAGTCGTAGTATTGTGACTGTTCGTGACGTCATCAAAACGTTGCATCCATATCCAGTTGTATATTTCAACAGTGCGGCATCTCCTGCCTATATGCGGCACATTCGGTTACATATCTAGTGTAAACAACGGCACGTTGTTGAGGCACGTTGAGGATGTACTGATCTACCTAGGTAGGGTAAAACGCCAAACTCGGGCCACTTTCAGTCTTCAGAAGTGATGTGCCGTGACTTGAACTGGTCGTAGAAAGATAAATTCCCAGACTAGCAACATAAATTAACTCTCCTTAGTCTGTAGGAACTATTTTCTTACCTTGGGAAACGTAACTGCACGTATAGTCAATCAATTTGAAAGAAATCAAAGAATGGCGGGGCAATGCTCTCCCCGAAACCACGCTTCCCTAATTCAGTCCAATATCCAGATGCATGCCCAACTCAGGCTGCTTTGCTATATTCTGAAGCCCAACTCGGGCCACTTGATTAATTTCTAAATACATTTCCTGTTTGTTAAATGATAATCTGAAGAGTGGAAATGAAAAAAAAAAAAACATTTTTCTGATGTTGATTCATTATTTTTTGGGCTGGGGTAGTGGGTGCTGTGGATGAGGGGTGGGGGAAAAAACATCCTTCCAAGGGATGCATTCTCAAGACCAATGTGGCACCTTTGGTGGCTGTAAGAAAAGCTTTGCTGTTACTCAAGTGTGGGAAGGGATGCAGTGACACATTCTGAGGAGGGGCCATGCTACTGCAAGGGGCTGCTTGGTCTAACTCCCCCTCACTGTCTTCCTGGTCATATTCTCACACCCTGTCTTGGGGGTTGATACAACCTGTGCTCCAATCTCTGAACTAAGTGTGATATGAAAACAAGAGGTGTCATCAGAAAGCACATGAGTGGGGCCAGAAAACACCACCAAAATCTACACCCCCCAAAAAATGATATTGCAAGGCCAGGGAGCCTAGTTTTTCATGACTTACATCATGTTGTTAGCTCTTGGGAGTTCATTTTGGGAGATATTTGATTAAAAATTGGAATCAACAAAAGAAGGTGAAATCAATGATGACTGTAACATTTTTTACCCACCAAAAAATAAAATTCCCTTTAATTTAACAATTTTTAGTTTTTGCTTTTCTTTAATTCTGATCTTCCTAACGAGTAGAGCTGACTGAACAATGTTCAAAGATCTAGTGTATTCCTGCTCAATGGGTTTTTCAGTGATTGCACCCTGCACAGTGGAAAAGCCATCTCCTGTCTGTGAGATGGTGGCTGAGTGGTCTCCTGCAAGATGGTGGCTGCATCGGTTCCCAGTAAGGATTCAGCAACGTTCACCAATGAGGCAGCAGCAGGTGTCCCCAATGAGGTGGCAGCAACAGTCCTCAACAAGATGACAGCTGCATCGGTACCCAGTGACGTTTTGGCAACGGTCCCCAATGAGGCAGTGGCAGCAGTCCCCAAAGATGCTGTGTTGTAGGTCGCAGACAAGGCAGCAGGCTGCGACGGTACCAAGTGGGGGCACAGCAAAGGTATATGACTAGACAGTGGGGTACCTGGTAAAGTGACCCAGTAAGATGAAGTGGTAATGGTCTCATCACTTCCTGTCATCATATTATCTTCATTTTCCATCAGAGAAGTTGCTATATATGAAAAATGTATATATTCACCACCATAATGCAATGCTCAATATCTCACAAGCACAGCATTGATGAAAACAGAAAGCTAGCCACATCCTTCCAACAAGTTAGGATGCCATTTTAAAGGGAAAATGTGCCTTATCCAGACTCAGGCCAACCAGCCTGAGTTGTGTGGTGAAAAATTATTGTCCCCCAACTTGAGCCACCATAATAATGTGGCATATCTATGAAACATGCAAACAACCAAGCAGGAATAGTGATTACAAATGTATAAGTAAGTATTTTGCAGCTTTGAATGCACCAGCAATGCCCATCATTAAAAAACTCAGGTTAAAAATGCACTGCAAGAATGCAGTGTTATGTTTGGTCCCAATGAGTCAGAGTCAGGGCCAACCCATAGTAGAATTACCTGACTAGTGTTCCATCCTCTGATTGGTCGTCTGTTACATATCATGTGATTGGCTCAACTTGAGATGACAAGAAAGATCAAATGATGTAATAGTTTCATTTAACATGGCCATCAATGTTTTGGTCTAGGACAAGGAGGTTAGAAAGTGGTGTGGTTAGTGGCGATTGAAGACCCACTCTAAAATCAAAACTAAGCATCGCACGAAAACGAAGGTGTCATAGGAAAGCGCCCAACGAGTAGGGTCTGGGTCCACCCTCCAAAACAATTTTCCCCCAAAAGTGACATCACCAGGGGGCTAGATTTTCACGACTTCATGGCTTACTTCATGTTTTTGACTCTGGGGAGTTCATTCTGGGGATATATGAAAAAACCAAATGTATTTGGAATGAGAAAAGGACAGCGAAATCGACCAGGGCTATAATGTTTTGCCGACCTCCAAAAAAAATTGTTTGAAATTTCAAAATTTTGAATTTTCAAGATTTAAAAAGTTTCATTTTCCAATGGGTAGAGCAGGCCGAGAAACGTTGTTGGAAGTCAACTTGCCCTAATAAAAATGCTTTAGACAGAATCCTGTATTTGAACTGCAATTTGGGAAATACGCAAAATGTATATGTAGTCAAAAACGAAAAAATTAAAAATTCCACTGATACGTTTTGTTGCATCCCTAAAGATAGCAGATGCTGAAAGTTTCATTAAAATATCGCTATCCATTGAAGTGTGACAACTGGTTGAACGTTTTCGGAGGTGACCTCACTTGACCTTGACTAACTCGTTGACCCTAGATGACCTGACATAAAAATTTCAATCAGCATGTCAAATTGATGTGGGAAAAGGTATGCCAAATTTGGGCGCGCTGCTGCGCGCCGTTCGTCCGCTATCCGCGAAAACCCTGAGAGGCGGGGGGGGGGCGGTTGAAGAGACCCCCCCGAGACAGGACGGGTTAATTCTGGACAAATGATGTCAAAAGAATAAAATAGCTGGGCATTTTTAAACATTTTACAGGGACTTCAATCAAGCTCTGTATGCTGATGATATATCCTCCAGTGGCTTCATTATTGGTAAAAGTGCAAATATAAGGTGAGGTTTGGTTTTTCCATGAAGAGCTCTTTCAACCTGCATTGCATTTTATTCTAACTTATGTGGATCGGAAATGGGACTTTCAAGAGCCCTGCCCTGGCAGAGGTGGATTTGGTGGACGGTTTGGCGAGATTGAATAACTCCACACAGCCTCCCCACATTTTAACAATGCTTTTCTCCGTGCGCAGGTTGACACCATGCCATTTTTCATCAGAAAGAAGACGAGCTCGAAAATCCGATCTAAAAAGGACACAAAAAGGGTAAGTTATCCGTGTTGCGATGTATTGCACCCTTGTGATGTATGCCACTTTGAAGATTTCCGTCCCATGTCCATGCCTACTTGGCACCAGGGAAGGAACCAAGAGGAATTCAGGGGCATATCCCCCGGATGAATGTCCACCTCCTGACTAAAAAAGGTGCTGCCAGAAGTGTTGAATTTTCACTTCTCAGTCCTGGAGTTGGAGTGCCAGTCCTTCAGTTCATAAAATCATAGTGTATGATGTCGATAGGCATATCTAATGTAGGGTGTGTAGTTTAAGGAGACAAAATAATAAACTGAGTTACTCTTATATGCAATAGAGGAGTTAGGAGGATACATGGTTTCTTCCGGAGTTTGATTTGATTTTTATCAAGCTTTGGGACCCAAAGTTTTGTCAGTGCATTTTCGCATGCAATGTGTGACAGTCTGGTGGGCCTGGTGACTGTCGTCCTATTGTTTCAGACTGGCCACAATGCTCATATGTTGTGTATGATATGTACATTGTGTTGTGGGCCACATTTAATGTCAAATTCAACATTACATGTATGGATGCTGTATGGTATGATCGGATTGTAAACACAATTATAACATTACCGGACTGTTTCTCTTCCCATAATCAACTGTAATCAGCCCCATTCTCTAAAATATCATTGGGAAAACAGCGAAAAAAATTAGAATGCAATTACTATGATGGATAATAGAGGTTACAGCTGACAAAAAGACATGTACCATTGCTACAGCACCCACTCTAAGTGAAACTGAACCTGAGGTAATAAAAGAGCAATACAACAAAAATGGTTGCGTCTTTGATTTGCCTCTTCGGTGCGGACAGCACCGAAGAGATGGCGGGAACGAAAGGAAGGTAGCGTGACCATCAGCACTAATACCGCAGTAAAATGCAAATATTTCAATGGAAATATGAAGCATAGCCCCAAGGAAGTAGATGAAATGAATATGTGCATTAGTTATTTGCATTTCAGTACAAACGCAAAGAAAAAATTAATCACCACACCGAACTTAAATTTAAAAGGAAACCATTTCCATTAGAACAACGGTGCTCATTTATCTGCTTCGTGCTGCTGTTCGTGTTTTCCGGTTTCTACAGAAGAAGCCAATACCGAAACCAGTGATAGGCCGCTCACATACGGTTGCATACCTCGCTAAGTGAGATCGTCCTTCCGTTCTTTGACAGAGCTTTCGGTTTTAAAGCGTTTATATGGTCGCCAGAGGCCACGTTTTGATCACTCAGTGCTCAAGCGTGATCACAAGTTACAAATATCTATGTCTTAAATTTTCGGACCTGGATATGTCATACATACATGTTAACAGCCTGTTATGCACGACATCATTGTTATGTGGTGATTTCTGAACGCGTCATGTCAGCAGCGGAAGAAGGCAGAGCCGCCGCCAGCCAAGCGCGCCCGACCTGCCGACGATGACGAGGAGATCGACAGTGACGAGCTGGAGGACGAGCCGGCGGCGGCCGAGGTCGAGCCAGAGCCGACCGAGAGCGAGTTGGAGACGGCGCAAGAGAAGCGACTCCGGCTTGCCAAGCTCTACTTGGAAGAGATAGAGAGGCAAGGTCAGTGGTGGCACGTCGTGGTTTGTGGAGAGGGTCGCACCCGGTGAACTCGAAAGTCTGACACAACAGGGAGGAACCCCGTGCGATTCGATTCTCAATCTGCATTGCTTAGGATTATATTAAATTAAATGTTCGGATCTGTGCTGATTGGACTCATGAGCAGGAGCTTGCATCTATGTCATTGGTGTGGCCCGGTGGTGGCTCTGACGTCCCACCTTCCACTGTGTACTATCTGTACCGTGATGACTGTGACACCCTTCCTGTACGACAGAGGCGGGCCGCCGCCGGTGACCTGGGGTGTCTGTACTGTGATGACTGTGACACCCTCTATGTACGACAGAGGCGGGCCGCCGCCGGCGACCCTGAGTGTCTGTACTGTGTTGTGACACCGCTCCTGTGCGGCAGAGGCGGGCCGGACCGCCGCCGATGACCTGGAGCAGGCTGGCCGCTCGGTTGCCGACCGGCTGCGGGACGACGTGCTGGAGCGCGCCGGCCGTCTGCAGCGCGCCGCCGCCGCCGCCTGCGTGGCGCCCAGCGCGGCTGAGGTGCGCCGGCTGCGCTGCCGCCAGCTGCAGCTGCCCGTCACGTGCGCCGTGCTGTCCGCCGATGACCGCCACCTCTACACCGGCTCCAAGGACTGCGCGCTCGTCAAATGTGAGCGCCCGGGCGAAGAGCGATGCGGTGGTGTTTTCATTGCGAAATATCTTGTATTTCGTACACACTCTACATGGTGATTCTTTTACCTCGTTCACTCATCGACTACCTGTCTTTCACGATTTTCAGCCTCGCCATTATGTTGACAAATATTTAGTGTTCGCATAAATAAATTGTGCAGCGGTGGACACATGAGCACCCGGGGACGAGTAGCCTAGGGGTAAGTTGCTCGTCTCACAACCGAAAGGTTGTGGGTTCGAGTTTCACCTGTCGCTACTCTTCACCCGCGACCAATCGGCGTGAGAGATTGGCGACGCTACACGACTCAAAGGTCGATGTGTCGTAAAACCAATAACCAAACAACAGATGAGCACGCTGGCTGAAATTCAGTCACAAGAATATGTACCCTAGGGCGCGAATGCGACGAAAGCGTCCTAAAGCTCAAATAACTAACTAACGAGCATGAGTTTTAATAGTCAGTTTTTGCGTTGTCTGTGAAAGCTGTTCTTTTTTTCGGGGGTGGGTGAGCGAGGGGAGATCAATTTTTGTCGGGCCAACTAATCGATATGTTCTCTTAGCTCAATCATAAAAAAATCATGTTCCTTTACCCTTCTTCCTCTTTCTCCCCTCCGATGCTCATGGAAAAAAATCAGCAACCCACCACAAAAAGCTACCTTGCCTGTCGCTATGCTACCATCAGCTTGAGCCTGCTTCACTAACCTTTCATTCACTATCAAGCATGATATTCCCACCCTAGGCGGATCCTTGATTGCGATACGACGGTTGTTATCTTTTTTTCAGGAGACTAGGATCGGTTGATGGATGTTGACGAACTTGGTGGCATGCTTGGTAACAGTCGCCTGTTGCCGTTCGCAGGGTGTATGGAGACATACAAACGGCTGCAGGTAGTGCCTGGAGGCCGGAAGGGCACAGAGAAGACGCACGTGGGACACACCACACACATCCTCTCCATGTCAATCTCGTCTGACGACAAATACCTGGTGTGTAGAGCCGGAACTTGGTGGGGACTATCGGCCCAGGAGTGCACACGGGGACCGAACTCCTCCCACCAAACAGGAAGGAGTCTCAAAAAGGCAGAATGACATCAAGGATAAACCATTTAGATTCTTCTTCTATTTCCATTTGCCAACTTAAAATGAATTTGGACACGCGGTTGACGCTCGGTCCTTCCGACCAGACGTGGATCGTGCCCGATAACTTGCTGATGCACCAAGCAGGTGTTGTTGTCAGCTCCAGCTCAGCTGGAGTTCCGAGCACCACCAGCTCGGCTCCTAGTCATACAGGGTTGGTGTGTCCGGTTCTTCTGGTGACATGTGATCTGGAAATCACGCTCAGTGGATATGTGGTATTCGGCACTAGGCAACTCAAGGAGTCCCATTTGTCTTTGGACTTCAGTCACCTTCAGGCCAACCTGCCACTCCCCACCTGGTGCAGTCGGCATCGCTGTGATAGATTCTCGGGCTCCTTATTTATGTCGAGAGTCCCTGGTGTATAGTTTGTCATGTTCTTCCTTGCATGGCGACTGCTACAGCGCTAACCCCCCACCCCCCCCTCCCGCCTCACGAGCGACGCTGGCTCCGTTCCCAGCATATTATGTTGGTTTGTGGCGCTTGGACAGCGGTGTGCCACATGTCGATATTGACGGCGGGTTGGCTGGCGCTGCCGGCTTGTGACGCGTCGCGCCGACCGACAGGCGAGCGGCGACGCGTCCCACCTGATCCACCTGTGGCAGCCGGGCTCGCTGAGTCGACTGCACGTATTCCGCGGCCACCGCGGCGCCGTCACTGGGCTGGCGTTCCAGCGCGGCACCCACCAGCTGTTCAGCGGCGCCGCCGACCGCATGGTCAAGGTGTGGAGCGTCGACGACCGCGCCTACATCGAGTCGCTGTGAGTGTACGCCGGCCGTGCCGTCCGGCCGTGCCGGGGCCGGCCGTGTGTCGGTGGTGTAATGGCGCGCGCGCGCACGCATCTGTGTATGTGTCGTGTATGTGCGTGTGCCTGGATAATCTTCTAGGATCATGAATGGGACGGATCTTGCTATAATCAGTGTTGGTATTTTCTTGCAACCAAGCCCATTTTTACTCGTGTTTACCCAGTTTCGAAACTGACATCAAAACTGTTATACCATTGTTACCTGAAACAGTACGGTAAATACTTCGCTCAATCTTTTTCACACGTGTATAAGACATACTTTTGTATGTAAGTATGTCTAGTAGAATGCACGTAACATACACCGTGTACAATACATACAAATAGGCAAAATGAGAACTGAAAATACCATAAAATACCAAATCTGTAAGCGTGGCTCAACTTTTTTGTCCTTTTTTTTTTTGCCAATTCTTCAGTGGCAAAAACTGGATGACGTCGCAAAAAGTTTTTTTTTAGCGGTAAAAAACTCCAAGCATGCATACAGCACAGTGCAATAGAGTGCTAGACCACCCCGGGTTCATCCCTGACGACGGTCTGTGTGACGCGTACCGGCAGATTCGGCCACCAGGACGGCATCACCGGTGTGGATGCGCTCAGCCGACAGCGTGCCGTCACGTGCGGCGGCCGGGACACCACCGTGCGCGTCTGGAAACTGGTGGAGGAGTCTCAGCTCGTCTTCACCGGCCACCGCGACAGCATCGACTGCATCAAGCTCATCAACGAGGAGCACTTCGTGACGGGCGGTCAGGACGGGTGAGTTGCTGCAGTGCTGCTGTGGGGCAGCCGTGACGGACGGTCAGGACGGGTGAGTTGCTGCAGTGCTGGTATGGTGCAGCCGTGACGGACGGCCAGGACAGGTGAGTTGCTGCAGTGCTGGTGTGTGTCAGCAGTGACGGATGGCCAGGACAGGTGAGTTGCTGCAGTGACGGATGACCAGGACGAGCGAATTGCTGTGCTGGGATGGAGTAGTGAGAGTGTGTATACCACTATGCACCGTTACATATTTTTAATGTGCTCGAGTTGTTAGGAGGCTTTACAGAACCAGAGTCGGTGCTCAGTGTAATCTTGTTGCATTGACCCTGAGGCTACCTCCCGACCGTGATATACCAATTATGTTGTACAATTTTGACCGAGAGTTTAGCGTACCCACGTAGCGGGCGCTCCTACCTGGTACCTGC
Source organism: Imbricaverruca yamaguchii (assembly GCA_034440575.1). Lineage (NCBI taxonomy): Eukaryota > Metazoa > Arthropoda > Thecostraca > Neoverrucidae > Imbricaverruca > Imbricaverruca yamaguchii. Next base: position 1,356,274 of record JAOTOL010001637.1, on the reverse strand, counting down.
ATCCCCGACCTTGCCTAGCCAGTTGCCAACTGCTAACTCTCTGCCAAACTCACCAAACTGCCAACTCCCAGCCGGAGGCGTTAATAGCGAGCGCGTGAAGCGACTCGAACCCGTTGTGTTAATACGGGGAGTCCTTTGCAAGCTAGCGCTATATCCATTGGTCCAACCAGGCCGTTTATGTCAGTTATCATGACAGCGCCTTTTGCATCGCGTATGTGGTCTTTCACCTGATGATTTGGCACGGAACTGACCACCCTCCATGTGTTTTTGTTCAGGATGGTGTGCCTGTGGGGCGTGACCAAGAAGAAGCCGCTGTGCTCAGTGCCGCGCGCGCACGGCCTGGACCCGACCAGCCGCCTGCCGCGCTGGGTGTCGGCCGTCTCGGCGCTGCTCAGCTCCGACCTGGTGGCGTCCGGCTCGTGGGACGGCCAGGTGCGGCTGTGGCGCTGCGGCGCCGGCTTCACCACGCTGGCGCCGCTCATGACGCTGCCGGCCGTCGGCTTCGTCAACTCGCTGTCGTTCAGCTACGCCGGCGACCGGCTGGTGGTGGGCCTGGGCCAGGAGCACCGGCTCGGCCGGTGGTGGCGGCTGCCGGCCGCCGCCAACCAGCTGCTGGTGATGCCACTGCGCACTGGCAGCGCTGCGCCGCCCGCCGCCACCCAGCGCCGGCTCGGCGCGTGACACGGGTGATGGTGACGTCACCGTTGGCGCCGCGCTGTGGGACGCTTTCCGTCGGGTGCTCGGGGACTGCCCTGATCGGTCGCCAGACCGGAGGCAGCCCTGCTGAAGCTGGCACCGCTTTGTTCGGGTGGCTGATCTGTTTGGAGAGACACAGCCGGCTGAGGTCTGATGTTTCGTATATGGCCGATCTGTGTGGTCTGCTGCTTCCGGCAAGCACTTCACGGACAAATACACGCTACGTCAGGTGGTGGCTCGATGACCAGAGATATCCGGTTTGGAACAATTGTGAGGGCATCATGACCATTATTTATATTGCCATTAAGACAAAGACAAATACGTATATTCAGGCCGTACACAGTAAACTCGTGGCTATTACAGCCTATTGTCGATTTTTTAAATGTCACCTATATGATCATCATTGTCGATGCGCCCTAAACCCCTCCCCCCCCAAAAAAAAAGATGTCATACGAAGCAGGGCTGTGACAGACAAAGCATATAACAATTCGTCATACCGGCGACACGGAGTTAGCCAGTACGTAAATTGTACTAAGAGGTAAGCAGGAATTAAAAATGTCAGGAAATAAAATGGTCATTAACTGTTGCAATATATATATATATATAAATAAGTTTTTTTTAAATGATTTTTGGTGAAAAGCTTGTTTTGGTGAACTTTGTTCCTTCACATCAGTTGTGGATGTGTGGGGGCGCTCATGCTGCTATCGCTCTTGTATTATTTCCCATAGCCATATTCGGGGACGAGTGGCCTAGGGGTAAGTTGCTTGTCTCACAATCGAAGGGTTGTGGGTTCGAGTCTAACCTGTCGCTACTCTTCGCCCGCGACCAATCGGCGAGAGAGATTGGCGACGCTACATGACTTAACGGTCGATGTGTCGTAAACCAATAACCAACCAACCAACCAACCATGGCCATATTCTATCTGGCGGACTATTAACAAGATCGGTTTTTTGGTGCATTTTCAATGGAAACATACTGCGAAGACAGGAGGATAGCTACGTCGCCCATTTTCCGTATGGCTGCCTTTATTTCGTAGCCAGCGAACCTAATCATGTATACGGAGAGGGTGGATAAATGCATAGAGAAGATTGGTGGGCGGAGATCGGAGGGGGGAGTGGGGTCGTACGTACGTATGGTAAAAGGCTATATGTACAATGAAGGGCTATATGTAAAAATTGGAATTATTGGTGAGGTTCAGCTAGCATCTAAAACGCCGTAGACTCGACACTAATATTGCAATATCCAAGGTCCATGTGCCGCATAGGAAATCGACGCCAATGGATTGACTTTATCTAGGCGAGAGTGAACAGATGAGGTGTGGCACCGTCCGCGCGACACCAATTGGGTTTGTGCAGAGGCGATGGGGATATGTACCCCCTCTCATAGGTGGCGACCCTCCGACCGGGAAAAGACGCCCCTCCGGGTTGCCTCGGGTCCACACCACTGGAACATTTCAGCCGTCGGTATTCTTTCGGTATGCTCAAGTGTCCCCGTCGAATTCTTCAGCCAGAGGTGCTCCTACATGGGTACATTCGCAGGGGCGCCCCTCCACTCCGTCATGTCCCCAATGGTAGTTCCTGGATACGCCCTTGGCTTCGTGTGAGCTTAAGTGATGGAGATGCCAGAAACAGTGATGAAAAAGTTACATTTAAGGAGCTTACATGCCACAATTGGAATAGATGCAACCGGTGTCATTGTTGCTTCCTGAAAAAAAACGTCAGAGGGAAGATTCAGGCATCAGAAACTTTTTTTTTTCAGCCTTCTTCAGCCCTTCATGTTGGGAAAATGGTAAGGAATATGGTAGCATTATAGCGCTTGGGGATCTTGGCGGGTGTTTGTTTTGGTTCTTTACATATTTCTGGCGCATTCGTTGCTTCTGTTTATTGTTGCGCTCGAATGTTTGATGGTTCGTTTTTCGACTATTTACTATACTAAAGTCATATAGGTAAAAGTCATATAGGTCATATAGGACAGTCATATAGGTAAAAGTGTTGGTATTGGCTTCGTAGGCACATATTTATTAGCTGGTCACCTACCAAGACGGTAGATAACAGGGATAGAAGGTACGTGCATATTGCCTACTTACCAAATATTTACGCCATTGTCTTGCCTGTTGCTGAGTGGTTGAGTGACATTGCAGTTTGTGGTAATCATGAGACAACTTTTGCCCCGGTTTAACCGCCATGAAGCATGCAAAAGGGTTGGGTTTGTTTATGTCAGGTTAGATTAGCTAGAGTTTTCTTGTTAGTTAAAAAATGAAATAGTTGCTTACTTAAAAAAAACAGTTAAGTCTTAGCTTGGGTTTGTTTTTATTTGAAAGTTGTTCAGAAATTTCCCATTGAACAATTTGCTTTCTTGCATGGGGTTAGGTTAGGAAAAATGCTTTTTTTTCTTCTTATTTTGGACATTATATTTTATGCTAGGTAGGAAGGTATGTACCTACCTACCTACCTATATGATTTACAAAACTCAAAGCCACTTTTTGGGTGTTACCTCCAAACTTATAAGTATGCATTTTCAGAGAAAATTAGTGATCATGTTGCAATACACCATATTAAAAATTAAAATTAAAAATAATTAAATTTTGCCTTGATAATAATGCTGATATGAGGGGCTGCATGATGTTCAGCCCATTTATGGACATTGCATCAGAAAAAAAATATGAGAAAAAATCACCTTGAGCTACAAATTTACCCAGTTAATTTTCCTAACAGGATGCCTAATAAGATTCATTTGGATTCATAATTCACTCTGGATTCATACTAGATAGAATGGGCTCCACATGTATTCTGACACAAACATGCAGAAGGAACAAAAATACCACTAAAAAACTAATACAAGATTGAATAAAACATCCACCAAACTTGTTATTCTACTTACAATTACCAAATAAACTAGCCACTTTGCACAGTCAAGCACACAGACAACACCAGAGCACACCACACTACACCACAATCAGAGGAAATGGAGATGACAACAAGCCAAACCTTGTACCTGCACACTGCACAATGGCCTTCATCCACTACAAATTCTGCTGATGTGTCTCCAGAAACATGCTTTCGAGCCACCCTATAGTGGGAAGAAACTGACCATTTTAAGAGACGACTTCCAGCGTCCCGGAGGCAGCGGATCGAAATTTGCTTCATTGGAATTTTCTGTTCTGAAAACTGTCTTTCAACCTATCAATTCAAGGTATTTTTAAACAACATAACCATTGGCAACTTGAACACATGTTTAACAGTGCCATACTGCAAACACAAGACCTTGACTGATCCTTTGCCTTCTGACCATTGCATGCAAGGTGTTGGTGCCCGGTCTGTATCACTCAGGGAATTGGCTGCATATGTGGGTAGGTGTGCGTTCTGAGCTGAGGGGGAAGCATGAATTATTTGTGTTTGTTTTTCATTTGGCTAGCCTTGTACTGAGACCAACAGTGAAAGGAAAGCGCATTGCTCCTGTGAGTTACGAGAGACAAAGCTGAGCTGATCATCACAACTCCTTGTCTTGCGGTGCCATCCATTGTTCACTTTGTTTCTATGTTTTGATGTGACCAAAAATGATGATGTGTATTACTTATGCATATTACGTAGGTACTGACTAGGTACACATGATTTTCCTGTCAGTTACCGGCAAATATATTCCATGCATGAAAAATATGTCCATGAAAATGTACTCTGGAGGAAATCTGTTTGCACTCCAACTCCAAACCCAGAAAGTAAGTTTCCCATCCTGCATATAGGTACCTGGTAACAATATCATTATGCTTTAGACTACTCACAAGAAAAGTTATACACACTGCCCGAATGAAGCAGGCAAAGGGTTTAGGCTGGCTATGTTTAGGTTATGCAGGGCTGGTTAGGTGTTTTTAATGGGATTGATCCTCAATTGGTTTAAAAACAAAATTGATCTTTTATGCTATTTTATTACAATATAATCATAGATTATGCTAGGTTTATTTATTTAACAAATAATTTGACAATAATACATTCTATGATTTTTTCTTTAATAATTTTATGTACATCATTCTCCATCTATTGGGTGGACTGATTATGCTAGGTTATGCTGCACTTTTTCCTTTTCTCACATCATTTTGTGCTCAGTCAAATACCCCTTTTTGTGTTTTTTGCCTGCCAACTCCCTTGCTGTTATCACTCTTGTTGTTTAATTGTTTTTGTTCACTGTTATTCACTGTTCACTGTCAGTTGTCCCTTATTGTCGTCTCCCTTGCACTTCCTCATTGCTGTGATGCATATTTTATGTAGGTAGCTCCTAATAACCACAATGTTGTGTATTTTTTATTTATAAAATATACAACGAAGTCATTTGCTGGCCATGCATTGTCAAAATTATATTGACATTTGTCACATATTTTGAACTGAATTACACTCATATCTCTGGACACTGTATGACCAAAGCATTTGATGTGCCCCTGGGCCCAAATATCCAACAAACTACTGTGAATTTACACTGCTAATTTTTCCACTAGGAACTTGGCAGAAAAATACCAGAATCTGGATGAGATAGCAGTGTTGGAGCAGAGTGGCCAGGGACCTTTGCAGATTGGAGTGTAATGAAGCATCAGTCAGCATTGTGCAAATGTATTGGTGCTGGTGCACAGCATCAAGGTACCTGTCATATGTTTCAGGCAGGTAGACACCCAAACCTCATATACATTTTATGACACTGACATCAGAGGCCCTGACAATTCATGCCAACTACATCATGCACCATGTGTCAACCAATGTGTAGCAACTCCTGCCTTGAACAGTGAATAAATGCTGGATCAAGCAGTTAGTTTACATTTAAATTTTTCTGCCCATGGCATCTTTCCAAATTGTGACTTAATTGGTCAGGATTTTGCAGAATTTCATATTGAATGACATGAGCAGTTGGCTGCTGCAGCCTGTGTCCAAATTGCTTTTCAGTGTAGTTTGGAAGCTACTAGTGCTTGCAGAATACAATTTTTATGTAAGAGTAGGATGCATATACTTTCTGTGTTGTGATAGAATGTATGACCTTTTCAATTTAAATACCAGACAATATACCAACAGACATAGCAGAAGAATGTATGCAACTGGAAAACAATGACAGTGCATATCAACAAGGACCACCCATATTGTAGGGTAATTCTTCAGTCATATCACAGGATCACCCATCCCAAGATCAACAATCCCACAGCTTCTGGTCTTCAGTCTGAATGAAGCCTCCTGTCATCATTAGAGGTTCAGCTGTCTAGACCTAACTGGCATATGCATATTTATTTTAAAAAACTACAAGTTCTTGTACAAAGCATGGAAACTAGGCTTTCATATTTCCTATATTTTCTAGGCATGATGAACAAACAATACAAATACTGCTTTGAACAGACAGTACAAATACCTATCTTTCATGCTAATTTCTAGCAATATTTGTGTAGCATACTTTTCTGTTGTTTTTAACTAAACTGCAGCAAAGGAAAGGGATGTGACCAGACACCTGTATAATAATGGGTTTCATCATGTTGCAGGCATTTTATTTTTAACATTTAATTAAAATCTGCCACCCTTATGCTATCATTTAAGGAATATGTTCTGCTCTCACATCCTGGTATAAAATTCATACTAGCCTGTGCAATCCGCAAACCATAGTTAAAAAAAAATATTTAGATTATCTCCTTTGTGGATGAGTAGCAGAATACTTGCCTACTGAGCAACAACACACATGCTGTTGAATTTGCCTGTTCTGCTGCAACAAATAATCATCATGTACACACAGCAATGGTGTCTGAGCTACAGCAAGCAACCACGTGATGGTGATGTGCCCACAGCGGGCACTTGACTGGTGATGGCTCCTGTCTAGGCTCCTGGATTCACCTCTGGTGCCCAGCTTGTCTTTGTTCAGTCTCTGAGTGGACACTAGGTACCAACCACCAAATCCAATAGGAAATAAATGGCATCTTCAGGAGAGACCATTCAGTTTCCATGCCTGTATCTGGCACTGCTCCAATACCCAGATGCATCCAGGTTGCTGAGGTGAAACATTGTCAATGTAAATATAGATCAGGCATGAGAAGTAGTAGGTAATTGAAGCACATAGAAAATAAGGAGTTGTGGTAATGCACAACTTGTCTTCCTATGGATAGTTGTGCTTCAAAATGATTTAGAAGACAAAAGGTATTATCATAATTTTGTCTTTAAAGTGCACACAGAATGGCGCATTCGTGCCAAAGTGAATGGCAATGTGGAGTTCGCAAGTTTTATCCTGGAAGAAGGAAATAATAATAATAAGAAGTATCCTGATTTGACATTAATTATATCCCACCTTTTATATTTTGGGGCATTGCACCTAGCTCGCCTTAAACACTACGGAAGGCTGGAGGCTGAAGTGCTTGCATGAAAATCCCAAAAGGCTGCTTATGAAGACCTGAATACTGGATGCATGTTGCATTTTGTGCCGAGTGCTGTATGCGCAGTAGGATGGATATGTCAGAAGCAGCAGCATATTTATAACAAGATAGTCTGTGCATATTGTGGCGTGCACCAAACGCGGGAGAATATATAGTCGATGTGCTATAGTCATTGGACCGTCCGTTTGCTCGTGCTAACTATTATTGTTTGGTCACCATTTTTACGTTGTTCTGCTTAAATGTTGGATGGATTGATATCTATTTCTGTATTTGTATTTCAGGTATGATATCCCCTGAGGAGATGGAGTTTCTGGCAGAGAGTGGTCAGCTCACCATCATCCCGAACTTCCAGCAGGATCAGCTTTTCTTGATTGGCGGCGACGTCGGCCCCTTCCGGCCGGCCATGCCCTTGTCCGTGCCCGTCTGGCTGGCCATCAACCTCCGGCAGCGCAGCAAGTGTCGCATTATCCCGCCGGACTGGATGGACGTCACCAGACTGCAGGTGCCACAAGCGCAACCAGATATTGTGAAGTTCATGTTCTGCGTACCCGTGCCGAGTTCAGAACGCCGGCCATCCCCCAGAAGTGGGAGGTGAACCAGTTGTTTTCTTCTCAATTCGCCTGCGTTAGCCCAGGCCACTACGTCCTTTTTGTGAAAACAATGCGCAAGAGAGCATTTTTGTCCACTGGAATGTTAGTATATACCGTCCACGTTGCCATGGGTATCAATACCACAATTGTTCTCATAACTTTATGTAGTTTGATTTTCATTCAGTATTTTATGACTGTCCCATCCATAGATAGATTGTCATGGTGACACCGAGGTGCTAAGTGGTCTCTGTATAATTATTCGAAAAAAGTAGTTGTTTTTACGATGTTTTCAACAGTATTGTGAACAACACGCTGGTTGCTGGAAGGAGCGGAGCGTTGACGCGGGACCCTCAAGGCTGCGTAGCTACGCGTTAATGATTGCTGTTGACTCTGTGATTCCAAATAATTATGGTAACAAGCTCTGACAATAATTGGGTGTGGATTATCGGAGCCGTGTATCTCCAGCGTCCACATATATTTGGTTCTGCGCAATTATGGTCGCTGCACGGCCATGAACGTAGCTATGGACCTGAGAAGGCATGTGTCCGGCTGCAGGAAAAGAGGGAGGAAGAGCAGAACTCTGCATACTTCACAGCCATGCCATGTGAAAACTATATGGAGGTGACCCAGCTCATCATTGATGTGGCCCCAGGCGATGTGCCACATGCGGATGAGATTCGCACCATCATCAAGGTACGCACGCCACTGGTAGCCGTCTTAATGCGAAGCGTCGTGGCGCTGCAATTGCCAGTCTGCATTTGATTCAGCGTGGGGTGTATGCGTTATGTACTTTAGCATTGATGAAAACTGCTGTTTGGTGTGGTGATCAGTCGTGTTCTACTCGTTGTAGGAGATGCAGGTGTTGGTGCTATGTGAAGAAGAGTATACCTCTTGGATCGATCTCCTCACTCCCAAATGCACCACGAAAGCACGATTCCCACTACCATGGGACCGGAAAAAAGTTCGTCGGGCAGACCGGTATTTTTTTACATTTTATGGTGACAGTTCTGATCCGTCCGACGAGCATTTGTCCGGCTGCGGTGTGAGCCGGGTACCGCGTGTTTACTGTCATGCTACCGCCGGGGTCCGGTCCCATCCCTAGACCATCAGTCCGTCCAGGCCTAGGTTGAGTCGCGCTGTGCATGTCCGTCCGTTTTCGTCGTTCGTTGGCCGCCGACTTGGGCAGTTTCGGAGCATGCGCATGCTGTGACGCAATCATTCATTCCGTGTGTCTGGCGTGTCACGAGAATATGACGAGCGTCGTCACAGCACGAAGTTCCATCCTTGTATTCGTCGTAAATATATATATATGGATATTTTCAGGTGTGTCGGTGTTTTTAAATGAACAGGTCGCCATGTTTATTCATGACTGTTCTAAAATTGAAGTGCTATTTTCGGGGGAGGGGTTCACTCAACTTTGTTGTCAGCCATTAAGATTGGCGTGATATAGATGCATTTCCAACATCCAGCGTAAACAAATAGCCCATTAGTATGAGTTCATCCGTCAGTTCTCATCGGTGATTTTCTAGCCATATTTGGAAAACAATTGGAAACGAAAGGTTTCCATTTTAGTAAGAAGCGTAGACACGATGACTTCGGTAACGAATGAGTAGTGCGCATGGGCTCTAGACGTCACAGACCGGCAGCTTTGGCGGGTCTGCCTCACTTGCCAGTCGCTGGCGGAGAAGCTTGGCGAATACAAGTCCATTCAGTTCATCTGAACGAACATTTTCTGGTTTCGTTGACCGTGCATGCCGGGCTGAAGATGAGCCCGACGTTGACCCTTGTGTCCCCTTTCCAGGACATTTGGGACATACGCGTGGCGAAGCTGCGCTCTTCCCTCGACGCCTTCCTCAAGTCTGACTCGTCATACGCCAAGCTGGACCACCTGACGCTGATGGAGCTCAGCACTGTGCGTCCTTTCCTCAACCACTCGTTAGACCAACTGTACCGGATCAAGAAGGTGAGTGAATGGAAGGTGGAAGGTGGAGATTGGAACGCAACCACTATCAGAAAAAAATGTCAGTGCATGTGGAGGCTTGTTAGCGATGACGTTCTGATGTTTTGCTTAAGACAGTTCATATTACGTATGAAATACCTGTGTCCGAATGTGCCAAATCATGACTGATTGTGCAGACTTCACTTGATTGTGATGCCTTGCATAAAGTGCTGATATTGCAATTGAGTTCATGCATGCCTGAAAATATCGAATTACATGATTATGTTCATACTAGGATACCGTGAGCTGTGTATCAAAGCTAGTTGGTCATTTGGGCTTCAGGGCGCATCGACTACTATGGTCTTAGTGCGCCCATGTAGTCGAGTAATCTGGCTGCTTTTGGTATGAAGTTTGTTATGATTATGGTCCTCTTTCATATAATCTCTCCTACCTGTATAAATACATCCTGAGAGCAGTTGTGCATATGGGAGCCAACTGCAGTGTGACTCGAAGTTTGGAAATTAGAACAACAAGCAAGCTTTGTGTTGGGAGATTACAGGGAAGATGTAGACTGGAGGGACAAGAAACCCCCGAAGGGGAAATGTCAGACAGTGTGGAATTTCCATATTTTTTTTCTTGGTAGTGGAGTATAAAATTTTGAGCTGGTGTACAAAAATAGATATGCACTTTCTGAAAATTAAACTTGTTTTAGTGGGACTGAAAACCAATGTTCTTACCCTGGCAGAGATGGCGGGCACCTTGAGGAATCGATGGGCGCAATATGACCAGAGTATTCGAAGCGCCCGAAAGCCCAAATAACTAACTAACCTTGAGGAATCGAAACCTCGTACCGCTGAAAAATTCCGAGCCAAGGCACAACACCACTTATGCAGTTAACATCCAGCACCATCCTCTGCACCGGGCAAATGTCGCGATTGATGGAAAATAGAGCTGGTCGGATTCGCTTACCCAAGCGACGATCTACGGCGATCTCCGAGCCGGCAAACAGGAGATGGGTCTGAGTAAGATTGGAACAGGTATTACGGATCCTGCACTGACACTGATGAATGCCAACTTCAGTTATATTTCAAGGTGTATGATGTATCTTCGCACACACTTCCCCCCAAAATTAAGTCATTCATAAGTTTACAAATGGCATTGGTTTCTTGGTGTCATCGCGTCGGAGAATTTTCTTGCTCTGGGGCCACTGAGGAAATTCTAAGTAACTTTTTGCATTGAATTGGTTATTGTGTCTTAAAAAAGTTATTTTCAACAAAATGACCTTTGATTGCACATTGAAAGCACCTTAATGGTCAAACGAGGCTTGAAATATTTACTCTGGCGATACCAAGTACCCCCAGATTTGCCAACTAGGGTTTTCTGGTATTTCTTGGCGAACACTCCAGCACAAATATGATAAATATTGAATGTTCATTGAGTAATATCAATATATAATATGTAATAATAAATATTGATAAATATTGAATAAATATTGAATTTACCTTTAATTAATTATTGACAATATTAACACAAATATAGTGTCTTCTCACATGACGTCACATGCAGCCATTTGTGGGGAGACGTTTTTAGCTCAACACCGACAAACGTCCTACCGCCTTTCGAAGTTGTATTGTGGTCGTTGACGTTGACGAGTTGGTGCATAGGGACTGCTGAAACTGCTAGTTGTTTTCAAGTATGGACTTTGAGTGGTAGCACTCGACCAAATAACGTTGCTCTTCCTTTTTTCTTCTGGAGTACAAAATATTTAATTTAATTTAGTCACAATTTATTTATTTATTTATTTAACAATACATGCCCTCCACGTGCAGTGGCTATTACGGACAGTCTGGGTCACAGATATTTACAAAGAAAGGATAGATTTGTGGTCAGCAGTGGGAGCAGATGCGCAACAAACATTCGTACACCAACATAATACAATACCCATATCACTCTCTGCACAACACACACCGTGCTTGCAACACTAGCTATAAACGAGTGGTTTGTAGAAGTGATAGGAAAGCGATCTGCCACCCTTGACGCCGCGCCTGCCCCGGCGTGTGTTCTTGGTGGGCGTTGTCACGGCGACGGCGACGCTCCCCTCGTCTGGTTTCTCGCTTGGGAGGGGTGGCAACTGGCGGGGGCGTCCAAGGTCGAGGTTTTGATGACGTCACAGTGATGCGGGCGCTCGACGTCGCAGCCCTGTTCGGCTGCGCGCGCTGCTGATGGGGGACGTGATGGTATTTGGCCAAGGCGATGGTTAGCAGATCCGTATGTATGGTAGAGCTGAAGATGGAAACCTGGTAGAGCTGAAGCTAGACGATAGGGGTAGACGGTCACTGTTGTTGAAGATACAGGAATTCCGAGCGGCACCAAGTCGTCAGTCAGTGAGATAACTTCCTTCCCAGCCGCAGTGTAGGAAAGAAGACGGGCAGTAGCTGATGCTTCATGGAAGGGAAGTCACTATGGAGAAAGGCGCTGTCGCTTCTGCACTCACTCAGTTTTTCCGGCGTCCAGTCACTGCTGTGTAAAATCGTAAAGGAATAACCAGCAGAAAAGTCCACTGAGTCCAGTCACTTAGCACACGTGTAACACACAATCCTGGAGTACAAAATGTATTGGTATGCATGACACCAACAAAGGCCAGTTTTTCCAACATTGATGTCAGACCAATTTTGTTTAAAAGGAAAAGGAATAGTTCAAGTTGTTTGGGGGGCTTTGTAGAATCGAAGTCAATGATAGCGCAAGCTCGTTTCAATAACCCTGAACTCTCTTCCCGAGGGAGATACTAGTTTTATATAGTACAATTCTGAATGCGAGTGTCGCGTACCCATATAGCGGACACGGTCGCGTGGTGCCAGCGCCCTCGACCTCGCATAGCCAGTTGCCAACTGGTCATCCCACCTGGAGGCGTTAACAGCGAGCGTTTGGAGCGACTCGAACCTGTTATGCCAAGACGGGGATACATTTTCCGGTCAGCGATCTATCCACTGAGCTAACCAGGGAACAGTTCGCAGAAATATAAAACAATCTGAAATAGTTATATGCCATTAAACAGGATGACTCGGATGATCTCATATCAAGTACCCTTTTCATTCGGCGTTGGTTGTTCTGCTAACAGAGGACATCCTCTGTAGCTGAGTGCCCACGCATGTGTGCTCTTGAGATATTGTTGATATGTCGATCTCTAATTTGTGCAATGGCTGGCAGGAAGGACCTGAGGACTTATGCTGATTTGCATTACCCATTTAAAGTCCACAAGGGACACATGCTTTGTGAGAATGCTAGGATATACGCCAACATAAAACGAATAATGAGTCAGATCTGTGTTCCAATGGAACTCCATTTCTGTACGTTGTCACTGCTCCTTTGCTATCTGCATTCATGACGATACTGCATGTGAACTGGTGTGGTATTAGGAGGCCCGAGTTCATGAACGAGACAATAAACTTATAAAAGAAATAAAGTAAATTTCACCACATCGTGGAACTAGGTAGATATGCATTAAATGCATGGGCCCAAATATCCAATGCTTAGGAAGGTAATTTTGTTGTGAATAGCATGCAACTCCTTGGATGCAATGGTCCTTAAGCCCCGTTGTGTCTATGTTTCGAACTTTCCCCTGTGTGTCCGCAACCGGCTACATCATCAGTGAAAGGATCGCTAAAGTCAACTGGATTAGAGCACACTTCTCGCTGGCGAAGTGAGTTGCTTTGTTGTTGAAAGGTGATTAAATTGGTGCTATGTATATCTGTATATAATTAAATTGTATGTACATATGCATATAGGTGTATAGTTCGAGCCTGAACTGTTTTTTTCCCACTGATCTTGTGCCTTTTTGACAGGACACATATCGAAGTCTGACCTTGGATAGAAGCGGTGTGTCGGGACGTCAGCAGACGTGACTCATGCTGAGTTGCGTTGTTTCGAGCTGAGGATGTGTTGTGCTGTGTCGCACTGGTGCTGCGGTGTGTTTCTTCACGCTGGATCTACCCTGCCCCGCACTGTAGCCGCGTTACGTCGTGTTGTAGCGAAGCTGCGCTGCCTTGTGTCGCACCGCAGCGATGTGGCGTGTTCCGACGTGAACTGCGAGGATCCGTGCCATTGGTCGGCGCGTGCTGTCGCTGGCTGGCGCTATCTGACAGCGGCAGTGTTGGCGGCGGCTGTGGCGGGCCAGGTCGGCTGTCGCGAGCCTGCGAGTCGCGGCGTCTGTCGCGTGCTGTGGCGGGCCGGGTCGGCTCTCGCGTGCTGTGTCGCGGTGGCTATCGCGTGCTGTGGCGGGCCGGGTCGGCTCTCGCGTGCCTGCGAGTCGCGGCGGCTGTCGCGGCGTCTGTCGCGTGCTGTGGCGGGCCGGTCTCGCGTGCTGTGTCGCGGTGGCTATCGCGTGCTGTGGCGGGCCGGGTCGGCTCTGCGTGCTGTCGGGTGGCTATCGCGTGCTGTGGCGGGCCGGTGGTCGCGTGCTGCGGCGGCCGTGCGTGTGTGGCGGGGGTGGCTCCCGCCCCCGCGAGTCGCGCGTGGTCGGGTCGGCTCTCGCGTGCTGTGTCGCGGTGGCTATCGCGTGCTGTGGCGGGCCGGGTCGGCTCTCGCGTGCTGTGTCGTGGCGGCTGTCACGTGCTGTGGCGGGCCAGGACGGCTGTCGCGAGCCTACGAGTCGCGGCGGCTGTCGCAGCGGCCGTCGCGTGCTGTGCGGGGTGACTGCGGTGTAACGAGCGCTGTGATAATCGGTTTCGTCGCCGTTGGCCGATCAACTCTGCTTGTCCGCAGCCCGACACGACCATATAGTTCCGCTTCAGCAGCTACGTCCATTTCTTCCTATGATTAATTATTTAATTGTGTAAAGTGCAGTGCCGAGAAATAGATGGCGTATTTTATCACTCGCTACATCAGTAAGATGCATTAGTAAGACGCCCGGTTCAAGACGAGCGATAACTGTGTGACTGACTATCTACATAGGTCATAATATCGTGGCTGGTTTTTAGGCGTCACTAGCATGGCTAAGCAGAACGAAACGAAGTGGACCCACAATAAACCATAAGCGTTTATTTTTTCTCATTCCCCTTCGACAAAACTTACCTGCTTCGCATTTCTAACAACCGTTTGCAGCGTTTTGCCCTATAGGCAAGTTAGTTTCTCAATAGTCTTAGGAAAGAAATTGTCACCACGCTCAATGAAGAAGCCATTATATCTAAGTAATGTTGGGTCATTCAGAACCCCACCGATCGTTAGCCTGCTGGTATGTACTGGCAAAGCACCGCCGAGGTTAGGACGTACCTGGCCCACGATATACATATGCATGGATGGATTCAGATTTGACTCGGGAACGGGGCAAGATTGGCATTGTCGTTGCTACTGATAATTTCTAGTCAGGAAATGCACCTATAAATTTAACAACGGACCCAATTCCCAACATCAGCTTGCCTTGTAAATACATTAAACAGCTAATGTGTCGCCGATGAAATTGCTTAAATTTTAGAGGGCTTCCATCAACGTACCTCGTTTTTATCGATGATTGTTTGTTCTGTACATTTTTAATGACTTGTAATTCTGAAGTACAGCTTATTTACCCCACTCAAGGAATGCTTTACAGCCTGTGATAATTCGGTGAGAGTCGAGGCGGTTGCGATACGTCAGTGCTACTTCGTTCGTCGCCTCGGCCGGCATGGACCCACGGAAAGTCTTGTGACAATAGTGCTAAGGCCGTGTTTACTGTTAGCACGGCGCGGAATTAAACTTGACAACTCCTGCCGGCGTGATTTGGCGTGGCGGCGACGGCACATGTTCAGTGTATGGAAAACCGACAATAATTGGTTTCATTTCCCTCGTTCCAGCACACGATAGGCGCATACCTGTTGGGTTTGATGCAGTGGCCTTTCGGGCTTGCTCGCCTCCGTCCTGCAGACTAAACGTAATCGCACAGTGGAACCGATAAGAGAATGCATGGAGTTGGTAAAGGACAGGAAGCTTAGCAGGGGAGGGTGTGATGTCATAGCGGGATGTGTAGAGTGCTCTGTCGGGGTGCACATTGACGTGTAACGAGCGGTTTGTGGGAGAACTCTGAATGCTGAAAAGACGATACACGCCGTTTAAATGTTCAGTATGTGTTCATTATGAATGTGTGGCTTTCAACTTAAGTTGTGTGTCGACTGCGCAACTACTTGAATCGATCTATTCGCCTGCTTAAGATCAAATGAGGTCTGCTTAAGTCAGGTCATGCTAGGTTAGGTTAATATCGAGTAGAATAGCACATGCTTGGCTACCTCGATTCAAATCCGTTCGGGTAGGGTAGGGGTAATCCACGGTATATGCTTAAGCTGTACTTCAAGGTACCATTACGATTTTGAACACACCAACATGGTAGTGGGGCTGCTGTGCATCCAGTTAAAAATCGTTGATATACTTCACAGTGACTATGTCACAAGAAATTTATATCGGATATTTAACACATGTCAGTCGGTTTTCTAAAATTGAGTAATGTTTGTCTGTGTGTATGTATGTACCACTTCGACGCATGCTGTACGAAAACGACTGGGCGGATTTTGCTCTAATTTTCATGCGTGACTGGCTGTTTCGGCGGACAGATTATAGCGATGGTTTCGGGTCGCGCGGGTCACGTGGGCACGTGCCACCTTCTGTCAACTGGAGCCATGTCGACATGAGTTAGCATATACCACAGCATATATCACAAGTCGCACGAATATTTTTGTTTGTGTGGAAACTGCGTTTGTGGGAACTGCGCGATTTTTTAGGTCGGCGACCGGGTATGCTCTACCGTGTGACTGTCAGGCGCGTGCACAGCGTGGGAAAAGTGGTTCGCTGACCTGGAGTCGGAGAATAAAAAATTTGTATCGGAGCCCTCCAAGAAAAAGAAGATATTCCTGACCATGGAGTCGGAGAATAAAAAAATGGAATCAGACCCCACCCCCCACCCTAAAAAAACAGAAAGCTACTGGTGTCGGAGCCCCCAAAAAAGATGATTGCTGAAAAGCGTACAAGCCGCTTACTTACAAGCATACTTACACCACTTTACTGGACCCTAAGCCACTTCAATTACGCCCACTTAATTCACTCGCACTTACTAGGTTTTTCTCCGGAAAGCTCTCAAAACTTTGTCTCAACCCGAGTATACCCAACCAATCGAGACAAAGATCTTCGCGCAAAGGGAAGGGGACAAAGCAGCGAGGCGAAACGCGCGGTCAAAGTGTGGTCGCTGTGTAAACATGACTGCAATATTTACACAATTTCAAGACCGCTGCTTGACCTCAATTCCTGTCGCTTTTTAATAGGAATTCATACGTCAATACGGTGTTACCTTTTTTCTTCAGTTATATAGGAATCAATACACTGAAGATATATGTTCCTAATCATGAAATTACGTTGTCTTTATCCTAGATCAAAACATGAATCGGGCGAGACCGTCCCAATAATTTGTTAATTCTCCTACCTTAGTACGGATATTGTCCTGTCCTAACGGCGACGTATCCAAGGGTGGTCAAATGATGAAATGATAGATTTTTCGTAACTATTTTAAATGACGTCTAATTGTGACCATAAATGGCCCGGAGAACGTAATAACTCCGTACATGCACAGTTACTGCAGTTGCTGAAGTGATAAAACTACTATTCAGATGCTTTTCTCTTGATGGGTTACTGTAGTTTTGCGAATTGAGGTGGAATTCATACCAAAGTAACCCAAGGTCTTTTGCATTTTTTAAGCATTTACATGGCTCCCAAAAATAGGTCTTCTGCCATCAATGAAGTTCGCTAGCTGGTGCTATTTTATGCATTTCAATTCGAAATTGAATGCTCTATTTCATGAAATTAACAGAATTACTTAAAACTGTCTGAGATGTCCAGAATTACGTTCTCCGGTAGTCTCCGATTGGAATGCGGCTGGAGAACAGGACCTCGGGTCCGATATGCGAGTATATGACGTCGTTGTGCATATTTCGAGTTCCACTATGGTCGCAAGATATGGCAGCAAGACGAGAGGTTTCGTAATGGAGGTTTTTGGTGTAACGCCAGTATTTCCCGGAATTATGAAGAAGAATCGTGGTATATTCCAATATTTCCTTCTGAAGCGTCATTTCGACAGAATTCTGAAGACATACGAAAACCTAATCCCTCATATCTTTGTTATTTAGAATGAGACGAGATTGGCGCAAGCCGAATGACGATTCATCTGTGGTTACAGAGTGATTGTGCTGGGCCGCCGTCCTGCCAGTGTGAAAATATCCTGGAGAGTAGTTGGCTGAGGTAATAACTAGTTCCGAAATTTACATTATTTTGTTCTCTATTGTTTCTATGCTATGTCGATGCTTTTGTTTCGTTCGGATTTGGAGGCATCGTACACACAACGATTACCTGAGTAACCCCCGCGAGTTCGGCCTTGATTGGGGCTTAGACTGAGCCAGGACATAGTTTGTTTGACACATGCACAATGCAATCGAAACAACCACCACAAACTTGTAGGTATTCTGATATAACATGATATGATTCCTGGGCAATTGACTGCAACCTGCATTTCATGCCTTGTGACCTGCTATGCCATACTCTTCTGTTCTGTTGTCCAGGCTTCTAATTTGTATGATGGACTGGAAACTGCAACTGCATTGTTGGAGCTGTATTGAGATCCTGGAAGCAAAATGTCATCCATAAATTGGCACGTTTCATTCGGAGAATAAAAAAGTTCAACATTTGCAGTCACAATCCTGGAGAATAAAATGTCCTTAGGTCTCCATACTCCAGGAGAGACCCAAAATTCCCACCCTGCGCGTGCATCTGTTTTCTGTGAGGCACCTCGGACCTGTGAGCGGCGCGTACTGGAGATATCCAATTCTGTGATCCCGAGGTGAGGTGAGTCTGCCATCAGCTGCCGTATTCGGGCATGTACAATTTTTATGTGTGAGCGAAACGTAGCGCGTGCCATGAGCCCAATATTCCTGCAACACCCCCACTTCTGCTTCTGTCAAGGTCTTCTACTTAGGTCAGGTTAAGTCATGCTAGGATAGGTTGTGCTATGTTCGGTTAGATTAGGTTTGTGAAGATAAGCAAATTTTGAGCGAACTTAATTCAAACCCGATTATCAGCATAACGGCCATGATCGACCTTGAATACACTGACATGGCAGTGGGGTTGGGGTGCATCTAGTTTACTTGTACCTGACACTGCAGCGAACATTACAAATCACCCACAATACCAATGGTCGTCGTTATTAAGCAGTAGTTTTTTGTTTGAAGTTTCAAGGCAACTCGCATACCTTAAGTGAATTGATTTCACAAGATCAGTTTGGTGGTTCAAAAAGCGAATGATGTCTTAAGTCTCGAGGGAACAAGTTGAAACACATTGAGAGTTATAATTGGAATTGGGTGAAACACGGGTGTCCTTACAACCAAATATTGGTAGGGTTAGGGCAAGCACACCATACAGAAAACGCAGGGTGACATTCCCCAGAGCGTATTGAGCATGCACTGCTCAGCAGTCATTAATGCCCAATTGTGAACCCAGGACCTGTGGAAATTTTAGATCGAATGTTGAAATAGTACTTGCAATAATACCTGTTGATCAATTGACTCCACACATAATTTGTTGCGGGACGTGGATTCCTGATTTTATTTCAAAGTTGGAACATTATGCCCATTGGCGCTGCATGAAATAAATGGGCCTAAAAACGCCTCAATGAATAATTCAGTCGTGGCTGGTATACCATTGGATGGTTCAACACCCGTCTAGTTTATCTGAGTGGAATTTAACATATTAGTCACTGAATTCTCGCCCCGTGATTTCGCTATCAAGTTTGCGATCGAATGGCACATAGTTCTACCACTGCACTGGTCGCCCGTTCAAGCGCTACAGCGTCGTTTTTCGACATTGGAGGCTGAAGCGGTCGCCACGTGTTTTTCTGGTAGCTAGTTCACCCGATAGATGGCAGGGTGCGCGCGCAATCGATATCTGTCCCGGCGTCGCTTTCCTGTCCGACTTCGGGCCAGTGGGAATCGGAACCCTTTAGAAAAACCGTGCGTCAGTGTGGCTGCGAGTAGTGAGTGACGTGTTGGAGCGGCCGGGGCGGCGTGCCCTCCAGAAATCTCAACATCCGGTGGACGGCCCCCCGTGACTTGTGGGGCCGGCAAAGCGGCGCCGTTGACACAGTGCCGCCAAGACGTGCACCCGGAGAGGAATCTCTCCTCGGACTCGCGATTCGGAGAGTGGTCGCCTCGCCGGCCGAGCCGACAGGTGTGCCCTGCCCCAGACGGACGGAGCGGGTCACTTGACGTGACCGTCTCGTGCACTGCAGCGGCCACTGTCCGCCGAATACCTCCCGAGCGGACGCGCTCTCTCGCTCTCGCCAGTACGTGGCGGCGTGCGCGACGTCGGAGAGGACATGTCTGATCCACACTCGTTTAGCGTATAAGGTAGGTGTCTGGTGACTGGTCACTTGTCAAAGATGTTTCTCGTACGGCGTCGCGCCAGGTAAAGCGTTTCAGATCGAAATGTAAGGATACGCTAAGTAAATAGTATAAAGCCTGGGAAACACACTGTATTCTGTACGTTTGTTGCTCGTTGATAGAACAAGGTGAGTACGTAAATAGCAGTCCATTTTTATTCCGTGAAAGAAGATCCTGATTTCACCTGAACCTGAATGAATATCGGGCATTAGAGCTCGCTCAAGATTTAATGATGTTCACTAGCTATGTTTCCAGAACATACGGAAATTGCTGCTATTACTTACGCTACTTTGACAGTTACAAGATACCTTCGTTTCTCGCAATGCGAACCTTTTCAACACTGATGTCATGTTTTGATCTCGTGCCTGAAATTCCGGATGCTCCGGGCGACGTCGATTGAATGTTTCGTCTGAGTAGTTTCCAATGGCGACCCATACCAATGGGGAAGCTTGTTCACTGAGGCGGTTCAACTCCGTAGCGGTGACGTGGGAACTGGGTCCAGGTGGGAGGGGGACTGGCCGCCAACCGTAAACTTGCTTGGCTGCTAAGCCTATGAATGGATCCTGAATAGTATTTAGTCGATTGGATTTTACCCATATTTGTCGGCCGTCATTGTTTGGATTGAGCTGTTGCGGCGCTGGCCAGTTTCTGTCCTCAAGTATGATAGCTCAACGTGTACAAAGTTATTCTATGCCACACGCTGGTGTAATTTTGAAACTTCATCGTGATGATTTCTGCATATGTTCGTCAGTGCATTCATTGCCTGCTTGATTTTGCGATTAATTTTCGAAGCAAATTTAGTTTCTTTGTGTGGCCACCAATGACCGCAACTACGTGCATGTGATCTCATTGCTATCTTTGAGCAAGGATGAGTATTTTATAAATATTAATGTTATGTTAGCAGCAATATGCTGCTCCACGGATCCAAATATCTATGATTTCCACCAGCCTGGACGTCTTCATCTTTTTGAACCAGAATGCTTGCTTTGGAAGAGAACATATCAGGTTCAAATCGTATTATCGTTTCGAATGTCGGAGGGGTGAACTGGAGTTCATGGATCAGGTGGTGGGGCCAGGGTTCACGCAACAAGCTCTGCTTAGCAATAGAACCCTGGTTCCTCAAGCCACCCCAACAACTCGGATTAAATTCATTTAAAAAATGTAATGGCTATTCTACTCCGATTTTCCAGAGCACGGCTATCCAAGTGCTGTCTCATGATTCCGGAGAATGTTGCAGTAAAAAATCCTTCTAAAGGAGAATGTAGAGACTTACCCAGGTTGGTAGTACCGTAAACTCCAGTACATATATATATATATATATATATATATATATATATATATATATATATATATATATATATATATATATATATATACCTCGTAATTATGTGAAAAATAATTAACGTCATCTTATGCACGAGAAATGATGCTTGTTTCTACATCCGCAATAGGGTCTGTAAACTTTTAGTTTCCAAGATGTATGTTAGATGAAACATTAGCAGTTGCAGGACACTGACATGAAATATGTATCACTTCACGCACTTTTTCCCATGTGCGCCATTGCAAATATCATACATCGACACGACGACTAAACAGGGAAATAATATCAACAATTCAAACAAAAATCGAAAGGGTCATATTTTCACGGCTGGCTGTATTAAATTATGTATGCATCAGAAGCAATCTGCTGCCAGACTTCTTTAATATGTATGTGGGTATGTTCACACACATACACACACACACACACATCTATATATATATATATATATATATATATATATATATATATATATATATATATATATATATATATATATATATATATATATATATATATATATAAAATACATATATATATATATATATATATAAATATATATATATATATATAAACATGTACATATATGTATATATATAAGTACATACACACACACATATATATATATATATATATATATATATATATATATATATATACACATATATAAATATATACACATAGTGCATTCTATGCATATAATTTACGTATTTTAGGTGCTATCTTCTGCACTGTGTCTTGATTACACAGATTCTCTATCTAGATTATCTATTCAGGTTGAAGATCATGATAAATGACATTGGCGACCCCCTTCCCCGGAGTGTAGGGCAATCTCTACATTTGGATGACTTTGGATTAATATGATCATGTGCCTCATGGACACCGCTGATGGAAAGGCTGCAGCCAGCCGTCAGATGTTTGGAGAAATGGAGTAGTACGAATTGTTTCTGTTGCTCCAAAACGAACACGGTTGCCATGCACTTCTGTTGCCGCCGTCGCTGTCCCAACACGGATGTCCTACTTTTCTGGCAGACGATCCCAGTACATCCGGCAGTCGGATTTCTGTGGGTGGAATTCAATACGCGCTTAACACATCGGCATCATATTAAAGCGCTGCGAGATAAGTTTGTGAAAATGTCGAATGTCCTCAAACGTGCGACCTATGGATCAGACCGGACAGCGCTACTCCTATGCCGATCGCTTGTTCGATCAAAACCTGACTTCGCACATTATATTTATGATGGAGCCTGTTTGACCAACACACGTACAAACGTACCATGAACACAGTTCACCACTCTGCGCTTCGGACCATTATAGGGCCTTTCGTACATCTCTAACGGCGAATCTCCTCGCAGAAGCTGAGGAGTTTCCACTCTCCCTGTGCCGTGAACGGCTTGGAATATGATATGCCTGCAAACTGCGGTAACATCCGGATCACCTAGTCCATGTCCACGTATTCTCCCACCGCATACTGGCGCTGTTCTCATGAACAGCCTAGGAATGTCGTCCTGTATGGTGTACGAATGCGGCGCCTGCTCCATGGGAGCGGTCTCCGGCAATGGGGTATTCGGCGTACTGAACTCATCCCGGCTCCTCCTTGGGAACTCATGACACATGAAGTGGACGTATCCCTCGTCAGAACAAAGAAGGCTGATGTCATACCACATGCATTCCGAGCACTTGCCATGGAGCACATCGAGAGCTGTACTGGTTCGGTGCAACGCACGCCGATGGGTCCAGAACGGAGGTCGGCACCAGCAGCGCTTTTACTACCAGTACTGTTGTAAGATGCTTTTCACTTCCATCGCTCGCGTCTGTGTGTTCCTCTGAGCTTATTGCAATGTTGAAAGCTCTCTGTTTCAATGAAGTGTCAGTCGATCCATCACACATTGTAACGGATTCCTTGCGTAGCCTTTTAGCGATGAGGATGCTCGACCCTTATGGTCCCATTTTACGGGATGTTTTATCTCATCCTACCGTGGTGCATCAGGCAGGTGAAAGAGCAATGTTGTGTTGAATCCCTACCACTCCGGGCCCATGACCACTTCCGAGCCATCTGTACGTTTCATGCTCGTTTCCATGCTCGCTAAGTGACAAGCTTCCTGGAATACGCTATCTGATAATAAGATGAGAGTGATGAAGCACCCTCTCGAAAGATGGAGTTCGCGCTCGCATAGGAATAAGCGAGACGAAGTAGCGTTGTGCCGCTTGAAAATAGGGCATACATATGCCACTTGCTCATACGAAATGTCACGCCCGTCTATCTGTGCGTCCTGTATTGCTCTCCTGCCCCGGTTATGATGAGGAGCGTAGAAGTCGATTTGGCCACATGGAGTCGTCACTCGATGAATGTTTAGATGACGACTCTAGTTTTGTTCAATCGGGACGACTTTTTATTTATCTTGCTGAAGTGCCCTTTCCTGTAGGATATGCACCACGCCTAACAGGTTCAACGAAACCATAATGTAACTCATATGCTGTTCGCTACTATTATTTTATTTTCTGCTCTTATTGCTGGTATATGCGAGGTATCGACGTGTAAAGAAGAGATTGCTTGGTAGGGAAGCTGTCTGAACGACGATGACCGGCGATTACCTTGTCCAACTCGCCCACTCCAGCTATCTCATAGGTGCCCTTCTCATGGCCCTTACGGGAAGCTCAGTTCCTCGCGTTACTTAGGTCTCCCGGCCTACTAGTAGGCTTGATCTCCCGATTCGTCGACTTTACTCCCCCTCGGACCACAACACAGCACTATCACTCGCCACTCTCCACTCTCCCCCTTTCGGCGTACCTATAATATAAATAAACACAATATTGCCATACATCTGGGCCATATCCTTACATGTAACATGCAAATATGCGTAAACATATACGGGCGCCGCCTAGTGAGCTGGACCCAACACTGGCCAAACAAAATTAACACTACAACATTCGTTTTACACGGCAGAGTTAGTGGCAATCCTAACATTCCTACAACACATTATCCAACATAGCATTACTACACCCATCATCATCTGTATTGACTCGCGCTCATCCATTGACGATCTCGCAGCATTACACGACACATAACACCACACACTCCATACTATCCGTCAACTGTACCACACTCATCGCGCTCAACTCCAACTCACACTGCTCTGGGTCCCTGGAGACATGGGGATACCGAGCAAAGAGCGGGCGGATGAGCTCGCTCGTTGAGCAACCTCCCACCTACACCCCACCTCCCGATGCCCTCCAGTGACCTTTTGTCACCCACAAATAGATTGTATACACAGTATCTCCAAGCATGCTGAAATCGCAACGCCGCACACTTACACCACATTAAACCCTTTCTCTCAAACTGGCCGTCTTCCCAACAACGCACGCGCGTACACTAGATGCTTCTTGCCCGGCTACGACACAGCCACACTAAACTCACACACGATCACCTCCTTCGCCAACTTCTCCGCGCTACGCCTTGCCAAGCGTGTAATAATGCAACTTTGTCCAACATTTTCTGCTTACCTGTCCCGTATATGATTCACAGCGTCGCTTCCTTCTCTCGTACATTGCCCAACATCGCCTTCCACTTTCTTTGCTCGTCCTTCTCGTTGACGTACGCCGGAGCTCCTTGAGCTACTTTTCACCTTTTTGCATGGCACCAAACTAGAGCAAGCAATTCGAAGCCAGACGCTATCATCCTCTCCGCTGTCGTATACCACATACATATATAATATTTCGCACTAGGTAGACCGTGACCGATCCAATTTGGCAACGGAAAAACGGATGATTTCTCCATAGATTGCGCTTGGTTTTTAGCTTCGGGTTTCCAAAGCAGTTTGGTTTTTCCGCTTTCAGGTTTTTCCAAGCTCTTACTTAAGCACCAACCTACACATTCAAGGTCGGGTTTGATGCCCACGGCACGCCCTGGGCGCCGGGCTTCCGCTTCGATCCGGGTTGCAGGTGGCCAGCAGAGCCTATCCGGAGGCTATGAAGCTGTCCACCTTCCAAATGTTCTACTGTTTGATATGTATGCAAGTTTGTATACATTTATGTATGTGTTCCTGTATGCGATGCATTTACCGGGCTTTTACACCACGTTCTTTGTTTGCCGACACCTCTCATCTTTTCTCTCTTGCTTGCTTGTTACCACCGGATGCCACATAAGCCGGTTTAACGTAGCCCTTTCCTTAAGGCATCAAATATCTAGTGGATAGCACTCTGCCACTGCTAAATACAAAAAAGTAAATAAAATATTGTCGTGGGCGCTGCATGACCAATGTAGTTGATGTTCCCTAAAGCCTAATTATTAACTTCTTAATTAACCATGAACGTAGGCATGCCATGGTGATGCTAACTGCTTAATGTTCTATTGAGCCGCTAAAAAGTCATTATGTGCGGGAACAATCGGTCCCAATCACAATATTTCCCTTGGCGCTGATCATTGTTCCTCACAGTATCAGATCTAGAGGGCTAAGGACGCTTTTTAACTCTTCCAAAAATGTGATCATGCTTGCTATTCGAACTGTTGGCCGCTTCTTGTTTCTTTTCTTTCGCACGTTTCGTCTTTTGCCCAAGAGGCCATGTTTAAGGTAATGACAATGCATTATTGCTCGGTAGGGAAATTGCTCAACCGATGTTTTCGCATTATTGACAACACAAACATTGAAATGCACAGGTTTGTTTGTATATGTATATATGTACGCGCATACGCAGACAAACACACATACACACACAGACACACATAGTGCATGTGCGTGAATGCGTGAGTGTGTGTGTGTGTGTGTGTGTGTGTGTGTGTGTGTGTGTGTGTGTGTGTGTGTGCGTGTGCGTGTGCGTGTGCGTGTGCGTGTGCGCGTGCGCGTGTGCGTGTGCGTGTGTGTGTGTGTGTGCGTGTGCGTGTGCGTGTGTGTGTGTGTGTGCAGAAGAGAAAATGTATCATTAATTATGAACATGCACACATGTCTGTAGAATTATAATACATGGAATGATTGTTGCAAACATGGTAATTGCAACATATGAACACTTTTCCGACGTTCTTAGCTTCCGCCTAGTCGTCATTATTTTGTCATTCTTAGCAGCGCAGAACTTCTCTCCACTTGCATGGTATTACCATACCATACCAAGACATTTGCAACATCAGTGCCGTTCATACTCCACATATGCAGAGGGCTAGGTCGCCTGTTGCCTCCTTGGCGCATGAACCAGCCGATGCATGTCTATGTTTGGAGGTCCACACATGGAAGACTGTTCGGGGTTCCCAGTTGCCCGGGGACCAGATTTGTTCTCGTCCGATCCGCGTGGCCGGGACATGTCAGCGAGGTGTGCAGTATGGTATCTTGGTTATGCAGTAGAGCTACCACTGGTCGTTCGGCGGCCGTGGCATCAGGCTGACGGGGATGGTCGGCCTCTGCGGCTCGTCGGGTCCTGTGGTGCGCGGCGGCACAGCATCCCGTACCACTATGCAGTACTGACATCAAAATCCGAGAACGCTCGCCAGTGGCACGAACTGCTGTCACGAGATCATGACTGAAGGCTGCACCGCGAAGATGGTGAAGTTGAGATATTTGGTGTATGTCTATCTGCGTGTGTGGAAAACACTGCAATAAATGGAACGTGAAGCCACTTTTAACCCTGCCACTTGCATGTCAAGTTGTTAGTCTGTAGCTGTCATCTTGGCCGGGTTCCTCAGAACATTCGTATGGCCCAAAAGTTTGAAGCCGAATTATTGAATGAATGAACGAATTAGTGAATAGATGAATGCATGAATCGCGCTGAAAATATGCCGCTTGCATTAGAGGAAAACAGGCAACTGGAGTCATCGGCTGAAATTATTTTTACAACCACTCCGGGAAGATATAGCCTAGCTTCAGGGTCATTTCGGTCCTCAAGCTTTCACAGTAACAAGCGACGCATTGGCAAGAAGACGACTGAAGGACTTTGGCTAGTTGCAATAGCTGCGGTTTGAATAGAACCGGAAATTTAGTATGTGGAAAATACAACACAAGATATCGTCCGATGGCTTCGTCGGCGCTCTTGCTCTTTTCGGATCAGCCGGCGATGGAAACATATGTCGCTTCGTGTGGCCTGCGTACACAAACACTGTGTTCTCCATAAACCTCAGGCAAATTACGCAGGTGCAGGAAGACGCGCACTGGACCACACTCGAGCTGGCAGCCTTCACATCAACTTCCAGAGCACATTCTGCGCTGTAAGTGGGTCATTTAATAAGCTCCCATAGCATTAACTACAGCTTGCAGACCCCCTCTCGTCCGTCGGCGTGCTCGTTATGTTCTTCATGCTTGCTTGGTTCAAAATTAGCTTAATCGTTTGTTTGCACCGATCGCCAAAGTTTCTTGATTGAGTGGATGCTCAGAAATGTTCGTCGACCAGTCTCGCTTAGCGGATGGCAGTGCGAGTATATTGCCTTTATGGCAGGTTGCGTGAGCTACCTTTCACGGTGTTCCGCCTGTCCAATAAGTGGCCGATTTTCAGTCCCTCTTTGCTTTTTTCCTGTTGACTGGCCTCACTTTATTTGACTTGCACAGAATATTCAAATACATCCATGAGAGCATCACATTTGGGTGTACAGATTATTTTCGTTACTGGGAAGTTTCATCATGTTCGCAGAATACACGAGCGACAGCGAAATCACGCGAATTTATTCCTGGGTCTCGAAACGATAGTGTCCTATTTCATTAGCAACCAGAAAAGTAATTGCCATCGTTAATTATCGTTTCTTTTAGATGCCTGGTGGTGTGGCAGGACGATCTGCTGCAAAATCTGTACCAAGACAGTACTGCTTAGCGTTTTGCTTCTTCTCTGTGTGACCGCCCATTGGGCATACTATGCTAGCTAGGAAGAATATCATCTCAATGTGCATCATGTAACCACAGTACTTTCTTGTTCAACCGTGCTTCTTTCAGCCAGTTTTGGTCGAGTTATGGGTTGGATTTGAATAACCATGCAGCCATACCTGGTGTGGACTGTTATGTATGAGCTTTTTTTCAGCATCACGTCTGTCCATTGTTTGATTTTACAACCAATTAACAAGAGCTATTCTTAACGTGCTAACTTTGAGGATATTCTTATATTTGGTGATATGCTCTGGCATGTTTTGTTTCTATAGTCTCGGTTAGTGAGATTTTCTTAAAATATGCCCTGCCAGATGATGCAGTGGAAAGGCATCCATCATTTCATTCCGATATATTAAGTGCAAATTGACTTGCCATGCGTGCGGTTCTGACTTATGGTGAAATGTAAAAAGCATGCTTATGCGGAAGTTTCCGCGAAGCAAGGCATCCACTGTGAAAATTCATCTCTCCCATTGACATTTGTCTTCCTCATGGAAGAATGATTTCGTGCATTCGTTTGTTAGTGGGCACCACGTTGCATTTATGACGAACATAATGCATGAGCTTGACCATCGACTGAGTAGTGTTTTTCCACCTTTCACAGTATGACGACTGTTGCTACGCCCCTAATGTTCTCAAACGGAGCTTGCTGCCGACAAAGACTGTATGTTCATCGTAAAGAGATTCCCTGATTAATGCCCGAGTTGAGCACTTGGAGTCACCAGTTGACGTAGATGATGTCAAAAAAATGATATGTTTTGTGATCACCGAAATGGTCAAATTCAACGGCAGCCTATCAATAGATGATACGCACTTAGGCTTATCGGTGTTCCATAGTGTCCTACGATCGGTACGCCATTGGTATGATGCAACGCAGGGATGTAGGATCGCAAGGTCAGGTGGGGGGGGGGGGGGTGTTCGTCCATGGGTCGATCAACCTAGGGCACAACCAGATATTTATTTGTGTATGGATTTGGGACACTTTATGTTGCTATCTTGAGAAGGAAAAAATCCATAAATATAATTTTCCCTTTTCCAGTTTTCCATGAACCTAGCCTATCCAGGAAGAATATAATCAGGAAATGGTTTATCGAAAAACTACAATCAAATATGGAGGATCCACTGAGGGCCAAAACTACTTGTTCCACTTTCGCTTTACGTTGTGCCTATTTGCATTCTTGTTTTAAAATATTAATATATATATATATATATATATATATATATATATATATATATATATATATATATATATATAATATATAGCTTAGATATATATAGTTAGTTATTAGGCTTTAGGGCGCATATAACTAATATATATATATATATATATATATATATATATATATATATATATACATATATTACTTCAAATTTCCGTCCATCAGAACGGATTGAAAACAGTGCGAAAAGAAACAACATGCAGCTATCATAGCCAACACCACAATGCGATCAGTGCTAACTGACAAGTGTAATTATCGATTTGAGAAAACCTAAACTAGGATTAATTGTACTATTTCAATTTATCAAAGGGGACAGCAACCACCAATACTACATAAACTTTAGTGTTGTTAACTGCGAGTAGAACCGCGAGAATATTGCCACCACTCATTGGAACTTTTGGGAAATCTCACACCTACCTGGGTTGAATACGAGTAGTATGTCGTACACGACATCTATGCAGCATTGCTTGAATCTTTCATGAGTTTGACTTCCAAAATTAGGCGAGAGCTGCCAAGTTAAGGGGGGGGGGGCTAAGCTGCAAATTGGGGTGCTTGAGTCCTCCAAACTGAATAGGATCCTACACCCCTGATCCAACGTATGGTGCATCATTTTTGAATGCCCATGCTACGATCAAGAACAGATCCGGCTGATGACGTCACAGATGACGTCACAGGAGGCACGTAATGTTGTCGCAATCCACTGTTTACATGTGATCTTTGGTAGAATTTGACGTTGAACTCGAATTCAGACCAAAATCACCTCAGTCTGAAAACATAGTCTGAAATCAACTCTGTCCAGTAAGATGAGCCAGTCACAAAATGTCCTTGCAAATGTCAATAACTGTATTAGTCATCACGTTTTCCCAGTTGTCACTCTAAGGCGCAATCAACACACTAGCGTACCATTGCCTGAGTTTGCCGTCCACATTATTTGGTTAGTTGTGGCGCTGCTTTTTGGCTGCAGTGCTCCGACTCTTTCTTCAGTCTTGTGGTCCCTGTTCGTACGGCTGAAAAACGCCAGTGCAAGAGATAGGTGTGCCAGGTGTGGTTGCTGGGAAGTAACCGGACAAATGTGCGTAAATGAAATGTACGCATGGCAGATGTACGTAGGGCAAATGTGCGTAATTAAATGCACATACACGCAGATGTATGCATGCCAATTGTACGTCAGCGCAGATCTACGCATGGCAAGTGTACGTAAGCACAAAACTACGTATACGCAAAGGTGCGTAAGCGCGAATGTACGTATGCAGAAACGTACGTAAGCGCAGATGTACGTATGCGCAAAAGTACGTATGCGCAAATGTACGTATGCGTAAATGCATGTATGCGCAGATGTACTATAGCGCAAATGTACGTATGTGCAATTGTACGTAAGCGCAAATGTACGTACGGGCAATTGCACGCGTGAACAAATATAAATAAGCTCAAATGTACGTAAGCCCAAATGCACGTAAACGCACAAATATGTAAACGCAAAAGTTTCTTAAACGTAAATGTACGTATGAGTCAATATACGTACATTTGCGCATGCGTATCTTTTCGTCTACGTACATTAGGTTAGGCACACACGCCATATGTACATCTGCGCTTACGTAAATATATCATGCGTACTTCTGCGCATATGCACATTTGTTCTTCCGTAATTTCCCAATGGCATTGGGATGGTGGATCTAGACTCGATTGGGATGATGGCGGAAGAGACGCGCCTGGGGAGAAGCGCGCCTCTGGTGTCTAGTATTAAATACTATCCAGTGTTGCCAGTCAGTGAACAAGGATATGTTGTAACGTCCGTTACGTACGTATGCTTGGCGGATTGACTCTCATAGGAATGCGGCTATGTGAATTCGTTGTTCATGTTTCCACGCCGAGTGACTACCACAATCCTATGTAGAATTGAGTACGATAAGCAATTAACAAGCGTACCTAGCGCCATCTATGGATACGACGTGACACTACGTGCGTAAATCATCGCGGCTGTTTCCCTGTGGCATCAGCTGAGCAACGACGGAGCTGTGCGCTGTGTAGGTTGGGTTAGTCGACCCCGTCCTGCTCGATCTATGAAAAAAGGACTGAAGCTTTTCATCTTATGACGCCATAACTCTGCGACCTACCATAGCCTGGGGAGCATTATGTTGCCAACATTGTGCAAAGGATGCCACATTGGCTGATAAAAATCTGATTGGAACTCGCGGAAACTATTGTCGCGGAAACCCGCGCGGACTGCGTCGATGTCCCTTGAAGTGCTGAGGATAAATATTCACTATGTGTGATTTTGTTCATCAAGTGCACGTGCACACGTACATGCTACATTTTTTCTTGGTCCTCTTTTCCATAGTGTACAGCAATACGTCGGTGGTACCACTCTTCAGGTCCTAGATTCACGAAGAAGTCCTACGGAAAGCTGACGTCCAAATTAATTATCTGCTGAAGTCCTGATCAAGTGCATGACCATTCCCATGCTTCTCAATTAAACGATAATGCTTTGCTATGGGAATGCCATTCTATCTATCGTTTTGCAGTCCTAAAACTTTATATATTCTGGAGCATGGTACATTATTTCTGAAAATACTTGGAAGGGGAGGGGGCATAATGCATCAATGCAGTGGGCTGGTCCTATATGAATTGAGGGCACACACCATTCCATGCTAGTTGAAATTATTGGGGGGGGAGGGGAAAGCCAACATAGAGGGGCACTTACCTTCTCAAAATGATATAAAACAACACCTCTGCTTGGAAGATTAGCCTCCGCACATTAATTGAGTTCTACCTATGATTACGCGCTTCAACTTACGTGATCAGAGTTACATATACACCGTAGTCACAAACATTATAATTAATTTAACTTCTTTCTGTTTGATACTTCTCAAAATTGTCAGATCTTGGATTTTGCAGGGTCCATCGAGGAAAGGGAAATCTTGTACTCAATAATGACAATAATTTCGCGGAACATTCTCAGTTTACTATCATGTAGCTCCCTCTGTTATCGGACTTATCGTCTGAGCTGATCCGTGGTAATTGTATGCGGACTTGAACCTCATCCGGCGAAACGTTCAGGACAGCTTACCCGGCACCACAAAAGTGATACGTGCTGGGGTCCTCTTGGTAGTGTTTGTATCTGTCGAGGGTAGTCGCTGATGCGCGTACATCTGAATTCACAACTCCGACGTCATTCCGCCCGAGGGCTGGTTAGTTCTTGTAGTGACTCGGTCACATACGTTTAGCATGCTGCCACTACAAGAAGAAGAAAAACCCGATGAAATTGAGTAAATTGATGAAATGGCACATTTGCGTTGCAGGGAAAACAGTAACCCAGTCCTCTGGCCTGATTAATGATGTGGTCGGCTTCGTTGTCTCGAGTAAAGATTCAATGCCTCGAACCTGGCCATTGCCATCGTACTAGGTCTTTTCCCTTGACACAGCTATTAGGCATCCTCGTGACCTTCTGACCTATTCTCATGCCCAGTTGTTAGGTCCTGTAGCCTCATGACCTCAGCTATTCCAGGACTTCCACAGCTATGCTTGTGGCCTCAGCTATCCGTGGGACTTCCCAGCTATCCTGACTATCACTCAGCCGACGTCACAACATCCTTAGCTAACCTGGTGACCTCAGCTATCCTCACGATCCTTCCTGTCGGTGCCACAGCCTCAGCTGTATTAACGGCCTCAATCGTTACCCTTACGACCCTTGAACTGGAGACATGACCTCAGCTGCGCGCTGGTGACATCAACCGACGCCATGACCTTCTCAGTTAAGCTGGTGACCTGTTCAGCCGGCACCATGACCTTCTCACCTATGCTGGTGATCTGTTCAGCCGGCGCCATGACCTTCTCAGCTGAGCTGGTGACCTGCTCAGCTGGCGCCATGACCTTCTCAGCCGGCGCCATGACCTTCTCAGCTGTGCTGGTGACCTGTTCAGCCGGCGCCATGACCTTCTCAGCTGTGCTGGTGACTCCCTCGGCCGGCCTCGTGGCCGGCGCAGTCGCCATGGTGAGGAGAGCACGTGACATGCCCAAACAGATCGGCCGGCCCGCTTGCATTATGCATATGAATGCTGCATTACGGCCGCCGACGACCAGAATAACATATCGTCCCGCCATTTGCGGTCGCACAGTGGACAGTGGCGTACCGCCGTAGTAGCCCTCGCGGACGGCCGCTGGCCTAATGTGCCGACGGTGATAAATTCTTCGCAAAATAGGATGGGATATACTGCTTACTGAACACCGAATACACATCCTTTTCCAAACGTATCGGCATCTTGTTTATTGATTTATGTTTATGAAGTCTCGACGCTTCGTTTATAACGTATCGTATATATATATATATATATATATATATGTGTGTGTGTGTGTGTGTGCGTGCATGGCGCTTGTTCTCACCACTGCGGATATCACCTTCACGCCAACATGGCACACTTTAAGATAAAGTATCAATGTATCAGCATTTTAATACCATTCGCCGATATTATTGTATTCGTATTGTTATCCTTAACATGGATTTTCCTGTATCAGGTGTTTCCCAAAGTCAACTAAAAACGTGTTTATAAGTACCCCATTAGCACAAAATTGGATAAAAACTTTATTTTGTGTAAGAACACGGACCTCGAATTAAATAACTTCGCACGGTGAAAAAGGTAGATCCATTTTCTTCCGTACTTTTTTATCTAGAAATAACACGCATAAATGTGTTTTTATTGATCATATACAACAAATATACAAATTTGATCATGCACTTTCAATGATCAAAGAATCAAGCTAATTGCTAGGTGGTTGGGTCAGAATCCGGCTTGAAAATCAGCTTTTGATCCATGGATGTTGGAGACGGAGAAATGCTTCTTTTTTAAATCGCGAATGATCAAGTTTCGTCAAAGCGCCATCATGCCCAAAGAGACAGCGGAAGTGTAATTAGTGAGTCAATGTAGCCTATAGCTCATATCATAGCTCATATATGAATTTCGGCCATGCTGAGGTTTTTTACCCTGGTTCCACTGGGTGGGGAGGCAAAAGTCTGTCCCCTAAATAAACGTTTGTATTAACTCGAAAATGCGCAGCTATAGCAATTCAAAACTTTTAATTTCTCTTCGCTAGTCATTTCAACAGCTTATGGCCAAAACATGCTCTTCTAGCTCACTGTGAGTTGGGCGTGCGTCTCGCCATAGTGACTTCACCTCCCTTGACATCAACGAAATGAAGCGTGATTTGGGTTTGGTGTTGCTATATCTGAACTACTCAAAATGTAGCATTTTACATATTATATAACCTTTATGTCTGCTCCATTCCAGATCAATGGCCTTTGACGAACTTGACCTGACATCTATGCGCGATATGAAACACATGGATACGAAGATACTGGAAGTTGTGTCTCTGCGTCTACTCACTCAGCCGCTGTCCTAGAAGAACCAGAAACTCGCCCTTCCCCGGTCCTGCGAGGGTTCAACGACGTCGTTTTCATGGGGAATTTTAACATCCTACCGTACTTGTGTCGGCATCCCATACCTAGATAAAACATTTAAAAAAACTGTATGGTCAGTCTCAGCCACTACTCTGGTGTTTCGGAACCAGTTTCCTCCACTGATGTGCTGTAACGGGACAGACTCCCTCGCTGCTGCACTTTTATGGTGTAGCGGAGGAGTTTCCTCCACCGGTGCGGTATATCGGGGCAGTCTCCCCCATTACTTCGCTATGTCAGGGCAGTCCCCTGCACCGATGTGGTATATCGGAGCTGCCTCCGCCGTTTATTTGCTGTAGCGGGACCGACTTTTCCATCGCTGTGGTATATCCTGGCAGTCTCCTCCACTGCTGTAGCATATCGGAGCAATCTCCCCATTGCTGTGGTGTATAGGGACAGACTCTTCCGCTGCTGTGGTGTATAGGGGCAGACTCTTCCGCTGCTGTGGTGTATAAGGACAGATTCTTCCACTGTTGTGGTATATCATTGTAACGGGCATTCTCTTCCATTGCTGTAGTGTATCGGGACAGTCTCCTACTAGTGTTGTGTGGCGGAACAGTTCCTCTCACTGTCGTGGTGCCGTAGGGCAGTCTCCTCCACTGCTGTGCTATATCGGTGCAGTCTCTCCCCACTGCTGTGGTGTAACAGGCAGTCTCTTCACTGCTGTGGTGCAGCGGGTAGTCTCCTCCACTGCTGTGCTATATCGGTGCAGTTTCTCCCCACTGCTGTGGTGTAACAGGCAGTCTCTTCACTGCTGTGGTGCAGCGGGTAGTCTCCCCCACTGTTGTGGCATAGTCTACAGTCTCTCCACCACTGTGATATATCAAGACGGTCACCCCTCCCCTTTACTGTGGTGTAACGGGATGTTTCCTACACTACCGTGGCATATCGGGGCAGTTTTAAAGAGACTGCCGTCTTCCATGGCGCTGGGATTTTTTTTCGCCCATTGCGACTCATGTTTGAGTTGGGTCTTTGCACTAATTTGCTTCCACCAAGTTTCCGTTTTGGCAGTTTCCCAATAGTCAGTATTGGCTCTTCTATTCCCACGTCAACACTTGGACTTTTCCAGATGAAAGGCTGCTTACTGCCGCACGTCCCGTGTGGAAAGAGCGTGTCTAGATCGGTGTCGATTGGTTGCAACAGACTGGCCGTTAGGATGGGATGACTATAGGTGAGGGTGCAACGAGAGGTGACACCATCATGGTCGTAAATGCATGACCCTCTTCTGGTGTGGCCATTTAGCTCGATTCTTGTGGGATGGCAAACTCCGCCTGTCCTAAAAAGCTGATATCGTACCGCCTGTTTACCTCTTAAAGTATCGCAAGCAAATCATGAAGAAATTCACATATGCGCGCCTTAAAATTGTCAGAAACTGAAATAGTAAATGGTATAAGCACAAAACTCAGAAACTAAAAAAGAGAAGTCGAAGCTCAGAAACTTATGGTACGGCGCGGCGAAATCAGGTAAAATGGCCGCCGCTTTATGTAGAATAAGAAAAATCCTTATTGTGCATAACATTATTCTATTGTGGTGCACTTTTTTATATTACCTTTTACCTGCGTCGTCGCCTGTCCACAGATATGATGACGTGGAGGCGAGGGTCCACGTTCTAGGGACTGAAAGCACAATTAGCCGTTTTTCTATCCATTTTCTGTGACGTGTATCAACTAGTTGTTGCTACCTATGAAATGTGATGAGCGTCAATTGGTGTCAGAGTTGTAGCGTAAAGATAGAACGCTCTTAGGACGAAAAATGTATGCAATTATGGTACATTGAAGGCAATGCAGTGCCTATTTCGTGACCGAGGCGAAGTAATACTGGTGAAGCCCAACAATTTACCACTGTTAGAACAAATAAGACACAAAAGTCCGTGTGGTGAAGCCAGAGCTACTGACTGCTCTAGCGACGCCAGCGCTGGTGGCGAACTGTCGGTCGACAGCGGCAGTGGCAGCGGAGCTGACGTTCAGTCGACGTCATCACGACACCACAGAGTGCAGCAGACACAGGCCAGAAGAACAGACCAACCGGCCAGCAATCCAACTGTCTGAGTGCAGCGCTGATTGGTATTTTCGTTGTAGAGTGGTCGTATTTCCTTTTTCCGGTTAGTACTCGGACAGAAAAATTCGCTACGCGCTGTATCAAAATCAGCTGGGTGGGTGTGATGCTGGCATACGCTGGGAGGCAGTAGCGCACATGAGACAGCACAAGGGCGGGAAGCACCGTTCGCGGTACTTCCCGCCCTTGCGTCACACGCCATACCCCCCGACGAGGCATCACCTTCACGTGGTGGTGGGGATTGCGTGCCTCGAGGATCCGGCGGCCAGACCATCAGGCGGCCGGGGAGAGGTCAGAACAAGAGTGCCTCACTCGTCCTTCCATCCGTACGTTCCCATTCCAATCCCAATCTCATCCCAACATCCATGTCCTTCTGTCCCTGCAACACCAACTATCCCTACTATGAGCAGGCAGGGCAACTTCCCCGGTACTGCCCACCAGCTCAGTTTTATCTGGGTAGCCGCGCCCCCTCGGCCCGTCCCCGGGGTTGACGGAGTCCTGGAGGTTGAGGTCTCCCGTCGCAAGGTGCTAGTTGTGACGGGGGACCAACACACCTCTTTGGTCCTGATATCCCGGAGGGTCGGGCGGGCCCGTGGGGCCTCACGCGGGTCAAGTGGCAGGTCGCCTCGGGCTGGGGGCCTGGGTTTCCCAGTGCCTGCCGGCCCGGCCGGCCGGGGTCAAGGGGTGGGCGGCGCTGAATCCTGGTCGGGGTGGTGAGTCTCTCTCCCGGCCGGGTGAAGGCACCGCCTGCCCCGTATAGCTCCTCGGGTGGTGACCTCCCGTTCGCGGGACCTAGGCGTCCCCTCAGTAGGGCCCTATGCGGTGGGGCGCCCGAGGGGCTGAAACCAATCACACTAAATGGCAATCACAAACACAAAAACAACTCCCCTGTTTCCTCTAGTAGGGGACAGACCAGTGAACTTACCAGTTTTCTCGCGCCACGCATTCTCATTATCAAGTCCGTAGAAGAAGGAACAAGTCTATCACCACTTACACCATTTCAAAGAAAAGAGGCGTGCGACAGGATGGGCGTGGTACTGAGGTGCCAAAGACTTAGAGACGGAGGCCTGGAGGTGGAATTTAAAACTACAGATGACTCGAGGAGGGCGATGGAGGCAATTGAATTAAGATACACTGTACGGAATGAAGGTAGTAGGAGAACAGTCGCCGTAAATATCCAAGTTCTTCCACACAATACCAAAAATTACTCTAAAGGCGTCATCAACTGCTATGACCTAAGGGATGTGTCGGACGCTGATGTGGCGGATGGCTTGGCAGAATGGGGAGTGGTGGAGGCGCGAAGGATAATGATTAGGAAAGTGCAAGAAACTTGACGAACAGACAACTTCATACTAACATTTCGCATGGCTGATCTCCCAGAGTTCATCACCGTTGGCTACGTCCGTGTAAAGGTCCGTGTATTTGTGCCTAACCCGATGAGATGTTTCCGGTGTTTCCGTTTCGGACATACTTCCCAGTACTGCAGAAATCGTGAAACATGTGCAACCGAACATGTCAGAGATAAATGCGAAGCGGAAAGTTCAATGTGTTCTAGTTGTGGCCCGAACCAAAAACCCCATGCTGCTGATGACCGTTCCTGTCCTGCTTTTCTGAAAGAAAAGGAGATAGTCGCAATTAAATTTTCTAGGAAGATCACATCATAGGAGAGGCGCGCGAGTTTTATGATGCAGCCCACCCAAGGATCTCGTATGCGACAAAAACACAACAGAACTCTGCAGCCACACAACATACTCGGAAGAAATCTCCGGTAGGTCTTGAACACATACACCCCGATATGGCATACGAGCTCATGGCTCAGCTGATGACCCTGCTGCGATCTTTCGGGGTCCCCCTGTCGTCGCCTGGAAGGCAAGGGCAGCCAACCCAATCTGACGGTGAGGCGACTGAGGTCCCACCCTCCACGAGTGGATGCCCCGCTCGCCCATCTCAGGCCCATCCCAGATGAACCCCCGAGGGTGGGGAGTAGACTCTGGTCCAACGGTCCAAGAGGCCTCCTCGGTCCTTCCAGTCCA
Source organism: Imbricaverruca yamaguchii (assembly GCA_034440575.1). NCBI lineage: Eukaryota > Metazoa > Arthropoda > Thecostraca > Neoverrucidae > Imbricaverruca > Imbricaverruca yamaguchii. The sequence continues at coordinate 1,317,317 of JAOTOL010001637.1, read as the reverse complement.
ACCCTAGGCCCTCCCCATCTACCTCATCGCCTACCCAGAAATCCCCATCTCACATGTCCCGTCCGCCCCCCAATGTCCCATCGTCCCTCACATCCCCCAGCGCCATCCCGAAATCTCTTCTTTCCACTTCCTCTCTACCCGAACCTTCTCCCACCCTCGACTTCCACGTCCGCACCTCCATCTCCATCCCGACGACCAATCAAAATACAAGACATGCACCTACAATACCAAGAAGCCGACAGACGCGCCCGGGAGGTAAAGCGAGCGCACCTTGTGCAGATGGAAAGGGCCCGCGAGAGGAGTCACCAAGGAGCCGAGAAGGCTCCTCCTCGGAGGCCGGTCACCCCATCGCCACGACGGCGAGTGGAAGGACCGGCTCTATCCACCAGTGAAATGGGCCCACCCCCGCCTCCGCCCCGTCTGGGCCCCCAAAGACGAGGCCTACCACCATCAGGCTCTCCACCAAGGGGTGAGTCGCCAAGTTCCCGCCCAAGGACTCAGTCCCTAGGAACGGGTCGGGTTGAAGCTCTCGGCTTGCCAGAGGCCCCCTCTCTTGGGCGGAGGACAGAGCCAGGTTTTTAATTGCCTTTTATCATAATCACTTCTAGTTTCATAGTTGACTCTGGTCCACCACTTTCCTTCAGACTGCCTCTCTGGAAGGCATGCCAGGAAGATAACCTATAGTCTACTTTTTTCAGTCGCATCTAGTCGAGCCATGTCCTGAGGCAGGGCAAGTCTGTACACATGAATAGACATACCACTTTGAAATTCCAAGATATTTATTACCTCTTTATCAACAGATTCACAGTGGAACTGTCGAGGTTTTAGAACTAGCGCCTAGGACCTCCAGGTGGTCTTAAACCGGTACGGCCCTGTGGCGGTATGTCTCCAGGAGACCAAGATTTTGCCTAACAATATGGTGTCGTTGAGTGGATACTCCATATGTCGGAAGGATGTGGTGACTGATGGTGTGGCACGTGGTGGAGTGCTACTGGCGGTCCATAATAGCGTCCCCATGAGATCATTAACCTTGCGTACTACACTCCAGGCGGTTGCCGCTCGTGTGCCTTTTGGGCGCAGACTCATCACAGTGTGCTCCGTATATCTGCCCCCGGGGAATGTGTTCCCCAGCGTGGAACTCGCCAACTTGGTGTCTTAACTGCCTCGGCCGGTCTTGCTTTTGGGCGATTTTAACGCTCACCACACGTTGTGGGGATGCGACGATAACAACACCCGTGGTCGCCACCTGGAATTTTTAATCCTTAACGAAATGCATTCTTAATACGGAAACACGAACACACTTTTCCACACCCTCGGGAGCAACTTCCACCTTGGACCTCAGCCTGGCCAGCCCGCAGCTAACTGAGTGCCTCGAGTGGACGGTGGACTCCGATCCACTGGAGAGCGACCATTTCCCAATCTGGCTAAGTTATCTGGACGGCTCAGTTTTATGCCCGCGCCCGCAGCGATGGAATTTTAAGAAAGCGGACTGGAGTAGATTTCAAGAGAAAGCTCAAGCTGCTTTCCGCTCCGAACCAAGGTTTCCGCCACTACCAGTGACAGAATTCACTGCACTTCTCCTGGAATGTGCCACCTCAAGTATTCCCAGGACCTCTGGATTTCCTCGACGTACCCCTGTGCCGTGGTGGACGGAAGATTGCCGTGACGCTATTCGTACTCGAAGACGTGCGTTTCGTGCCTTCAATCATAACAGCACCCAGTGGTGCTGTTATGATTGAAGGAATACAGTTAATACCTCAGCTGAATACAGTTTAGGCGTGCTCGGGCCCTCGCCCGGCGCACTATGCGGGAAGCCAAGCGTGTTTTATGGCTTGAGTATGTTAGTTCACTCAATCGATCTTGCCAACCTCATTAATTTGGTCTCGCATCAAGAGTATCTCTGGTCGATTCAGTACAGGCCCGCTTCCCACGTTGACGGTCGGTAGCCGTGAGGTCACTCGCCCGATTGATGTGGTCAACGAGATTGGACGTGCGCTGGCAGACGTTAGCCGCGCCGGCAACAGAGACACAATTTATGCGTTATAAAGCGCGCTGTGAATCAACTTCGATGGACTTCTCCACTCCAGAACACCTATCGTACAACATCTGTTTTACCCAGGCTGAGATGGAATCAGCGATTAACTCGTTGCGTAGTGTTCCCGAAGGACCTGATCAAGTGCACGATGAGCTGCTGAAGCACCTGCCTCCCTCTGCGGTCGCGGAGCTTTTGCGTACTTTTAACCACATATGGACGAATTGCGAGCATCCTCAATCGTGGAGCCAAGCTACTGTTGTCCCACTCTTGAAATCTGGGACACGCGGCCGGGATCCGTTATATTATCGCCCAATCTCTCTGACGTCTGCATTAGGTAAGCTAATGGAGAAACTCGTGAACGGACGCCTCTCCTGGTTTTTAGAAAAACATGACACCTTCGCAAATACGCAGTGCGGGTTTCGCAAAAACAGGAGTACCGTTGACCATATTTGAACACAGGACACCGAAGTACGCCTCGCTTTTAAGAGGAAGCGACATCTAGGCGCTGTCTGCTTTGACATCGAAAAGGCCTATAACACCACGTGACGCAGGGGAATCCTGATGAAGATTTACAAACATGAAATCCGAGGACATCTTGGCACCTTTTTACAAAATTTCCTAGCACATCGCTGTTTTCGTGTACGAGTCGGCAACTCCCTGTCTGATTGGTTTACCCAAGAGAATGGAGTTCCACAGGGGAGTGTCTTAAGTGTGACCCTTTTCGGGATGATGATCAATGACATTGGGGACTCGCTTCCTGCACCCGTTGGGCAATCTTTGTATGTTGATGATTTCGCCATATGGTCATCCGCCTCACGTATATCACCGATGGAGCGACAGCTACAGTTAGCAGTCAGGTGTTTGGAGAAATGGGGGAACATGAATGGATTCCGCTTCTCTACAGCGAAGACCGTTGTCATACACTTCTGTCGCCGCCGTGAATGTCCCAACATGAAAATCATGCTGTACGGACAGGTGATACCAGTGCAACCGGTAGTGAGATTTCTGGGGGTGGAATTTGATTCAAGCTTGACATACCAACATCTTAAAACGCTACGAGCTAGGTGTGAAACTACTTTGAATATCTTAAAATGTGTGGCTCGTGCGACCTATGGAGCAAACCGCTCATCGCTGCTTCTGCTATACCAATCACTTGTTCGATCAAAGCTCGACTACGCGTGTTTTATTTATGACGGAGATTGTTTGACGAATAAACGCACATTGGAGGCTGTCCACCACTATGCCCTTCGTATCACCACGGGAGCATTTCATACCTCTCCAACGGCGAGTCTCCTTACGGAAGTTCACGAGTTTCCACTCTCTCTGCGGCGTGAACAGCTTGGCATGCGATATGCTTGCAAGCTACGGCAATATCCGGATCACCCAGCTTACACCCATGTATTTTCCCACCGGATGGTAACACTGTTCTCAAACGAACACCATGCGAGGGCAGTCCCTACGGAGTAAGGATGAGACGACTTTTTCTGAGAGCGGTCTCCGGCTCCGGGGAGTTCGACGGACTGAGCACATTTCAACGCCTCCCTGGGAACTGATCACACCGGACGTTGATACATCCCTCGCCTACACAAAGAAATCCGATATTACACCACATGAATTCAGAGCAATTGCCATGGAGCACATTGAGTGTTACACTGGATTTGTTCCTACATACACCGGTGGATCCAGAACTGAGACCGGCGTAGGCAGCGCTTTTATTACAGGTACTGTGGTTAGAGGCTTTTCCCATTCCAGCACATGCTTCTATGTATTCTTCAGAGCTTATTGCCATTCTGAAAGCTATCTGTTTCATCGAAGTATCAGACCATCTACTCCGCATTATTTTGACGGATTCTTTAAGTAGCCTTTTAGCGTTGAGGACACACAATCCGTCAAACCCCATTTTACGGGACGTCTTAACTCGTCTCGCCAGTGTGTACCAGATAGGTAAAAGAGTGGTGCTATGTTGGATCCCGAGTCACGTGGGCATCCCAGGAAATAACCTAGCTGATGCTGCTGCAAAACGCACGTCGCAAGCTCCATGTACACGAACTCTACCACTCCCTGCCCGTGACCACTTCCGAACCATTTCTGACTTGATGCTCACAAAGTGGCAAGGCTCGTGGAACGCAATATCCGACAACAGGTTGAAGGCGATCAAGAATCTCCTTGGCAAATGGAGTTCGTGCTCGTGTAGGATCAGGCGAGATGAAGTGTCACTATGTCGCTTGACAATTGGCCACTCACTCGTACTTGCTAACTGGTGATGACATGCCACGTTGCCCCAGATGTCACGCCCGCTTATCTGTGCGGCATCTCCTGCTGTTCTGTCCCGGCTACGAGGAGGAGCGTAAACGTCACTTTGGGCATGCTCAGTCTTGGTCACTCAGCGAGGTTTTAGGCAACGACTCGGATATTGTTCGATCAGGGCGACTATTTGACTACCTCGCTGAAATATCCTTTTCAGTAATATATGCACCAAGTTGAAAATGTTGAATGTTGCCATATTTTATTTTATTTACGATTCGCTGCGTCGACTATTATTCTGCAAGTTTAACTAGCTAGAATGTGTGATACATCGACGTGTAAGTAAGTTGTATTGTTATGAGCGCTACATAACCAATGTAGTCGATGCGCCCTAAAGCCCAAATAACTAACTAACTCACACACTATACACGTGACAAACCCAATGATATTCCGAAGCATTTTTTTCCGTACGTAAGCGATGTGCTTCTTCCATGCCAGACTTTCTACCACGATGACGCCTATATCTTTCACTTTGGCTACACAGCTCAAAGTTTCTTCCATGGAAGAAACAGTCGGCTTTGGATCTAGGATGACCGACAAGCATGAGCTGTCTGTTTGCAACAAGCATGAGCTCTGTCTTACATGGACTCACTGTTAGGCCATGCAGAAGGAACAAGGACATAAGAGTGTCAAGTACTTCTCCCATGGCCCGTGTCATCTCAGTGACACGAGAACGTTTACCTGTAACAGTAATCTGGACGTCATCCTCATAGCAGACCATGTGTGTTTTGAACCCGTTGATGCCTCATGTAATGTATCGCGACAAATCATGGATGCAAATATCGGGCAACAACGGGCCAAAGCATGCCCCTGGGATGTTCCCACGGTGATGTTCTGCACACCATTACGCCCTGCTCATGACCTTCCAGATGACTCTTAAACCAGTCGGAGCTAATCTGTAGTTGCTGGAGCAGAGTAACAGTGCATGGTGTGATACTTCAAACCTTTTGCTCATGTCAAGCGGTGTCAACAGGGAAATTTCGGATCTGCATGCCAAAATATAGCTGTCTGTCATCGAAATAATGGCCATGCAGTTGAGTGATGCAGTCATACTTCATGTTGCTGCGTGCCAAAAAGGTGGTTTGTGTTCGTGTAGGAATTGGCTTGCCTGTGAACGACTTCCTGAACTAGCTTACAAATGACGGGAACGCTTGTGATCGGCAGAAAATCTGAGGAATTAGATCAGTTACTTGCTTGGTGAAGGGGAATTGTGCCTGAATTTGTTCAAGACCTAGGAACATTTACGGGGGAAATGTTTGTCTTCATAATCGAGAGATATGATTGCCCGATCATCGGAAAAGAAATGTTGAGGACTCGCAAGAAATATCACTATCGGCACACGACAATTTGTTATGCTTGCTGAACGATGTCGCACCCGGCTGGCAAAGTGTGACGAGCGCGAGATTCGATGATTCACTCGCAGAAGATAGACATCGGCGCGAGGCCGCTTCGAACGAAGTCCACAAGCGCCCAATAGCCCACCTCGTTGATGGCCCACTTGAAGCGAAATGTTCATTCAGCTGATCCTCTGTAATGTTCTCCGGTGGCGGGGCAGCATCTCGCTTTGATCCGATGGCAGTTCGCAGCTGCTGGCAGGTTTTGTTCGATGGCGCTTCATTGACCCGGCGGATCAGGTCATCCCAAATGTCTCGTCTTATTGCACGACGGTCTGTGGCGTTGATGGTCTAGTGTTGATGGTCTAGTGTCTAGTCTAGTGTTGGTTCATAGTCTAGTGCTCAACACTTTCATACGGTCGAGTGTCGCTTCGTTGATGCATCATATATAATATATAAATATGCGAACATGCAAGATATGTAATTGGAGATATATAAATGAGCAGCGTATCTGACCTAAAGAAGTAATAACACCAGTATGTGTGTAAAGAAATCTCAATATGAGACCGAACCTAACAAAAACTACGTCATACATGGATATATACAAAATCTATATGGATGTTATACATGAAAATAGACATGTTCTTTCAACTGAATGCACACATAAGGGCAGTTATGCAAGATCACACACACACACCCACACACACACACATAAAAGACATAAAGACATAAAAGATCAGTGCAACTCTGAGCCACAAGGGCCCTTCTTGGTTGCACTCTGTACACTGAACCAGTTGCCCACCAAATCTGCCAATCAGCCCTCCCTGTAATACTGAAAAGCAAGCCCTCTATTCTTATAATGATTGTCTATGCTGTTTTTAAAGATGTTCAATGTTCTGCTACTGACGATGTTTTCTGGCAGCTGGTTCCAGTGTTCCACTACCCTGTTGGTGAAGAAAGTTTGCCTTAACCTTGTTCTGCTGTGGTTAATTTTAATTTTGAATTTATGACCTCTAATTGCATCATTTCTGTTAAATTCAAACATTTCCCCAAGGTATCCCCTCTCCAGACCATTGACAAATTTAAAGACCTCGATGAGATGTCCTCTCAGCCTTCTATATCTAAGTGAAAACATATTCAATTTCTTCAATCTTTCCTCATATGCCAGGTTGCTTATGCCATTAACCATTTTTGTAGCCCTCTTTTGTACTCTCTCTAAAAGCCAACAATCTTTTTCATAGCTAGGAGACCAAGCTTGGATGCAGTATTCCAAATGTGGCCTGACGTATGCACAGTAAAGCTTCCTGATCACTTCCTCACTTCTGTATGATACATTCCTATTTATTGCCCCGAGCATTCTCAGTGCCTTCTTCCTGGCTTCCTTGGTCTGTTCTGATGCCCCCAATTTTGTGTTTAGAATAACACCTAAATCCTTCTCCTGTTGAGTCACTGATAGCACTTGGCCACCCATCAAGTATGGAGCCTTCATATGCTGCTTACCTACATGCATGATTTTGCACTTATCAAAGTTAAATTTCATTTGCCATTCTTCGGACCACTTCACAAGTTCGTCTAAGTCTTTTTGCAGCGAGATATGCTCATCCTGACCTGTTATTGCCCTAAAGACCTTCAAATCATCTGCAAATTTCAAAACTTTACTGCTTAGGCCACTTTCAATGTTATTTACAAATATAATGAACAGTAATGGCCCTAGTACTGACCCCTGGGGGACTCCACTAAGAACATTTTGCCATGATGACTTTGTACCATTTAGCATCACTCTTTGCTGTCTATCTGAAAGCCACAACTCTATCCATTTTAAGATGCTACCTGCAATACCATGGGACTGAAGCTGTATCATTAACCGTTTATGGGGTACCTTGTCAAAGGCCTTACTAAAGTCAAGATATGCTACATCAACCTGATTTCCCTGATCAAATTGTTCTGTGGCGAAGTTCAAAAAGTCCAAGAGGTTTGTGAGACACGATCGTCCTTTTCTAAATCCATGTTGAGTATCTTGAATCAATCTGCTACCTTCCAGATAACTAACTATTCTATCCTTGATAATTGATTCGAGTACCTTGCAGACTAGGGATGTGAGACTTATTGGCCTATAGTTTTCAACTTTCCCTCTTTCTCCTTTCTTGAAAATAGGAACTACATTTGCCCTTTTCCAATCGGTTGGAATTTCATTATGTGAAACTGATCTACAAAATATTATACTAAGTGGAAATGCCAGTTCCTTTTCAGTTTCCCGCAACACCCTAGCATAAATATCATCAGGTCCTGCTGCCTTATTTGGCTTTATTTTCCTGATATGATTGTAAACAACATCACTACCAATGAAATCAACATCATTTGTCAGATCCCATGTATCTGAACTATGGTGTACGGTCGGCAGATTGGTCATATCTTCCAATGTAAACACTGATTTGAACTGCTTGCTCAGCTCCTCAACCATATCACTATCCTCACCCAATGTAGTCCCGTTTACTTCCAGTGGACCAATTGTGTTAGAAACTTTACTCAGCTTGTAGAAACTAAAGAACTTTTTACTGTCCCCATTACAGTTTCTAGCTAAATCCAGTTCCTTTGCTCGCTTTGCTGCTCTGGTTTTTTGCTTCACAGTGTCTCTAGCTTTTCGATACGCCTTTAGATTAATGACATTTGAGGCTTCTTTAAAAACTCTAAATGCAGTTTTCTTAGCCCTAATTGCTTTTATCACGTCTGGTGTAAGCCATGCTGGCTTTCCTACCCTTCTTTTGCGTCTTTGCTTTTGGGGGAGATGTCTAATCTGAGTTTCCTTTAAGTAAGATTTGAACTTTTCCCACATTTCACAGGCATTTAGATTGGAGAATTCTTCTTCCCATCTGATGGCACTTAAAGCCGCTCTCATGCCGTCAAAGTCTGCTTTGTTGAAATTTGGAACCTTTACCAAATTATCCTTGATAGTTTCCCCTACATGTGCCTTGAATCTAACTATGTTATGGTCACTTTTTCCCAGAGTTTCGCCTACAGTCAAGTCTTGAACCAAGTCACTTAAATCCGAGAATACAAGGTCCAAGAATGAACCATGCCTGGTAGGTTCCGATACAAACTGGTGTAAGAACAGGTCCTCTTCAAGGCATTTCCTGAACATTTTGCATGATGGGGAGCCAGCACCAGCATTTTCATAACCTTTTAGATTAAAGTCACCGAGAATAAGGCACTTCCTCTTAAAGTTTCTACTGATTTCCTCACAAATCACCTTGTCAAGCTCCAGTTGCTGAGAATGTGGCAGGGTTCCTGATCGGTAGAAAGCTCCTATCCTAAGAGTATTGCTGTTGCCTTTTCCCACAGTGACATCAAGCCAAATGGACTCCACAGACACATTTTTATCCCCACCTGCTACTTTTTGAGAACTGAATAAGCTATTCACATAGAGCATTACACCACCCCCTTTCATTGCTGGACCCCTATTGCACGAAAACATATTGTATCCCTGGATCTCATAGTCCTGTAAGTTATCTCCAAAATATCCTTCACTGACCCATGCCTCCGTAATGCAAACAAAATCCGGTTCCTCCTCAGCAACATAACACTTGAACTCATCAAATTTGGAACGGATACTCTGAGCATTAAACATCATACACTTAACAAATGCTCCATAACCACCTTTGGCTTTTTCATATTGAGGAGTTCTTTTATCACTAGATGAACTATAACTCTGTCCCCTTGAGTTGCTGCTGTCCCTATTTGCAGACTTTGAGGTTCTATTGCCTTGGCTGACACTATTGGAATATTCCTGAGTTGGCAATGCAATTTCATCCCTCCCCACCCCATTTCCTAGTTTCCCTGAAGGACATGCTCATATACTTTGCCTAACACATGGACCCCCTTCTCAGAAAAATGCAGGCCATCCTTCTGATAGAGGTCCCACGATGCATAAAACCTGCTCCACTCGTCTACAAATGTAAAACCTAGCTCCTGGCAGAGCTTTCCTACCCTGGTGTTAGCTGCCAGTGCCCTAGAGCTCCACTCAGGGGAGGCTCTAGCCCTAGGCAAAATTCCTGTTACAAGCACTCTATTGGTACCCTTCAGGGTGGCCAGAAGGGCCCTGTACTCCCGCAGAAGCTCCTCGCTCCTAGTATGACCTATGTTATTTACCCCTACATGCACTATGACTGTGTTAAACTGGTGATCACTGGTGACCTGTGCCACCGCAGGTACCAGGTTCTTCACCTTGGCACCAGGCCTGGTGATGCACCTCCTGTCCCTCCTACCTTTACAAAATACCCGCTCTAAATGACGCACACGAGAGTCTCCTATGACCAGCACTGACTCCTTACTATTGCTATCCTGGGGGCAGTCATCCAATGCCTGGAACATATTTGTTGTTACTATGCCTGCCCGCTGGGCCGGTCGGCTACACTTCCTCCCGCTCCTACCACCTGCCACCTGCCACTCACTGACCCTTTCCTTAGGTTCGCGTCTCCAAATCCTCCACCCCCTGACCTCATGCCACTTCCCCTCCTGTGACCTACCAGAACTACCCCTCCTCTGTTCACTATTAACACTATTAACACTCCCCTCTTGAGAGATCCCAGCCACCTCCACAGTAGGGGAAACCTCAGCTACCTGGTGGCCTGCGACCACCTGGGCATATGATGTCCCTGCTACGGATTGACCCCTTGTTGCTTTATCTTGCCTACCCTGTGCAACAAGGGCAGCCTTGAGGTTGGAAACCTCTGCCTTAAGGGTCCTAATTTCTTCCTCTAGTGCCTGCATCCTGGTCGAAACCATCCTAAACGCTGCAGCTTATGCCTAGATTTAGATTCAAATTAACTTGCTAAATTAACTTGTTAAACAACCGACAAAAAAACTAACTATCATTCACTATAAATCGCTACCTCCTATACTGTCAGTTAAATATCTGAGTGCCTCAAGAAAAGCAGAAACTATTAAACAATTGTTTGTTTTTTTTTGTTTTGTTTTCTTTTTAAATAAATTAAATAACTAAACAAGATGTCTAATCTAATTGTCTTCCACACAAGTAGACAACTATATAAATATCCCTTTGATATCACTTATGGCTAGACAGAAAAATGAACAGTCACACAGCACTTATGAATACCCCCAACTTACTACTAATTAAACTATCTTAAACTTCAACACCAAACACACTTGCTAAACAACCGACAAAAAAGCTAACTATCATTCACTATAAAGCGCTACCTCCTATACTGTCAGTTAAATATCTGAGTGCCTCAAGAAAAGCAGAAACTATTAAACAATTGTTTGTTTTTTTTTTTTGTTTTTTTTTTAAATAAATTAAATAACTAAACAAGATGTCTAATCTAATTGTCTTCCACACAAGTAGACAACTATATAAATATCCCTTTGATATCACTTATGGTTAGACAGAAAAATGAACAGTCACACAGCACTTATGAATACCCCCAACTTACTACTAATTAAACTATCTTAAACTTCAACACCAAACACACTATGCACACCAAAAAATAAATAAAGTATGTTAGGATAGTATGAATGTTGTCTAATGTACTTATCAAATCTACACACTTGTAATATCTCCTACTACAGAAATCGAAGAGTCGAGAACACGCCGAAGCCAAAGATGGCGTCCTGCGGCGTCGCTAGGTTAATATAGTATAGTTTGCGTGCTACGAAAATGCTTATAAGATAAAACCTAATGAAATATAATAAGAGAAGTAATTGCTAAGCACCTATCCACAGCTTAGACTAGAGTACTGCCCTGCTCTGCAGCGACTTATCTGGAAACCTGGAGCTCGGGGGCGCGTCCTTCCACCTTGAGAGCTGGCGGCAAACTGAACACACACACACACACACACACACACACACACACACACACATATATATATATATATATATATATAGCCCTTCGAAAGTAAGTGACCAAAATCCGAGAAGTTTCGGAAAAGTGTGAGTGGTAGGGGACTCCTCAGATGTTCGCGCCCCCTGGACTAAATCATGGCTACGCCACTGAATGCCACATATGCTATTTCGATTGTTCGGCATGGTTTGGTGTACCTGCGTACCATTCTGAAGATGGGTCCTATATCGGTAAAAGTACGATTAACTTCGTCTGAACAGGGCTTGGTTTTCACTACATTTATTCTGAAACCGGGAATACTATTTCTGAAACGGATCGCCCCTGGCCAATGTCGTGCACGCACTACAAATTACAACGTGTTCACGAATTCCCGAAGTCGGTTGTGGTTACTTCTAGCATGTCTGCATTGCTCTGAAATCGGACACAAAAAGACTACGTTTGCACGGGCTTCCAAGAGAGCGGTTGTTTCACAAGTTTTGTTCCCACTAAGATCCGCGAGTCTAGTGTCCAGTCCTCGACCGTAATGCCTAAGCTAAGCCCGAAAAGCCTCCTTCAGCGTCCGTCGTTGCTCTGGATACAGGCACAGGTTAAGGATCCCAGTGGGCCCTCAATTCGTAAACATTGCAGAAAGGTGATGGTTTCCAAATAGGTGTCTATATGCGTGTAGCAGAGTCATGGAATGTTCGTATTTCAAAAGGTCAATGACAAAATTCGCAAGAAATGCGAACAATAACCCCCTGAGCCTACTATTTCCTATTCCAATGTGTTATCAAATATAACAAAAGGCTCCTTCCTGATAACAACTGTTGTCAAACATTAATCCGAATGTAACTCAAATGAAAATGGCGTAATTTGCTCTGCAGGAATATTGATGGTTTAGGTGGTGCAATAATGCAATTGCAATAATTGCAATTGAAATGATACATGACCCATACATGATCCATCCCTTGTATCATTTCCTCCTCTCGCCCCATTCGCTGTTTGTTTAGCGACTACGACTTTGCTCAAATTCTGTCGATGAAAGACCCCTAAAGACGGTTTCAGGGTACCCGAGGGGGAATTGTAGGACTCCTTGAATCCTCAAAGCCATGAAATCTGAAAGAAGTATCAATTGGACTGCCAAAGCTGGTTGACTTTGCCACATATCATCCATATCTTTTTCGACGAAATGTGTCGGCTAAATACGCAACTGCTTTAGGCACGATGTAATGGAACCATGCGCCTGAAATATTTTGTAGATGAAGATAAATGACTGCGAAGCAAGCCCCACGGCCTTAATTACAAACAAGCCAACGAAACAGACATCCAACGCTCCGTCAATGTTCTCCAGAGTCTTCAGCGGTCGTGCCGGACGGCTACAAGCCTGCCTCAGATCGGGACCGGGCGCGACAAGCGGGGCGCGCATCGTGTATTCTGATGAGGCCCGCCAGTGTCGACTTACGCCTCCGCCAGAAGGCCAGGAGTCGCGCGTGGGGTGGCCGTCCACGGCTGGTGGGAGCCACCGGGGTAGATGTTGGCGACATCGTCGGGCCGCGCTCGCCGCTGCCATGGCGGACGCATCAGCCGACCTCCTACGGTTAATAGCCGGATCGATAGACGGCTGCGACCGTATGATGCGGCCTGTTGGTTTGGCGACAGCCGCCGCCGGTCGGCCGCGAGACAACGCCAGCGTGGACAGCCGCCGCGCCGCCACTCGGCCTGCAGACCTCAGTCAGTCGGTCAGCAGTCAGTTGTTGTCAGTCAGTCAGTCAGTCAGTCAGTCAGTCAGTCAGTCAGTCAGTTAGTCAGTAAGTCAGTCATTCGTTGTCAGTCGGTCAGTCAGTCAGTCATTCGTTGTTAGTCAGTCAGTCAATCAGTCAGTTAGTCAGTCAGTCGGTTAGTCGTTGTCAGTCAGCCATCGGTAGGTCGGTCAGTCAGTCGGTCAGTCGTTGTCAGTCAGCCATCGGCTGGTCGGTCGGTCAGTATGAGCTGTTGGTGCGGTTACCCGATCACTGGTGACTGCCGAGGCTGGCCTGACCACTCTTGAGGCGCGATCTCGGTGAGCTGGTGCAATTGTCACCCCTGTAGTCACATCACTCGTCACATCACCCGCCACATCAACCGTCACATCACCCGTCACATCACCCGTCACATCACGCTTCACATCACCCGCCATGTTGCCCGCCACGTTGCCCGTCACGTCGACCAGCACTGAGCCGGCCCTAAGGCTAGTCAGCTGATTGGCGGTCGCGCGCCGACACGACCGATTGTGTGACTGCTTTAGAGTGCACGTGAGGAGCTAAGTAAGCAGGATGGGTCGTGTCGTGGTGTGCCGGAGAGTGATGTCCGTAACGCAAGTCTGGAAGACACAATTTGGTCGGGCACGTTTCCGGGAAATGGCGCGCCGTATAACGCGTGGGTGAGGACGTGCGTCGCGGTTTCGACGCGGTCAGGCGCACTGCGTGCCGTTGGTCGCCTCTGACTATTTTTGATGAGAGTCACACGTCGGTCGCAGGTGGTCCCGACAGCCGAACAAACTCGCATGGTGTCGAGGGTCGAGCCCGGCCGGCCGAGCGGGCCGACCATTCGTCGCTGCTATTTCGGGTCGGCTGGGAAGGTGACGGCTCGCCTCCTCACGGCTCACCGACTGTAGTGGCACGCCGCTGTACCGCATCGACGACGCCGACGCGTCCACGTCCACCGTCGCCGCGTCCGGACGTTAGATGACAACACTTTGAGCAGGCGATGCAGTTCTGCAGAGGATGCTAAGATCGCTGAATGGTACTAAATATGACGAATTCGGAGCGTATCGAAAGTACTCGGCGGGTGTCACGTTAACGTCCGTAAATAACGGAATGGTCCGCTAGAGGAACCTCTAACTGAAGGTATCTACAAAAAGAAAGATAGGAAACTCCACTGTGGTGTTTTACTTAAGTTATCCAACTGTACTATGAATGTGTGAAGAAAAGTGCATTTTCAAGTTGGTAGGTTCAGAACCATTTTTGAACACGATGCACGATGTAATAGACACTACCTAGACAAAACAACGACGCTGTCAGAAGCGAAGCCATTGGATCAAGCTAATTGCAAATCAGTCTCGCAGTAATGCTTTGCAGTTAATGTGAGGGAAAGACAGCGACCAAGATTCGAGTTATTATTATCCGTTTCTACACCTCTCACTGACTCCAACGTCAGAATGGGTTTTGTCGTGCAGGGCGGCACGCCCGCGCCACGTCCACACCGCGCCACGTCCACACCGCGCCACGTCCACACCGCGCCACGTCTACACTGCGCCACGTCCACACCGCGCCACGTCCACACCGCGCCACGTCCACACCGCGCCACGTCCACACCGCGCCACGTCTACACTGCGCCACGTCCACACCGCGCCACGTCCACACCGCGCCACGTCTACACTGCGCCACGTCCACACCGCGCCACGTCTACACTGCGCCACGTCCACACCGCGCCACGTCTACACCGCGCCACGTCCACACCGCGCCACGTCCACACCGCGCCACGTCCACACCGCGCCACGTCCACACCGCGCCACGTCCACACCGCGCCACGTCCACACCGCGCCACGTCTACACTGCGCCACGTCCACACCGCGCCACGTCCACACCGCACCACGTCCACACCGCGCCACGTCCACACCGCGCCACGTCCACACCGCGCCACGTCCACACCGCGCCACGTCCACACCGCGCCACGTCCACACCGCGCCACACTTGTCCCTGCGCGGCGAACCCGGCGCTTACTCGTCAGAGGCCCCGTCGGCGTCGCGGAGGTACAAGTAGCGAGTCGGCTGTGATATCGATGTTTCGACCGGCCGCACGGCCGGCGCCCACTCTCTCCGGCGGGCGCCAGTCAGCACCGCCTCGGTGTCGCGGAGCCGCGTGCTGAGCTGATCGTCAGTGAACCTCCAGGCCAGCGCCCACTCTCTCCAGTGGGCGCCAGTCAGCACCGCCTCGGTGTCGCCGAGCCGCGTGCTGAGCTGATCGTCAGTGGACCTCCGGTCCAGCGCCCACTCTCTCCGGCGGGCGCCAGTCAGCACCGCCTCGGTGTCGCCGAGCCGCGTGCTGAGCTGATCGTCAGTGAGCCTCCAGGCCAGCGCCCACTCTCTTCAGTGGGCGCCAGTCAGCACCGCCTCGGTGTCGCCGAGCCGCGTGCTGAGCTGATCGTCAGTGGACCTCCGGTCCAGCGCCCACTCTCTCCGGCGGGCGCCAGTCAGCACCGCCTCGGTGTCGCCGAGCCGCGTGCTGAGCTGATCGTCAGTGGACCTCCGGTCCAGCGCCCACTCTCTCCGGCGGGCGCCAGTCAGCACCGCCTCGGTGTCGCCGAGCCGCGTGCTGAGCTGATCGTCAGTGGACCTCCGGTCCAGCGCCCACTCTCTCCGGCGGGCGCCAGTCAGCACCGCCTCGGTGTCGCCGAGCCGCGTGCTGAGCTGATCGTCAGTGGACCTCCAGTCCAGCGCCCACTCTCTCCGGCGGGCGCCAGTCAGAGCCGGACGAGCTCGGCTGAAGTCTCCGTTATTGGGCCGCCAACGACTGGCTATTATTGCACAAGTGGCAACAGGCAATGTGAAATGGATGTGATTTGTGGAATGATGATAAGTTGACCAGTTCATCATTGGATGGGAATCAGCCAGTTAATGGGACGCTAGGCCGGCATGGCGAAACGCCCAGCCAACGGTAGCAGCTCAAAAGCCGAATAATTTCCCGACTAAAGAACGGCTCAGCGAATGTCTACAGTCAAGGGCATTCAGCAACGCACGAGAGGCGCTCGGGAGAAATAAAAAATGAGGAATTCCGTGACGTGAATATTTAATCGTGTGAAATCCAGCCACATCCAACCATTCATATGCCAAGACAGTAGGGAGCATTCTGGGCCATTTTGGTAAGTGATTCGCAACAAGTGGGCTTAGGTTTAGTCAGGAACGGGCCATGACGGGGCACATTTCCTCGGAGGGGTGCCTTCGACGGAAGAATGGTCGAGCGGGAGGAGGGGTACACCTCAGCATACTCTAGTGGTGTATTTTCGTCCAAAGGGCGCCTTTTCCTCTGAACGAAGACATCTTTGGCTGCAAGTCCTTTGCTTGTTGGGTGTGGATGTACCCGAGCTTTCCCGGAGGAGCGCCTTTCCTGGCCGTAGGAACCTTTCCATGAGAGGGAGGTGTCACATGTCCCAAGTTTTCCCTTTGCATCTACCCGGGTTTTGGTTGAAGATGGGACAGCTTGCAACGGATTTCAATTCAAAATATCTAGTGCACGCTATGTAACATTACGTTAAATTATTTTCGATAACGGGGTCTGAAATCTTCAAGCTCTTCGAGGCTCCATTCAAGGCTACAAAGTCACTTAGTGGAGCATGTGGTGAATGGGTACGACGACAGACTTTCATGTTCCCCGCCCAGCCAGTGGGTGCCGACTGCGTGCACGAACACACAGGGCATGCTCTTGACAGCAGATGATGCAGAGTCTGCGAGCAGCTCGGACTGCCTATTCACGATCAGTCAGTGTTGGCCGTTGCACATGTGCAAGTGACACACCGGCACCGGAACAAACGACAACCTAGCCTTGCTTTGGATTGGAGCAACGTCACTGCCTGACATTTGAGGTACGGGATACCTGCCTCACTCCACGTCTGTCGAAATACTGGGATCCCAAGCTTTCTAAGTCACCCAAGTAAGCTTCTAGCTCTAACATGAGTCTCATTGTAGTCATAAAGGGTTTAATGAGAGCCACAGGGGCCATCTACATCAAACCCGTAAAAGGAAGATGCAATAGTCCTCGATAAAAAGATGCTCAACACCCGAACCGATATCACATCCTAAATGCCAAGCAAACTATCCACCAACATCGTATATAACTATCAATACCTATATACTTACTCATCTTGCCACATTCACCCGATTCCCCGTTACACAGGCGTGGGTCGAGTGCCATATCCATCTTTTTCAAACTGCCCGCTCAAAGAGTTCTGCACTGCGCCCATCTATTAGCATAAATTTCACCTTATCGACCACTAATTGGAGCTCAAAAACAAGAATATTAAAGAATATGTCCGGCCTATTTTGAAATGTATGCAATTATGGATTTCCCACAGTATCAGCGAGGGGTCTATTCCATTGATCAGCCGCCTTTTGACTGAAAATCTGTTGTCGTTTAACTGCCCTACATCTTTACTTCTCTACCAAGAATGTGTGACCCATATGTGATAATACAAATAGAAAGCCATCGTTCAGACTGACATTGTCTAATCCTTTAACGATTGTATGCATTTTAACCATATCGCCCCTTAATCTCCTATACTCGAATGGGTACATTCGAATGCCACAGGCCATTCTTCGTATTCTAAGTTATTCAGTCCACTGATGAATCTATTGGCTTTGTACTGCACTCTTTCTCTTTATCTCTCTCTCTCTCTCTCCCTCTCTCTCTATTTATATATATATATATATATATATATATATATATATATATATATATATATATATATATATATATATGTATCTTTCTAAGTGAGGGCTCCATGCCTGCACAGCATATTCCAAGTGAGGTCGCACATAGGCTAAGTACAGCTTTTTCATGGCTTCCTTGCTCTTATATCTCATACTCCTGTTAATGAGTCCCAGCATTCTGATTGTCTTGTGCCAAGCTAAGATACGTCGTTTTTCTGCTTTAAGATCATTTGAAACTAACACACCCAATTCTCTGTCTTATTCAATAACATCCAGTTTCCTACCTCCCATTGTATATCTGAACTTTCACCTCCAGACCCCAGATGCATAATCCTACCCTTTTCACAGTTATATACATCAAACCGCACTCATATGTATATACATATATATATATATATATATATATATATATATATTCGATGTATGTATATAACTATATATATACATATATTCGATGTATGTATATAGCTATATATACATGTATACATATACAGTTATATACATACATCGAAGACATCTGCCATTGATCAGCCCACATTTTTAGGTCCTCCAAGTGCAGTTTAATATTACTAGATTGATCACCACTGTTAGCCACTCCTACCAACTCGATATCATCAGCGAATTTGAACACCCTATTCCTCACCCCTACATCAATGTTGCTTATAAGGATAAAAAGAAGTGGACCTTGAACAGAACACTGTGGCACCCCACTCAGAACATCCGTCCATTCAGATTTACATTAATTTAAGACTACACTTTTTCCGTCCCTTTAAAATGCTTCAATCCAACCTCGAACATATCCGTCAATCCCATGCTGCAAAAGTTGACGAGTTCGACGGCTTTGTGGACCGTCATCACAAGCTTTCCTGAAATCTAAGTAGACAACATTTATCCTGCTTTGATTGTCTACTTCTCTAGTTCGATACTCTATGAATTCCAGTAGGTTGGTTAAACACGAACCCCAGATCAAAATTCATGTCTCTTTTTAGGCTGTGCCTACCTGGATGAGTCCGTGCATTCTCCGACCAGTTTTCAAGTACTTTGCAAACAATTTAGGCCAAACTGACTGATCTGTAGCTCCCTACACACCTCACGTTTCCCGGTTTGAAAATTGGTACTACACTTGCATTTCGCCAATCTTTCGGTATTTCAGCATACTCCATAGACCACCTGAAAATGGTACCTAGGGACCCGCTAACACCAGGGCACACTCAACTAAGATCCCAGGATATATATATATAATCTGGTCCAGCAGCTTTATTGGGTTTCGGATTCTTCAATTGTCTTTCTATATCTTCTGTAGTTATTGTACATTCATCCAACTTGTCGCCTGACAAAGCATAATCTTCAGTAGTTCCCAATATTCCTGAGCTCTCTTTAGTAAAGACTAATGAAAATTGCTTGCTTAGGGATTCAACTATATCACAATTATCGACCGCTATTTCACCATCTACCTTCAATGGTCCTGATTGTTGTAGACTGAAGCAGGACTAATCTGGTCATTGGCTCTAAATATAAAATTTCCTACGAAACACTCGCTTCCACCGATTTTTTCGACTGTGCTTCTAAAATGTGGACGGACTTAGAAGAAGAATACTTTAATTCTGCACTCGGGGATTTGTGCAATGCGCGCACTCAGCCACATGGATACGCTATATACATGGTGGAGGTTCTATTTTTCGGCACTTTTCTTGGATAGTCTTGCTCACGCGCTTGCTCTCGGACTTCCCGCCGTAGCACACTGCACACGGTGGGCCATCGCCAATTCCGCAGCTCCGAACAGAGCCGCTCCGGCGGCCAGGCGAGACCGGGCGGGCGAGACCGGGCGGGGCGAGACCGGGCGGGCGAGACCGGGCGGGGCGAGACCGGGCGGGGCGAGACCGGGCGGGCGAGACCGGGCGGGCGAGACCGGGCGGGCGAGACCGGGCGGGCGAGACCGGGCGGGCGAGACCGGGCGGGCGAGACCGGGCGGGCGAGACCGGGCGGGGCGAGACCGGGCGGGCGAGACCGGGCGGGCGAGACCGGGCGGGCGATACCGGGCGGGCGAGACCGGGCGATCGAGGCCCGCCACTAGACTGAATAATCTGTTTTTGGATCGTGTTCATGATTATCATGACCATGCTTTAAGGTCGGCAGATCATGACCTTGAATCCGATGCCGCAAGCGCTGGTTGGTCAGCGATAGCCGCATGTAACTACGAACACTTGCCAGCTACTGCGACTGACGGGAGGCGGTCAGTGGAAAGGCATTGTAGTTTATCCGGTACTAAAATACATTGCATGTGTATCAATTTGCTGCTTCTGTACTATTTTGCGGACTTATATATCTATTTTAAGAAGTATCCATACCTGATGTTTCTCCGTTCTGTGTCCTATTCGATTCTAGGACAAATGTACGTATGGCAGACGTACGTAAGCAAATGTATGTAAGCAAATATACGCAAGCGCAAATGTACGTATGGCAATTGTACGTAAGTGCAGATGTACGCATGGCTAAGGTACGTAAACGCAAATGTACGTACGGCAAATGTACGTAAGCGCAAATGTACGTATGCGCAAAAGTAAGCGCAAATGTACGTCAGCGCCACAGTACCTACACGTTAAGAATGCAAGAAGAAGTGTACGTATGCACGTACATTTAAGCTTACGTGTCTTTGCGTTGAAGCACATTTGGTTGTATGCATATGCCATACGCACATTTGCTCTCAGGTACATTTGCGCATATGTACATTTGCGCATACGTACATTTGCGCATGCGTACATTTGCGCATACGTGCAATTGCCATACGAGCATTTGCGCATACGTACATTTGCCCTCACGTACATTTGCGCTTACGCACATTAGCCATACGAACATCTGCGTACGTACATCTGCCATACGTACATTCGCTTGACGTGCATTTGTCCGGTTGCCGTCCTATTCGTCGTGCACGATACAAATACATGCATGCTGCCCAAAAGGTACATGCCTACGAAATAGGCAAAATATTCATTACAGTACAAGTCAAGGATACTACAAAACGAGGTAATATATAGCACATGTGGTAGCAAAGAAATAGGCATGAAAATTATTATTCGTCAAGGTGAGTCTGGTCTGGGTCAGACCAAAAGTCGCCTACACTCGACACAAGCGTATTAACCGATCGCGTTACCGAGGTGGCATGAACGAACTTAAATGACAGTGAAACAAGATGTCCTCACGTGATATATCGTGGGAAAGTGCGGTTTTTCTTTACATGGACGATGCCCACTTGAGAGGAGTGGTACCCTTCCGCAGGCCGGTGGTGATAATGCACTCGTGGACTGACATCTGGTCGGCTCGCAGTGCGTGCCGTGACATTGGAGACAGTATCCGCGAATGTCGCGAGTGGAATCTGACGGCACTCCGAGCTCGCGACTAGAATCTGACAGTGGCCGGTATGTGTGACCTGGAATCTGACAGTGGCCAGTATGTGTGATCTGGAATCTGACAGTGGCCGGTATGTGTGACCAGGAATCTGACAGTGGCCGGTATGTGTGACCTGGAATCTGACAGTGGCCGGTATGTGTGATCTGGAATCTGACACTGGCCAGTATGTGTGATCTGGAATCTGACAGTGGGCGGTATGTGTGACCTGGAATCTGACGGCGGCCGCCGTGGGCCGTCCCTGAGCACGACGTGCTCGGTTATTTATATATCGGCGGGCGGAGCTGCCAGCAGGCGGCGCCTGCGGCGGTATGTGTGCGCGCGCGCCGCCAGTGCTTGCACGGTGGCCGTGCCGGGAGGGCGGCGGACGCCCGACGGCCGCCGCACGCTGGCTGTCGGCCCGCGTCTGCTGTGCTGAAGGCAGCTGGTGTCGGCAACTGGTGTCCGGTGTCGGCAGCCGGTGTCCGGTGTCCGGTGTCGGGAGCTGGTGCCCGGTGTCAGCAGCTGGTGTCCGGTGTCCGGTGTCGGGAGCTGCCGGCCAGTGCTGGTCGTGATGTGGCCGGCAGGCGAGGACGAGCAGGCCGAGGACGCGGCCGACCACCACGACGTGTACGATTGCCCGGTGTGCCAGCGCCACCTGAGCGGCAGCTTCAGCGAGGTGTACGCCGGCCGCGGCCGCCTCTTCTCGTACGGCGCCATGTGGCCGACCGCAGTCTCTCGCTCCCCGGGCCGCGCCATCCAGCCGGCGCAGAGCTACTCGAGCGGCCTGAACGTGCGGCTGAGCCGCGCCACGCGTGCCGCCGCCGCCGAACGGTCGGCCGGCTCGTCCAGCTCCAGCACCGAGGCGCTCGGCAACAGGCGTGTCGTCGGCACGGCGCTGTCCGGCTACACCGAGCTGCCGGCGGCGCCGGCCGGCTTCGAGTCGAGCCACGCCGAGCTGCCGGCAGCGCCGCCCGGCTTCAAATCGAGCCATGCTGAGCTGCCGGCAGCGCTGATCGGCTTCAAATCGAGCCACGCCGAGCTGCCGGCGGCGCCGCTGGGCCCAAAGCCCTGCTACGCCGACCTGCGGTCAATACCCCCTGGCCACTCGAAACCCGGCTACGCAGTTCTGTCGCCACCGGCGCCGTCGTCTAGACCGGCAGCAGACATGGCGACTGCGCCCGGCCGCCGACCGTCGCACCACCATGACCCCGAGGCGCAGGCGGGTACGTACTGCCAGCGACGCGGGGCGGGGCCGCAGGGGAGGGGGTGGCTATCGTCGGTGTCGCCACAGCTGGCTGAGTACCGATTGCCAGCTGAGTTGGAACCACCGGCGCCGTCTGTGGTGCTGCGATCGAACATTTCTGGCCGGCAGGGCGTCGCGGGCCTCGGGTGCGCCACGCGCGCCGAGCCATCGCAAGCGCAGCTCAGATGCGACGCATTGCCGCGCGCCTCGGCGTCGGCCCGCCCGCCAACGCGGCGACACCACGCACGCTCTGCGGAACTCGCATCCGGCGCGATACACTCGGTGTGTTCGGGTCGGATGCGACTGTCAAGTGGCGCGATCCCACGACGGGGCGACAACAAAAGTGTAATATCGTTTCCGTAATTGAGAGGGAGCGAGCTTGGATCTGTTTCGTATGCTGAGAGCTCAAGTGGAAAACGCACTCCTTTCTGAAATACGATGCGCATCAGAAAAGTAATCAGGCTCTCCGGCATTATTCCGCACAGTGCCTTCATCAAACCGACCGGATTTTAGCTGTATTCGCGCCCGTTTCCGGGTGGGATGTCTTCGGCAATGACAACTGAAAGCCAACGTTTCCCTAATGTACCGATCGCGTTTCTCAACGCCGCATGTCGAGTACATGGTATTGGGACGAGCGACCCGCCATGGGCCGCATCGATCGCAGAGCGTATGATCTTCGCCTCCGAGACTCCCGCAACATTGGTACGACTTGGGTTACACGCGCCACGGAGCATGAGACTACGAGACCGAATACTAGAGGTGGCAATTGTATGGACCGAAAGCCCGGTGAGGAAGCCCGGTCAGGACCGGCGGGCTATTGGACCGGTCTTGGAATACATGGCCGTCTTTCAGCGAGTCTTTCAGATTATTTTACTCGCGTTCATTAAATCAATGCAAGCTTTATATGAGAGCTTATCTTGGATGATAATCATGCATCATGTGAGGTGTAAATGAAAATTTCACCCGGAAAGTTTGCCATACAGATTGAAAAATGTCATGAATTCCTGGAGTATTTCAATGACTTGGCATACTACTTGCTGAAAACAACAGATTATTAATGCTAGTGATTGATAGCTCAAGCATGCTTTCAAAATATGCCTTGCAACTGCAATAAAGCTAATAATGTCAGTTGGTTTCGCCAGATATTGAAAAGTAAAATACGACTGGGACCGGGGAAAAATGCAAATTCAGTATGCGCGACAGCAGACTACCATTGTAGCATATTGTATTAAGATTATGTAACAGCACCCTTGTTTCTTGCACATGATTGTATAAGTAATGTGCATCACTTCCTTTCATGTTGGTAGGCTTCCATAGTTACAGAAACCTCAAAAACTATGCATGTCTTAAGATGCACACCTCAATACTTATCTTCCTAATCCAAAGACACCAAAATTGCCACCACAGACAAGGTTTGATTGATTCATGTTCGGCAATCTGTAATATGCAGCACGTCACATCAAAGATGTTCATCATTCAACTGCTATATCCGCGATTGAAAACTCAATATTATGAATTATAAAAGCATTGCGTGAGACGAAATGTACGATCCTCAATATACCAGGAGGTGCTGGGTTTACTCAACATCATTATAAAAGCCTAACCCTAAACAATCTGCAATAAAATCCATATTTCACGGTCATGCTACCTGCCGCAGAGTCGGTTCATGCGCTGTTTTCGTCTTCATACGACACTGATATTAGGAGAATTTGGTATTCACTGTAAAGTACCGAACATAAATGAAGTGCTGGATGCTTTCACAGCAAAACAAACCCTGGAACAGCGTCATAAATCTGATAAATGAAGGTTAACAAGACCTACCGACATAATTGCCTCACAGTGATTGCTGCCACCACCATCTAAGGTATACTTATAACGTTTTTGCTTCTAAAATGTAAACGTAATATTCGAACGCTTCTTCCTTTTAGCCCATGCATTTAAAACCAATTGATAAAGCGAGGTAGTATAATTTAATAGAAGAGTATTGGTCTCCTGTAATTCACGTGGTGTATTGAAAGCATATTACTCTGTTTATTTATCCGCAAGTAACCGCATCCCATCGCAAAGCTGTCCATTGAATACACGGTTTGCCATTGAATTACGCCACCTACAGCTGGTGGTATTCTTGTAGCTGTTTGCATGCGGGGTATTAATACCTGATGTTTTTCGACTACATTGTTGTACATGGCAATCAGTAGTGGTTGCCTCATGCATTGCTTTTGCCAGGGCAGTTGATAGTTTCAGCCAAATAAGCCTTATAATCTGCGTGCAATCTTAAGATAAATGCAACACAGGAAGCTGTAGTTAGGCAGTCTATTGTCGTGTAGTAGATGCACTCCATGTGCAACATTTTAATGTCTCTGTATTATTTTGTGGGTCTCCATAGCTATTCTAACAACCATCCATTTTTTCACGTCTCCATCCTGTATGCTATGTTTATCCTATGGTAAAATGCATATATGTGGGCATTCCCTTAATTCATATATTTGGCCATTAGGCATGTGCCTATAAAATATGCAAATATGTGTAATAATGCAAAGCGCATATAATGGAAGAAAGACATTTCATCATACATTTAGCAAAAATGGACAGGGAACTAATCAGTCTCCTTTAAGTTATGTGTATAGCTTTTAGAGTAAACTTTCATGGCGTTTGAAGGCTGAAAAATATCACAGTTTGGACATCAGAATCTGGTAATGGTATGTTGTGCTTATTAAGTACCTGATGCAACGTTTTACAGATGATCAGATACTGAATGATACAAAGCTTGGTATCCACGTACTTAGTCTCAATTGTGCTGCTTCCCTGATTGATAACAAAGTAACAGGCATCAACGTGGGCGTTTTAAGAATTGGCTTGCAATCATTATGCTGTTTCCACCAATAACTGTCAATTAAAAAAGGAAGACTTGATAAGAGGTGTATTTTTAATCCACGTTCTGGGAGTGAACGAGGCTTTTCAAAGTAATGTGAGCATCCTATATGACCTTAATTGAACAAAAAGCAATGTTACGACCATTTGTGGAAAAAAAACTGGTTAAAAAACTGGTTCTTGACTGGGTTTCAGTTAATTTGACCGGGGCACAATCGGGTTCGGTCCCATCAGACGGCCGGTCTTGGTCTTCGGTCCAAAATGTTTGGTGTTTGCCACCTGCACTGTACACATTTGGTCTTCTGACCGACATCGGCGCCTCGCCGGGCCGGGATGTGGAGCTGGTGCACATACATTCCCGGCACAGCATAGCCATGCCAATACGTCGCCGGGTGGGAATGTGGAGCTGGTGCACATACATTCCCAGCTCAGCATAGTCATGCCAACAGGTCGCCGGGCGGGGATGTGGAGCTGGTGCACACACATTCCCGGCACAGCATAGCCATGCCAACACGTCGCTGGGCGGCGGGGATGTGGAGCTGGTGCACATACATTCCCAGCTCAGCATAGCCATGCTAACCAACAAAGAGCATTTGTCCTAGCTGTAGGTCGTGGAGGATGTACCGTTGCGTAATATATATCCCACGGTAATTTAATACTGAAACTGGAGGTGCTTCGTTTATCTTGTTTTTAGTTTGACAATTTCATTGGTAAATTCCTGTTTAGCCAACCACCATGAGGAGATGATTGCCGTTTAAAATGGCGTCTAATATGCGTCGGGAATATTAATACAAACAGAATTGGTTGACGGCACATTTGCTTGTATTGTTATTAGCGTTGAGAGCATCTACATATACTACACCGCCGCGCTTCAATATTCAGTACATCAATGATGCTTCGTCAACAGAGTCAATTATGCCCTCAAAGATGTAACTGCTTCTGGGGGTCGGCTTCCACCCGGCCCACGATTACAATCGGTTCACGCCCTAGCACAAGCAATTCAGTAACGCAAGATTTCAGTGTGAGAACGTGTTGGCCAGCTCTGGTTCATCATCACCATTGTCTTATCGCCGGGGCCGTCCCATCACCTCGTTGTACTCTTCATCACCGATGCTGGCGGGCGGCGATGTGATATTGTGGTTGTTAGTTTGCGATGCATGGCCTGCCGCCCGTGCATCCGCGGCATGCACCATCTTGGCACTGCGATCCGCCCACGCGTGTAATCCCGCCCTGGTAATGCAGCCTGTCGAATCACATGATGTGCGGACACTACGACCACCGGGATGCGATAGTGAGAGAGAGAGAGAGAGAGAGAAAGAGAGAGAGAGAGAGATATATATATATAGAGAGAGAGAGAGAGAGAGAGAGAGAGAGAGAGAGAGAGAGAGAGAGAGAGAGAGAGAGAGAGAGAGAGAGAGAGAGAGAGAGAGAGAGAGAGAGAGAGAGAGAGAGAGAGAGAGAGAGAGAGAGAGAGAGGGACAGAGAGAGGAGGAGCCGTGCTATTGGTATATGCATGGCCCCAGTCAACCAGCATGGGATCAGTAGCTAATAAATAATTATGGTGATGAATGGCGGAAGTGTCAGGAGCGGCGGTCGGGTCTGATGACTTCTGTGTTGCTATCAGGATGGCCGCAGCACACTGGTCGAAAGCGCTGCTGTGTGTTTCCGCATGGTCGGCCGCCGGTCGTGCCATATGTTTTACCGCAGCACGGCAAGGACGAAGCCGGACTGTACCGCTGCTGACATTATTAGCTATGCTGCAGTTGGTACTGTTCCGGCTGGAAGTTCTTGGCGCACGCCAGATTATTGAGATGTCAAAATCAATTTGTTTGAACTTGTTTTATTACTCGTGTGGAATTGGAATATAACGTCTAACACTCAAGGGTTCACTTCAATGACATCGCCTATTCTCACAACTCGTGTCTTTTGTCTAGGTGCCTCGGAATCGGCCGAAAGTGATGACCTCTCAGCTACCAGATTCTGAACTGTTGTAGCAAAGCGCTGGGAATTGCAAATGCATATCGGTAATTATAATGGGAAATTAAAACACGATTAGCACTAAATTGATCCGGCTGAAAAACGAAATGTTTTAATCATATTGAATGTTCGATTATAAAAGCCGTAAAGCTAAGCGTAGTGCCCAGAAACATTTTGTATGTATTCGTAGCTGTGAAATTATCAATCAGGCTGCTATGCATTCAGATTTGGTGTCGTTCCTGATCTCAATCATCCAACGGAAATATGTGCCGACATGCAGTGGAGTGGCACACGTATACGATATTTGTGTTGCTGTGTTTCCACCTATAGCTAAAGTACTAATGCGCAGTGCCTTTCATGGACCAGGTTATTGTGCCAGGCCAGTACCTACTGTGAATGAGTATCCAAAGCACTTAATCAAAACAGAAAGGATGGACAGAGGCAGTTGGAATGCATCCGGCTGGCCGCCTTCTTGGCAGCTTGAAAACCATTGATTTGCATTGTTTTGCTTCAGAGATAAGACAGCAGACCAGCTCGATCCTACTTGATGTTTTCTCGATGTTGTAGTCCTGCGATGGCATTGACTGTCGGCCCGAAGACTGCATGTCTTAGTAATTGCCAACGGCAGCAATATTATGATCATGTGTCGATGAAAGTTGGACTACAAATGCACCGGAATATCATCATGCCCGTTGTCCTATTTCATTACATACACCTTTTACTATGCACCCTTTACCCATACACTTCATGTAGGAGAACCGGTGCTACATGATACATGGGATGGTTGATACAGTAGCATTTTCTTCAGAAGTATGAAGCCGGTTGCCATAGCTACCAGACATGCTACCATTGGGACCCTCTTCTCGCGGCAGGAACAAAGTCAAATCCTTTCGACTCGCGGCTGCGAGATGGTGGCAATGTGGCACATTTTTGAAGCGAAGCACAATTGCAATGTCTGTGCTTCCCACTTAATCTCTAATTGTACTCTCACTTACTAGCTTTTTATGAGTCTGCTATCATCAACATGCTCTCTTAGCTTTGCATTGGTGAAATGCATTGCACCGTTTGCCGCTGCACTGTTATCGCAATGTTACATTACGTGCTGCAGTCTGCACCAGAAAGCCTGCCGGGTATGTTGCTACAGCCTGCATCAACTTCATCGACCTACATCAACGTCAGCCTGAATCAGCATGAAGACAATTTCAAGATAATCTCATTGAATATCCCTACGAGAATTTACCACCTGACGGAAAAGACTGAAAGAAGGAAAAGGGACAGTTACGGAATGAACGTTTGCGCATTCCATGAATGGCATATACCATGAGCTATGGTCAGCCAGAACTCAAATCAGTATTTTATTGCTAAGGTGAAACAGGTACCTATCATATGGCGTAAGGTAATGCCACCTATATAAAACATATTTCATGTAGCCTACATTTTATCAACTTACACCATCCTCAGTAACAACCTACACATATAGTGGAGTAAGTTGGTGAACTGATAGTTGCGTTATGTTTGGCTCTGGTGGAAAGCCCAGAGGATGCCACGAAATAAATAATTATCGGGGATGGTATGTGCTAGAAGGCTTAGGCTTGACATAGGTTTGGCTATCTCCTCAATATCCTTCCAAAGCGATGGGTTATTTTGAGTTTCGACAACATTGTATCAGCTAGACCCGGTCTCCCCTACGTAGTATCTGATATATCCGTAAGTAGGAAGTAGATACGATTGCAGCCCGCAGTTGCATTTTTTTGGGATGCCCATTTTATTTCCTTTCATCTCGGGGGGGGCGAGGGGAAATTCACTCATGAAGGGGAAAACTTGAATATGAGGGGGGCACATGCCACTCCATAAGTGTACAAATCAACACCCCTGGGTGTAGCTATCCCCTTGCCAACATTAGGAAGTGATTTTGTTTCGTTATTTCGATTTTGCACAAAATTGTTTCAAATGGACTCGATCTCCCCTGTATTATCCGCGAGTAGGTTTGGGGTTTCCTGCGATGTTGGTGGAGCGCCCACGCTGTCTTTGCCTTGGCCCCACCAACGTCCTGCTTTCTTAACGTGAAACCTAACAGGGTGAGCCTATAAATGGAGGCTTCGCAGAATTATTGGTGCCGCCAACATGCGCTTGAAGTACATTGCTTTCATGTGCACAGGTACACTGAATAATAAGTCGTAAAAAATACCCGGTGTTGCATCGGCAGAACTGAATATATAGGCGTTTCCACCAATGAAAAGGCCTTGTGCTTTCATCTACTGAGCAACATTTTTATCTTTCTTTAAAAGAAGCTTGGTATCTTGTCCAAATTCCGGAAGTGAATGCCAGTATTGGGTAACTGTTGAGAGGAACATCAAAATATTTGCGCTTCTTAGTGACATTTTAATTGTTGTTGCACCGGTAATACAAAACGTGCACATGCCTCCACCCCTGGCTGACCTCGTCAACCGAATTGGAAGCTCGCATTGCCTTCATGCATTGGACCGCACCAATGGTTTTCGAGCTCACCCATCCATGCTTGCCTGGTTGAGCTTTCTGTCTTCCCCATTATTTTTACTTGAAGAACTGACTCCGTCACTAGCCCTCTGGTAGAAATGTATGCAGGCCGATGCGATATATTCACAAGCACCAACACCGCCGTCTATGCAAACGTTTCGCTTTCTGCTAAATGGTGCATGCCATGGGTGTTAGTTTCTTAAAATTATTTGGGAGGAGGAGGCAGAATACATGAAGGCAATGAGCAAGTCCAAATATATTGGGAGGGGAGCAAGCTCCATAGAGTCCCATGTAAACAGTTGAAATCATTGGTGGGAAAAGCTAACATTGAGGGACATTTGCCTCCTCAGAAGTATGTAAAACAACACCCCTGGTGCATGCCTTGCCAGGACTTGACACAGTTCTTGGCGCGTGCTCCACCAAGACGTTAGCCAGGGCTTTGGTGCGTGCTCGGCCAACCCTCGGCCATCCCTCACGAGCGTAGCCAAACATATGACCGCCTATCAGACAGTGTGCTAATGCGATAGGCATGTTCAGAGCGTCATCGGCTGTGCTTTTGCGGTTGCCAGCTGGGACTGTTGCCATGAGATAACCGTTCTGCTCGATCCCTGTCGTGCCTCTCTTCCTCGTTTGCTCACTCTGGTCGGACCGGCTGCGCGACTCTGGTCGCACCAGCTGCGCGACTCTGGTCGGTATGGTGTCGCAGATGAGCGCGACACTCCTGCGAGATCTGCGACACTCGGGATGCTTCCGTCAGCTCCGCGCGAGTTGTGATATGTCTGTGAAATCAAAGGAGTTCGAATATTGTTGCGACCTTGAAGGCAGTCAGCACTCTTCGGTGAGTGTGGGAGACTTCTGATTTACGTTTCACCCCATGCAGCTTTCTCCTCAGTGAGCTCTCACCCAGAAGGCGGTAGTAATTGTGGAGTGTTCGCAGCGCAACTGGATTATAAGGAAGGTATGACGTTCAGAAAATGTGTTACGTTATCCCTGGAAGTGATTCACCAAACCAAGTAATCAAAGAAAAGTACAATCGTTTCGTCCATAAATGGTTTTACGTTACATAAAGTATTCTCAAAGTTAATCTGCTTGCCAAGAAGTTTTAATCCCGATAAAAGGGCTGGTCAAGAAAGCATTTGATCCTTAAAATGAACTCATGAACTTAATATTGTTGAAATAGTGATGAACAACACAGCTAACGTTTGCTTTACAGCCATTATCGCCGCCAAATTCATATAAGCACCCCCAAAGTCTGAAACTCCATCTTAAGCCAGCAAAATTTCAGGTACCGTACCTGCCAGAGGGTCCTGCCCTGAAACAAATCGCATCTGAATTACCTTGTGTGATACTCATGACTAGTGGCACGGCCAGGATTTTCTGGAAGCGGGGCGACCGAAAACAATTCTAGCGAGACCGTTTTCGGCGGGCGCGTTGCTCGCCAAAATTTATGTGTTATCATGGCGTAAATACAAAAATATGTCTTGCGTGATCTAGTGTATGTTTTGTTTGCTAAAGCAGCGAGACCCGGGTCTCCCTTTGGCTGCGTCCCTGCGCGTGACCCATGATATACACCGGAAACGCCATTCTACCTTCTTTACAACACAAGATTAAATACCGACACAACCGAGCTGAATGCTGAGGCGACCGATGCAAAGGCATTCACCAAAAATTCCATTACTTCAATCCACTGCTGGTGATGTGCTCAACGATATTGGCCGTGACTACACCACCTCCGAGTAGTTCACTTTTATAAATCCAGCTGATAGTCGATAACCCTTTGCGTCAAGGGCGGTCAAGGACACAGAGGGAGCGACAGTCTCGATATGGGTAGTCGGATTAAAAAAGCGAATTTTGAGGACGTTGTCATGAAAAGAATGAATCAGATTGTAAACATTACGGTTAAAACAACAATACATTACCAAAGGTAGTGTTCCACACACGGAGAAACGATGGCCGCGTGCAAGCGCGGCATATGTGTACCACCCATATAGCTGTTGCGATATCGAGATGCTGGATGATATCGTGCCCTGAATATAAAATGTCCAGGTTGTGCCCCAACCGTGCGAAAGACGCATTTATTTTCAATCTGGCTTTTCGCTTCATCAGCGTGTTATGGCAGTGACCCACGCTCACCAGCGCGGTGCCAAAGTAGATGAGCGTGAGGCAACGGCTTACGTGAATCTTTTCAACGCCTGCAAAACGCAAGGATTGGTTTCACATCTCTTTGAATAAGTATATTGTAAATATTTGATCACATATCGTTTATTTGTTCTTCAAGGTTAGCTGAAAATATGTCGTGTGATTAATGCTTCGTGAAATATGATAAATCGTACCACTTCCCGAACAAATAATAAACATCCGTCCTAAGGAAGGTTTGGCATCGTGCTTTTGGCATCGTGCTGGCATCGTGTGTGGTTATGAAGTTTATATGATACGTTTCTAGCAGTATGTCGTGCTATCGTGCTATAAGTTTGCTCACTATTACTGATTGTGATGCACAAAGATCTCACATAATTCTAACTTCCATAATTTCAGAAAGGGATTCCCTCTGCATCTATGACATGGTGCGTCATGCAATACGATTTACTGATAGTATGCGGATATACTGAGTATACTATAGCTATTGTTAACATGGGCACCCCAATATTAGTTTTCTCCCAACATCAACAAAAGTATTCTCTTTCAGGTGCTCCATTGACCATCGGCCATTAGCCCAAATTTGAGTTTCAAGGATATTTTAACTGAAGTTAATCTGCTTGCCAATAAGTTTTAATCCCGACACCAACACGATATTCTAAATGGCATGATTCCATCGATAATGTTTACATTGTCCTCAACCTGTTTTGACATATCACACCTAACGAAAAAAAAACAGCATTGTTTTAACACTGGTGTCCACACCCATACCCACACCCACACTCCCATCAATCCACGTCTATACCCATACCCACACCCACACTCCCATCAATCCACGTCCATACCCATACCCACACTCACATCAATCCACGTCCGTACCCATACCTACACCCACACTCCCATCAATCCACGTCCACACCCATACCCACACTCACATCAATCCACGTCCATACCCATACCCACACCCACACTTCCATCAATCCACGTCCACACCCATACCTACACCCACACTCCCATCAATCCACGTCCACACCCATACCCACACCCACACTCCCATCAATCCACGTCCACACCCATACCCACACCCACACTCCCATCAATCCACGTCCACACCCATACCCACACCCACACTCCCATCAATCCACGTCCACACCCATACCCACACCCACACTCCCATCAATCCACGTCCACACCCATTCCATACCCACACCCACACTCCCATCAATCCACGTCCATACCCATTCCATACCCGCCCGCCCGCACGCCTGCACATACTCGGGCATCGGCACAAGCTCGCACATTTCGTGCATGATCATAGGTGGAGTTCTCCTTGGATGGTTCAGGCAGCTCGATTGTTCGGTAAGTCCTTCCAAGAATTATACATTTTAACATTTAGCCCAGCTTTGGATTCATCAGCATGGGCATTGCTGGGTTCTTCCTTCAGTCTCCTGAGTCACCCACCAGTTTACGATCTGCAAATTAAAAGCACATCAAATATGTATTACTGTGCTGCACTAATGTTTCTGGTCGCTTTCACCTGGTACATTCCCACAGCATAAGCCCGAAATGGTGTCCTGTTTATCTGTGAGCGTTCTACAACTAAGTATTTTATGATAGCTTTACAATGCCTCGACACAAGCTGTTCTTCATGCGGCGTTGCGGTAAAGCACATGCCCTCTATTTTCACTTAAACAACACAGTGACCTATTTGGCAGGATGCATTCTGAATGCATTGTGCATACATGCGCTTCCAGATTGCATCTCCAGTGCTCTTTATCGACATATGACGTAGTCATTCTCAGTTACTTCAGGGGGCGATCATAAGTGTAATCTTAATGCATGTAAAAACGAAGCTTTTCGGCATAAATATACCACATTTTGGAGCTGATTCAAAGAATGAGAAACACTCGAAGGACCGATAATTTGGATACAATGCAAAAATCAGTGACCAAATCCATAAGAGCTTGCAAATGAAATGTAGAAAACCACGTTTTCAGATTTCCGAAATACAATTAATTACATTTGCCACGCAATTGTAATATACCTAGATGTGAACCGACTCACTGCTTGTCAATATTATTTTATGTGTTTGTACATTATAATTGAGTCAGTTATCGTACATTATGGTAGCTTTTCTGAACCGGAAGTCCCTACGCCTCCAGTTGGGTTTAGAAGCGAACATTTGAATCGTTGATCCTGGTCGGGCCGGCCGGCCTACCCAGCTTCACCGGGCCGGGCCGGGGGAGCTCTTGAAAGTCCCCTCCCCATCATCTTCCGAGGTACGTCTGCTATGATGAAATGAAGAACACCCTGGCCTGCAGAACACCCTGGCCTGCAGAATACCCTGGCCCACCGAACACCCTGGCGTGCAGAACACCCTGGCCCGCAGAACACCCTGGCCAGCCGAACACCCTGGCCACACCCCCCCCACACCCGGCCGCACCCCGGCCCACCCGGCTCAGAACACCTGGCCCGCAGAACACCCTGCCAGCCGAACACCCTGGCCTGCAGAACACCCTGGCCCGCAGAACACCCTGGCCCGCAACACCCTGGC
The DNA here is from genome assembly GCA_034440575.1 of Imbricaverruca yamaguchii. Classification (NCBI taxonomy): domain Eukaryota; kingdom Metazoa; phylum Arthropoda; class Thecostraca; family Neoverrucidae; genus Imbricaverruca; species Imbricaverruca yamaguchii. The sequence continues at coordinate 1,282,684 of JAOTOL010001637.1, read as the reverse complement.
CCAAACACCCTGGCCCGCAGAACACCTGGCTGCAGAACACCCTGGCCCGCAGAACACCCTGGCCCGCCGAACACCCTGGCCTGCAGAACACCCTGGCCCGCAGAACACCCTGGCCAGCCGAACACCCTGGCCTGCAGAACACCCTGGCCCGCAGAACACCCTGGCCCGCAGAACACCCTGGCCTGCAGAACACCCTGGCCCGCAGAACACCCTGGCCTGCAGAACACCCTGGCCTGCAGAACACCCTGCAGCTCTGGTCGTGGATAACCCGATAATAAGACTGATAGTGAGGTCACAGTGGTCGTAGTGGGTCAATATTAGGACTATGACTTAAGTCCATGGAGATGACTAAGAAAGACAGTACATGCACTCTTTCGACATTGCTTGTCTTCAAGAGTGACCTAAGCCGGCCGACGTGACGCTCGTCGGCCAGCCGGCGCGTGACCAGCGCGTCACAGACCGCTCAGGTCAGCGTGGGCTTGTCGCTGACGGTTTCCGACCGGCCCCGTCGGGCCCCGAGACTCGACGTGTCAGTACACATGAGAGTCAAATGCATTGAAATGAGGGGGCCCGAAACTAGCTTCGTTACGGTTCCCATCCATTGTTATGTCGCACGACCTAGGCGGCGTTGAAACCGAATTAAGATATTCTTTGGCGAGACACAATAACATTCTGTATTGGATAGCCTGGTGTATACTATACGTGATAAGTGTCCCGACCTAACGTCCTTGACCTTTGGCGCATAAATTATTCCAGTATGCCTATTTCATGATCCTTATTATTTTGGCCATGCCAAAGTACCCCAAAATAAAATTTTCCCCACCAAATGCGATAATGCGTTGAGATTGACCTGACAGCAGGTCAGTAGTCATGACCTGAATTGACGCTTCCAGATAGGAGTTCGTTGTCTGGATGAAAGGACAGCATGTTATGAGTTTGATGCTTTTATGTTGCAACTACTCTGATCGGCCGAACTCTGAATATTTTGGAACATCGCTATTCAGCCCGTTCCAAGTCCTTTGAGGACCTGGACCTAACATTTTTGCAAAATATGTAAAGCAGATGCATAGTAAGGCACTGCACATTTGGTGTGTCTGTGGATGCTTATTCGCCCGATATTGCGGAAAACTTGAGCTGGGTCTCTCGAGCGCCCCATCCCCCTGCCGGTCCTGCGAGGGTTAGCGGTGTCGCGTGATGGGTGGTAAATACCACGTGTCGCGTGATGAGTGGTAAATACCACGTGTCGCGTGATGAGTGGTAAATACCACGTGTCGCGAGATGGGTGGTAAATACCACGTGTCGCGTGATGGGTGGTAAATACCATGTGTCGCGTGATGGGTGGTAAATACCGCGTGTCGCGTAATAGTGCACATGCTGAACTAATTGGAGAGTCATGCTAGGACATGCAGATTAAAATGTTTGATGTTTTCTATCCATGTGTGCGACTGACCTTCGTGGGCGCGGCACTGGCAGCACTATCAATGTGGATGCAAATACATATCTGACAAAAGGCGCAAAAAATGGCAACACAAAATAAACAAGAAAGGTGATACTGATCCTAAGCCGAGCCGTCCCTAGCGAGCTGACCATCGGTGTAGTGTGTAACTTGCCATCCGTGTGTCATTCGCCCATGGCATGGCAGTGTAGAACTCGGGCAGACCATTGTCATGGTGGGTTTGTCATGGTGGGTTGTCATGCTGGCCTGTGTTCAGAAACGTTGCAGGATGGGTAGTGCTGGCCTCCGTCTGCTAACTTGACTGTGTCTACTGACCTGATCCTTAACCTCTGCCTGGTGCCGTTGCAAGCCGAGTTGCGTTGACCTATGCCACGTGTGCTGACCTGACCTGTGACCTCTGTGTGGTGGCGTTGCAGGGCGGGCAGCGGCCGCTATGGCCAGCAGCGGTCCTGGCCCGCCGGCCGGGTGCAGGGGCCGCGCCGGCGGCCGGCCGCTCACCCTGGACCGCGAGGTGGGCGTGTGGGACGCCGTGCTGCTCGAGCCTCTCACCGAGGAGGCGTTCATTGCCAACCTGCACCAGCGCTACAAACACGACCAGATATACGTGAGTAGTCCCTCCAGATACACCGACACCAAAACACAAGCCAGCCCCAGTGCAGTTCACCTGACTATAGATCATGTCAGCACCAACCAACACCGGCGCTACTAACACGACCAGGTCTACGTAAGTAGCCCATCTAGATGCAAACGCCAAAACACAAACCAACACCCATACAGTGGAGTTTGATGCATAATATTCTATCACGAACCTGTATAAGAGCTACAAACACGGCCACCTGTAAATCGAAACGCAAACATACAAAACAAAAACACAAACATTATCTACTTGAAAAGTGCAGATGTTCTACAGGCAAGACTATACATCGCCAGTGGGATCTAGTGAATATGCAGCTAGATGTGCAACGGTGGAGATCCAAACGCATATTCAGCTAGATGTGCAACGGTGGAGATCCATAATATACGTCTCACATGGCCTGAACTGGGACCTGACAATGCCTTACCGTAGGGGTACGTTTCATGCGTGGATTAGGAGCAAAGCCAAAACCCAACTTTGTTCAAATTGCCCACCAAAGTTGCGAGCCAACACACGGCGTCCATTGTTAGCGTTCGATGTGCCCGGAATGTCGCGTTCTGGGACTATTGCTGTATCTTTTCATTTATATCCATTACATCCGGCGCTGCCATCCGGTCACGTGACCCAACCAATGCTTACACCGATGAACGACGTTGGTATTTAAACTTAAATAAGTTTATTTTATATAAGCTTAGCGTGCGTGAGGATGCAAATGCTCTTGATGCTAGCACACGTCTAGGTTTCTGTTGTGAATTGTTCCGAACGTGTATGGAATTGTTTTGGATCATATATTAATTTGCTTTTTCAATGATGGAAGTTCGTCATGGACGAAATGCAAGTCGTCATGTACATGGTGAGCATTCATCATGGGAAGAACCCATGGTCCCCTATGCTTGGTAACACTTCAAATTTAATTTTCGAGAACATGCTAGAAGCCTTGCATGTTACAGATCAGAAATAAGAGGTCGTAAGTGCTGATTCGACAGGCCTCGATAAGTACATGCTAGTATGGAGGAGGAAATTCCAATTTTTACTTGGATTTTGATTCCTGGTCCTGGCACTGGCGTTGAGATCAGTGGCAGTGTTTTACATGTAAGCGAATTGGAAAACAAAAATAGATTGTTTCCGACATCGACGACAGCCAATCAGAGCGAATACAAGCATGACCAGCTAGTAAATTAATCAGCTGACGGTTGAGTGGTGTTCAGGTGATTTCCGGCTGTTGAACTGTCCATGACAATGCCTGTGATCGTGTCTGACAACTGCTCATGATCGCTTCTGCTAACGTTGACGAAGTTTGTTCATGTCAAATCCAGGCTCAACACCTGTCATATTCATGATCTCTCAGTTGCATGATGCGTCGCTTCTTTATGGAGGATGCCCCCTTAAAAGCAGAACTTAATTTACCACAAAATAAGGCTTGTTCAAAAGCCATGACATTATTCCTTTGCATGCGTGCACAACAGAGGATGAGATACGCATGATAAACTCCACGATGTGTTTGTGCTCACCAACACAACTAAGGCTTGTACATTGCCAGCACTGACGAAGACCGTAACTTCCACCCGAACATTTGCCGTCGAGGAGCCCACCGGTTTGTGTATCGCAGGGTGAAGATAAAAATGCCAACACGACGCGCATATTACGGGGTGTGACTGAGAACGACAATCTTTTGCTCGTGCCAACGGCTACTATCAATTGGCACCGCTCAGCGATGCTGGGTGATAGGGGACGCCAGCTGTCATCTATATGGTTATTATTTCCACTGATGGGGCGATGAGACCACGACATGGTGCTAATTACACCTCGGAGCTGCAATCTATGAGGGAGCTGGTGCATTCCGTTCAACCTCGTGCAGCTATATAACCGGTATGCATATGATGCATGCCGCATAGTACGCAGTTCTAAGGTCCCGGCTCGGTCGCGTTCTGAGATGCTGTGACGTGCTCGGCAAGAAGCGCATACCTCGCATAGCGGGGCTGACACCGAGGAACAGCCAGCATTTTCTCGGAAGGAGAGCATCAGACATGACGTGGCCATGCATTGAACCTGTGGAGGTGACTAAGTCCTGTGCTCAGCCGTGCAGACCGGCTGAGACGGTGTAACGGCGGGGGCCCTATGGACCGGATCCGTTCGTGAGCAGCAATGGTCAGCGGTCGGGGGTGGGGGTCCGCGGGCCGGGCGGCGGTGGCGCGGCTCGCTCCTCTTACTGACCGTCGGACGGGCTCGACGGGCGCTTCCGGTGCCCGCCGGTCGGATCCGATTATAGGATTGCGGCCCGCTTTGGCCGGCCGTTCGGCATGCCATACGTTCCTCCGGCTTGGCACCATTTCAGCGCCGCCACGGCCGGCCAACTGATCTCACTGTTTGGTGTTCACGCGGCGGCCGCAGTCGCTGCAGTGCACTGCAGGCTGCAGTACTGCAGCCGCCAGTCAGCCAGTCGGGCCGGCGTCGGCCGCCGCAGCCGGATGAGAATGGCGGCAGTGCGCCAGAATCGCAGCCGCCGACGCGTAGTTTCTGGATCACGGTCACTGGAACGGGGCTATTCAGCTACTTGGGTAGCTGAATAATTGTCACTGGCATATGTTCACTGGAGCGTGGCTGCGGCGTCGCCCGGACATGGTTACTGTGTCTCTGGGACATGGCTACCGTGACGCCCGGACATGGTTACTGTGTCTCTGGGACATGGCTACCGTGCCGCCCAGACATGGTTGCCATGTCTCTGGGACATGGCTGCCGTTCCGCCCAGACATGGTCTCTGGGACATGGCTGCCGTGTCGCTCAAACATGGTTCCAGTGTCTTTGGGACATGGCTGCCGTGCCACTGAGAAATGCCTACCGCGTTTCGCAGCGACAGTTGTGCTCTGGCTGAAGCTTAATTATCGTACTTTGGCATGCTGATTAGTTCTGTAATTACCAAACTCTCGTCGATGAATTATTATCACTCACCGTTTAATTCCGATGTTCTCACACATGCGCAGAGGGTAGCACATTGAGAATGTGCCCTTACCCATTAAAAGTTCGCACCCCTCAGAACTGGGGATGCGAACTTTTAATGTTCGCACCCCCACTTCCAACCACACTGCTGGACACTCCTTGGAGCCTTATTCCAGGGGCTCTCGTAGTGCCGCACCTCTGAGAAAATGACGCCCCTGCAAGCGTGTGTCCTCTCATTAAAAATTGTGTATCCGCCCCTGCTGTGGAACCAGTGTTACGTTGGACTTCACTGCGCCTGACGTGAAACTTGATCGGTCTTTATGCTCTGCCATAGGTGCTGAAGGCTACTGAATATAAACTACAGGTCGTTGGGAAAGATTGTTAAGTTGTTTCTTCAGGCCGGAGAGGACCTGAGAACTACCCGTGTCAAACAAAACACTTTTACAGACTAAATGATAAGGAACAATTGGCTGTCGATGTCTGTGATGCTGTCTTATGCAATTGACGAACCTAAGAACCGGAAAAGTGCACGTTGGGTACTGCGGACTGCTTTAAAGAGGACCTGCCGGGTGTGCGTTGTGGTGATGAGTTGTGAAGTGTGTTAGCAGGCAAGCCATACTGAAAACGCTATTTCCGCCCCGAATCGAACCGGGGACCTCACGCGTGTTTTGCGGTAGTGATAACCAATACATTCTGATGGTTTTGAACTGGTCTTTGTACTTGAACTGCTCCCCGCAGCAGCAGCTGCGGGGAACAGTTCAAATGGTATCGCGCTCGCTTGGCACATGAGAGGCACGGGATTCATACACCGCAGTCCACAAGTATTGATTTCTGAAAATTATTGGAGGGCAACATTCATGAAGGCAATGGACAGCCCCAAATAGATTGGGGACACACTCCTTAGGGCTCCATGCTAGAAGATTAAATTGTTGGGGGGGGGGCAACATTGAAGAGGCATTTGGCCCTTCGAAAGTGTATAAAGCAACACTTCTGGCCGCAATCCCATGGTGAGGTTTCGGGGATTTCTCTCGATGTTGCGGAGTACTGGACTGGAGATCTCTCACGAAGCCAGGGTCGTCCTAGTCCTTATTTTCCAGACATTTTTTTCGGATTTAATAGATAAAATATCAAATTAGCATCAACAGAGCAACAAATCAGGGGTGCCCAGCCCCCCCAATCAAACAACATTCAGTTATGGCTGAGTATGATTGCTGGAATGCCAGGTTATGCATGGTATCATCGCAACATCAATGTCGGCATGATGTCGAACATCAGGGGTCTGTTCCCGTGGCTCCACCAGAAGGAGCTCAGTGGAGGTTAGTTGAAGCCGGTTGAGACCTGTCCACGAGAACGACCGGTGGAGACCTGCCCACGGGAACGACCGGTGGAGAAATCAGCTGACAGCAGTGTGAATTCCGCGACAAAAAGGAAGTGTTTGGCGCTGTATCTGGCCCTATTGATCAAATTGCTCCTCAAATGTCTGTCCAGGTGATGCACCACGTATATAGCATGCCTTATATACAAAGTCCCGAAATTATATATATATATATATATATATATATATCTGGCAATGGCCCTCAGGACTGCGGGGAGAACAGATGTTTTCACCTATGGGATGAACCAGGCCATCTCTCTTCCCTCTCGGTTAAGCACTAGGCATCGTCTCCCCCGTTTTGGGGTTGGCTACCGCCTGCCTTCTTAATGTACAGCATATAATTTGGTGTCTGGACCCACCGAGTTGCCTGGGCCCCGAGACGCTTCTCTACCCGATGCTGGCTTTTCCCATCTCAACTTGTTCGACGTCGTCGATCGGGCTCGAGTGGAATCTTAGTTGGCGCCGCATTGCGGCAGTTGCGGCACGGGGATTGCGGCGGATCCCGCCGGTAAAGTAACATCTTCCCCTTATGACGAATGACGTAGATCATAGGCCATAAAAAGGATATTATGTGGTCTGAATCTGTTACTTCGATTATTGTTCATAGTCGTAATTTCATATTTCCTTTGCGAAGGATGATCCTGGTATTCAGTTGATGCATGAAGATGATATTCATATGACGGAGGAAGTTGCTTACGTTCAAATATATGAAACAAGTGCGCCGTGACTGAGCTCCGTGATTGGACCCTGCTCTTCGGCTGGTGGAGTTTTTGCTCCACTGGTGGAGGTTGGTGGAGGAAAAATATCCACTTGGTTTGCGACGGGAGCGACCAGTGGGGGGTTTGTGGAGGTTAGTGGAGCCACGTAGTCGGACCCCAGTTCGTGTTAGGTATGTGGTGCACGGACACTTGCCATGAAGTAGGCTTATGACATACCATGCGTAATGTATTGCACAGGATGGCGTATGGCGTAGGTGAAGTTTTTTTTCCTTGGAAAATAAAGATTAGAGTTACCGCTTCCCTTCATCCACCCACCGCCTCACCCGACCCGGACGAGAGGTATCGAAGTATCCAGCCGCTGGGTCTCGGGACCCGCGCCCACAACTCATCCCTGGCGGTGTCATGTCACGCGCCATCCCGCGATCTCCGCGTCACGGCGTGTGTCACGTGTATACATACTGAGCTGAATTACAACAATCACCATAGGCGTCATGAGATTCACACCTGCTGCAATGCTTCATTAACCGGGTGAGCGCAGTTTCCTATTCGCTTTATTTATACTTGCTGTTTTGTTGAACATGTCAATGGCGAGAGACGAAAGATGAGCTCGGTCCAACTCTCGGTCTTTTGCAAGGCGTTGACTGGGGCTTTGGTCGAAGGGAACAGGGGAGAGCCGAGTATATGGGAGGGAGTGGTGTTAATACCCACAGATACATCGGCAACCTGTTGACAGACCGAGCTGATACAATTCGATATGTCGCCCACTCCGCCACATAGTTCGGGGTGGACCATACGTTGCCGCTGTCGAGTGCCACCTCCTGGGGCGCACAATGTGGTTGTAACTGGACGGCATCGAGTAAAACCAGTCGTACGTCTTACGCTGTTCTAATGCAATTTTGCGTTGTTGTAGGTGATGATCGCGATCATCACTTCATCATCGCGAGGTTTCATGGAAGAAAACCACCTCAAAATGTGTTCATCCCACGGAAAATTATGACATTGTTGCTGCACTGCTGTACTGCCCTGTGTTCCTCCACCTCCCTGCCGAATTGATGACATCTTTATAATTTCGTTGGCGTTCATAAGACATGGTCCTAATAGTTCAGCGCATACATGGTCACTGGGAGGCCACCTGCATTGCTCTGCAAGTTGGAAGGACGTAGGCATAAAGTAAATACAACTTATGGTTTCATTGAAAGCTTTCTAACATGATGCACCTATCGTTCCATCAATATTTATCAATATCAATATTCCATCAATATTCCATTATTAAAATTCCATCAATAATATCAATACAATATTTATCAATAATATTTACAATATTTGCAAGCTGTCTCGCTCCAAGAAGATATTTTAACACATCATATTAGCTCCGTCATCTAGAACAGCACGCGGAATGTAATCTACGATGACCTACACAGCAAACGCCGACCAAGAAGCATGCGTAATGCATCGAATAGCTAATCAAAAGCTAGCGGATACCCCACAGGGCCGCCCTGTTTTAGCACGTTTTGTAGACACAAAAGGCGTTCTCTTTTGTGGCGATGGCCCGGTATAGGCGAACGTTTCATTCGACATAATATTGCGACGGCACAGTTTATTATAACTGGCGTGAATGCAACATCCATGCGGCCTCTGTGCTGCACCAAGTGCACAAAACCCAGCCGTAATGGAAAGTGAGGAAGTTGCTGTGCCTTGATGTGTAGAGCTTCTGTGCTGGGAATACTTGACAAAAACAAATATAAAAGCGGCATAGTTTGTACATTTTAATTGAACGTTATTTGTACCGGTATGTTTGGAAGGACTTGATAATAAAGAACGCTACCACCATCTTGCGCTTTACAATGGTGAATTTAGCGGCGGATCCAGGAATTCTCAGGTGAGGGGCACATTTCCTTGAGAGTGCCTTCGCCGGATAAAAATGTGATGTGAGAAGGGAAAGGTGCACTCGGGCATACTGAATGGGTGTCTTTTCGTTTCAAAGGGGCATTTTTTCCTCTAAAATGAGTGTCCTTGGCTGACAAATCCGTTGAGGAGTGCATGGGCGGGGTGGAGTGGAGGTTGGGAGAGACGGGGTGTCACGCGAGAGTTCTTCACAGGACGCTTTGCCCAGCCGGGCGACCGCCACCTTTCCATGGGGATGGACATATTCTACCAGTGCCTCCCCCTCTGTATTCGCCCCTGTTAATGTAGGACTACTTGTGGAATTATTTTTCAGCAACGTTTTGTTCTTATAAGTGAGCTGATATTCCTTCGTAGTGGCGAAATTGCTCCGCTGATAAGTGAGGAATGCCCTGATTTCCAATTTTCCTTGTACTGGACTTCACGCTTTTTGTCATTGCGCAGTCAACGTGCAAGACCGCAGACCGAGTTAGTCCTTCAACCAGCATGAAAAATAAATATGTACGATCGGCTCAGCCATAAGCATGCTGGCAAACTTCATACAGCTTTTAGCGTCTTTTGGCAACTCCATATAACTTTCGGCAAGTGTCATATCACGTTTACCGTCTTCCATTAAACTGTTCTATTTTATTTTTTATATTACGCGCCGAAATTTGTCCCACCTTCTCCCACATCAATTTGGCATGTTGTGTGAAAATGTCTAGGTTATGTCATCTACGATCACCGAGTTAGTTAAGGTAAAGTGAGGTCACTCTGAAAAAAAAGTTAAACCGGTCGTCACGCTTTTACGGGTAGAGATATTCGAATGGAACCTGTATTATTTACTTACCTTCTGAGACGCAACGAAACGGACCAGAAGATCTTTCGAGTTTTTTTAATAACCTTTTTGCTTATTGGCATAGCATATTTGTCAATTAGGGCTCTAAAGTAAAAGATTCTGGCTAAAGGAAGCACTTTGTATTAGTATTAGTCGACGTTTGTTTAAAACAACATTTCTCGGTGAGCTCTGCCCATTAAAAGAATATAAACTCGAAAATCGAAAACGGAGAATTTTGCAACTATACAAATGTAAACAAACTTGGCGGGGAAACATTTTGGTGTCATGGTCCATTTAGCCTTCCTTTTATGATTCCAAATAAGCAATTTTAAAAATTCCAAAACTAACTTCGCGAAGCTAAAAACATGGCGTCAATCGTGAACTCATAACTCCAATTAGTGACGTCACTTTTTGAGGAGATACATTTTTTGTGGTAATTTCTGCCCCTACTCGTCGAGCGCTTTCCGATTATGTCACTTTTGTTTTCGTACGATGCTTAGTTTGGAGAGTAGAGGTGAGTTTATTGGGGGGGGGGTCACAACCACCCAAGACGGGTTGTGATGATCTGACCGGAATGACGGGGCGGGTTAAGCGTATTTTGTTGAATCGCAACAAGAGTTTACATCGAGCTATGCTCTTTTAACAGTTCGGCATTCTAAGTTACAAGGCTCTGGCCTACCTAAGTTGCTTCCCCTCAACATTTCACAGACCATCGTCTTGGAACCTGTAATTGTTGACCATCCGTTGGTCATCTATCAGATCTTTTCAGCTGAGTATATTACGCTTAATATTGGATCATTCTGATATTGTAGGTATATTATTGAGTCGTTTATCATTTCTACTATGTGTCAGCTGCGATTCCTCCATTGTGTTGGTTCATTGGTTGAGCTGTACTCGCAGCAGGTGAGACCATATGTATTCGCCTGCTTCTCACCTTGGCAAGAATGGCGGATACCGCGGGGAACCAAACCTCGTACCTCTGGTATGCCAGACGCTCAGCTTAACCACCGAGCTACTGACGCCCCTTCCTCCTGCGTGTGAATAGCTACGAGGTACGGCGAGGTCCAAACGAGTCTGCTTCCCACATCAATTTGGCATGTGATGTACACGTTTTATGTCGTCATAAAACGTGTACATCATTTTCGGTCACCAAGCTAGTCAAGGTCAAGTCAAGGTCACCCCAGGTTTCATTTTCGGTCACCAAGTTAGTCAAGGTCAAGTAAGGTCACCCCAGGTTAACGTTTGTGCCTATATAGTACAAACGTTAACCTGAGGGGTCCAATCGTATCGTATCGCTTTTGAAACTGAAACAAGAACATTCGGTGCTGCGCATCGCGTTCTGATTTGTCATTCAGCGTCAGATGTGTTCTTTTACTTTTGATATTTAGCATTTATTATCCCAAATGCGCTTCATAAGCTGCTTTGCAAACTGTGTTCAAATAGGAAGGTTTGCGAAGTCATTCCCGCTCACGGGTAACTTCAGCAGCGATGGGCGTTGCAACACCATATTTTAGCTTCCAGTGCTCATACTCAGAGCCAGACCTGCTCCTTTTATTTTCAGATTTACCAACTTCAATCTCACAATCTCTCTTCAAAATAATTGTTGTGCGAATGCATTCCCGCGCGCTTGCAGCTTACCACACCCAGCCCACCGCTGCCGTCCTCTGCCGTCTGTTCCCGACACCCAGCCCACCGCTGCCGTCCTCTGCCGTCTGTTCCGGACACCCAACCCACCGCTGCCGTCCTCTGCCGTCTGTTCCGGACACCCAGCCCACCGCTGCCGTCCTCTGCCGTCTGTTCCGGACACCCAGCCCACCGCTGCCGTCCTCTGCCGTCTGTTCCCGACACCCAGCCCACCGCTGCCGTCCTCTGCCGTCTGTTCCGGACACCCAGCCCACCGCTGCCGTCCTCTGCCGTCTGTTCCGGACACCCAACCCACCGCTGCCGTCCTCTGCCGTCTGTTCCGGACACCCAGCCCACCGCTGCCGTCCTCTGCCGTCTGTTCCCGACACCCAGCCCACCGCTGCCGTCCTCTGCCATCTGTTCCCGACACCCAGCCCACCGCTGCCGTCCTCTGCCGTCTGTTCCGGACACCCAACCCACCGCTGCCGTCCTCTGCCGTCTGTTCCGGACACCCAGCCCACCGCTGCCTTCCTCTACCGTCTCTTCCGGACACCCAACCCACCGCTGCCGTCCTCTGCCGTCTGTTCCGGACACCCAGCCCACCGCTGCCGTCCTCTGCCGTCTGTTCCGGACACCCAACCCACCGCTGCCGTCCTCTGCCGTCTGTTCCGGACACCCAGCCCACCGCTGCCGTCCTCTGCCGTCTGTTCCGGACACCCAGCCCACCGCTGCCTTCCTCTACCGTCTCTTCCGGACACCCAACCCACCGCTGCCGTCCTCTGCCGTCTGTTCCGGACACCCAGCCCACCGCTGCCGTCCTCTGCCGTCTGTTCCGGACACCCAACCCACCGCTGCCGTCCTCTGACGTCTGTTCCGGACACCCAGCCCACCGCTGCCTTCCTCTACCGTCTCTTCCGGACACCCAACCCACCGCTGCCGTCCTCTGCCGTCTGTTCCGGACACCCAGCCCACCGCTGCCGTCCTCTGCCGTCTGTTCCGGCAGGCAGGTGGCTAATGTGCCTAGCTTGCACCTCCCATTCTGCCTACAGAAATGCAATTTGTTCTGTGTGAGTGTTGCATCCTATCGTTCCAGCTCTTAATAGTTGCATGTCTCATGCCTGTACGTGCAGGTGCGTGCCTGTACAAACATTAAATGCAGAGCGCCTGCGACGGAACGACTGGAGATTGGGCTGCGGTGCGCATTTCACACTTACATTCGTTCGTCCAGCTCCACTGTAGGTGCCTTTCACGCACTGGTTTGATTAGTCGTGGAATGCTGCAGCATGAACTAAGCGTACCTGGAAGCTGCGGAATATAAAATATTCAAATATGAAAAAATGGATGGAGATCCCGGCCGGGTCGACGTCCGAAGACGTACGAAGTGGTTTGATACCCTGCTAATTTTGTGATTTTCCCTATTCAATCTCACTTGTTCGGACTCGAACCCCCAGTTTCGGTGAGCTATATCCAGCCTTGTATGAACAGATGGAGCATACCAGACCTCGCTCCTGATGTTCCCAACCCGGACCTCGTACCAGTTTGTTTTCATGCTCTGTTGTCTCATGCTTTGTTGTATTACCTATATGTCCTACCTATTTACTCCTCAAAATGCTGAGCTCTCACAGCACATCTCTGTAACTCCAACACATTGGAAAAACATAGCCTGACTGGAATATCTCGAGGTGTCTTGTTAAGCATAGCTATTCCGGCGTAAAGTATTAATCAATAGATGTCAGATGGGCCGATTGATAGCTGCCGTGGTATCTGTTGTGCGTGTGTCGCATGCGCCGAGCGCGGGCCGTGGTTTATGGCACCACGGACGCGCGACCCACTTCCGACTATTCGCCCGGGCAGGGCCCAGTCGCGTCAGGGCAAGGCCAGAGGCAGCAGCGTGCGTGTCGAGCCGTGGACAATATAGAGACCGTGATAGAGCAGTGTATCAAGAGACAGTGAGCACTGAGCGTGCACCACCACATGGCGCGTCGGTAGTATGAATCCGGACGCTCTCACCGAAACCCTCTCCCGCCTGACGGATCTGCTTACGGAACAAGCCACAGCATCCGCCAGGAGAGAGGAACGGCTTCTGGCGCTGGCCGAATCGGCCACCCAGAGCAGACCGCAGCACAGCACGCTGACCGACTCCGCTGCCGACCGCACCGATGCCGCCGGTGCTGACCCTGGTTCAGCCACCCGCGGCACGAGACGGCTGGGTGCGACAGCCACGCCTGCCCCCAGGCTGATGGAAGGTGCCAGCCTGCGCGAGTTCGCCTCTTGGCGGGACAAATTCGAGGGATACGCCATTCTCACCGGTCTGTATGACCTCCCGCCGGCGAGTCAAACCGCTGCCCTCGTCGCCCTGCTCGACGACCAGTGGACGCGAACCCTCCGTCACGGTCTGGATATTGACGTCTCCACGTCCGACATCCAGACCATCATCCGAGGTATGGAGCGCCATCTGCGTCGGCAGCGAAACGTTATCCTGGACCGGCGAGAGTTCTTCCGCCGTCAGCAAGCGGACGGTGAGACATTTGATGAATTTCTGATGGCTTTGCGCGAAATCGCCCAGTTTTGCGACTTCTGTCCGCATTGCACGGACTCACAGCTTCGTGACCGCATCGTCACTGGGATCCGAGATGAGGACACCCTGCGTGCGCTTCTGAGCGAAAGTGATCTCACCCTGCAGTCGGCAGTCCACATCTGCCGTGGGCAAGAAAACGCCCGTCAGAACTCGGCTGCCATGACAAACGGCCACGTCCAACCTGTGTCCGCATATCGTCGGAACAGGACTGCCCGTGCCCGTCAGTCAGACTCCGGCCGCCCAGGCACTCGTCGGAGGGATCCCAGCGGCTCAAACACCCGTCGGACAGACTCGCATCCGACGCTGGACAGGTGTCCCGCCTGCGGTCGCTACCCGCACGCCGACGGGCAGCCATGCCCTGCCCGGACGGCCACGTGTCACCTGTGTCACCGTCGCGGCCATTTTCGGGCCAGGTGTCGTCAACGTGGCGCGACATCTGGAACAGCCCCAGCACAGCGCAACAGCTCCAGACAAAGGGACTCGGGCCAGTATCGTGCGAACGTGTCCGACATACGAGTTTACGGCCTGTCGTCCCGCCGCTCTCCCAGGATCAGGCTGTTTACGACTCACCATAATGGTGCCGGCTCAACGCTCTGGACACCCGACACCGGAGCGGAAACTTCCTGCATTGGTGTGGCACATGCTGCGGAAATGCACGTGGACATAAGTCGTTTGTCTCCGCCCGCGGACAAGCTGTATGCAGCTGGTGGCCACGAGCTGCAGTGCTTTGGGACTGTACAGTGTGACCTGACATTGGGTGCAATCACAGCGACAGTGACCGTGCATGTCATACAGGGCCTGGACAGCGCCCTGCTCTCCTGGCACGACTCCATCGCCCTCGGGATTCTGCCACCGGACTTCCCCAGTCAGGTGGCGAGCATCGCCGCCGGTGGAACGGATACGGAAGCCGCGCCGCCTAGCGGCAGCACCGTCAGACAAGAGGGGCTGTCACCGCCGCTAGATGGCAGCACATCTACGAGGACGCGAGAGGAGGCGCCGGCGCGACCCCCGCGCCGACGACAAGTCCGCACGAACCAGACACTGGTGCACAAGTCAGATGCTCTCTCCAGAGCCCCCGTGGATGACCCCACACCAGACGACGAGGAAGCCGAAGATGACGTGACTCATCAGGTCCACAGTCTCGTCGTGCGCTCAGTGACCCAGCTGGATCCAGACGGAGCCCGGGTGTCTCCCATCGAGGATGCCACGCTGACCCGCGTCCGCGACGCCGCCCGCGCCGACGCCGAGTACATAGCGTTGTGCGAGGCCGTGACAAACGGCTTCCCTGATCAAAGACGTGACCTGCCCGCTGCCCTGAGGCCATACTGGGGCGTGCGAGATCGCCTGGCCGTTGACGACGGAATCCTGGTATGTGGTCCCCGGCTGGTCATCCCCAGAAGCCTCAGAGCAGAGACTCTGCAGCGCCTGCACGACTCGCACCAAGGCATGGAACGCACACAGCGCCGCGCACGCCAGTCTGTATACTGGGCCGGCATCGACCGCGATGTTGCCGACACCGTTGGCTCCTGCCAGGTATGCCGTGAACGGCTGCCTCGCCAGCAGCGAGAGCCGCTGATGTCGGACCCCCCCCCCGAGCCGAGTCTTCGAGTCTGTGTCTACAGATTTCTTCAGTCACGCAGGCAAGACCTACCTGGTGTACGTTGATCGGCTCTCCGGGTGGCCCGCAGTTGTGCACTGCGCCGGCGACGCCACCGCCCGGACTCTGATCCGGCACCTGCGGGAAATCTTCGCCTCCACCGGTGTTCCCTGTGTGCTACGCAGCGACGGTGGCCCACAGTACACTGCTCATCTCACCAGAGACTTCCTGCGGCGCTGGGGCGTAACACATCACATGTCTACCCCGCACTACCCTCAGTCCAACGGCCACGCTGAGGCGGCCGTCAAACTAGTGAAGAGACTGGTGCAGAAAGTGACCGTAGCGGGGGACCTTGACTGTGATGCGTTCGCTCGTGGGCTGCTAGAGCTTCGCAACACCCCGCGAGCGGACCACCGGTCACCCGCTCAAATCCTATACGGCCGTCCTCTGCGCTCAGCGGTCCCCATGCACCACCGTGCCTTCGCACCTGAGTGGCAGCGAGCCGCTGACGACTGTGACGCCCGCGCCGACTCACTCCGGCAAGCGGCCCGTGACCGCTATGATCGAGCGGCCATGCCACTGCCCAGCCTGCGCGTTGGGATCCACGTGTCCCTTCAGGACCCCTCGACCGGGTTATGGGACCGGCGAGGCACCGTTGTCGGTGTAGGCCGACGGCGTGACTTCCTAGTGAAGCTCCCCAGTGGCCGCATATATTGGCGCAATCGCCGTTTCCTGCGCCCATTCCGTCCGCTTGTGTCCGAGTAGACACCGCCGTGTCCGTCCGCGCCGCCCAGTCAGGCCGCGCCGACCCACCCACCGCGCACTGTTCGTTTTGCGGACGAGTTGACCGACCGAAGGTCACCGCCCCCACAGCCACCGACCAGACCGGTTCCCCGTCGCAGTGGCAGACGCTCTCACTGCCCCGCTCGCCTCCAAATTGACCCCAGGCTTCCCTCTTACGAGTAGCCTTCACGCACTCGCCGGTACGATGTGTTGTGAAGCATTGTGCTGTTGTGAAGCATTGTGCTGTAGCCCGAGCTGTGGCGGCAGGGTGTTGTGAGTCGACACCAACCGTCTGCCGTCGTTGTCGACTCGGAGGGGAGGTGGAAATGTGTAGTAGTCGTTGGCATAGCCTGGAACCTGACCATGAACTTGGAGGGGAGGTGTTGTGCGTGTGTCGCATGCGCCGAACGCGGGCCGTGGTTTATGGCACCACGGACGCGCGACCCACTTCCGACCGTTCGCCCGGGCAGGGCCCAGTCGCGTCAGGGCAAGGCCAGAGGCAGCAGCGTGCGTGTCGAGCCGTGGACAATATAGGGACCGTGATAGAGCAGTGTATCAAGAGACAGTGAGCACTGAGCGTGCACCACCACAGTATCCACCAGATGGGAAGATGCGATGGACATGCCCTCTGAATCATTTTGTTTATGTTTAGCCTTACGCCAATGAGCGGTGCAAAGAAGTGTTGAAAGAAGCAACCGAAGGCGCCCGATGCAACCGAACTGTTGTGTCAGTGATGGAGCACACGTGCGTTTCAGCTGCAACAGGTGGTGTTGCAGCTGCAATGCCTGCGAGCAAGCCGCAAGGGCGTAGGAAGGTCTTAAAAAATGGCGACTCAGCCGCTTTTTGAGCAGATTCCTTCCATTAATCACCCAACTAATGGATTTTTCGTGTTCTATAAAAATATGGACGAAGGTCCATGCTCTTCCTCCCTTTACGCACGCTCATGACTGGAAAACCACATTCCGTGTCCATGATTGCGAGTATTTGCTTTTTTAAACTGCGGTGTGCGGACCTATAATTTACAGTGTTCATTTTTGTGTATGCTCCTCGTATTTCTCGTCAATTGGACAACAAGATGAAGAGGTGGTGCTTGAGGGGATACTTTGGGATCCCGCCACACCTGCGATGTGATGTTGCGTCAGGGGAACAAAGGTGCGTGGTTCTCTTACTGTTTCTATCAGGAATGCAAACGAAGGAAGGGGCTAGTGGGTTATTTCCTCCTCTTTCCCTTCTCCTCATCGTTCTGGCCGCGACTCATATCGTCTGAGCTCGATTGAAGGATCCAGTACATTTTTAGGCTTGTATAGGAACAGGCGGAGACGTTGGAAACTGGATAAGCTCTTTGAAGCCGAAGAAGCCCGCTGACGCTGGATGCCACACTTCAATCTGAGGACCGCCGGTGTCGACATGCCTTTTCTTGCAGGCGGGGTAATTGAACAAAGGGTTGGAAAACAAGTAGCACATTCCAGTCGTAAAGTTCTGGCTACGTCCCTGGTTTCCATGTTTTCAATATGCACATCCCAATTTGTCGTGTGTTGCTTATATCGTACTACAATAGCAATCTGGTAAGATTACATCTATTGGGCCCATGATTGGAGATCCAGGTTGGGTCTGGGGCTCTGCCCCCTGGTTTGTACACTACAAATATCAATTTGGCCTTTTCCTATTCAATCTGGAAATAATCTTGAAAATAGGGATCTTGACCCGCTAGCTTCATGAGAGACCTCTGGCCCTAGCTGGACTGTTTGGTGTTGCGTAATGCTCACCACCGGATTTGGTGGACCGATGGCTTTGGTGTTGGTGTAGACGCTGGCCGTTCGCTCAAATGGATGTAACAGAAATTCATATCCTATACCCCGCCATCATCTCAAAATGTCAATGAGCTTCTGCAGAAAGCTCAGAGCAGGCCTGTTCGTGGGTCCCTTTGGTTCCCCTCCCCGGTATGTAGATGGGACAGGGCACACCTTTCCGTGCCTCTCATTGTTCCCATCTTCGATGCATGGGTTAGCCAGGATGCATAGGTTAGCTTGCGCCTTCCTCCCTATTGTTCCCCTGTTCGATATGCAGATAGGTCCAGGCACACGTTGCCATGCCTCCCCGTTGCTCCTCTTTCCGATGTGTAGGTCAGACAAGGCACACATTCCCATGCCTTCTCGTTATTGCCCTCTCCGATGTGTAAATCAGACAAAGCACACATCTGCGTGCCTGCCCGTTGCTACCCTGTCCGATGTGTAGGTGGGACAAGGCGCACCATTGCACATCTCGCCGCCGTCTTCCGTCCCGATGTGTAGGTGGGACGAGACGCACCATTGTATATCCCGCCGCCGTCTCTCGTCCCGATGTGTGCATCGGACAGAACTGTTGGCCAGCTCCTGTGAAGGCTAGAATATGATGCTTATGTCGGCGGGGGCCATGATGGATGGCCTGCTGGAGCTGTCGGTCCCGTCCATGGCTGAACATTGTCCCCGGCCGGTGGCGACCCAGCCACCGAGCGCTGCCAGTATGTGGGCCGGCCCTAATTACCTTGCGACCCCAGGCCGTATTACGCCGCCCGTCTACACTTAATGACCCCGAATGACGCACAGTAAGTGTTAGACTGATATGTGCTGTGCTATGCGGACGGTTTATATTCCAAATGTGTCATACATGCGAAGTAATGTTGGTTAATCGGTGATGTGTTATATGCTATGCTTAGTGACGTTCATTTCTGAGAATTATTGTGAAAGGACACAATACCTGAAAGAAATGAGCAGACTCGGATGGATTATTTGGAAGAGGCCCTAGGGTCCCATGTAAAAACTGGAATTACTGAGGGATCAAGCCAGTGTTGAGGGGGCGCTTGCCCCTTCCAAAGCATAAAACAACACCCATGTTTTTGCTGTTTTGTGGTACGTTATGCTGACGGATTTCAGGGTGTGTGGTCCGAATGTTTTATGTCGCGATGTGGTGTTACGTAGGTAGAGTTACACAGTGATCGTTATTTTGTATTTTGCGTAGTCAGTACAAAAGTGGAAGCATACACGTTTGGAGGGCTGGACCCCGGCCTTCCCACCACCGATATCCATCCTTTACCATGCAAAGCCTGTGAGCGTACGACAGATTAAGACGGGTATCCCGCTCCCCGCTCCCTTCCGCTCCCACTGACCTGGTTTGGTTTTCATTACATGACTGTAGATGATTACGTTGTACAAAGGGTATTCTCCGGAGTATGTATCCTGATGTGTTTGGGTGCTCGTCATTCTTGCCAGGCTGCTGTGTTTGTGAAAGCGGCCTTGATTGAATCCTGTACGGGGACTTGACTGGTTAAATACCCCTCCCCTCCCCTGATGTTTTTCTTCAGCCATCCGCTACAGATGGTGTGCGCCCGCGAACTTCACAGCTTTCCCAGCCACGAATTATACACGCGATACTGCTCGCCACCGCCTCTCCCAACCGAAATGTCGTTGGCTTGTTACGCCTTTAGAAGAATCAAATATTTATCCCATATGTTTTACTTAGGCTACCGAGTGACACATGGCTAGATGGTCTTAACCATCCCTCTGTCGCCCCTGGCGTCTATTATGGAAATCCTGACACGTCGTTGCGACATTGTTTACCCTCCATCTCGTGATTGTGTCGCGGCGCAGCGTCCACAACATTTCCGCTGCAGATTGTCCTGAAGAGCACGACTGGCGCGTAACGCGACAGCCATTGCACGATTGTACTGCTGCCAGCGACTGTGGTGCCATGTCCGCAGTGCATCAGACGACTGCTGGGTGATGAGTAGCCTGACCTCCATTGTACGACTTCCACTCCTTTGATGAGGTGCGGTGTTTTGCTGAACTTGGCTATGAACAAAACAAAGCAGCGTAGTATAATCTTCTGCTCATTTTCGAACTTAAAATATATATAGGGCTAGTTCGGTTTTATTTTATATTGTAATATGAGCATAAGGATCTTCTACGCTGTTTTATGACTTCCACTCCATATAGCCTTCGTTATGCGGGTGCTGCGCGGCTTGACCTTTATCACACCAGGGTCAGTGCAGCGGTGAGTAATGCATTGCACGATGTTCACTAGGTGGGATGGGGCGGGTCTCCATTACGTGGTAGTCACGCGGTGGGGCGAGCGTCACGCGCTCTTCCACCGCACACGGACCGACTCGCGCCGGCTGACCCGCGCCGTTGTGCGGATGTTCAGGTGCTTCCTGACCAGCGGCACGGGAGCGCCACCTGGCAACAGTCCAAGGGGAGGGCATTAGTCGGCAGACACGTCACCGCCGACCAGGGTCGCCCCGAGGCGTGCCGACTGGGACCAGAGTCACCCCTAGGCATGCTGCCTCGTACGAGGGCCGCCCCGGGACACGCCGCCTCTAACCAGGGTCACCCCTCGCGGCGCACAGTGTCCGACCAGGTCTCGACCTGAGGCGCGCCGACTGGGACCAGAGTCACCCCTAGACATGCTGTCTCGTACGAGGGCCGCCCCGGGACACGCCGCCTCTAACCAGGGTCACCCCTTGCGGCGTACAGTGTCCGACCAGGTCTCGACCTGAGGTGCGCCGTCTGGAACCAGGCTCACGGTCGGAGACACGCCGTGTGCAGGGGTCACACGGGAGCCAGCTGCCCTCTCCAACGGAACCATGGATGCCCCGTGTGACCGGGATTGTCGGGAAGTTCCCCGTGGTTGGCATGGTCACACCTCATGAAATCGTATTTTATATTATATATTTAATTTAGCTAAACGTCAATTAATTATGAACCTATTTCTCTGTATTCTTTACAAGCTTTGCAACATTAAGTGCGTGTCGTGGCAAATATTTGCGATTCGTTCGGAACTAAAACCAGTGTCCGATCTTCTCCTGTAGAGTTTCCAAGCCTGTTTTTTGCATACAATACGTTGTGTTCGTCATCGCAATATACATGGTATTTTCACCTCCTGACACACTGATTTTCTACTTGTTTAATTGAACACGAGCAATGTAGCATGATGTAGATCAAATGGTGCTATGCATCCTGTCATAGATGATACTGAAACTTAAGACTAAGAAAGTTAATCCGACATGCCATGTCAGCCGGCAACAGCAAAAATATATGTATAATACATATAAAGTTGGGGGAGCATGTTTGCATGTGACTGTGGGGCGAGGGGTGGACACACGCACTAAGTTGTGCGTTTGTTATTATTTTGGTGGGGAGCTCCAACTGTGAAACTTCCCGTGCTATTTGACAATGCAATTTGGCCTGATGCTAATACGACGAGATGAATCCTGTCAATAAAAAAGCCGCTTAGAGCAGCAGTTACCCACCGACACGTCGCGCATACAGAGCATAATGCCAACTAAATAAATGTCATGTGCAGTTGCAACAGATACTAAAATGTCATCTGAAGTCGTTTCTCTATAAATCACTTGAGATAACAGATGCTGTGCTATCAATATCCCGCCGTCGCAGCGAACGTCCCTCAGACTGGCATATAATCGGTGTTGGACCCTGACGCGTTCTGGCTATGGAAATCTGGCAGCGATGCCAACTCCCTATGTATCCACATGTATCTGTATGTCCCCTATGTACCCAATCGTATGTGTCTGAGGTGCCGGCGTCGTCTCGTTCCAGACGTACATCGGCCAGGTGCTCGTCTCTGTCAACCCATACAAGAAGTTGGCGCTTTACACCAGTGACGTCATTCGATCGTATCGCGCCTGCTCTCGTTTCGAGCTGCCGCCGCACGTGTAAGTAGCTTATCCGGTGCACTGCCCTGCGTGTCAGGAACAGCTGCGCCTACTCAACTCACCGAGGGTGCCATGTGCTCCTCATTTTCCTCACATGTGAGCTTCAAAACCCGGCCGTACTGACGTGACCATTTGGTAGGTTTTACACTTTTACAGCATAGACGAGATGCAATGATTACCGAAGCAATATTTTCGCTGTCGACATATCTTTTATGCTTTAATGTCGTGATCTATGCTGAAAATGATTGGTGGAGTACACTCCGATGTATGTACAATCCGATGTAATGTGATGTTATTCATAAGTTCAGCCAGACAGGGCTGGCTTGTCTAACCAGCAACGCCATAGATTGTGAATTAACATCACGTTACACTATTCATTTGCCCAGTTCTGACATAACTCGGGCTGCCATTCCTGTAAAGGACGACATTTTTTTCCATGTCGTCATTTTTTTTTCATGATAAAAGCAATTAAGGTTAAGAAAGCTGCATTTAGAGTGTTTAAAGAAGCTTCAAATATCGTAAATCTAAAGGCGTATCGAAAGGCTAGAGACACTGTGAAGCAAAAATCCAGAGCAGCAAAGCGAACAAAAGAACTGGATTTAGTTAGGAACTGTAATGGGGACAGTAAAAAGTTCTTTAGTTTCTACAAGATGAGTAAAGTTTCTAGCACAATTGGTCCACTGGAAGTAAATAGGACTACATTGGGTGAGGATAGTGAGATGGTTGAGGAGCTGAGGAAGCAGTTTAAATCAGTGTTTACATTGGAAGATATGACCAATCTGCCGACCGTACACCATAGTTCAGTGACATGTGATCTGATAAATGATGTTGATTTCATTGATAGTGATGTTGTTTACAATCATATCAGGAACATAAAGCCAAACAAGGCAGCAGGACCTGATGAAATTTATGCTAGGGTATTGCGGGAAGCTGAAAAGGAACTGTCATTTCCACTTAGTATAATATTTTGTAGATCAGTTTCACAAAATGAAATTCCAACACATTGGAAAAGGGAAAATGTAGTTCCTATTTTCAAGAAAGGAGAAAGAGGGAAAGTTGAAAACTATAGGCCAGTAAGTCTCACATCCCTAGTCTGCAAGGTACTGGAATCAATTATCAAGGATAGAATAGTTAGTTATCTGGAAGGAAACAAATTGATTCAAGATACTCAACATGGGTTTAGAAAAGGACGATCGTGTCTCACAAATCTCTTGGACTTTTTTAACTTCACCACAGAACAATTTGATCAAGGAAATCAGGTTGATGTAGCATATCTTGACTTTAGTAAGGCCTTTGACAAGGTACCCCATAAACGGTTAATGATACAGCTTCAGGCCCATGGTATTGCAGGTAGCATCATAAAATGGATAGAGTTGTGGCTTTTAGGCAGACAGCAAAGAGTGATGCTAAATGGTACAAAGTCATCATGGCAAAATATTCTTAGTGGAGTCCCCCAGGGGTCAGTACTGGGGCCACTACTGTTCATTATATTTGTAAATAACATTGAAAGTGGCATAAGCAGTAAAGTTTTAAAATTTGCGGATGATTTGAAGGTCTTTAGGGCAATAACAGGTCAAAATGAGCATATCTCGCTGCAAAAAGACTTAGACGAACTTGTGAAGTGGTCCGAAGAATGGCAAATTAAATTAAATTTTGATAAGTGCAAAATCATGCATGTATGTAAGCAGCATATGAAGGCTCCATACTTGATGGGTGGCAAAGTGCTATCAGTGACTCAACAGGAGAAGGATTTAGGCGTTATTCTAAACACAAAATTGGAGGCATCAGAACAGACCAAGGAAGACAGACAGACAGACGAGGAAGTCATCAGGAAGCTTTACTGTGCATATGTCAGGCCACATTTGGAATACTGCATCCAAGCTTGGTCTCCTAGCTATGAAAAAGATTCTCATCGAGGTATTTAAATTTGTCCATGGTCTGGAGAGTGGATATCCTGGGGAAATGTTTGAATTTAACAGAAATGATGCAATTAGAGGTCATAAATTGAAAATTATAGTTAACCACAACAGAACAAGGTTAAGACAGACATTCTTCACCAACAGGGTAGTGGAACACTGGAACCAGCTGCCAGAAACCATTGTCAGTAGCAGCACATTGAAAATCTTTAAAAACAGCACAGACAATCATTATAAGAATAGAGAGCTTGCTTTTCAGTATTACATGGAGGGCTGATTGACAGATTTGGTGGGCAACTGGTTGAGTGTACAGAGTGGAACCAAGAAGGACCTTTTGTGTCTCATAGTTGCGCTAATATTTTACGTCTTTATGTCTTTATGTCTGACTCAGGTAATCAACTGGTCCCGTGTCTAGCTTAAGAGGGAGCTGCGCCGGTCCACCGTCTGGCCTTGGATGAGTTGGTCTCGTGTCTGTACTGGAATTTTTTTTCCCCAAGTCGCATATGCTCAGATCACCGATTGACTAACAACAACAGGGAGAGCACGCTGGAAATCCTGCTTCGATGCGCATTTCACTTGCTGGTGTTTATGCAAAGCGACACGTCGGCACTATCGCAATGCCTTTACAGATGCTACAAGCGTGCCATTCATCTTCTGGGCATACCTAAAAGAGGTATTTTGAAACATGCGACTCTGAAACATGCGCCGCAGTTCACACGAAGCATGCCGCATTGGATGTGACAGCTCTTAGCATGCCGCATTGGATGTGACAGCTCTTATCCGAAAACAGATCCTGTTCCAAACAGTGCCCACGTGTAATGCTGGATTCCAAAATACCTTCGGTGCTCCGGTGCGAGCACCCGAGCCCCCCGCCTGCAGTGCCGACGCCCAGCGGCCAGTCGTGTGCACCAGCGGTGGCTGCATCCGGGCCGACCGGTACCGAGCTGGCGTGCCCACCAGGTACGCCGTGGCCGAGGAGGCGTACCGGGCGCTGCGCGAGCTCAACTGCGACCAGTGCGTCATCATCTCGGGAGAGAGCGGCTCGGGCAAGACGGAGGCGTCCAAGCTGATCATGCAGTACGTGGCCGCCGTGTCGGGGCGCGCCAAGGACGTCAACGCCATCAAGGGTCAGCTGCTGCAGTCCAACCCGGTTCTCGAAGGTACGCTGACACGGCGGCGGTCGGCCGCGGACGGAGTCGAGCCGACACAGAGGCCAAAGGTGCCGCCGGGACCGGGCGTGGTGCAGAGGCCAGAGGTGCCGCAGGGACCGGGCGTGGTACAGAGACCAGGGGTGCCGCCGGGACCGGGCGTGGTACAGAGGCCAGAGATGCCGCAGGGACCGGGCGTGGTACAGAGACCAGAGGTGCCGCAGGGACGGGGGGCGTGGTACAGAGGCCAGGGGTGTGCTAGATATTGGGGGATGTCACAGAAATCAGGGTGCTGCCGGGACCGGGCGTGGCACAGAGACCAGGGGTGTGCCAGATATTGGGGATGTCACAGAAATCAGGGGCGCCGCGAAGACTTGGCGTGGTATAGAGACCAGGGGTGTGCCAGATATTGTGGATGTCACATGAATCAGGGGTCCCACGGAGACCGGGCCGCCACAGACTCCACGGGTTTCACAGTGACGAACGGTACCACAGAGACCAGGGGTATCACGCATGTCATGGTGGCACAGACTACGGGTACCTTGGGATATCAGAGGTATCACGGGTATCAGGGTGCTACAAAGGTTAGCGGGATAATATCGACCATGGGTGTCGCAGAAATTTGTGGTGTCCCGGGCACCAGTGATTCCACGGAGATCAACGGTAGTACGAACATTAGCGGTATCACGGAGATCAGGGATACCACAACTATTAGAGTATTATGGAGATTTGGGGTAGCACAAACCAAGTGCGTCACGAAGAACAGAAATGCCGCAGAGACCAAACAGGCCAGATCCTGCAGGCGAATCATGGCTTAGGCATAGACTAAGACCGTGAAGAAAGTCCAAGACTGATACAGGAATCAAGTAAGCATGATTTGTGACACCATTCTCTTATCATTTAAAATTATATAACTGCCGACACCTGAATTCATCTCTGAGGTAGACTCGTTAGAATGGCAGGCATTCACGTAACTGTGCAAGGGTAATGAGGCAACTCAAGTGTTTTATAAATCTTTAAAGTGTTCATCCAGTCCGGACGGCATTGGAATACAGCTGAAT
Source organism: Imbricaverruca yamaguchii (assembly GCA_034440575.1). NCBI lineage: Eukaryota > Metazoa > Arthropoda > Thecostraca > Neoverrucidae > Imbricaverruca > Imbricaverruca yamaguchii. The sequence goes on along the minus strand of JAOTOL010001637.1, from coordinate 1,256,431 downwards.
GCACCAACGTATGCAGCTCTACGTATTTAATCCTTAGCCATATTCGTCGACATCTATCGTGTAAGGTGTGACGCTATAGGTCCCCAAGTGCCATAGGCACGTCTACCTGCCAAAAGTTCATTGACAGCCTTGAAACCATCTGTCATGGGGAATAACGTAGGCAAAACATTTTAAGCTCAACTGGGCGGCTGCTCTCATTCCTGCCAATCCGAAAGGTGTTCATGAAACGCCAACGGTTTGCTTCATCAAATGAGAGTCCGTGTGAGGACGCTTAGCGTAAGCTCTTGAGCTCCAAGGCTGGCTGTGCACAGTCTGTAGTGGTCCGACCCTTGGTAGACCTTATCGGCACTAGAGCTGTCGGAAGTAAAGAACATAACTTCAGCACAAATCTACGAGGACAACCTCCTAGCATAATTTGATGTAATTTGTGTTGTGACATAGTGTTGCATAACCATGTGCTGTGTAATTGACTATAACGGGCCTAGAAATGCTGGAAATGTCATGTTTTTCGCGTTCGAAAGCCCAGCTCTTCCATGCAGGCCCATGTGTGTCCACTTGTTGTGATGATGACTAATACGAACCCCGGTTGCAGCCTTCGGCAATGCCAAGACGCACCGCAACGACAACTCGTCCCGCTTCGTAAGTACACCGATGATCATCTGAGGCACCACTGACTTTGGATAGTGCGGGACATAGTCGTGTTTGAGTCCATTCTTTCCACGTAAAGCCCATAGGTGTAGTGTTAAGCCTCACGACGTTTGGGGCGACGCGTCCACCGCCCTCCCCCTCCTTGGAGGCGCGCCTGCTAATGATAGAGTGCCACCCGACGCCACCTCCTTCCCACACCTCGACACTGCGATCACACGACAGCGTTTCACCGCCCTTCTTCATCCATCGTGAACACTGACAGCAATCAGGGGTCTTGTGCTGCCCAGCATTCATGCGTTCAGAGGCATCAAGTTCGGTGGAATGGCCACTGGATCAGCTCAAACGCTGCTTTCCCATTTATTGGTTAATTGGTGTGGAGTTTATTATCTTGCATAAAAGTTTAAGTAAGGAACCGTCCAAGTTTAAAATAGAAAGTGTTTAAAGTGTAAATTTAAATAACCGAATAAAGAGCTTTTCTGCTGTCCTCCGCTTAGAGATAAAGGCGACGATTCTTTATCGCCGTAAATAATCGTGTAAACTGCTACCTCTAAGCCGCTTGACGATTCTCTATCCCAGTACCGAAGACCCTCAGCACGTGCTTTTCATCTTAACAGCAGTGTGAAGGCATTTTTAATATTGATACTGCTAGTGCGTGTTGAAAAAGAACTTGTGTTAGCTTCGTTAATAATGAGAAAGATGATCTCGTCCGTCCAAGTATTGTCGTCTGACTTGCCCCATTTAATCTGCTCACGGGTTTTGTAATGAGCAGTCGTGATACATTAAATGATTTTGCATCGTACTCTATTTATTCCTTGCATCATCTCCTGCCCTGTTTTTTTTTGTGTCCGTGCAGTACCTTTGCATGTCCGTGCAGCACCTGCCCTGCTAATGATTATATGAATATACTAAGCACACCAACCTAGGCGAACAACCTTCCTCAATATGCCTATGTGTTTGAATACGGTTGTAAAGAGCAGGATAAAATATAAAGATGGCATTTAAAAAACATCGCCTTCACGTATGTGAAGAAGTGGTAAAGTGCTGGCATTAGTAATGCTGGCACGGCCAGGCATTGACAGATACATTAATTTTCCACATCCTCCTGAATACTGAACACAATTAAGTGATTGTTTACGATTTTGCCCATATCTCCACCAGTTCTTATTAAATTCGTCTTTCTTTCTGGCCTCCTATGTTCTCCAAAAAAATACAACTAACAAACCTTCCATTCCTGGTTGCGCTTCAAGTGTCTGCTGTGCCATGTGTATTCATGAGTAATTGCTACATATTACATTCAACCTTTTACTCATGTCGCGAACAGTTTGCTGCTTTGTAAAGAGAGAATGCAATATCAGATATTGTATAATCAAGAACTCTATCTTGTGTCGCTGCCCCAGTTTGGAATCGTCCTGTGCTTTCCGAACCCTTCCTCCACAACGACCAAAAACCGAGCGCCTGATTGTTGCTCCATTCGTCACCGTTGTGTCGGAAGCCCCTGCTGGGAGGTGCAGCTTAACAGTCGACTGCAGCTCACTAGACATCAGGCTGTCTTTAATGGAGTGGATTGGAACCAGACGGTTTGCTACGGGTGAAGGGTTTAGCTTCTCAGTGTACAGCCAGATGTTCGGGAAGCCATTTTCCATGCACCCAACGCCCGCCGGTGTCGGATCCGCACCATGTCCAACGGTGTTGCATCTATGACGGGGGATCCGGAAGCGTCGGATCTGTACCAGGACTAATCTTGTTCAGGCTTCCGCTGGAGTCGGATCTCTGCGGTCCGATCTCCAACTTGGGCAGACCTCTGCTTCGTGTTGATGCGGCTCTTCTGGCGGTGGTAAAGCTCTGCGATGTCATCGGCATAATTGGAGCTTTCCCACTGCGAGGAACCTTCGACTGGAGGAACCTACGATGAACCTTCCTCTTTCTATCTTTCCCTCCTCTTCTTGTCATTTTTCTCACTCGTTCTCTGGTGATGACATGTTAGTCTGGCGTCTAGTGGCGATGAAGCTCTATCAGTTGTCTAGCCGTCAACGAGCGCGCTGTCTGTAAATCACTGTTTTTGCTTTGTTGAACATTTGGCGCAACCGAAAGCCTGAATAACCAATGGACGAATTGTTTTGGAATGAAAACCTTTGGCATGTTCACCAATTCCGGTTAGGTTCATGAATGAGTGGTCTCATCAGTTCTAGCCAAATTGAATCCGTTCATCATAGTGATTGAATTATGCCTGAAGCAAGGTTCCCTGTGAAGCTCGCTGTGATGTGGTCGTTGTTCCACAGTTATTTAATGGTCGTGCTGCTTGTAGTATTGTGTGCCGCCAGTAGGACGCTGCGCAGAAAGCGGTGTTCCGTTACCAATTGAACTGTGAATGATGCCGTCAGTAGGACGCTGCATGGGCAGCGGTGTACCGTTGCCAATCGAACTGTGAAGGATGCCTTCCGTAGGACGCTGCACGTTTACTGGTGCTCCGTTGCCAACCGATCTGCGGAGGATTCTGTCAATAGGCCGGTGCACCGACAGAGGTGCTCTGCTGTCGGCTGGATCTGAGGAGGCGTCCGTGATTTCCATCTCACCTTTATTGTCCTCCTCGCAGGGGAAGTACATGGATCTGGAGTTTGACTTCAAGGGTGATCCGATTGGTGGCCTTATCACGAACTGTGAGTATGTGCAATGGGTGCCCGTGTTGTTCCAAATGTGTAGAACTGCTACCCAATTAGTAAAGTTAACTGCACCATTCATTCGCAAGCCGTCTCCAGCTCCGCTCCATCCCACCTCTGGCGCTGGAACCCTCCTTCATCACCACCCTCGAACAAAAATGTGCACAGTGAACTTGTCCAATATTTACCTGCAGCACGTTGAAAAATTGTGACGACCGAAACTCAGTTCCATGGTTCCTGTCATTTAACTGGCGTAGAACAGAAGCGGGCAAATGTAATTAAGCTTGTTAGTACACTATTCCATTGGGTAGGGCCTGCTATACTGAATTTCTTTGTGGGACGGTCATCATTGCATTGATCGGCATGAAGAAGAGAAAAGCGACGATATGGCAGCTGAATTGTGTGTTCCTGTGCACTATCTACACTGCTGATTTGTATGTTCTATTCCACTAATGATATTCGCTGTGCTCACTTGTGGTTATCTGAGCATCTCAACGTGAATGCAATTTATTGCAATTTGAGTGGAACTGTTCATGGTCAGCCTTTTCACATGCAGGCCGATACACACGGTAGCCGTAGGAGCCGCGTTTATGTTCAGAAAATCACAGTTTACTTGGAATTTAGCAGCTTACGCAGTGCACCGAAGAAACGCCAATGTTTAGAAGAGCCAATATCACATCCACTGATGGGTGTTTACGTTACGGCAAACAAAACGCACAGGCGACTGGCGTTCAGTGTGAAGGGCAACATGACCTCTCGCTAATGTTGTGGCTCGAGTCTAGTGGCTGCCTGATATAACGGGTAGGTTTATGGTCGGGTAACTTTTGCGCTGATCTCCCTTCCACATTGGTGCTGTTGGCCTTCTTGACAGGTTTGCTCGCGGCAACGGGACAGCCGTCCGACCACTGTGCAACTGTTGACTCGTGACCTGCTGTGTGGGTCACGAACCGCCCGACTGCCACCGCTGTGCAACTGTTGACTCGTGACCTGCTGTGTGGGTCACGAACCGCCCGACTGCCACCGCTGTGCAACTGTTGACTCGTGACCTGCTGCGTGGGTCACGAACCGCCCGACTGCCACCACTGTGCTACTGTTGACTCGTGACCTGCTGTGTGGGTCACGAACCGCCCGACTGCCATCACTGTGCTACTGTTGACTCGTGACCTGCTGTGTGGGTCACGAACCGCCCGACTGCCATCACTGTGCTACTGTTGACTCGTGACCTGCTGCGTGGGTCACGAACCGCCCGACTTCCACCACTGTGCTACTGTTGACTCGTGACCTGCTGTGTGGGTCACGAACCGCCCGACTGCCACCACCGTGCAACTGTTGACTCGAGACCTGCTGCGTGGGTCACTAATCGCCTGACTGCCACCACCGCGGGCCGTTCTAGGACAGATTGATCCACCCGTAGCACCCTCACCCCTCATAATGTGATTAAAATTGTTGTACTGGGTAACTCTGGGGTGCTGATTTGGAAAACATACATTCTTAATCTCATTAGAACCCAAAGTCAAGAGCTATGCCCCTCGGTAGTTTCAGTTCATGACGAATCATTGGTACTTACGAATGGATATAATACCATATTTACTGTGCAGAAATACCAAGTGGTGCGTAAATTGAGAAGCCAAATTGAACGCTCATATTAATGTGTGACTTGTTTTTAATCAAGTTTGTATTTCACACCAACAACCCCGTAGCCTAGTTTTAAGGTCCACAAAATTACAGCTTCTCCTACTTTATTAAAAATATATTTTGAAAAATGAAGGTAAGGCACTTGCATATATTGATATGAACCAAGAGCATTTTGTATTTTTATTTACAGCGCATTTCGTGGCGTCTGGATGTGATCTGTTTTCATCACCAATACCAACAATGCATGCAGTCATTACATGCCGCCATAAATGTATGCCTCGGTATAATAACAATCCTTTATAAGTAGGGTGGAAGCCATTGTGCATGTGCAATGCGGTGCATTTTTGCAGGACACATTTCTACGAGGAGCTCGGAAAACGGAACTTCGCCTTCGTATATACCACATGACACTATTTCTCGTCTTCTGTCGCATCCAGTATGTCCAATTTGAGATCACGTGGTAGACACTGATCTCTCTAGAATACTTACAGCTGGATTAACCTGTCAGTGTTAGGTTGTGTCGGAGGTCAGCAAGCGACGTTTCAGGCGGGAAAGCGGCACATGCGATCTAGTTTGTGGTGTCATTATAACATGACCTGGCATTGCACCTCAAACATATATGTGTATGCTTGATCTATGATGACCTCACAGGTAAGAATGTCTTTGGTAACTGATACACGGGTTCTATAAGGACTTCAACATCTTTTCCAGCCCAAGGCATTGTATATGAATTAAATTAGCAATATGAAAATGACCCAGAATGACCTAGTTGAGGTCCCATAGCAACAAGCTGACACCAGGTATATCAGATGCACCTGCATTGATTTCTCAGTATACATTGGTCCGATTGTATCCAATAAGAGCTAACAACCTTTTGAAATGTTAACCCGCACCGTCTCTCCGGTCAGATCCTCACACCCCGTCTCGGGGGGGGGCGGATAGTAACCCCATCCAAAATCCAAACTAAGCGTCGCATGAAAACGAAAGTGGTGTCATTGGGAAGCGCTCGACGAATAGGGTCCGGATCCACCGCTCGAAACAATTCCCCCCACAAAGTGACATCACTAGGGGGGCTAGATTTTCACGACTTTTCACGACTTACATTATGTTTTTGTCTCTGGGAAGTTCATTTTTGGGGATATTTGAAGAAAAAAACATTATTTGGAATCAGAAAAGGACAGCGAAGTCGACCAGGATCGTAACATTTTTGCCCCCTAAAAAAAGAAGACATTTTTTTAAATAATTTTTTTTTATATTTTAATTAAAAAATTTGTGTTTTCAACTTTTCTTTAATTTTCCTTTTCTGATCGGTAGAGCAGACCGAGAAACGTTGCTGGAAGTCAATTTGTCCTAATAAAAATGCCTACTTTAGCCAGAATCTTCGATTTGAACTGCAATAGGCAAATATGCAAAATTTATAGGTAGTCAAAAACGGAAAAAAATCCTCTCATGCGTTTTGTTGCATCCCTAAAGATTAGCAAACGCTGAAAGTTTCATTAAAATAACTGTATCCGTTTAAGCGTGTCGACTGGTTGAACTTCTTTTGGAGGTGACCTCACTTGACCTTGACTAACTCGTTGACTTTAGATGACCTGACTTCAATTTTTTTGACGACACGCCAAATTGATGTGGGAAAAGGTATGCCAAATTTGGGCGCGCTGTCCCACGTCGTTCGTTCGATAACCGCGAAAAACCAGAGGAGGGGTGGGGGGGGGGGGGGGGGTGGAAGACCCCCCATACGGGACGGGTTAAAAGCAATGCATATTAGCGATTCATGTCGCCATTAGAGCATGACCTAAGATGGCATTGAGGCCACTTTTTAAAGAACATGCCCTAGGTGCTCATGTGAAGGTACTCGAAGTCTCAAGCCGCTATGTCAATTAGTTTGGCTTTTATGACAGGTAAACCTAGGGGCAACCCTTCCCTAGTGACTCACGCGTTAAATGAAGTATTGCATGTGACTTGCTGCTTACGTCATGTTCATGAAGATTTAACAATTTGTCGGTTTGTTCGCTGGTTATTGGTTCTTACGGCGCAGTTTGCCGCTTGATCATTAGCATCGCTAATCTCTCACGCCGATTAGTTGTGGCTAGCGAGCGGCGACAAGCTGGATTCGAACCCACAACCTTTCGGTTTGGGGATCGATATCTTACCCTCACACTACTTCGTTCCTAAGATGTGCATTGACACTTGATTTCGCCTAATAGCCGATACAACGGATGTGTCTACATATATAAATACCTTAACTATTTGATACATTTGTGACTTGAGGTCATGACGGGTTATGCAAAGGACTTTCGATGATCATAATCATTAATATATGTAATGCCCTATGGTTATCCATACATGATAGTAATACGAAACTTACTCACAAAGGAAATGTATAGCTCCATATAATGCCCATCTGCATGCACAAGGTTCTTGGTGCATATTCATAGAAACAAGTGTTTTGCCTTCACTTTCCAAAACATATGTGGGGGAAGCTATAGCTTTGTTGACCTTAAAACTGGGTAACAAAAACATTGGGGTCAACTATAAAGTGGGTTCAGCACATGCTACATATTTGAAATCGGCGTTAAATTGGGACTATGAAACTATACTTTATTTTGCGTTTCTGTACAGAAACGATGGTTTTATGTCGATTATCAAATACCAATGTTTCGCCATTACCAGACAATGCCGGAGGGCATAGCTCTTGACCTTACGGCCTGATGAGATTAAGAATTGTCTGATTGCAACCAACGCTTCATAATTACCAGGTACTCCAATTCTCGTCCATTGCTGAGCGATCAGGATGTTCAAATCCGACCCTACCCGGTCGATTTGTCCCGGAGCGTCCCCGTGCCCATCAGACCTGCTGCTCAATCAGCAGGCAGAGCTCCCTGATGTAGTGCGCTGTACTGCAACTCGGTGCTATGATCAGCGCGTCTGCCGGATGCAGCGCTCTGGTACTGCAGTCTGGCAATGTGAAGAGTGGATTGGCAGGCTGTCAGATCGGTTCTGTCGCCGCCAGATCTGTTGGAGAAGAGCCGGGTGACGACTCAGCAGCCGGGCGAGCGAAACTTCCACATATTCTACCAGCTACTGACCGGCGCCGACATTCAGCTACTCAGTAAGCGGCGCAGCTCGAGCCTTGTGCAGCTATCTAAGATTGTCTATGGATATACGCATCTGGTTATCCACTGCTATGCATGATTGTAATAGTCATGCATAGCAGTGGATAACCAGATTTATATAGCAGGTTGTGGACACCTCCTCGTTTACATGAACAGCATAATGTATTAATGGGATGTAATTTGGACAAAACGAGAAAAAAACTGTTCTTGTAACCGAACTTTCAACTGCCACTACGTCCGAAAGGCTTAACAATATTTTGTTGCATTTTTTTGTAATCACCTTGTATACGGAGGCTTCACTTTTCATGTAGACGGGTGAATAATGGCAGTAATAGTCATCGTCACGCTCGCTATGGTGGTTTATCATGCTGTCATGCTCATATCATACTCATAGCATCTCATGCTTTTGTTTGGTTTCAGTTACATTGGCATCACCGCACTACCATTCGTCTGTCAAGCTAGCGTAAGTCTAGCGCACTTACTTTCAGGCTAATTTAACGTCCCCTTTAGCGCCAATATCTACAAATCGGCACTTCAGTTGATGTGAAGAAACAATTGCAAACACTTGTTCCGTATAGCCGGCACTACTTATATCTTTTTCATTTCAGAATCTCTGAAATTGCAACGGAATGTGGAAAACTACGAAATTTTGAAGCACGCAAGACCACTACAATATGATTCGTTGGACGACAAGAGGGACTTTCAGGTGACACGAGTAAGTATCGTGTGTCCCTTGGCTGTACGGTTTTTTATGCACTCTAGCTAGTGTGGTTTCCTTTCTAAGACTAGCGTGGTTTCCTTTATATACCTTGGCAATTGAATACATACTACGATGTTTTGCAGCGATTCCTATGATTTTGTTGGCGTGACTTCTAACGGAGTATCACGCCACATGACCACGATCATGCCTATGTACGGTGCACGTGGATGACGGGGCGGTGTCGTGTCGCAGATAAAGCCACACCATAACCAGCGCATTATGCCTATCCTCGGACTGACCGCGCCCCTGCCCGGTCTCTCGCGGACTGACCGCTCCCCTGCCACCGGCAGCGCGCCATGGACATCCTCGGACTGACGGCCGACGAGCAGCACGCCATCCTACGCGTCATCGCGTCGGTGCTGAAGCTGGGCAACGTCACCTTCTCGCCGGTCAACACCATCGACGGCTCGGAGGGCTGCATGGTTGACAACGAGTACGGTCAGTGACCGTCGCCGCCGCCGCCGCCGTTCTGCTACTGGTGTCAGGATCGTATGGCATGCGGCGCTGAGCCGACTGCTGTCGGTGACGCATAACAGGTGGTCCGTGACGAATCGGTACCGCGAGACGGATAGTCCGTGGCGGACCGGTGCCGCGTGACGAATGGTCCGTGACGGGCCAGTACCGCGTGACAGATGGTCCGTGACGGTCCGGTACCGCGCGACGGATGGTCCGTGACGGACCGGTACCGCGTGACGGATGGCTCGTGACGGACCGGTGCCGCGTGACGGATGGTCCGTGACGGGCCGGTATCGCGTGACGAATGGCCCGTGACTGACCGGTGCCGCGTGACGGATGGTCCGTGACGGACCGGTACCGCGTGACGGATGGCCCGTGACGGACTAATGACCGTGGGGTGACGCATGGCTGACTGAGACCAGGTTTTAATCTGGCGTGCGGTTGCCGTGGTACTGCATATGGTGCTCCCAGGTAGTGTTGTTGGTCAGTCGCAGCATGGAAGTAATTTGCATCCGCCATCCTTCGTGCTCTTTTGTTGATGGCGCACAAGTGTGATAGAGCGACGCTAAATTTGAAACCTAGCCTTTGATTCCAGCTTTGGGGGTGTCCGCAGTTGTTAGTATGTACCTGTTGATTGTTCTATGCATCAATTATTCATACGTAGCATCATCCTGCCTTCAGAACACGTGGAGATGCATCTCATCATGCATGGTGCAAGGACACATATGATATTTGAAAATATGGCATCATGTTCCCTCATTTGACTCACATGACATGTCATCCAGTATTGATTATTGACTTCCGAATACCAAATCTCATTCTCAAGAGCTATTTGAAAGGATTTGGTGGTGCCATGCGAAAGCGTTGCAATCATTAGAGGATATGGACATATCTATGAAGTGACATTTTGCGTGACCTATTGTGTAAAGCCATAATGAAAATGTCGCCCAGAATATTTTTAGATGAGAAGGAGGAAAAGTGCTCAGTACAATGGGTTTGTTTCGTTGGTTACATCGGGCACATTAGGATAGAAGTCAATGTTTAATTGACCCATCCAGGGCGCCCTCGAGCATCACTATGCCATGCACAGTGTTGGCTTGAATACCTGCTTATTCACCGGCACTGACATTCGGCTGCCTTCCGAGTGACACTTGTGTTGGCGGGGAGCCAAATGTCTCACATTCCCCGTGTGGCTGGTGTTGCCGCAGCCTTTCAATGTCCACGTTTCCTCGCCAGAGCGCCGCTTCCTTTTGTTCTGTGCTCGACTGGCCGTGGTGGTGCGAGTATGCGACATTTTTGGTGTGATGCATCATGCAATCACCAGTCCCTGTGCCAACAGGCATCGCGCAGTAATTCTTGTATTACAAGACCCTGTGACACCCATCCATCCAGACGCCTAATCGAGGCAGTTTACTATCCGCACCCTGTACCAAGTCGGCGCATGGCGCACGGCTCACCTGAGCTCCTGTCTGTTTACCGTCCTGTCTGCTCTCCTTTACAACGTAATGATTGCGCGCACGTCGGCCGTGCCGTGACGGACGTCTGTGTCGGTCGTGCCGTGACGGACGTCTGTGTCGGCCGTGCCGAGACGGACTTCTGTGTCGGCCGTGACGGACGTCTGTGTCGGCCGTGACGGACCTCTGTGTCGGCCGTGACGGACGTCTGTGTCGGCCGTGACGAACCTCTGTGTCGGCCGTGCCGTGACGGACGCCTGTGTCGGCCGTGACGGACGTCTGTGTCGCCTGTGACGGACGTCTGTGTCGGCCGTGACGGACCTCTGTGTCGGCCGTGACGAACCTCTGTGTCGGCCGTGACGGACGTCTGTGTCGGCCGTGACGGACGTCTGTGTCGGCCGTGACGGACGTCTGTGTCGGCCGTGACGGACGTCTGTGTCGGCCGTGACGGACGTCTGTGTGGGCCGTGGCGGACGTCTGTATCGGCCGCGACGGACGTCTGTGTGGGCCGTGCCGTGACGGACGTCTGTGTCGGCCGTGACGGACGTCTGTGTCGAACGTGACGGATGTCTGTGTCGGCCGTGACGGACGTCTGTGTCGGCCGTGACGGACGTCTGTGTCGGCCGTGACGGACGTCTGTGTGGCCCGTGCCGTGACGGACGCCTGTGTCGGCCGTGCCGTGACGGACGTCTGTGTTGGCCGTGACGGACGTCTGCGTGGGCCGTGACGGACCTCTGTGTCGGCCGTGACGGACGTCTGTGTCGGCCGTGCCGTGACGGACGTCTGTGTGGGCCGTGCCGTGACGGACGTCTGTGTCGGCCGTGATGGACGTCTGTGTCGGCCGTGACGGACGTCTGTGTGGGCCGTGACGGACGTCTATGTCGGCCGTGACGGACGTCTGTGTCGGCCGTGCCGTGACGGACGTCTGTGTGGGCCGTGCCGTGACGGACGTCTGTGTCGGCCGTGACGGACGTCTGTGTCGGCCGTGACGGACGTCTGTGTCGGCCGTGACGGACGTCTCTGTGGGCCGTGCCGTGACGGACGCCTGTGTCGGCCGTGCCGTGACGGACGTCTGTGTGGGCCGTGACGGACGTCTGTGTGGGCCGTGACGGACCTCTGTGTCGGCCGTGACGGACGTCTGTGTCGGCCGTGCCGTGACGGACGTCTGTGTGGGCCGTGCCGTGACGGACGTCTGTGTCGGCCGTGATGGACGTCTGTGTCGGCCGTGACGGACGTCTGTGTCGGCCGTGACGGACGTCTGTGTCGGCCGCGGCAGTGCTGCTGATGGGCTGCGGCGCCGGCTGTTCGCAGAGGTGTTGGGAACGAGTGACCTGTTGCTGGTTAGCTTTGAGACGCTCAAGGCGGCGCTGACGCAGCGGCTGGTGGGCGCCGGTCCGTCCGAGTGTGCCTCCCACGCCAGCGTCGCCTGCTCGCCCGACTCGCACCGGGCCGTCATCTGCACAGGTACTGGCGCCGGCCGCTCGCCTGGGTTGCCAGACCCGAGCCGACTCCTACAGCGGCTCTGGTTCCGAACCAACAGGGCGGGCCCACACAGTAGGTGCCAGTGTCGCGCTGGGAGCCGCAGGCAAAGGCTACTCGACCTGGCCTGACGCCTGCAGGCGTGTTAGTGTCGTGGCGACCACAGGTTGTATGACCCGACCCGACTCCTGCAGCAGGTGTCATTATCTGCGCTCTCCTGTCCAGGGGTCAGTCAGGAGACGTACCATGGGTGACAGCCCCGTATCTGACCTCCAGCGGGTATAGTTCCGGTCCCGAGGAGTTATAACCATGGGCGACAGCCCCGTATCGAACCCCCAGCGGGTACAGTTCCGGTCCCGAACAGGAGTTATAACCATGGGCGACAGCCCCGTATCTGACCCCAGCGGGTACAGTTCCGGTCCAGAGCAGGAGCCATACCGTGGGCGACTGCCCCGTATCTGACCCCAGCGGGTACAGTTTCGGTCCCAAGCAGGAGCCATACCATGGCCGACAGCCCCGTATCTGATCCCCAGCGTGTACAGTTCCGGTCCCCAGCAGGGGCCATACCATGACCGACAGCCTCGTATCTGACCCCAGCGGGTACAGTTCCGGTCCCGAGCAGGGGCCGTACCGTGCCCGACAGCCCAGTATCGGACACCCAGCGAGTACAGCAGGCTCCAATTCCAGGCAGCAGCTGGCTCGTGGTTGATCCAACATTAGTCATCTAGGAGCTGGTGCCGTCCACCAAATCTCGAACACGTATTTTCAAAATTAACACCCTCATGTCTCAGATTTCGAGGAAAATTGGCATACAGGGTTATCTGAGGCCCTGAAACGATTGCTGATCGTTTGAGCTCAATCGGAGCAGCGGTTCACGAATTATAGCCTGCTGCACCGTTTTTTCCAAGTTCGCACTGAAGGTCAAACTTCGAGAGCCGATATTTTAGTGTAATGTGGATATACATTATACAAACTATATATCGTTGGAACCGCAATGAGCTCGTATTTCGATCCCTGGGTTTCGTTTTTGGTTTTGTGGACATTTTGAAAATATGACCCCGTGACCTCGGATAAAATGACCTGTGGTGACCCTTAGTTCAACGATATTGATATAATTATTGATATAAAGCGAAAGCCTCATCATTTATCTTTCCAACACAAACATCAAAATCATGTATATTTGAGGCATAATGTCAGTTCCTGTAACACATATTGGGTGGCCTATGCGAAAAAAAGAAGCCTAAATTGTCTGGCTATTCAGTAAGCTTGTCTCGCCGGTGCTTCTGGATCCGGACCCGGGGGGTGGATCCGGACCCTACTCGTCGAGCGCTTTCCGATGACACCTCTTTCGTTTTCATGCGACGCTTAGTTCGGATTTTAGAGAGGGGTTACTATCCACCCCTCCCCCGAGACGGGGTGTGAGGATCTGACCGGAAAGACGGCGCGGGTTAAGCAACTTTCCAATGCAGTTCGTGCACAGAGGAACGTCCTTCTGAATTTGACTGTCATTCACCAGTTCGACCAGTTGCTCAGATGGTGGCCTCATACTCTTAGTTATATGATATTTATAGCACTTATACGGATCAGATTAGCACTGCCGTACCATTGCTCCGGCCTTGCGAAATACCAGGATAAGCCAGCACTGTTTCACTTTATTAAGAAACAAACCTCTTCCCTTCGTGCCTGGCGTCGACTGAGCACACGATTCCGATTCCACGCTCACGTTTTCATGAGGGGATCCCTTATCTTATCGCTCCGCTCGAGTCTGCCAGGTCGGTTTACGCGGCGTAACTAGCCCCCCCCATCCCCATAAACAGCGGGGATAAACGACAAGGCTGGGATCGAAGTTCACAAATAACGCTATCCAGTTTCATACCAACTGGGCTCTGCGTGGATGTCGACTGCCGAACGTCAACTGTCCACTGAAGCCCGTGCGTACTTACCGGTGTACATCAGGTATTGTTGCACATCTGACATTTAATCGTATCCTAGCCTGGTCTAAATGTGAGTTTAGTGTTGGAAATAAGATTAAGAGGCTTAGCAAAATTTGCCAAACACATCCGTAACACACTACGATGTTGCACTCTTTAGAACAACCGGAAAACAAAGCTTACTGAACATCAGGCCTATTTAAGCGACTTTTTTCACATAAGTCAGGCAATATTTGTTACTGAAACTGGTATTAGGCGCTTAATATATATGGTTTTTATTTTTATATCAGAAAGATAAATGATGTGGCTTTCGTTCTACGTAAATAATTATAGCAATACCATTTTACTAGGGGTCACCACACGTCACGTTATCCGAGATCACGGGTCATATTCTCAACATTTGCACAACTAACAAAACTGACTTCAGGAATAGAAAGATAAGCTCATTGCGATTCGAACGATATAATTTTCATAATTTTTCTCTACATAACACTAAGGTATTTGGTCTGACAGTTTCACCTTCAGCGCGAACTCAGAAAAACGCCGCAGGCAATAACTCTTGAACCGCTGTTCTGAATCAGCTTAAAAAAAACTCAGAAATCGTTTCAGGGCCTCAGATGACCCTGTATGCCAATTTTCATCAAAATCTGTGACAGGAGGGTCGGTGTTAGGCCATGTTCGAGATATGGTGGACGTTACCAGCTGCCTCAGCGCCAGTGACCGGATGGCCCCGGTAAAACTAGTCCGCGGTGTAGCGCTAAGTACAGTGTAGACACCAAGCTGCAGGTGCACAAGACCGCTGCCTTAGTGCAGGCCCAGTGATATGCATCAGCTGAGAGGCGTCAGTGTAGTCAGTCACTCCCCAACCCCAGACCCGACTCAATGTTTCGGAAGACTAAACGACGAGTACATCTGCAGTGACTGATTGCTAGGCATAAATCGCCCATAGTTCTTCAACTGCGCTTAATTCACAGGATTTTTATATCAGCTGTGATGAAATGTATGCCTGTCGGCGTCCTCCAATGGGTGCAGTTATTGCTACCCTCGAGACGGAGGTGAAGATCCTTAGCAGCTTCGAAATCTCCGATCTGAAATATATCGAGACTTTCCTTGTGTTCACCATGATAAGCACTCGGCCGTCACCAGCTCTCCTCACAGTACAGAATCCGACACCAGAGCAGGCTCCCCGACACCAGAGCCGGGTCCCCAACACAAGAGCCGGCTCTCCCGACAGCAGAACTGGCTCCCCGACACCAGAGCTGGCTCCACGACACCAGAGCCAATTCCCCGACACCAGAGCTGGCTCTCCCGACAGCAGAACTGGCTCCCCGACACCAGAGCAGGCTCTCCCGACAACAGAACTGGCTCACCGACACCAGAGTTGGCTCCCCGACACCAGAGATGGCTCTCCCGACAGCAGAACTGGCTCCCCGACACCAGAGTTGGCTCCCCGACACCAGAGCCGGCTCCTATAGTACCAGAACTGGCCATAGTAACATCAGAACTGACACTCCCACGCCAGAACTGGCTTCCCAACACCAGGGCCGGCTCCTGTAGCACCAGAACTGACTCCCAGCCACTAGAACTGGCTCCCCGACACCAGGACTGGCTGGCCGACAGCAGGGCCGGCTCTCGCATCACCAGGCCGGCCTGGCCGACAGCAGGGCCGGCTCCCGCAGCACCAGGCCGGCCTGGCCGACAGCAGGGCCGGCTCTCGCATCACCAGGCCGGCCCCGGCTCCCGCATCACCAGGCCGGCCTGGCCGACAGCAGGGCCGGCTCCCGCATCACCAGGCCGGCCTGGCCGTGTGCTGGAATGTCGTCGTCGGTTGGCCGGCCGCGCGGCGGCGCCATCAGCCGCTTGTTGTGGATCCATCGCCAGCCGACTCGGCGCCCCATCATTTGTCTGGCGTGACGCTGACGGAGCGAGTCCGGACGTCGCCACCGCCACCGGACCAGTCACGTGACGCCAGCATCGCCGACTCAGTCACTGTACGTCGCCACCGGCCTTGTCACGTGATACCATCACGGCAGACTCACTCACGACACGCCGCCACCGGTACAGTCACGTCACGCCGCCACCGGTACAGTCACGTCACGCCGCCACCGGTACATTCACATCACGCCGCCACCGGTACAGTCACGTCACGCCGCCACCGGTACAGTCACGTCACGCCGCCACCGGTACATTCACATCACGCCGCCACCGGTACAGTCACGTCACGCCGCCACCGGTACAGTCACGTCATGTCACCACCGGTACAGTCACATCACGCCGCCACCGGTACAGTCACGGCACGCCACCACCGGTACAGTCACGTCACGCCACCACCGGTACAGTCACGTCACGCCGCCACCGGTACAGTCACGTCACCCCGCAACTGGTACAGTCACGTCACGCCGCCACCGGTACAGTCACGTCACGCCACCACCGGTACAGTCACGTCACGCCACCACCGGTACAGTCACGTCACGCCACCACCGGTACAGTCACGTCACGCCACCACCGGTACAGTCACGTCACGCCGCCACCGGTACAGTCACGTCACGCCACCACCGGTACAGTCACGTCACGCCACCACCGGTACAGTCACGTCACGCCACCACCGGTACAGTCACGTCACGCCGCCACCGGTACAGTCACGTCACGCCACCACCGGTACAGTCACGTCACGCCACCACCGGTACAGTCACGTCACGCCACCACCGGTACAGTCACGTCACGCCACCACCGGTACAGTCACGTCACGCCACCACCGGTACAGTCACGTCACGCCACCACCGGTACAGTCACGCCGCCACCGGTACAGTCACGTCACGCCACCACCGGTACAGTCACGTCACGCCGCCACCGGTACAGTCACGTCACGCCACGCCACCGGTACAGTCACGTCACGCCACCACCGGTACAGTCACGTCACGTCACCACCGGTACAGTCACGTCACGCCGCCACCGGTACAGTCATGTCACGCCACCACCGGTACAGTCACGTCACGCCACCACCGGTACAGTCACGTCACCACTCGCCGCCACCGGTACAGTCACGTCACGCCACCACCGGTACAGTCACGTCACGCCGCCACCGGTACAGTCACGTCACGCCGCCACCGGTACAGTCACGTCACGCCACCACCGGTACAGTCACGTCACGCCACCACCGGTACAGTCACGTCACGCCGCCACTGGTACAGTCACGTCACGCCGCCACCGGTTCAGTCACGTCATGTCACCACCGGTACAGTCACGTCACGCCACCACCGGTACAGTCACGTCACGCCACCACCGGTACAGTCACGTCACGCCACCACCGGTACAGTCAGGTCACGCCACCACCGGTACAGTCAGGTCACGCCACCACCGGTACAGTCACGTCACGTCACCACCGGTACAGTCACGTCACGCCACCACCAGCCCAGTCACGTCACGCCGCAACTGGTACAGTCACGTCACGCCACCACCGGTACAGTCACGTCACGCCACCACCGGTACAGTCACGTCACGCCACCACCGGTACAGTCACGTCACGTCACCACCGGTACAGTCACGTCACGCCACCACCGGTACAGTCAGTCACGCCACCACCAGCAGTCTTACAACAGTCAGGTCACGCCACCACCGGTACAGTCACGTCACGTCACCACCGGTACAGTCACGTCACGCCACCACCAGCCCAGTCACGTCACGCCGTAACTGATACAGTCACGTCACGTCACCACCGGTACAGTCACGTCACGCCACCACCGGTACAGTCACGTCACGCCACCACCGGTACAGTCACGTCACGCCACCACCGGTACAGTCACGTCACGCCGCCACCGGTACAGTCACGTCACGCCACCACCGGTACAGTCACGTCACCCCGCAACTGGTACAGTCACGTCACGCCGCCACCGGTACAGTCACGTCACCACCGGTACAGTCACGTCACGCCACCACCGGCATAGTCACGTCACGCCACCACCGGTACAGTCACGTCACGCCGCCACCGGTACAGTCACGTCACGCCACCACCGGTACAGTCACGTCACGCCGCAACTGGTACAGTCACGTCACGCCGCCACCGGTCTAGTCACGTGTCGGAGCTAGTTAATCAGAGCAGAAGATGCTAAGATACTGCTGTCTGACCAAGTCACGTGACCTCTCCTCGCTAACAGCACCACGCTAACAGCACTTTCGGAGGTGTTGTGGGGGCTGGCTCGTAATCTCATCACCAGCCGACAACACTCGAAAGTACGGCGGCTGCCGGCTCGTTGTCCCATCACCAGCCGACACTACTGTCGGAGGTGTGGTGGCGGCTGGCTCGTCTTCCCATCACCAGCCGACACTACTGTCGGAGGTGTGGTGGCGGCCGGCTCGTCGTCCCATCACCAGCCGACACTACTGTCGGAGGTGTGGTGGCAGCTGGCTCGTCGTCCCATCACCAGCCGACACTACTGTCGGAGGTGTGGTTGCGGCCGGCTCGTCGTCCCATCACCAGCCGACACTACTGTCGGAGGTGTGGTGGCGGCTGGCTCGTCGTCCCATCACCAGCCGACACTACTGTCGGTGGTGTGGTGGCGGCTGGCTCGTCGTCCCATCACCAGCCGACACTACTGTCGGAGGTGTGGTAGGGCTGGCTCGTCGTCCCACCAGCCGACAGTACGGTGGTGGCGGCCGGCCCGTCGTCTCACCACCAGCCGACACTATTGTCGGAGGTGTGGTGGCGGCTGGCTCGTCGTCTCACCACCAGCCGACACTACTGTCGGAGGTGTGTGGCGGCTCTCTCTCCCATCACCAGCCGACACTACTGTCGGAGGTGTGGTGGCGGCTGGCTCGTCGTCCCATCACCAGCCGACACTACTGTCGGAGGTGTGGTGGCGGCTGGCTAGCTGTCTCATCACCAGCCGACACTACTGTCGGAGGTGTGGTGGCGGCCGGCTCGTCGTCTCATCACCAGCCGACACTACTGTCGGAGGTGTGGTGGCGGCTGGCTCGTCGTCTCATCACCAGCCGACACTACTGTCGGAGGTGTGGTGGCGGCCGGCTCGTCGTCCCATCACCAGCCGACACTGGCTGCGCTCGCAGGTGTGGTCGGCGGAGCGATGAGGTGTCACGAGTTGCCTGCCAACAATGTGTCCGCCCCGACCACCGGGTGTCTCACCGCCGGCTTCCTGGAAGTCAGAGCCCAGCCGGCACCGCCGCCGTCCCACCCCCTCCCCTCCCCTACCCGGCCCGTCACCGCCGCCGTCCCACCCCCTCCCCTCCCCTACCCGGCCCGTCACCGCCGCCGTCCCACCCCCTCCCCTCCCCTACCGGCCCGTCACCGCCGCCGTCCCACCCCCTCCCCTCCCCTACCGGCCCGTCACCGCCGCCGTCCCACCCCCTCCCCTCCCCTACCCGGCCCGTCACCGCCGCCGTCCCACCCCCTCCCCTCCCCCCACAAGGCCCGTCACCGCCGCCGTCCCACCCCCTCTCCTCCCCCACCCGGCCCGTTACCGCCGCCGTCCCACCCCCTCCCCTCCCCTACCCGGGCCGTCACCAACCATCTGGCGGACACCGCCGGGTAATAATGGTTCCGGTGTAGGTGTCGCAAGTTTCTAATTGAAGGCAGACTTTGGATTGGCTCCTGCGTGATAGGCGTGACTGATCGTTGGGACGTATTAAAACACGTTAAGCGATTAGAAGGGTATAAAGCTGAAATTACTGTGATCGCGCTTCAGCGATTATCAACAGAGCCGAACAACTTAGGCGACATATTTCTATAATTGAATCATTACGAACAATACACTGGTGCTTGTTTTGATGCTCCATCGTAATTGGGATGGAAATAAAGGAGAACCCCACGTCCTTTAAAAATGTATCGAAGTCATTTGCTTTTCTGCCATTTATTGTTGCCAATACTCAACGCGAGTTGGCAAAACTACTACTCGGCGTGAGAGGTTAACAACAGGAAATGTCCGCGAATGATCAAAGCTGGTCGAAGGGCCTTGAAGCCCAAATAACAGGAAATGTCCTCAGCCGCACCAGCTTGGTCGAACACGAAACTCAAGTGCTGAACTCACCATACGCCTGTGCTTATTCAGCCTCGTGATAGAAGTCGCAAGAACCTTGCTAACGGTTGACCCGGGAAATAATTACACACAGATCCCCATTAGCAGCATGTCTGGCCTGGGGAAGAATTATACACAGATCCTCATTGGCAGCATGTCTGGTCTGGGGGCATTCTCACAAACTCCGAAGCTTCCATGCAATGGATGTGCATCATGCATCATGCATGTCATTTGTGTCAGCACGGTATGAAATAACGAGTAGTGTGTGTCATGTCTAATGATAGCTCATGCATGTGGACACATCCAAGAGCATTGCGATCGTATACTCGTAAGCTACGACAAGAACCCTGGCCACAAATATTGATGGGGTGAGGCTTCACTGCATGCTTCTATTTAATCTCATGTTAGTTCTCAAAGCTGAATTCGCGACGAAGAGAATTGGACACCACATTGCGTGGCATTTAGCGTTTCATTGTCTTGGCATGCACACCAGTATTCACAATTAAACACTTCATCAGCAGCGTTTTTGTTGTTGGAAACGCTCAGTTACCCCTCATCCGCCGTGTCGAAGTGACTCGTCGCACTGGACGGCCGCCTACAACGTGAACAACATCGTTTGTGGACGACATCACACTATTGTCGCCAGGGCCACCGTAACGCTGTCATCAACGGAGCGGCAGACCGGAGCTGCGCTCCTAAGCGTTTCCGCACTGTGAGCAGTGTTGGCACCCATTCCGAGGGTCGGTCGGCCCGACTGACAATGCTAATGAGCCTGTAGGCGGCCGTCGGCTGCGACCCAGGCGGCCGATGGCTCGGTCATCTCTGCCACTGCAGGCCGAGCCATTCTGAACATTCTGGTTCAGACAGTACCTGCGACCACGCGTCCCGGTGACATCAGATTGAAGAACACGGCAAATTGTCTGGGAGGAAAGTTCCCTCCGTACTATTTCCATCAGAACGTCTGTGTAGCGCATGCGGTTGACGTCTGTCGTCTTCTGTTCGCTTAGGCTAGCTTAGATGTTAGCTGGACTTCCACAAGCCTGTTGCATTAACTGCAGGTCCACAGGACGTTTATTACCCTGTCTACAGGACGTGCATTGTCCTGTCTACACGTCTGTCGAATGTGTGCTATTCTGCCCTCAGGTCTGCAGAACGTGTGTAAGCCCGCTTCCTTCTCTAGCCTGCGGGGCGTCTGTGAGTCTCTTACCCTGTCCACATATCTGCAGCATATCTGTTACCTCGTCCTCAAATCTTCAGGGCATCTATTTCCATAGCTGCAAATATGCAGGACATCCGTTGTCCTGTTCGCACATCTGCAGGACACCTGTGAGTCTGCTACTCTCCCCTGCGAGTCTGCAGAACCTGTGACCATGGACGCAGATCTGAATAGCGTCTGTAAACCTGCTGCCCTATCCTTTGGTCTCCAGGACGTCTCTTGCCATATCTGCAGCCGCGCACGACGTCCGTTACCCTGTTGCCACGTCCACAGATCTGCAGGACGTCTGTGAGCTGTTGCACGCCGACCCGAGCTCGCTGCAGGTGTGTCTAACGTCGCAGCACGGCCTGGACGGCTGCAGTGATTCGGTCCTGCTGGACCTGAGGGCCGCAGAGGCGGCCGCCGCGCGCGACTCTCTCGCTCGCGCGCTCTACTCGCGCCTCTTCTCCTGGATCGTCATGAGAATCAACGAGGCTATCAAGGTGGGCTGCGATGTCAGGCAGCAATAAAGTGTTCACAGGAGGTCTCGTTCCACTTGCCGTGCCGATGTACTGATCTTGCTATTTAACGGTCATGATTTTGTGGCACAGCTCTTACATAATTCAGCCTTGATCACATGGACTTCAGGACAAAGCTAAGGCCTTTGAGCTAACTGTTAGCCGGTATTGCGTCTGGGATAGCTGCAGCGCTATCACACGTATCCGGCTTCGGTGTTCTATGAATAATTTAAGGAGTAGTTATTTTTGGTTTGCATTCAATTGGGTTTAATGTTCTCTCAGTCTTCAGGCTGAGTGGATTGCATTTGTTACGCTGGGATGCTCGGGCATTTCTAGTGAATGTATGCAACGTGAACTTCGGCTCTGTTGATAATCGCTGACCTCATGAATTCATCGAATAATTAATCATCAGATAGTGGCGCGTAGTATCGAACCATTGAACCAGCTTGCCAAATCGCCCATATCCTTCCAGTTGCTGTTAGGCTTCAGATCTTTCATCCAGGATAAACACGAAGGGTCAATTTTCGAAGCTCGAAATAATCGAAATAATCGTCTGTCGAAATGATTTATTTGCCTTGTATGTTTACTTATTAGGGCTAAAATCGAAGGCTGACGCTAGGTTTATTTGCAGCAATGTTTCCTCGGTGCGTATCCATTTGAAAACGGAAAAAAATGAACATCGCAACTCAACATTTTGCAAAGTTCACAATGAATATCGTTTTTGTGTGGGGAAATATTTTGGTGTCATGGTCCATTTCGCCTTACTTTTTTATTCCAAATAAGTTTTGTATTTTAAGATAACAAAAATGAACTTCACAGACCGAAAAACATGACGTCCATCGTGACCACATAAACCTCTATTATGATGCCACTCTTTGAGACAATAACGTTCTGGGGTGGTTTCTGTTTACTCGTCGAGCACTTTCAGATGACATCTCTTTCCTTTTCATGTGACGCTCAGTTTGGAGATTAAAGGGGCTTATAATGACTCCCTGAGACGGAGTGTGAGGATCTGACCTGGATAACGGTGCGGGTTATTTCTACGCGCCTGCAGGCTATTTCATTCTCTTCCCAGCTGTCAATTTCAGCCTACTTGCAGCATACCACCTCGGTCTCAACTATCTATTTCAGCTACTTCTCGTCTGCCAACGTCGTTTCCCAATCGTTTTGCTCAGTTTTTTCCTCATTACCCTTCTATGGCACACTTCCGTCTCTGTCTAGCCTCCTCCTCCAAGCCATCAGAGTCGACATGACAGATCGCTCAATATTGCAGCCGAAGAAACAGGCCAAGAGAAAAGTGCTGGGCGTGCTCGACATCTATGGCTTCGAAGTATTTGAGCATAACGGGTTCGAACAGTTTATTATCAACTTCTGCAACGAGAAGCTGCAGCAGATATTTATCGAGCTGGTGTTGAAGGAAGAGCAGGAAGAGTACGTGCGCGAAGGGCTCGAATGGACGCCTGTCGACTACTGCAACAACGCTGTTATCTGTGATCTTATCGAGAAGGTCGGTCGCGTTGTGTGGCGTCAGCAATGGCGGAGGGAGATAAATGATTTAAGAAAAAGTTATGTATGCCTTAGTTGCTTCTTGTCTCATGGACGTTATTTTTTTGGTTTCTATTGCTCGCTAGTACGAATGTTTGAGTGTGCTTATGTGCATTTGCGCTTACTTGTGCTTTCCTGCGTCCTTGCGTCTTTAGGCACCATTATGTTGTGCAGGTTTGCCGAATATGAAACGGCGGTCACATACTTTGGAGCTCAGGATGTTGAAAATTAATGATGTCTCA
This sequence comes from Imbricaverruca yamaguchii, assembly GCA_034440575.1. Lineage (NCBI taxonomy): Eukaryota > Metazoa > Arthropoda > Thecostraca > Neoverrucidae > Imbricaverruca > Imbricaverruca yamaguchii. The sequence goes on along the minus strand of JAOTOL010001637.1, from coordinate 1,232,766 downwards.
CATTGACTGAAGTTTCGCAGCAAAATGTCGGTAGCTTATATATATATATATATATATATATATATATATATATATATATATGTGTATGTATGTGTGTGTGTATATACACATATATATATATATATATATATATATATATATATATATATATATGTGTATATACACACATATATATATATATATATATGTGTATATACACAATATTATATATGTATATATAAATATAAATAAATAAATAAATATATATATATATATATATATATATATATATATATATATATATATATATATATATATATATATATACAAATATATATATATATATATATATATATATATATATATATATATATATATATATATGTGTGTGTGTATATATTTATCATACTGGGAGCTACGATGGTTCTAAACATGATTCATTCTTTTCCTTGAGTTCTCGCAAAACCTTGTCTAGTGGAGGAAGAGGAATTTCCACCCAGGATTCCAAATTCAAAGCTGGACTCATAGTGTCCCTTCGCTTGAATTGACTGAACCACTCATGGCTAGGAGTTAGGAATCGCTGCTCCGACCCCGTGATCCTGCTGCTATATCCATGCAATCTCACTACTCTGGTCTGACGCACCGACCGCCGATTGGCCTGTTGCAGAACAATCACGGCATCTTGTCACTGCTGGACGAGGAGTGCCTGAAGTGCGCGTCCGGCTCCGACGAGGGCTTCCTGGCGCGACTCAACAAGAGCTGGTCCGGCCATCCGCACATGGTGACCATGACGGACAACAGCTCACCGGCCAACTGCTTCCGGTGAGACCACCGCGCCCACGCAGGCAGCCCATCGTCACCTCTCTGGGCGGAGCACCGCACTCCGCAGCACCAAACACTGAGCCAACGCCGCGAACTGTCCTCCGATCGGATAATTTCCATTCGTATTGCAGACGCATCTACTCGTGCGGTGGCTTTTACATGTTATTGCGAAGAGGTTAGACGTTGAGTATGGACTCTAAAATTACTATGTGGATGATTGGCAATGATGACGGGAAGTCGCATATGAGGATTACAGCCACCTAGCTTTAAGCATGTCTGTTGCTGATGCCACGTTCTCTACAACGAATTGTAGCACCAGGACATAAGAATGTTGCAAATGGAAGGTTGGACACAAACGTCCGTATAGATTAAGATTGATGGTGATTAATTATGGAGTATCACCCCCTATAGTTTAGGAGCATAACTTTCGTCATTGTAAACGTTTGCACATGGCTTATTCAGCTTACTCACGTTGTGACGTTGTGCATAAACTTCTCAGGGGCCAGCAGTGTCTCGTAGATGTTGAAAACGGAGATACCATGGAATGTTTCAACCAGAAGCAACAGAGCCAGTATTTGCTGGTGGCCGAAAGCCTCTTGTGGCTCGTGATAGCCAGCTGGAACTAGTCTAGTTCGCGATTAACTAGGTGCAACCGAGGTGCTGCAGACTGCGCTATTTTGCTGGATTTTGTAACGGGAAGCGGGTGACAGTCTAACACGCCACCTGCGTGACCGACCGCCTGACTAGAACTCGGGTCGACAATGCAGTGCCGCTCTGCTCCGACCAGCCTGACTACCACGCCGCCGACAGTTTACTCACGGCTCGTAAGTGCCCGGCGACAGCTGTGCGGCCAGCTTGTCACCGCCACTCGGCAGCGCCAATGACCGCGTCATGCCCAGTTATACGTCACATGGCACAGCGCGTGCACATGGACTGTGCACATGCACCTGCACCGTGGGCACCTGGTCGGCGCCAGCCCATGAGGTGGAGGTTTAGGAGGTTAGAGGTTAACTTTATTTCGCTACAAATGTGCTCTCGTCATCCGCCGTACAGGATGCTTTCTAATGGCACGATGCTTTTCCCCTTAACACGCACACACTCGACAACCCTCGAGTGATCTATAATTTTATGAAGGAGGTGGAAGTGCACGGCGAACCACCAAGCCACTGCCATTTGGCACACTCGGGCGCCAGGACATTTGAGATTGTCGGTGATGATGGTCATGTCCTCCGACAGGTTGAAGCACTATGCCGGAGACGTGACGTACCAGGTGGCCGGGTTTGTTAAGAAGAACGTTGACTCGCTGAGTAGGGACCTGAGCGCTGTCATGTACCGTTGCGACCTACCGCTCATGAAGACACTCTTCCCTGAGGGTAAGTGATACCTCTGGCGGAGACGCTCTTCTCCGAGGGGGCTGATGCCTTCGATGGCCATTCCCTTCCCTGAGGGTAGGTGATGCCTCTGGTGGGAACGCGACCTACAGCTCATGAAGGCAGTCTTCCCCGAGGGTAGGTGATGCCTTTGGTAGGGACGTCCTCCTCCGTGGGTGGTGATGCCTCCGATTGAGACGCCCTTCCCCAAGGGTAGGTGATTCCTCTGGCGGAGACGCTCTTCTCCGAGGGTGGGTGGTGCCCCTAGTGAAGGGCTTTTCCCAAAGGATGATGGTACTGAATGGAAATCTTCCTCGAATGGTCAAGTGATGCTCCCATAAAAATGACACGAGTGCTGAACTATATTTGCGTTGCATGACGTAGTACCCGTCGCGATGGGTACTACGTTGTTGAGCAGCCAATGTTGTTGAGCCGGCCTCATCGCTACAGGTAACCCGAAGCGAGGCACACTGCGGCGACCCACCACGGCCTGTACGCAGTTCAAGATCTCCATCAGTGCGCTGATGAAGAACCTGGCATCCAAGCAGCCGCACTACGTGCGCTGCATCAAGCCCAGCGACACCAAGGTGGCGAGCCAGTTCCAGCCGGACCTGGTGCGCCACCAGGTGCGCTACCTCAAGTGAGTGCCGTCCACCCACACCATGGCAACACATACCATGGCCTCCAACAACAGGGCCATACCGTGGCCCCACACACATCCGGTACCCCCATATCCTCACGCGATCTTACGATAGTATCTCGCCTCGCTAGGCGACATGTATGCTCTCACCTTATATTTCCTCTGTGGTGGAGGCACAGAGGCACCCACACCCACACCCACACCACGGGTGCCTCTGTGGATGCTGTTTGTTCACCAGCGCCGTTTGTGACTTGTATTTGAGCGTGGTGAGCTCTTGTACAGCTGCGGGTGGCCACAGCTCTGGTATGGGCGCTGTATGACCGACGCAGTCGATGCGACCGTAAGCCCAAATAACCAACCAACCAACCACAGCTATGGTGCAGTGGAGAAGAAGCTACCTAATCGATTATTGGTTCGCTGCTATGGTTCTTTGACCTGACAGGCTATGCCCTGGCTGGCCTGGCACAATGGGTCCGGTAATCAGGCGCGTGTCGCGGCAGTGCATACTGTGCGGCGTTTTGCCACAGCTTCTGATCGGTACCAGCAGTGTAGCTGTGCGTTATCGGCGAGGTCTTTCTGTACGCTCATTCGCCCTCCGCTCAGCCGGTGATGCATTAGCGCACGGCACACTCTGTTCTGAGACACAGACGTGCTCGTGACATCATTAGCATCGCTCCCCTGCCCGAGATGCAATGACCCGAATCAGCTCTCTGGAGTGTGTGGCAATTTGACGAGCCTGTGACTGTTCAGTGATTGTTTGTGACAAATGATGGCGAACTTCCGTTCGCTTTATTGTGTGCGTGTGTAGAAGATACAGGGAGGAGATCGAAAGACAAACAGACGCAGCAATGCTCTCTGAGATAGTGCTATGACGAAATTTGAAGTAAGAGTTGGAATATGCACATAGCTGTGTCATTTCTATGAGGTTTTCGTTATTAATTGTCATGGACCTTGCATTCAATTAATTGAGAGTATGGCGAAGTCCTGTTGCGTCTGCATTGCCTTTCAACCATGCGATATGAGATTTTTACTATGCTGATAGCGAATGTGTTGCTGTAGCTGCTTCTGATATCGGTCTGTTTGCCAATTGAAGTTTCGGCTGTTGCAGATGCGCATCGTGCAGGCACCATCGAGCACACGTTCTGAAATAGAACACACCTAACTGTACAAGCTTTCTGAGATAATAAATGGAATCGCAAAATTCGCTATTTAATTTCAGGTGCGGTTGAATCTTTCTTGTTCTTCCTGCACCGTAGGCAGTATCGTATTGAGCCGTGTGCGTATTTTACAGTCTCGTGGAGAACGTGCGCATCAAGCGGCTCGGCTTCGCCTACCGCCAGTCGTACGAGACATTTCTCGCGCGCTACAAGATGTTGTCGCTGCATACGTGGCCGACGTGGCTGGGTCTGGCAGCCGAGGGAGTGACATATCTTCTCAGGGATCTGCCCATCTCCATGGCAGAGTACGCCTTCGGACGTACGAAGCTCTTCATTCGCAGTCCTGAAACGGTGAGAAGGCTGATAGGGTCATGTCACGTGATTGAAGCCCATCAACCGGCTGGATTAAAACTACAGTAAAATGGGTGGCAAACATTGAACATGTGAACAGGAATGGGGTTTTAAAATATCCAAACCTTGCACTTGCATGCAATATTTAAGAATTATTTTCAACTGCTAAACACCATGTGCATGATGACCATATTCGTCTTCTGTATGCCAGTGTGTGGATTCTTACCTCCTACTGTCTTCCGCCAAGAAAAAATGCGCAGCAGATTCCGGTTGCGGACGACATTAGACTGAATCATTTAAGCGAACGCTGTGCGTGCCCGTTTCAGCGGCATTAATGTTTGATGCCATCGGCGTGCCTTCAGTGTGTGCGGGTGTTGGGCTACGCTGTCTGACGCCTGAGGCGGCCCTGGATTGCGGCACAGGTGTTCGAGCTGGAGGAGTACCGGCGAGACCGACTGCAGGAGCTGGCCACACTCATACAGAAGACTTGGCGCGGCTGGCGCCAGCACAGACTCTTCGAGGCAATGCGGAAGTCACAGATCATCATCGCCTCCAACTGGAGGACGTGGAAGGTACTCGATAAGTCACAGAACAACGCTGTCGCACTAGTTTCCGTAAAAGCTTTATACCCGATCAGTGGCATTGCATGCTCAATTATGTTTAACTGCTTTTTGCAAGCCTGGAGAGGCTATGCCTATTGGCTTCAGCCCCGTCCGGGCTCTTGCTACCAGACGTTTGAGGCGGAAAGTGTCTATTATATTATAATATGGAAAGCAGCTAAGCGACAAGATTCTTGGACCCCGTTTAAGCCGGATTTGTACTCTCGATGGCTTGCTGCGTATATCTAAACCATAGTCTAAAGATGACCAGTGGTTCGTAGGTACTACGTGAAAAGAAGCCAAAGCCCAAGGTATTGCTTATAGATAACTACAGTCTCATAACTAACAATATATACATTAAGGCGCATCGGAAACCGTACAACTTATGGCATGGATTTGGGTTTTGGTTTCAGGTACGCATTCAGGTATGCTGGTTTCAACAATAACAATGACACATTGATGTGCCGTCATCTTCTTCTCCACTTTTCTCTCTTTTTTACCCATATTGTCTGGTTTTGTGAATATTTTACAACTTGTGAACTAATGATAATAAGTCCATCAACATACACACGGCTCCAACCGTATCGGTGACATAAGGTCATACGAACAAAATTAGGATTTTAGGATGAATATTTCGAAGCCACACGCCTGCAAGCCACATATTTTTAGCCATTTTCAGAAAGACGCAATAGTCAAATTAAGCTACGAATATGAGCTAAGTACAATAATCCGCAGCAAAGGAGATGTAATTCTGAACATGAGACATTCTGTTATGAGTTCACACGGGTATGAAAGCTATATCTGTCGTACCAATGGCGTTAAAAAAAACTATTTGAATGTTTGCGACGATTTGTGTCATTAGGTTCATCCAGTAGTAATGCTATGGCAACTAATATGTTTTAGTGCACAGGTGTATCATATAGACTATGATATTTCTTAAAGATTCATGGTTAGCGTATACTACTAACATAGTTTGCATCAAGAAGTAATCATGCACTTCAGTTTTGCGGTGCTATTAGCCGTGAATGTGCATAAAGTGCGTCGTGAACCACCCAATAAACAAACAAATCATGCACTTCTTGTGAATGATTAAGCTTTATATTACATGCATTCATACATATACATATGTTTGTCATTGCTAGAAACCGCGAGGGCCCATACGAGGGAAGACATTCCATGCAACTGCTCGCGCACACACGCGCTCACGCACCTGCGCGCACCAACACTCGCGCGAGCATCCGGGTATTCCCACCCACGCGCATGCACTAGCGCACACTCGAGTGCACGTGCGCGAGTGCATGCACATGAAGTTGCTAGTCTTTCTTGGATCTCCAGCGAAGCGTCAGCTGTCGTGATGCCATTCTTGCGCATGAATAGCCATCACGCCGTTCATGGTCGCATACCGGCTTGCTGGCCTTCGTCACCAGATGTACTGCTCGTTCCACGGATTGCACGTGGCATGGAAATTCCCTTGTTTTCAACTTGATGCGTTGTATCTACTCTAGTTCGTTTACTGTCAGCTTGGCTACGTGCATCGGAGCATCACCCAGAGTTTCCTGAGGCAGTAATCGAAGAACCTTCTATATACTTACTCCGATTAGTCATACTTACTCAGTATAATGCAAGCAGTTCATCAGCGCAAGGTACTCCCCGACCTTGCGAATATACAGCCCGGTCCTTGACGCGATCCCGATGACTTACCCTGGCGTCGAGTATCTTACGCCTGTCAGCCAACGTGGTCTTACCGAACAAAATGCCATTAATCTAATGGACATTGCGACGTACATCATTAGCAACTACGGTCAGATGTGGTTTGCTATTAGAGCTAAGGCCAACGATAACTGAAGGACCATGGCACCTATGTGCATATCTTCAGCTACTCAATGATCTACCCGAACATGTGACTGCGCGAGCGCGTGCGCGGGGGTGAGTGCACGCGGGTACATGCGGGCTAGTGCATGAGCGTGATTGCGTGCGCGCGAGTGTGCACGAGTAGTTGTATAAAATGCCTTGCCTCTTATGGGCTCTCGCGGTCTCTAGCAATTCCAAATAAATGTACATGTATATGGTATGCATGCAATAGGAAGGTCCGTCGTCCAGAAGAAATACATGATAACTTCTCAATGCAAATTATGTTAGTATTATACTACAGCCATAAATATCTACAAAGTGGTCTGGTCTAGATGGGTACAGCTGTGCATTGAAACATATTAGTTGCCATTGCGTTACCATTACGCTAACAGCATTAAACAACATTCAAAGGTTGCTTTCGCGACATTAGTAAGACATATATAGCTTTCATATCCGTGTACTCATAATAGGAGGTCTCACATTCAATGTTACATCTTTCTTGCTACAGATTAGAGCACTTAACTAATATTTGCAACTTAATTCGAGTATTGCGTATTATGGAAAAATGTTCAAAATAAATCATGTAAAATTTTGTAACAGGAAATATTCATCGAACAAACAAAATTTCGTTCATTTCTGGACTTAATTCCCTGAGACGGTTCAAACAATGTGCATGTTCATGTGTTTGTCACCATTAGCTCATAAGATGCAAAATACTCCCAAAACCCGATAAGATAGGTACAAAAGAGGAAAAGAAGATGACGTCACATATTTTTTTCATTCTAATTTTTTAAACCAACGTATCTGAATGCACCAGAATCAAAATAGCAAATCCAGGAACATATGTTTTACGATTTCCGACACGCCTTAAGACATTCCGAGAAGGTACCAAATTAATTCACATCATGTGCACATTTTCCATTCATTTGTGGTATAATGCTCCCTAGTGTAGCTAATTTGTGATAATGCATATCATGTAAGGTGCGGTGTGTATTACTGTATTTGCCTTCTTTGATGTGGTTTGGGCGTGACCAACGTTACAGCAAAGCCGAATTGTTGGCGAACTGGGCATGGCTTGGGGCGCACGTTCAGTCCTGAACAAATGGAGCCTAGGACAAATTGTTTCTGATCGCTGGCATCATGGAGTAGATCCTCTGTAGCCGTCGAGCTGTCACTTCCTTCGCCTGCGACACTAAACACCACTGTTGTACCTGTTGGATGTAGACGTTACGCCCACGGAACCATATAGCACCCCCCGAAACGGGGATTACATACATACTAGGAATACAGAGGCGCTGGGATGTGGGAACTTCTCAGGTAGTTAGCACTGTGTATTGCGGCGGTGGATGATTCCAGCACACCTAGCACTACTCGTACTCTCGTCGTGGGTGGATCCAAGAAAACTGAACACTATCCCGCACAATGGGCGTAAAAACTTCCCCATAAATCTGACATTGCGTCTGTACCGGTCGCGTAGACATGGCAAGTCCGACACCGACAGAAATACAGACCCAAATCAGATCAGTTGTAACGAATCGGTCCGACTTGGTCTGAAATTTGGTCTTTATTCAATTTTCGATCATCTGGAGGTGTCCAGGGGCATTAGGAATATGGCTTCTTCGACTCTCGGGTATCCACCAGCGGGCGTATATATTTCTTGAAAAACTACCACTGAGATTCTTTCCAGATGATCGAGCTTTGTCTTCGTGCACGAGCATATTTATCCACCGGAGTAGCAAACAATTGTCATGGTGCTGGGACGAAGGTTCTTCCTAACACAATAGCCACTTTCCAGGCTGCATTGTGATGAAATGACGGGATGATCAAGATCATGCAGTATAGAGTATTCCAAAGGTTGGACACCAAACAGTGCGCACATTCCTTGCACGTCCTTAGACAGAATCCGAATACGAGCGTGTCTTTGGAATTTATTCGTTATAAACACACTTTCAACCAAATATGTCTCGAAATGCAAACAGCCTGCTTCAGCAATATGGCGGGCAGAACTTCACGTCTGACGTTCCGCACGCCAGGCGAAGGACGAGCTGCGTGCCATGAAGAGGCGGCGCCGCACCGAGTGGGCGGCGCGTGTGGTGCAGTGCGCCTACCGGTCGTGGAAGCGGCGCCGCTTCCTGGTGCGCCTGGCGCACCACCTGCCCTCCAGCAGTCCGCTGTGCCGCGACTGGCCGCACGCGCCCCGCCTCTGCCAGCAGACCAGCGTGCTTCTGTACAAACTCTACCACAAGTGGCGGGTGAGGCTGTGCCCCTTCAGGCGGGCAATCGATGAGGGTTGAGATCCCGCAGGTGCTATTGAGTAGCATGTGTGCGCGAACAATGTGCACAACTGTGGAGTGAAGGCCGGCTAAGGAGGTGACGGGCTAGTCCGGCTTACATGAGTTGCGATCACTGTAAGCGAATAGTTACCGGGAAGCGCGTATAAAGTAAAGTAACCAATGTAAAGTAACCAATGTAATCAATGTACTCAACGTGATCAACCAACAGTGAATGTGAACGTCAAAATGTGTTTGTCATATGGTGTGTCGATGTGTAGTGTCAGTGATTCCGTCATCAGTATCACGTGATTGATTGTCATGTGATATCAGAGCCAACTGATTGCTATGCACTTTTGGCACGGCAGTGGGTGTCATTTATCCTATGTCTTTATCTTATTCCATGTTTGTTTTCAACCCACGCAATAGCTTTCAGCAAGAAGGAAAAGAATGCCGAATATCTGTGTTCTGAAACCGTCCTAGCAAATTTCGAGACACCGTCACGGGCTTTTGATTTGGCGCATTGTTTGACTTCGTGTGCTTCATTTGTGACACTGATTGGTGGTATTTTAGTGTCACAAATACCGAATGAGGTACGACCAAACATCCAGAAATCGTATGCGGGAAAAAGTGACATCAAGCATCATCTTCAAAGGTCGGAAAGCATCCTACTCAAAAAGGTAAGGAGTTAGCTAAGCTTGCAGAAGCGTTGAATAATCGAAACACGTTTACGTTGAACCTCACGAATTGTGCGCCTGATGCCTACTCCGGTGAATATCCCTGATATGGTCAGGTTCTTATTTCGCGCCAGGATTTATTTAATTCAATATTTTTATGTTATGTTTCAAGATCCGCTATGCACTTCGTTGATGTTTTATTTCTGCGTTAGCTTGAACAGACACTTCCGAGGTGACTACGTCAAGTTGAGAAAGAACGTGTTCTGGAAGAAATATGTCAGCCTGAACTGGGACGATAGACATGTCGTCTTCACCGCAGTTGTGAACAAAATTAACCGTAGCAACGGTCAGGTTGGTGATCGTGGCAAATCACTGCATGCCAGTTTGAGACGCTCTTGAGATATCAGAGCGATTTTACACCTCACACACTAACATTTGAAGTATGTACTTTGCTATGTTAGGTGTGAGTGCAAGGAATGTCTGAGCTTCGGACCTCGATATGGTTCTGATTTTGCATGTTTCAATACCGCCGTTTGCGCCGCAATCAGCCTCAGCATCTGTTTTGTCTCCAACACGCCAGTGCATCACTTGACTCCCTCTGGGCCACACTTCGACAAATCATTGTGCCATTATGGAGATCGTTCGATACACCACTGGATTGCTTCGCCATGGTGCAGATCATTCAGGATCGACGCTGCTCTTTTGTCACGCGTCGCGATATCCACCTGTATCAACACCAGGGTTTGCATCGAAAGCGGATTCATTGCTATGCTTAGCATCATTATCACGCCGTAATGGAAATAATCAGCAACGAATTCGCCAAACCACACACGTACCTACGGTGTCCACATGCGGTGTCCACACGCGGTGTCCACATGCGGTGTCCACACGCGGTGTCCACATGCGGTGTCCACACGCGGTGTCCACACGCGGTGTCCACATGCGGTGTCCACACGCGGTGTCCACATGCGGTGTCCACATGCGGTGTCCACATGCGGTGTCCACACGCGGTGTCCACATGCGGTGTCCACATGCGGTGTCCACACGCGGTGTTCACACGCGGTGTTCACACGCGGTGTCCACATGCGGTGTCCACATGCGGTGTCCACATGCGGTGTCCACATGCGGTGTCCACATGCGGTGTCCACATGCGGTGTCCACATGCGGTGTCCACATGCGGTGTCCACATGCGGTGTCCACGGGTGTCCACATGCGGTGTCCACATGCGGTGTCCACATGCGGTGTCCACATGCGGTGTCCACATGCGGTGTCCACATGCGGTGTCCACATGCGGTGTCCACATGCGGTGTCCACATGCGGTGTCCACATGCGGTGTCCACATGCGGTGTCCACATGCGGTGTCCACATGCGGTGTCCACACGCGGTCCAATGCGGTGTCCACACGCGGTGTCCACATGCGGTGTCCACATGCGGTGTCCACATGCGGTGTCCACATGCGGTGTCCACATGCGGTGTCCACATGCGGTGTCCACACGCGGTGTCCACATGCGGTGTCCACATGCGGTGTCCACACGCGGTGTCCACATGCGGTGTCCACATGCGGTGTCCACATGCGGTGTCCACACGCGGTGTTCACACGCGGTGTTCACATGCGGTGTTCACATGCGGTGCGCACATTGAGTGCCGCTAGCTGCGGCTCAGCATGTGGCGTCTGGCGAGCATGCAATTGTGAAGCATGTATTATACATCAGATAACCGGCACGCGCAGACAGGCCGTGAACGCTGATTGCCAGACTGATCTACTGGCGGGTCCACCGTCCCACCGTCTCTCCACCCCCAGTGGTGCGATCACGTCTCTCTCCACCCCCAGTGGTGCGACCACGTCTCTCTCCACCCCCAGTGGTGCGACCACGTCTCTCTCCACCCCCAGTGGTGCGATCACGTCTCTCTCCACCCCCAGTGGTGCGATCACGTCTCTCTCCACCCCCAGTGGTGCGATCACGTCTCTCTCCACCCCCAGTGGTGCGATCACGTCTCTCTCCACCCCCAGTGGTGCGATCACGTCTGTCTCCACCCCCAGTGGTGCGATCACGTCTCTCTCCACTCCCAGTGGTGCGATCACGTCTCTCTCCACGTCGCCTCGTTCTCCGTGTGCCCACACATAACCGCGTGGCAGTACGACGTGTTTGCTGACCCCGGATAACCAGCACCTGACGGACGCCGCTCGCACTAACCGTTCCCACCGACCGGGGATGCGGCGCCATAACACCGGTCCCGTGCCACGTTACAGCATCGGCCACCCTTTCCTCGGCGACTACGTGCGGCTGCGACAGAACAGTCAGTGGAAGAAGATGTCGTCAGAAAGCAACGATCAGTACGTCGTGTTCGCCGACATCATTAACAAAATTGCTCGCTCGAGTGGAAAGGTACTAACAGTTCCATTGCTAACCCAAAACTGAACTGTGTATACGGGCTTATCACTGTGATACTTGGCACTTAACTTGTTAGAAGCATGTATGGGGCAGTGCCATCAAAACAAAGGTAAATGTGTCATCATGCATATGGGTGTTGCGTGGAAATGCATAAGGGTATGAATAAGTAAATAAGCCTATATATATATATATAAGGTTGTATATAATCAAATGAGACCGTAGCTCGTTGGTCTCCCTACCCCAAGAGTAGTGCCGACAGTACCGCTCCTTGGGAGTTGTGCTGGCTGTAATGTACACTCGGCAGGCTCGTTCGCGGCGACCTGACGCACCGTTCGTGCTGACAGTTTGTTCCAGTGCTGTTCGTGCTCAGCACCAGCTCGATGCTGATCCTTGATCAGAGGACGATGCAGATCAAATACCGCATTCCGGCGCCCGAGATCTACCGCATCTCGCTCAGTCCGTTTCTGGACGACATCGCTGTCTTCCACGTGCGCGCCGTGAGTGCCGAGTCTCGAGAGCTTCAGTGCGCCCGCTGGTACGCACGTGCTGCGTTGCACATGCTGTGTTGCCCGTGCTGTATTGCACGTGCTGTGCTGTTCCTCGGAAGCCGTCGCTATGCCGTTTTCCGGTGGTGGCTCGACTGCTTCGCAGTTTGTGGCTGTACCCCGGTTGCGAGTATGCTGTTCGTTTAATCGTGGATGTACTGATACCAAATTGTGACTGTGCTGTTCCTACAGTCGTGCATGTACTAATGCCCTATTTGCGGACGTGGTGCTCCTCCAGTTGTTGATGTACTCTGGACACTTTATACTGAATGCGTGGATGTACCCATCCCACCTCCCACTCTAGCTTGCCGTCCGTTGGGAAGAATCAATTCCACGTGTGTTCTGCCTTGTGCCAATGATTTCACTACTCTGCCAATAAGAATACCTGGCCATACTTTAGCCTACAGTTCAAACTTTCACCGTTCACGAACGAAGTCATCGCTGCCTCGCGTGCCTCCACTACTTAGCCTGTAAGCCGGTGCATGTGTTTTCAGGGTCATCGCTGTTGGTGCGCATGCTCCCAATGTTATGAACGTTGGTGCACGTGTTCCCAATGTTATGAACGTTGGTGCACGTGCTGCCAGTGCCATGCACGTTTGTGCGCACGTTGTCAGTGTCATGAACGTTGGTGCGCGTATTGTCAGACATCGCCATCGCGTGAGGTGCCGACCGAGGAGCAGACCATGCCCGGCTGCCTGTTGGGCGGGGAGGCGGGCAGCAAACACCGCAAGGGTGACTTGGTCTTCCAGACCGGCCACGTCATCGAGATCGTCACCAAGCTGTTCCTGGTGATCCAGAACGCCACCGGCAAGCCGCCCGACATCAACATCGACACAGAGTGAGTGTTGTTACCGTGCCGCTCAACATCAACATTGACACAGAGTGAGTGTTGTCACCGTGCAGCAAACCGATGCATCTACCGCTCCGGTAGCTCCCTTGTCAACGCGCTGACGTCTGATCTCCGCTGCCCTGGAAATGCGGTGTTCGAGTCACTTCACGAGCTGGTGTTTGGCACCTTAGCTGACTGGCTGAGTGAGGCCATAGTGTGGCTTCGGGATGGCCGTGTCTGAGTGTTGGCTGCATGACATGCTAAATTCGATAAACTGTGTATATATTATAAATTGTGTAAATTGTCAGTAGAGAACGTAGTGATACCTAAGATTACAAGTGATATATCTACATTAGAATTGAGTGCTACATCAGTTCGGGTGATGGTTCAGATGATGGCAACAAGACATCCTTAGCATAAGGTCTAATCATGTAAAGCCACTTCAGCACACACTGTATGAACATTTAAAACTCACGCCAAACAGTCGAGCATCAGCTGCTACAAAATAATTGAAACGGCAGCTCGAAATGCTGGCCGTTAATCATACGCACTTCAGAGACTGTTGTTGTCTGACTAGTGATGCTCTGAACACAAAGGCGAGAGAATAAGAGCAGTGGGTCAGGCAAGAATATGATGACCCGCTTCCAATCCTGCTGACGTGCAATTGTATTCGCAGGTTCGAGGCCAATTTTGGTCAGAGCGACGTGGTATTCTCTTTCAAAGCATCTGGTAATCCCGAAACTCCCCCCGGCCAGATACGGATCATCAGGCGCGCCAACAAGATGGAAGTGATCTTATGAGAACACGCCTTTTGCTAGTGTTGTTAAAAGGTACACACATGCAGCTGTACATATTTTACATGCGAATGTAGTGAATGTAATGTTAGAACATTATAGCGCAATCCACGCAATCCATGATCTCCAAGAAATTAAGCTAACTTATTTCGCATCGTCGTCTGAATAGTTCCAATGACGGAGCGCTGGCCACCCCTCTCCAGGTGGCCGAGTTCAAGTCGCTTCACGTGTTTGTATCACGTGTAGCCCTGACTGAGCCTTGTGTAAGACTGGTCCTACAGGATCGTGTGCGCGGCAGTAGTGCGGTGGCATAGGAACATCGTGTCTGCATTTTGACCTCTCCATGAAAATCCTGCTGTTGAATTTAAAGTCACCGACCTGGTGAAGGATTGCGGGCTGTCGCAGCAAGCCTTTCTTTGCGTTGCTTTGTTCCCATTAACCATGTAGCATCTTCGGGTTCTATGGCAATCGAAGGAGAGGGGCAAGGCGACCCAAGCGTGGCTTGCAATCTACTGCTGCGGGCCAGCCTGTACCAGTCTGCTCCCAGGGTTATTTAATGAAATCCCAGGCATCTGGTTGGTGCTTGGGAATAAATGGACACAGAATAACACACACATAGTAACGGTTAGATGAAATATATCGAACGTCTTGCCCGTGTTATTTCTTATTTCCCTGTCAAAGGTGTTAAGGTTGTATGTATTGGATTGCAAATTGATGAATGATAAATGTACGTGGATGTCAAGTTGTACGTTGCATGATGGCTAGGCCGGATATGTTTTGTGCAAAGTATCCTGACCAATTCCGGTGATCTTTACCTTGTGTACTTTTGGCAGGGATCGTTGGGGTTTATTGTTGGTACTGGCGAAGTCTGCCTCCTGTGAGAAGACTTCGGCCAGCGGAGCTGCTCTGTGATGGGGCAGCCGGACTGACCCTGCGGCCACTCCCTGACCCGTCCAAGGTCACTCGGAGCGCGTGACCGGGGGGTGTCGGCGCCGCGGCGTCGGAGCCGATGGCCGGACGCGTCTGGCCGGCGTGTCCGGCCCGGGTGGTCCTCCGTCGCTGCGACTGTCGCGACGCTCGCCGCCGGGAGGGTCGACAGACGGCTGAGCGGGTACGAGCGGCGCGCGCGAGGTGGCGCTGTGCCGCCGGCGGCTGTACAGTGTCGGAGGCGCCGCGGTGGCCACGGCAGGCGCAGTGAGCAGCGCTGTGGTATCCGTAGGTAGCCGGATTTTTGTAGAGCTGCGGTGGCTGCGGCTAGCCGGACATTCGTAGAGCTGCTGTGCAGCGGTCGGTGCCATCTATTCATCAGTTTTGTATCTTTGTGCTGGCGCCACTCATAAAGTGAAATCGTGTGACTTGGGAAGAGGGTTGCGTTTCATCCATGTATTTCTATTTATCGTTTTAAGGAAACCTTTGTCATTGTCCAGTTGCTGTGCACCCATTTTCCGATCTTTCCTGCCTCGTAACTTTGCACAGGCGCTACCGAGATGGAGCAGCCTGAGAGACATAGAAAATGTTCAAGAATTTGCGGTCATGCTGTAAAATATTTGCAACATGCGAAAATCATATGGTAGATATCTGAAGCGTGGACAGTTTCAACCACACTTTTGTGAAATAACCAGATTTTGTTGAAATACTCCTTGAAGGCCGTAGCACACCACACTATGCATTACACTAAATTTGAATTATGTTTATACTTCGTGGTCTGGGTACCTGTCCATTTTATATTTGGAAGCGGTCCAGAACTTCCTTGTTCCCGTTTTGATTAACCACATATGTATCATTATTAATATTCACATGTGTTATGTTTGCATATGGGCATTGGACGAATTCCTAGCACATGGTTGCATATAGGTAATTTATGCTGAGGGGCTGAATCACAATCCGACAGCCTATATATCATGACCATGCAAGAACGTGCTGTTCTAATTTGTTTCACTTTCTGCAAGCTGGAATTATTGTTGGTATGAAGACTAGCTATTCATTTTATGATCATTTTGTGTCTTCCAAAGCCACTCACTTTTTATTTTTGAGTGGTCAGTTTTTCAGTTGACTTTCATGATGCTCGTTAAATTTCGCAAGTTGTTTGTTTTGTTTGGGACATATGCTTTTGTATATGTCCGAAAACTGCACCGATTGTTATCCTTTGGTCCAGTCAAGGGATACAGGACCAGATTCGGACTTAGCTGATAAATGCAAAAATACTGATGATCATAGAGATGATCTATGGAAATATTGACTCCGCTGACATAGTTAGAGGCAAGGCAGTTTCATCTCCAGGTCGTCCCAATCCACAATTTGGTCGCCCATGTGGGCAAATCCTGTAACACAGACCATATTATACTGACCACGATATAGTGAATGCTCCCATGAGTTGGGAGTTGTATGCTCTGTCTACTGCTCAGACATTCTGTGGAGGGATTTACATGTAATTTATAGCAGATATGGTTTAGCTACCGTTCATCAACTGCGTTAAATATCAAATAACACTCAATTGCGGATGGCAAAGTACGCAATGTTGACCAAATTATGTCAGCTCTTTTTGCTGAAATCGTTCTATTAATCAATCTGCATGTCAAAACTGCTGGCGTATGACGACGGTGCTTCGATATTTTCCAATATGCTTCACCAAATTTGTCGTGTTTTATAATGCTGGAATTTCTGTTGGTACTTTGATACACAGGATAAAAAAATTGCCTTGCAACTTTGAATCGCTGCCAAATGCTTCATAAACGGAATTATTTCTCATATCCCTTACCAATAAAATGGTGAACAGATACCAGAATGGCTGCACGCATCAAATTCAGACATTCAGACACTTTGAGCTAATACAGCTCGCTGGCATGCTTACGTCAGAGTACCTTCTGAACAGAGGGCTTTGATGTTTGACAGTGATCAGCTTCATCGCAGCTAACGTATCGCGATGATGGAGTGATGGAGGCTTGTTTGTTTGTTTGTGGCGCAAGAAAACTGTCCTATCCTCCACTATCGTGTTTTGGTTCTCTCATGGCGCATGTTTGAGCCGATGGATATTGAAGATGTCATTTGTATTCCGTTTTGTTCGAGCAATTTGAATTTGTGAGAGCTCGGCTTCGGCATTTGTATCCACTGCATCTGTAAATACGTCATACGTTGTGACGATCTTCCAAAATGTGAGGTCCAGCGTTGTCGGCGTTGTGGCAGGTGCAACTTCGCTCCATTTCTCACTGAAGTCGCGCACTGCACCACGCAGTCCCCGCTTCGGCTGCAGTTTTTCTTGCACATCATACCAAGCACATATAAACACCCACATTCGTGAAGCCTATCTTTTGACCCACCAAAATTTTTGGCAATCTGACACCCAGTGATCCCCCTTGGCGCTAGCTCCTACACGACTGACACATATCTAACGGTCCTCAACACAACTATCTCACACATTGAACTTTCCAACCCAATGTCGCCAACCCAACTATCACACATACCTAGCTGTCCCACATGCTTAGCTGTCTCCAATCCACCTACCCCACACATCGAACTGTCGCTAACCGAACCGACCCGCATACCCAGCTGTCTCACATACCCAACTATCCGACATGCCCAAATATTTCCGACCCATTTGGCCCTAAGCTCACTGGCCCACATGTCCACAATTATTTGCCCAGCTCAGGCAGCTATATCACGCACCCAGCTGTTATCAACCCAGGCAGCCATCCCACGCGCCCAGCTGTTGCCAACCCAGCTGGCGCACATACTGACTGCCCCTGTCCCGCATCGCCACATCCGACACACACCTGTTGTAGCTCGACTCTCGACTGGCAACCCTGGTACTTGATGATGCCATCTGGCATCTCCAGCACGCCAGCCAGCCCCAGGCTGAGCGAGATCCCAGAACAGCGCCGCGCCGGCCAGAATCGGCCGCCGATGGTGTGTGGAGGCAGGCGCAGTGGCGGCCGCCGCACCTGTGTCCGCCCCTGCCGATGGTGTGTGGAGGCAGGCGCAGGGGCGGCCGCCGCACCTGTGTCCGCCGCCTGCCGATGGTGTGTGGAGACAGGCGCAGGGGCGGCCGCCGCACCTGTGTCCGCCCCTGCCGATGGTGTGTGGAGGCAGGCGCAGGGCGGCCGCCGCACCTGTGTCCGCCCCTGCCGATGGTGTGTGGAGACAGGCGCAGGAGGCGGCCGCCGCACCTGTGTCCGCCGCCTGCCGATGGTGTGTGGAGACAGGCGCAGGAGGCGGCCGCCGCACCTGTGTCCGCCCCTGCCGATGGTGTGTGGAGGCAGGCGCAGTGGCGGCCGCCGCACCTGTGTCCGCCGCCGCCGATGGTGTGTGGAGGCAGGCGCAGTGGCGGCCGCCGCACCTGTGTCCGCCCCTGCCGATGGTGTGTGGAGACAGGCGCAGGGGCGGCCGCCGCACCTGTGTCCGCCGCCGCCGATGGTGTGTGGAGGCAGGCGCAGGGGCGGCCGCCGCACCTGTGTCCGCCCCTGCCGATGGTGTGTGGAGGCAGGCGCAGGGGCGGCCGCCGCACCTGTGTCCGCCGCCGCCGATGGTGTGTGGAGGCAGGCGCAGTGGCGGCCGCCGCACCTGTGTCCGCCCCTGCCGATGGTGTGTGGAGACAGGCGCAGGGGCGGCCGCCGCACCTGTGTCCGCCCCTGCCGATGGTGTGTGGAGACAGGCGCAGGGGCGGCCGCCGCACCTGTGTCCGCCGCCGCCGATGGTGTGTGGAGGCAGGCGCAGGGCGGCCGCCGCACCTGTGTCCGCCCCTGACGATGGTGTGTGGAGACAGGCGCAGGGGCGGCCGCCGCACCTGTGTCCGCCGCCGCCGATGGTGTGTGGAGACAGGCGCAGGGGCGGCCGCCGCACCTGTGTCCGCCCCTGCCGATGGTGTGTGGAGGCAGGCGCAGGGGCGGCCGCCTCACCTGTGTCCGCCCCTGCCGATGGTGTGTGGAGACAGGCGCAGGGGCGGCCGCCGCACCTGTGTCCGCCCCTGCCGATGGTGTGTGGAGGCAGGCGCAGGGGCGGCCGCCGCACCTGTGTCCGCCCCTGCCGATGGTGTGTGGAGACAGGCGCAGGGGCGGCCGCCGCACCTGTGTCCGCCGCCTGACGATGGTGTGTGGAGGCAGGCGCAGGGGCGGCCGCCGCACCTGTGTCCGCCCCTGCCGATGGTGTGTGGAGACAGGCGCAGGGGCGGCCGCCGCACCTGTGTCCGCCGCCGCCGATGGTGTGTGGAGGCAGGCGCAGGGGCGGCCGCCGCACCTGTGTCCGCCCCCGCCGATGGTGTGTGGAGGCAGGCGCAGGGGCGGCCGCCGCACCTGTGTCCGCCGCCGCCGATGGTGTGTGGAGACAGGCGCAGGGGCGGCCGCCGCACCTGTGTCCGCCCCCGCCCATGGTGTGTGGAGACAGGCGCAGGGGCGGCCGCCGCACCTGTGTCCGCCCCTGCCGATGGTGTGTGGAGGCAGGCGCAGGGGCGGCCGCCGCACCTGTGTCCGCCCCTGCCGATGGTGTGTGGAGGCAGGCGCAGGGGCGGCCGCCGCACCTGTGTCCGCCCCTGCCGATGGTGTGTGGAGACAGGCGCAGGGGCGGCCGCCGCACCTGTGTCCGCCCCTGCCGATGGTGTGTGGAGACAGGCGCAGGGGCGGCCGCCTCACCTGTGTCCGCCCCTGCCGATGGTGTGTGGAGACAGGCGCAGGGGCGGCCGCCGCACCTATGTCCGCCCCCGCCCCATTTGTACAGCTGACCGGCGCTGTGATCGGCCGGCCAGACGGATGTTTGCACTGTTCTACCGTGTAAATGCAATAATACACAGCAATCTGTGACGGCCTGTTCCGAACGGCAGGCAGAGGCCTGAGTGTTGGCGATGGCATTCGGTCTTGGGGGTGCAATTGAAGAGCACTCCGCGTGTCTGACGGGGGAGGGGCGCCCGACCCATTCAATATTCGGCCGAGCTTCCCCGCTAACGTAATCGTTAAACATCCGACACTAACTACCAGCTCCTGTAATGTGTTCCCAATTGATTAGTCTAGCATTGTTTTGTCCAGCAAAAAAAATGTGTTTCAATCCCGCCCCTATACAAAAGTACAGATCACTTCGCTGGTGCTGTAGGGTAGGCAAGTGGAGGTCAACTAGCTGGTGCTGCAAGGTAGATATTTCTTGGAGTTGTTGCATTATGCAGTTGCATGTAGCATTCAATTCCCCGCACTTGCCCGGTACTTTAGTTGCTGATCAAGACTTCGTCATGACAGCTAATATATGAATCCCCGGGATAAAGTCATAGTCATTTGTCATATTCTGTCAACGCCCGTCACGACAAGCCACGCAATCCAATATTTTGGAATTCAAGTCCACTACAATTGGGGAACGGAGCAATACGCAGCAACGGAGCAACCTTCACATTCTATGGCTTCAGACACAAAACTATCGGAAGCGACTCAACATATTTTCAGTTCAATCTGAAGCTTGAACCACTGTTGTTTAAGCTGAAGCTTGACGCTAGCCACCTACACAATTCTGCTTAAGGCTAGCACTGGCGCAAAGTAGAGCTTTCCTTTTTCCAATTTTTCCTCAGCCACGGGGTAAAATGGGACAGAGTACAGAGCAATATGGCGTCTTATCACGTAGCAAACAATGCGAACAATGCAAGGCTGTTCTTTAGCTGAGTGGGAATTAACGGTTCATATAGATCAGTGTTGTGAAGTTTATTTTTCGTAAAGTGGAAGGTAACAGGCGAAAACAAAATACGTGATGGCGACGAAACAAAATGGCAGTATGATAATCAATAATGCGAGTAAGCGATGATATTGACGAATAAACCGGATGCAATCCGCATTTGCTGACAAGGTTATCATGACACAGGTACCAGGAATCCAGTACGGTAAAACATCAACAGTTACTACCACTGCTATGCGAAGTACGCGCAAAGCGAGGTACCCTGTTTGCCCAGTCTTTCACACCTTGGCATGTCCCAGGCAACAAATTTAATTAGGTGAGCTTACCGTTATGCATTACAACGACACGAAAGAAAGACATGTTGCGATGTGGGAGACTAAAATAGAAGTGTCCAGTGTAAAATAATTATCAAAGTCACGGGCGACTTACAAGAATCCAATCACAAAAAGCCGTGGGAGCCAAAATAATCATTAGAACTTGAAAGAATAATCCATAGTTACTCGCTTCCAGCCCGCTTGGTCGTCTTGCTATGTCAGGAAAAGACGACAAATGGGAGAACTGGGACATATGGGATTCACAATAATGATCGTATTACTAATCAATGAGACAATCGGAAATTACTAATCAATGAGTAATTGTCAAATCCATTTTGCTTCGCTATCCCGTTTTGCTCCCTTCCCTATGTCAGTAAGTGATACTGTCATGGGAAAACCGAGACAGATAGTAGATCTAGTCACGTTGAGACCATTGATGCATAATGCATATGCAAGGCATGTTTTTTCGACTTTCCACTGGGTAGCACTCGAGGATTATACACAAATAATAGTGCACTTGCACCCAAGTGCCCTATAGATTATACCCAAATAATAGGGCACTTACACCCAAAGAAAAGGGCACTTGTGTTTGAATCTAAAAAGCAGCTTTTCACTTCGATGGTATCTGTTTGCACAAAATCTCGTACTTGAGAAGTTCAAGTTACTTTGGTATGCTTCAAGCAGAATCGAGACATCGATTTGCATAGCATAATATTATATTATCTTCTGCATTATACGTTATTGGCCAAATATCAAACATGACTGATTAGTGGTTTGTCTATTTGCGAGACCTGTACATATACTATACTGAGCTAAATATATCTGAATTTTAATTGCTTAATATTGATCCGAACCTTACCTGATTTCACAGCACTGAGGAAAACCGGTGCCAAGGCCCCAATTCTAAACAAGGTCTAGGTGCACGAGCTAAAGAAAAGTAGGCGAAAAGGTCGACAAGGAGACATCGGCAATAGCGTAGGCAACTAAGCAAATTATGGAAGGAAGGTTCCGTCAGTCGTAGTTGGGTGTGACTAGAGTCACAGGCGCCGTTCAGGATGCGATATGGAGGACAGGCCTGCTGGCTGTGCGCCGGATGTTCAGCAGCAGCAGCAGCGCGCTACGCCCGACGAGAGGCGACAGCGCCAACGGCACCAGGTCTAGTCGAGCCTCATTCCAGGGCGACAGAGGGGGCGATGCCGCAGCAGGTGAACGAAGGACATGAATGATTTACTATCCAAAATGAACTGCGCGCACTCCTATTTGGCGGGATGTACTCTGGTTAGCACGGCAAAACGTGTTCAACCCATGTCAGGTTGCATGGTTACATCCGTTCAGGATAATGCTGTATCCTTTATATTTGCCATTGCGTTATATTGACTACATAAGCATTAATGCAAGTCAGATTAAGAGGCAGGTGAGAAGTCTACTGGAAGACATCGGTCAATAAAATACACAATTAAGAAAATCATCGAACCAAAACGTAATCGGATCATAGTACCTGGGTGAGGCCAGCGCCACAGACATAGACATCGCTGAGGTTGCGAGGAGCCGTAGAACGGACCAGCAGGCTGTGCGTCGGAGCTTCAACGGCAGCAGCGGTACCCCCAGCGAAGGGGAACGCCACCGACGACACCAGATCAGTTTGGGTCTCATTCCAGGCAGCATGAGAGGACACGCTGCGGCAGCTGAACCAATGAATTTGAATCTTAGCATCAGAAATGAACTGCGCGCACTCATACCCGACATATTCAAAGAGGACAGGGCACTCGGGAGGGCGCCGCGGATGGTAGAGCGATTAGAAAGGCAAGGCATTCAGCTCGACATTTAAGAGGACCTAAAAGGCGTGTGGCTGTGAAAAACACTAAAGAGGGTAGAGCACTGAACATGGCAGAACGCTGGCATCTGCAGGGCACAACTAGGACAGAGCACCAACGAGAGCAGGGCACTAGGAAGAGCAGGGTGCACACCATGGTCAGGACAGAAAGTATGGTAGAGCATTGTGAAGGCACTAGGACACTAAACAAGACAGATAACTACCTAGGCGAGGTGAGGGACCTAGAAGATCAGAACGCTCAGTGTGGTACTTCGGAATGTACTATGGAGGATAGGGGACTCAGGAGGGTAGCCAAGAGAAAAAGGCCCTCAGGAGGACGACACTAATTGGGTTTGAGCATCAAGGTGTGCAGAGTGAAGATGTTCCAAGGTGTGTCCAAGGTGTACCAAGGTGTGCCCAACATAGCATAAGAGCATTGTTTGAAGACCAGGGCACAAAGCAGATCATCCAGAATATTAGGACACTCAGCAGGGCAGGAAATCCAAGACAGCAGAGCACTAAAGTTGGCAGAGAATTCAGTACAGGGCACCTATAAGAACAGCGCGTTCGGTAGGGCAGTTAGGAGGACATTCCGGAGGGCACTCAGGAAGATTTGGCACTGCTGATGGGAGGGTGCTCAGTGGAGTATTTAGAGGGACCATACAGAGGGTCACTTAGGATGGTGTTCAAAAAGTAGGGCACTCAAGATGGCAAGTCACTAAGGAGAACATGCACTTAGGACAGGGCAAAGCAGGAGTTGGCACTAAAATGACAAACCACTTAAGAGGGCTGGCCACTCTGAATGACGGAGCATTAAAGTTAGGACCCTAAGTTGGTCGGAGTGTTCAGAACGGCTGGACGGTAGATAGGACGAGACGCCATATAGAACAGAACATACGGAGAAAGTGTACGAAACTCTAGGAAGGACAGGACATTACGTTGGGCTGGAGAAGGGTAATAAGCAGGATGGAAAACTGAGCAGGGCAGGGGACTCAATGGCAGGGGACTTAGAAAGGCATTACAGACGACAGGGCACCAAGGATCACAGCAGCACGAAAGCAGACAGGAGCAATGCTCTGGCAAGGGCACTACAACTGCGTGACAACCAATGACATTCAAAAAGACACTTCATGTTGCCAACAAAAGAAGCACTACCAAGTGGACCAAAAATCAGACGGCTGGGTCGCACTAGTGCTACCTACTTTATGTGGAAATCTGCAGCGCGGATCCAGAATTTTCCGTCACAGTTTGGAAGCCAGCAAACCAGGACCCACTTTGAAAGTAACTCTTGCCATCCACTCTCCTCGGGCTAATTGTAGTTTGTTCGACAAATGTCAGCTCGTTTTGAAGTGGTACGGTGTCCGCCGTGTCTATCTAACCTATCCGATGCTACACGGGTGTCAGTGGTCCGGTATGCTGGTGGTGGAGAGCTCTGGAGATGTCACAGTGCGACGTACTGAATATGAATAGTCGGTATTACCGTCCCGTGTAGTCTGAGGTCTCTAAATGCAACGCATTTATGTTGTTGAATATGTCGAACTCCTACGCACTTCACACCCCCATGGATGGATCCAGAAGCCTGGCTTGGGATGGAATAAAAGGCATCCGATGTCGAAAAACTCATCAACGAAACAGTTAGCGAAGCATTCGTCGGGTCTCTTTTAAAAAGTACATTTATGTGTTTTTTAGATCTCACGAAAATGTAATTTTAATGGTAAATATGGCCACAAATATGGCTAATGGTAGGCTGTTCCATAAACTACCAGTAGCCACGCCTAATTTGGTATGGCGTGGAAATTTTGTCCCTCTTCCTTGTTCTGCCCCTGTGATCTTCCAACAATCTTTTGCATGACTACCCACCCAAGCCATGCCAGAATGTTCCAGGGATACTGGTGTGTTGAAAAATCTACTTTAAAATCATGCCCTTTATTTGTCGTCATGGATATATTAGCTTTGCTATATTTTGGTCATGGGTGTAGATTCCGGGTGGTTCGGGGAGGGGGAGGGTCTGGACCCCATTAGTGTGGTACCTTGCTAATGTCAATTTGCAATCTTCTCTATTCAATCTGAAAATGTGTTTTGAAAATAAAGACTTGGACTCCCTGGCGATGAGGCAGCCTTTGGTCCAGTTATTTCCGATCACTCGAACACTAAAATTCCAATGGTACTCTGTTCCACCGGCGCTACATGCCATGCGGCACAGCCTACCGTCCACATTCATAGAATACTGGATGGCATGGATGGATGTTCGGAACAAAACTTCCGCGCAGTGACCGCATTCCAGCACCCAGTTGTTCCCTATACATTCATGGGAGATTATCGCAAGCACTGAAAGAGCTGGCTAGACACTTGCACGTCCAGCCTCAGTCGCTAGGTCTACTTAAAAATGGCAAGAAAAACGTGTTTGTTTGCTACTCACAAAGATCAGTATCACATGTACCTATATATTGCCAAGCTGCGAGACGCACATTCGTTTTTCTGAAAAGTAGAGAAAAATCAGGAATGTTCTTTTGTTGAAATACTGCAGAGGCAAGTCATGTTTTTCGACGAACAGTAGGAAATGTGCCCTTGCTGCCCTTCCCCCTAGGTAATACGTAAATGTTGCAGAGAACAGGGCATTACACAATAGGTATTGGAACATGGTCATGCAAGGGAGCCCCTTTTCATACGGTAAGGGGCCATTGCCTCCTCTTCATAGCGATATTAACTTGGCCTCCCCATGATAGCTCAGTTACAAACTCCCCCATTCTAGGTGTTGTACAAACCACAGTTTATGATTCCAGTTTGGTCTATCGCAGGCACCATTGTCATTGCTGTGTACACCATTAGGGCTTGATTTCGCCTGTCCTTGATTATCCTTAACCCACATATGGCGGACAAAAATACTCTCCCAAATATGATCAAACAGTGGAAGAACCTAATCGCTAGCTAAAAAGAATAAAGGCCCCCACACCGTGCTTCTACGAGACAGACTATTAGAGAAATGTTTTGTGCCGCTTCAAAATTGTATTGCTGCATCATAATTTCACTCCCTAACTCCAATCATTGCGAGAATGAACACCTATGAGTCCATCGTGTATGTATCCAATGACGTCCATATACCCCTAACCCCGAAAAATACCTATGTTACAAACATGCATGTATATGCACATATAAAAAATATATTTATAATACACATATATATATATATATATATATATATATATATATATATATATATATATATATATATATATATATATATATATATATATATACATATATATATACATATATATACCTGTATTTCTGAAGAATGTTTATCGATAAATGAACGTGTTGTCATTGCATCAACTCGGTCGCTCCGGTGCCGCGTCCGATGACTTATCGAACCAGTTGCCAGCTGACTCTCACAGCCGTGAGCTATAACAGCACGTGAAATGTCTCGAATCTTGTCATCTTGCCAGGACAGGGGAGACCAATGCAGGCCGGCGCTCTAACCAACTGAGCTGCCGAGACGGCAATGCAGCGAATACATTGCGTGTATATAGCACGGTCAGACTTCATTGGAGATTCAAACAGCACCTAAGCTCACGGATCAGAGCATATATTTCGGCGGACATTTCAATGCTAATATAGCCCTAAAAGGAACCACTCCAACACCATATAAGGCATAACATTGGAAAGATTGGCGCATATTTGACCATACAAGCACGCGGAATGTCGCAATGAATCCTTACCACAAGGTCAACATAAAATAGTAACATAAATCGTGCGCGATTTGTATGAGCATGCGCTATGAAAAGCCCAGCTCAGTTTCATCGCGCATAGCTACACAGACACAAGCTTGCAGCATCGTGGCTGCATCGAGCAGGAATACTCGCACCTGGACGGCTTGCCGGAGGGACATCAAGAACACCCCGGCACAACAGCGGTGTATGTTAAGGTGTCCGGAGAAGGCAGGGAGAGAGAGAGATAGATAGATAGATAGATAGATAGATATATATATATAGATAGATAGATAGATAGATAGATATATAGATAGATAGATAGATGGATAGATAGATAGAGAGAAAGGAGAGAGATAAAAAAGGGAGGAGGGAGGAGGAAGAGGGGAGAGAGAGAAAGAGAGAGAGAGAGAGAGAGAGAGAGAGAGATAGAGAGAGAGAGAGAGAGAGAGAGAGAGAGAGAGAGAGATATATATATATATATATATATATATATATATATATATATATATATATATATATATATATATATATATATATATATATATATATATATATATATATATATATATATATATATATATATATATATATATATATATATATATATATATATATATATATATATATATATATATATATATATATATATATATATATATATATATATATATATATATATATATATATATATATATATATATATATATATATATATATATATATATATATATATATATATATATATATATATATATATATATATATATATATATATATATATATATATATATATATATAGAGAGAGAGAGAGAGATAGAGAGAGAGAGAGAGAGAGAGAGAGAGAGAGAGAGAGAGAGAGAGAGAGAGAGAGAGAGAGAGAGAGAGAGAGAGAGAGAAGCCATGCGATCCACAGTGGATACAGCCGTGCCCAGCGCAGCACTAGTGACAGGCAGGCCAATAGCCGCTCTCCACTCTGAGCTGACAGGCACTGAATGTGAGGCATTATGCAACAAGCAAAGCTTCATTGACTATCGGGTGTCGTTCCTGAAAAGCAGGAGTACTTCGAGTTCTGATTATCTTGACCGCAAATGTACGGTAGCCCGATGACTTCCGCAATATCGTGACCTACGTCTGGTTTGCGAAACACTGCAACGAGCGATGGCAGTTCTTGTCAGCGGACGGCGCAAGGAAGATATACAACTATTATGTATATATATATATATTTAGGTGTGTTTGTGTGTGTGTGTGTGTGCCTGTGCATGTGAGAAGATGGAGAGACATTAACGTAGTCCCGTGAGCATAGAGTAAGCCTGAGTTTTGAGGGGTGTTATCCTTCCATTTATTTGTTCCACCTAACTTAGCTGTAGCATAGGACCATGCGTGCCCACTGACGAGAATGTCACTGGCAGCAACAAAACAGCAACACACATTGATGACAGAGAATGTTGGACAGACATCAGCCTAAGGGAACCAAGGACGTGCCCATCGACTCCAGCACTGGGCCAAACAATAGGTCTGGCTTCAGGAGCCGACCGGACTCGCTGGATATCCGGACCGCCTCTCAGGCAATCTGCAGCTGCTTCCGGATGTAGCGCCCCACCAGGCGCTGTGGGTACTCCTGCCACTCCATCATCAGGGACTTGTCGGCTGTCACCTGGTGGAACAAAGCCC
The DNA here is from genome assembly GCA_034440575.1 of Imbricaverruca yamaguchii. Lineage (NCBI taxonomy): Eukaryota > Metazoa > Arthropoda > Thecostraca > Neoverrucidae > Imbricaverruca > Imbricaverruca yamaguchii. The sequence continues at coordinate 1,204,342 of JAOTOL010001637.1, read as the reverse complement.
AAGCATTGTGACCTATACTCACTCGCCTGGAATGGTGGGTCGTGTCATTGTCTGATCCTTTAAAATGTGGTTGTGCTTTGCCATAGTCTGGACCAGCCTAGCTTAATTCATAATTCTGACCTGCGCGTCAAGACCTTTTTTCAAAGGTTAGAGGTTTTTAATCTGGTATAGGATCAGCCTTGCATGGTGAATTCAGAAGCAATCTATTTCTCCCGATCGGGTCAGGCTTTTAGGATATGATAAATTGAAGGAAAAAGCATGTATGGCTCAAATTGTTTGTACTGAACTGATATTCACGAATGATGTTTTTATTTCAAATTGCATCGCATCCTTTCAAAATAGCCTTCTTCGTATCATTTCAATTCCTGATTGTCATTTCAATGAATCGAAAGTGCAAGAACAACCTGACAGGTCCTGCTATATCTGTGGAAAGGTGACACCTTCAAACCGTCAAGCAATAATTGCCGCTTTTGTGACGAAATCATATCACGCTTACTTCAGAGTCAAACCAGCCGACCAAGATAAGCCGTTCGCCATTCATATCTGTGGCAAAGCATGTGTTGAAACCCTAAAGGAATGGAAGAACAAAACAAAGAAGAGTATGCCGTTCGCTGTTCAGATGGAGTGACGGGAAGGCAAAGATCGCACCAAGGACTGTTATTTCTGTATGACGAATATAAAGGACATCAGTCGCGAGAACAAATGTCATGCTCAATATCCCGATGTTCCATAAATCATAAAGCCAGTCTTCCATGGCCCAGGTGTTCTTGTTATTGAACCTGAAGTCAACATGGGATCGTCGTCCGACTCAGAGTCTGGCGATATGATCGATGCAGACGAGTCTGGTACATTCGAGTCAACAGAGGAAGACTGACCGGTGTTGCTGAGCCAAGCTGAGCTCAACGATCTAACGCGGGACTTGAGCCTATCCTAAGAGTCTGCTCAGCTGCTGGGTTCACATCTTCGTGAGAAAAAAAAACGTCTGCTGGTACCGGAGACAATGTTCTTTTGGCATCGAAACGGCGAGAAAGAGTCGGGAAATACTGCTCATTTGAAGAGGCATCTTCTCTGGTCTCCTGCAACAACATCGTCTACCTGACCGAAGCGATGAACTTGAAGCATGACGCTACGAAATGGAGACTTTTCATCAACTCGTCGAGTAGGAGTCTCAAGGCACTTCTTCTGAACAACGTCTACAAGTTCAGTTCAATTTCTATCCCACACTCAGTTGAAATGAAAGAAACCCACAACAGCATGAATCGTCTGCTGTCCGCTCACAACTACAAGGACCATGGTTGGAGAGTATGTAGGGACCTCACTGAAGTTGGTATTGTCCTAGGATTTCAAGGTGGGTACGCGAATTACCCATGCTTCATGTGCTTGTGGGACAGCCGGACAGACGACCAGCATTATGTCCAACGAGAGTGGCCGTCTAGGCAAGGAATACAACTCGGACCAAACAATGTTATGTCTCTTTGGTCGAACCGCACTCTCTGGTCGAGCCGCAGAGATTATACTCCAACCACTGCGCATCAAACTCTGTCTCATGAAGAACTTCGTGAAAGCGCTGATCAAAGAAAGTGAAGGATTAACATTTCTGTGACAGAAGTTTTCACACATAAGGAGGGGGAAACTAAAGGCGGGGATATTCAATGGTCCATAGATAAGAGAGATAATCAAGTCTCGTGCACCCATCGGTGCAAAAACTCCACACACAAAAACAAGAAGAAGCTTACAAATCCATATTGCGCGTTAAAAAACAAAAGAAGAAACCCAAACAAGAACTGCTCCTTAGGTTTATCAATATACATACGTATATCCACACAAAGATATATGTGTATATGTATAAATATGCATGCATGTATATATATACACATATTTATATATGTGTCTGTGTGTATATGTTGATAAATTTAGGGAGCGGTTCTAGTAAAGACTTCTTAAAGAATACAACCGTGCAATATGTATTTGCAAGCTTCTTCTTGTGCTTTTTTTAAGCTTTTCCACTGCGTCGCTCTGTTGCTCATTGAGACGGAATGGTAGGTCACCAAGTGGTTCCATATATCATTCAATATTTACAACGTTTCGTCAGTCTCTACTGATATTTTCAAGAACAGTACGCATACCGTCATATGTCAGGCATATATATTATGTAACGATTGGGTTACATATTAATGGTACAATTATGTGCTAAGTCGGCAATATACTCAATTGGAGTCGGTCGGTAATTTCACTTCATGCACAATTAAATCGCAAATGCATCATAGCGAAACAAACGTGCATTGTGACGAAATATAAATCTGAGTACACGATCAGCCTGTTGATGACAACTTTCACAGAAATGCTCGGACACTTTGGTCTAAATGCTGGTCAGACATATTACACAGCGTCAGTACACCATTGTGTTCTTGTTGCTTATTGATGCTTAGCCACACAACAACTTCAAAACAAGAAGAAGCTTACACATCGATATTACGCGTTTGTTTGTATCATACATAATATATATGTATATATATATATATATATATATATATATATATATATATATATATATATATGTGTGTGTGTGTGTGTGTGTGTGTGTGTGTGTGTGGGTGTGATGCGTGGTCCTCACCGCCACCACGTCGTCGCACCGTCCTGCACAGCTCACCTGGTCACCCTCCATCCTGTTCAACAGCGTCACACACACCACTCCACACCGAATGCCAGCGTGCGTGCAGAGCGCGGCGAACATCAGCGACTCCATCTCCATATTGATGACGCCTTCTTGTTGCACCTTGGTCAGGAAATCGAACTTGTCCTGCTCAGTGTAGTCACAGAAAGCGCCGTCCAAGCGGCCCTGACCTGCACAGGGCCAGACAGTGCGTGTCAGGTGGCCAGCTCTCTCCGTCTCTCCTCCTCTCTGTCTCTTTTCGCCTCTCCGTCTCTCCCTCTGTCTGTTCCTCTGTCTGTCAATCTCTCTGTTTCTATGTCTCTTTATCTCTCTGCATTTTTGCGTTTATGTATATCTGCCTCTCTGTCGCTCTACTCTCCGTCTCTGTCTCTGTATCTGTCTCTCTCCCTCTCTCTCCCTCTCTCTCTCTCTCTCCCCCTCTCGCTTTATATATATATATATATATATATATATATATATATATATATATATATATATATATATATATCTCTCTCTCTCTCTCTCGCTTTATCTCTCTCCCTATCTCTCTCTTTTCTCTCTGATTGTCTATCTCGATCTCCTTTGTCTATACCGATTTTTCCATATCACTCTGTTTGGCTTCCGGTAGCTTCTCGAAGGGAAGACAATCAATAAACTGCAACAATTATACTGTATGCATCGCTAAGGCTAACCTTCATAGAAATCCGTGGTGCACATGGTTTTTCCTATGTATGTTTGCCAAGGGTCCTCGGGAGTGCAGAGTGCCTTCAGTTCTGAGGCCAGCTCTGGGTCGAGCAGCGCTGGCCGCCGCTGAAGCTGGCCAAGGATCGCCTGCAGCAGCACCATCAGCTCAGTCTGCGCTGCAGCTGGCAGGCCAGGCTACTGCAGTGGCTGCTCGGATCCATCCACCTGCAGCCGCTGTGGAACCAGACTCAGCCCAGATTAGGGAGCACCTGCAGTCGCTACACTCCGATCCCATGATTTCCTGGGACACTGTGTCTATCGCGCGCTTTAGATACGTCGTCGCGCCGGGCAATGCATCTAACTGCACAGCAAAATAAACCACCTGAACTCAGCCAACTGCAAAGTACCTTTAGTGTCTACATGATCACGTAACCGGTTGCTAAGTGCCAGTGTGTTCACACGTCAGTTTTGCAGGCTTGGATGAAGCGCAACATGACGTGTAATGGGTTCGACCCCCATCATTTCGCCAAACCTGTTCCAGGTACGGATGCAGCATGCCGTCGACGGCGCTCTCGGTGATGACCAGGTTGCCGCCATCAATGCCGATGCCGCCGCACGTGCCCAGCCGGAAGAAGGTGGGGTTCTCCACCCGGGCGTGGTACATCAGCTTAATGATCTCGTGCAGCAGAATCCCGACGGAAGGCATGCCCATGCCGTGCTGAAACGATGACGACGTGACGTCGCTGAGGAGCTATACTGAGCTCTGAATTATCTGATGCTATCTGAACTTCGGACAACATTTACCAGATTGAACGGAATTTTGAAGATGGGAGTAATCCATATCATTCACATGATTAATTTAGGTGATACTCGCCAGCTGAATTATGCATACACATGTCAACCTTTACTTAAGTCAGAACAGATTGTTCGATGTTAAAGCATCACAAGAGCACAATGCTCTAGCAATGGTAGATCCAACAGGCAACTGGGGAATGCGCCTCCCCCTCTCCTCATGGGCATAGAGATGCGGCAGCCCTCTGACTTGAAATGCCACCCCTCCAGTACTCTCCAGTGCACGTTCTTGAATTGTGCAGCCGAAGTCGCACCTCTGAGTAGAAAGGGCGTCCCTCTGGGCACAGAAGTCACCCATGGAGAACGACCGAAGGCATCTCCACCCTCCCCGCCTTGAACAAACAATTTTCAAAGTCAATTGGCGCCCCTCCAGAAAAGTGCCTGCTCATAAAAAGGTATGATTCTGGCCAAGGGAAGTGGTGGCTTAGAAGCACACACGATCTTACTGGAGACATCGGATTTCCATTATAATCCTCTCCTTCATTTATCTAGATCTCACGCGCACACATCTGAGCATCGAAATGCACTACATCCACGGCACAGGTTTCACTTGTTGGCATATCTACACCAACTGTTAAAACTGAGTACTCCCTTGGAATATACTACTGTGTCACAGATTGGTGACCAGTGAATGCCACAGCCATCGGTCCGGTAAACGGGATCGAAACCGTCCGACGCAATAAGAAAGCTCTACTATCTTTGAGGGCACTGCAAAACAGAGGATCAATTTCCAGGCACATCGTGTTTCCGGACTGGATACCGTGCCAATCGATCTGTACTGAATACTGAAAACTGAATATATACCCCAATATATATCTCCAGACAGGCTAAGGCTGGCGAAATTTCCGATCGCACGAGCAGACGCTTGGAACGCGCATTGGTTGAGTGCGGCGTAAAGGTGGCGGCGTGATTCTACCGGGATAGCAAGCGCATTTGATCGGTCAGTCACCGTTCAGTTCAATTCTCATTCAGCTTTTGTTCATCTCCACAGAAGTACGCATTCATCCTATTGTATGTGTGGCATGGTGCCAGTAGTTGCTTTCCACACATGCAAATACAGCATAGTGTAAAATATTACGATGCTGGTTGATATAAAAGTGTGTACTCGGAACCTTTAAAACGAATATAGGATGGGCCCGTGTCACCCAAATTAACATGAAATGTAGTACCTATTTATTTCATTTATATTTGTTGCATGCAGGTTCATACCTAAGGGCTCCGCCGCAACGGGCAAGGGACGGGCTGAGGGGACAAATCCCCAACTTTCGGCCAAGTTCTAACCCAGCTGACAGTGCTGCTATCAGGAAGCTCTTAGTCAGCGAACTGGCCGATATAATGCAAGGTGGTGGCACAGTAGATATTACCGCGGCGTGATAGGTCAAAACCTGCTGGCGACATCACCATTATCTGGGTTTGAACGCGGGGTATGTTTGTTATCTATAAAGTGGCTTTTAGTCTCGAAACCAGCAAAAGTGGCCAAAGGTAACATTTATGCACATATTTTCTGAGAAGGGGCGAAATTGATTGGATTGGATGATAATCACATCCTGCACTCTTTTCAATTCCCATTATGTTGACACCGAAACACTGGCTCCGCACAAATACGGTACCGATTCTCGAGGAGGTCCAATTTTTGGAGTTGCCAATATGGGAATGTAGGAACTTCCGAGATCAGACTGGAAACTTACAAACCAACCGACTACGTCGTCGCGGCGTGAGCATCTAGTAGGCTTGAAGCATTTCATTCTGCAATTAGTGGACGACATAACATTGCTCGAACAAACATTTCTCAGGTCAACACGGCAAAAGAATCTTAGGCCAAAACCACCACCTTCTGGTGGGTAAAACACTGGATTTCAACCTATTTTTGTAATGCTTACCTGAGGTGTCTTTGTTCAATATTTGATTAAGTGGCCCAAAATATATGTCCAGAACTTACTTTACATGATACAAACTACTACAGAGCTTACCTAGCACAGGTGAATCCAGAACTTCCTGCTGTAGCTGGGTGGGGTCTGGGGGCACCCCTATTGAGGGCAATGAGCAAGTATTCCTCACAACAGTCGCCAGCCAACGATAATTATATTGGGGGATTGGTTATCCTGAGGGGCTCCTGACAGCCACAGGAGATTCTCAACCCAGCCCTGTATGCATTTCAGGGTCCCTCCTCATCCCTCAGAGCCCTCACTGCTCTTAGATGCCCATCACAGTCACCAATAACGCTACCTGGCTCTCATCTCAGGGGCATGCCAGTTCTGAGATGGGCACCCGCCATTCCCTTTAGCTCTTAGGGGACCCTGCTCATCTCTCAAGAGCTTCGTTCGAGCCTCAGAAGCATCCCAGCCCTCTCCGGCGCCCAGGCGCCCTTTTTGTGCGCCCGGAACCCCCAGAGGCCGGTCTATGCTCAGTTGTCATGGACACTTTTCAGCCTAGTCTTCAATTCCGGCTGACAAGCAAAGCATAGCTTTCAGGTGGGTCCTCTCCATGGTCTTCATGGCCCCTGTTAGCCTTCAGGATGGAAGTTTCAGGGGCCATTCCCACACCATCTGTTTAGTTTAGTTATTTGGGCTTAGCGGCGCTTCGACTGCTTCGGTCATACAGCGCCCATAACACCATTTGTTAGATTCATTTAATCCTATTATATTATATCTCTGCTACTACTCCTTGCGATCCCCCCCCTTCTCCTCGGGTCCGCCAGGATACGCTGCACTTCTCGCCCCCCCCATCTCCAGCTTTGGCTACGCTACTGGCTGGGCCAGACACGCGAGCCAAACAAGCTTCGACAATGGTGCTACCTGAAAGCATATTGTTCCTGGATACGTTCTATATCTCACTGAAAGGGAATGGTTGCATCTTAGAACCCAGAGCACTTTACAGGTTTTCGAATGCCTCGTCAAGGTCAAGGGGTTCTGGTGCATACTCACCTTCATAATTTGTACTTAGCATGTCGTATAACGCTCATAGAAAATGGACAATGACTGAAAAAATGGCTCCGAGACGAGTGCCCACAACTTGAGATTGTTCTCGCATTACTACATATTGTGCATCGGATTCCCGGGACAGTGTGGACGTGAACAGAGACGTTGAGGACTATCGCTCTGTGTGGACGAGCATCTTTGTATACCATAAGATTTAGGTGATTAGTACTTACGCTGACAGAGATGACTGGGCCGACTTTGTACATGGAGTAGCGGTAGGAGTGCAGCGAAATGTCCAGCAGCTGCATCCCAGTGGGCAACTCCAGTCCGATCTCCTTCATTATGAAGTGTGCGAACTGCTCCATACGTCGCGGTGTACCACCCATGCAGACAAACTGTAGCCATCGAGGCGCTGGTCACACATACACGCACATACAGATAGAGTGAGGATGAGAGTGAGAGTGAGAGAGAGAGAGAGAGAGAGAGGGAGCGAGAGAGAGAAAGAGAGAGAGAGAGGGAGGAAGGGAGACAGACACAAACAGAAAGACAAAGATACAGAGATGCAGAGAATAAGGTAAAACATGGAAAAGAACGAGGGGAGATCACTCCAAATTAATGCGGCCGAGCTCAGCAATATATATATATATATATATATATATATATATATATATATATACATCGATCGACACCGTACGCCTCATCAGCGCAGAATCCATATATCGACCGTATCCTGATGGAATTGGCAGGGACCATCTGTGGTGCTGCGACATGATTTAGTGGGAAAAACGAGGCTGCATTTGACATGACACGCGCCCCAGTACGAGGATGAAAGGCACACACCCGCCAGGGGTTAACACGCGCACCAGAGGGGAGGAGCGGCGGAAACCACTAACCCTCCATGCCTTCGGCAATATCTCATAAACGGACGGGGATATTGCAATGCAATATTGTGACGTTGTTCAAATTTGATATGTGCATCCTATGGAAAGTGAAGATATATTAGTAAATATAGGAACGGGGTGCAAAGTCGATATACCTGCCGGTCGCCCGGACACCGAGCTTTCAGGGTCACAAGGGTCGAGTCGGCGTGGTGGTGTGGGGTGGCGACAGATTCCCCACCACATTCTACCCTGAAGACATTGACCTAGGAGTAATGAAATATACGCTGAAGTGAGTTCACTACAGGCGTAAGCTACCCTCTATCGTGTGTACTTCTAGCTTCAGTAGTTTCCTAGATCTTGAAAATCAGCACCCCTTCCGTTAAGTGAGAGGCCCTCCGGCGCGCGTGCTAAAGAGGAGGGGAGAGGGGTGGTTGTTTGGATTCTCACGTTAAGATAAGTGGGCATCGCATACGCAACAATATGCTATATGTAAGCTTTGTGTATGACTTCCTATATGTTTGATGTGATGCTTGACTTTACTATTATGTCAGGCTTCTCAGCTCCAACTGCGCTCAGAGTGATGGCTGGCTTGTGCATTTAAGCATGCTTGGGCATCGGGCTTCCCCCGGGATGTGTCGGGCCCCGTGCTGTGAGCTGGGTCCTCCCTACCTTGACGTCGCCGAACATGGCGTGCAGATCCTGTGTGCCGGAGTCCAGAGCCAGGTGGTACAGCACGTCTGACGGCATCTCAGCCACGTGCCTGTTCTGCAGACGCACCGTCCCGTCCCCACTCGGAGCGTCACTGTAGAACGATCGATACAGAGTCAGTATATCAGTGGCGGACATGTATATCAGGGTTAGACTCCAGGCGAGAGTGTAAGGAGTCAGACCCGAGGCGAGCGGGCACAGGGTTAACTCCCGGCGAGAGTATACAGAGTCAAACTCGGGGAAGACTTGTATAACAGGGTAAGACTCCGGGCAAGAGAGTACAGAGTCACACCTTTAGTATGCATAGGCAGACACTTATTGACATTCAATTGGCAGTATCTAATTTAGCTGGTGATATGTGCTCGCTTCCATATGGGTAGTGATCTGGTGGTGGGGGTCTTACTGGCACTACATTTACCCTACCATCCTTGGCCCAGCATAATGTTAGCGTTCGTTGTCACAGAGCAGCGGTGCTGGAGGACTGAGACGGCTCGAATGAGGCTCTATTCGAACCTGAGGACCTAGCAACTCGCATGTGTGATCAATACGTGGCCAACGTGTACAAAGTGCATAGCCAAACAGATCTAAGTTTTAGTGGCTAATGAACTCTGCGGCGTCGACCGGAAGGAGATGGCAACGGATGTGGTCTGCGGCTTCTTAAATTAGAACGTTTCACCGCTGGTACCTATTATATTTTTTTTTTGTATTGAGCAGATTGGTTGATTGTCGCTTTTTCTTGTGCAACAATCAACATGGACTGCTCGTCGATGTTTTGTACGAATCTTGCTGCCCTTAAACTAGCCTGGTGGACGTCGTAAGTTCGAAGCACTTGAGTACTGCTTTGTACAATCTATGTGCTTTTCCGTGACATGATATTTGCTGTTGTTCATGTATTTTCCTACCTTTATCATGAAGTAAGTTTTATGATGCTTGATGACGTGGTTTCAGCGGGTCTGAAGCTTGCAACTTGCTATGTGTGCTTTTTATGAGAAATGTAATTAATTCACCATAGGACTGTATGATCGGAATACGATTGGTCGCATATAGCTGACCACGTGAAGGTAGAGGCAGCGACCATTCACATGAGTGCTGCGACTCCTTGTGAACAAAATGGAATAGGAACTTGATGTGTTCCAACTAGGCACGTAACAGTAAAAGTGTTTGAACAATCCAGCAATTATAAGCATGGGTGCCGCCACCGCAGGGACCTGAGGACCACATCCCCGAACATTTTGTCCAATTGAACATTGCGCCTATGGCGTGTCATGAAAATAATCGACCTGAAAGCCCTGCCGTCTCCGTATACAAAACATTCGTGGCAGCTCCCGCGATTACGAACAAGGAAGTGCCGATGTCCTTGCTATACACCAAGACCGGGCATTGTTTCCGGGCACCTTGAGTCCTTGATGGTAAATTTAGTTCAGCCCGCTCTTTCAGACAGCCCTTAGTCAATACTTGTCTCGTGGGTTGACCCACCACAAATGAGAAGCAGTCACGTACGTTGGCAAGGTATGACTAAAAATTTGACCGGCGTGTTTATTCGTTGCTGCACACAAAAAGTCTGTTTGACACCACATGGCAATCACAAATGTTCCGCAAGCGTGTCTACAAACAGCAGATTTTGGCTGCAACTCACCCAGAGCAAAGTTTGCTGTCGCTGCCCTCCATGCTGACTCCTGTCGGTCTGACCTGCTCGCGCGCTGCTACACCGCCAGAGGCACCGGCCAACCTTCAACTGACCTCCCGACCTCTGTGTCGACGCGTCGTTGCTCTGCTGCGTGCGCCGACGCCGACCCGGTCCACGTGCCGCAGATATCGATGTGGTGACGTAGGGACCCGATACGGGGATGCCAAGAAGCTCAGATTCGGCCTCCCCTGGTGGGATAAGCGTGGGCCCGACGAGTGCGAGGGATATCCGACGACACTGACGCAGCGCCGACTCCTGTTGGACCACGCACTACCCGAGCACGGGGTGGATGTGCGCCCGACGAGTGCCAGGGATAGCCGACACTGACGCGGTGCCGACTCCTGTTGGACTACCAGAACACGGGAGTGGACGTGAGTCCGCAGTCGCCGGTTTACGCAGCGCCACGCAGCAGCTGATGCGCTCGTGAAATGCGCCGACGAAAGACAATCAATTGCGCGATAACCAAAGTAGCAGTGCAAATATAGCACATAGAGCTTACCGTCATTGATAACTGTCTGAACTGGAACCAGTGCAGTATGCTGGGGGCGGGATAGGTCCCCTGTCACATTGTGTGCTACATGAAGTCCATAGATCCTATAGACAGTATATTCCTCTTCTCTGATGCCGAGAGTACGGATGTAATCAGTACATGCAGGTTTAAGTTAACTACCCTAGTTGATCACAGGTGCATCACATGCCGGCAGAGAGGTGGTTGAACAGCCATTCGGTACGTGAGTTTCTCACATTCCCTTCAGTCTGCCATCCGACACTTTCTGTGTCCATGCAATAATGATCATGGATCCGAGCAGCATCAGTGACCAGTACTCCATCTTCAATCCTAGATACATAGACATGAATCAGACACCTGTATTGGAATATTCACTTCTGCGCTTTTCATGTGAGCGAATCAGAGGCGCCAGGATATCACCTAGAGGATAGTAAGTAAAGCAGAATCGCGGCCGGTTTTAGGCCTTGCCTGGGAGTTCTGGGTATGCATTTCGTGTTTGCCTCTTCCGATTCAGCAATCGCAGGAGGTTTGCATCAGCCTTTGACGACACATAATTGTTCAGGGAACCTTGCCGTTCTTTTGTATTTGTTCATGATGCTCCTTTCAGAAGGTGTCGTGGTGCGAAGTACAGAAAGGCATCTGTGAGAGGGAGCCCACCTCACGCAAAAGGTCGGACAACTGGCGAGTGGTAGGAAATCGCGGTGTAGCAAATTGGTTCCAGTGTACGTCCCTCGTTTCTTTTTTTGCAGCGCACCGCGCTCCTCGGGCTAAGAACGGTGGCCCTTTGGGAGTGCACCCATCGAATTTTTTTTTCAGCGAAGAACTCTCCTCAGACAAAGAACAAATGGTGCCCCTCTCCAGTGAACATGCCGAGAGCGGTCAGATGCGGGCCCGATGTTCGACCACCGGCGGGCAGCTGTCGGGACGCCAGCGGCCCGCTGTCGGCTGCGGGTGGAATCTCCGCTTATGCCGACATCCAGCCGACATGTAGCCAACGTCAGACTGATGTCGGGAAGATGTCGGACTGCTGTCGGGACACCAGCGACCCGTTGTGGTTTGGGGAATTGAATGTCGGACAACGGCCTGAATTCGGCTGGCCGCTATTGATATGCCGAATTTGACACGACAAATGCTGATATTCCAGGTCAGTTTGCCGACGTCGGGCCTAGAGCGGCCCGATATCGGCAAGCCACGTACGCAATGCCGAGCTCGCCTGGTCGTCGGCCCTCCGCTTCGTTTTAGGTCGCGGGTGGGCAGTAGAGCCTCTCCGCAGGCGACGAAGCTGTCCTGATTGTTGTGTATGTATGCATATATGTCCGTCTATGAACCTGCATGCTATGTATGTATCGGCCATTTACGCCACGTTGTTTGTTCGCTGGCGTCTCATCATTCCTCTCTTGCTTCTCTGATATTACCGGATGCCACATATCCAGATTAACAAAACCCTTTCTTTGACGCAACAATATCTAGCGGACGGTACTTGACCTCTGCTAAATATGGAGGTAAAAAAGTAATGCGAATACGGATACATCTTTGGCAAATTCGTCGCTGCTTGCGAATATGAATTATTCACGTGCATGCTTAAGGTTATCCAGGACGCCCTTCATGACCTTGAATGCATCCAAGGACACCCAGTTGCGTTTAATCAAGATATATCGATATATGCGCAGGAGAAGGCAACCTAATAGGCATAACGCCTTGCAATAATGCAAATTTGGCGCTTCGCAAACCCTATTTATCCACCCAAACGAAAACACAAGACGGCCATCGTTCGTGTTGTTAAAAAATTGTCTGGAAGCAGAAATGTATATTGTTGATTTACCACCCAGATGTTTTGTGGCGACATATAGCTTGATAAGCCCGTTGATTGGCAAAATTTGCTTGTAATGTTTTTGGTGATTCTCTTGTATATACAACGTCAACATATAAATGACTGCAGATTCAATTACGTATATTGCGGCCATCATAGTACTTCCATAGTTGAGGCTTGAGGACTCGAAAGAAATTGAAGGGGAAAATCGTCACTTTTCTCGAATTAAGAGTGAAATGTTCACCAACACCCAGGAGACATGTCTGGGTCCTTCTTTTTAGGCAAAGTCGGTAAGCCCCCCCTCCTTGAGCGACAGTTCGTTTTGGTCTGCTTATTTTCATTGAACCAAGCTATGCGCCAAAGCGTTGTGCACAGTGCTGCCACTTGGCCCGCTTGATATACACTCGTATATAGATCTGATGGGTGCATGTGCAATGATATCAGAGGCGTCAATTTCTGAAAATCATTGCGGGGTGACGGGTGAGGGGAAGCAATCCATGGAGGAAATGTGAGTGTCGAAATAGACTGGGCAGCCTTCCCATGGGTGTGGTTAAAATTGGAATTATTGTGGGGACCAAGCCGTCATCAGCAGGTAGAGGCCCCCGAAAAGGATATAAGTGGACACCCGTGAACGCTATGCTTCCTGACATCATATTCGTCGTATCACAACCACAGGTTTCAGACAGGTCACCATGGCAGACTTCATGGTGTATTTCATCAACAACATTGCGCACTTCGCATGCAGGGGCGGATACAGGTAGCACCAGGGGCATTTTCCCTCCCCCATGCGAAAATTTGCGACCCTCTGACCAGGAAAGGCCCCTCTCCTGGATGGCTCGAGTACACCCCCTCCCCCCTCAACCGTTTTGTTGGCAAACTGCAACTCTTTTGGTCGAGCAAGCGCCCTTTCAGTATGCTCTCGATTGCAATCCCACCCTACCACCGCTAAAGGATTTAACGTCGAAGACGCACCTCGGGACAAATTGTCGCTCCCCCGGAGAGTTCTCCCCCATGGGCTCCTGTACCCGCCCCCGTTCACATGAGGTATTCCGGTATGAACACATGCAATGCAGACACTTGGCAATCATGCTATCATATGGTCATACATTTGTGATATCAAACTGAACTAAATTACCAATGATAATTAGCAGCTAGTGCCGCATTACGTAACCAATTAAACAACGCCCATGCCAGTGGATCTGACCTGTCCAATACGACCTGCCAAACTTTTGAACACACGGCAATGTCAAGGGGCCGAATGTTCAAGTGTGAGGCCCGGAGACAACTTAGCTGAGGAAACTTCAGTTCTGTCGAAGCAACAGTCGCTATTTTCGGAGCACACCACACACCCACAATCTGGATTCATCCACAACAGAGGGCGTGATAAGAGAGCCCTGGAAGCCCCTTGACAACGCTTAGGGCCGTGGTGGAACAGTCGTGGTCTGGGTAGCCCGAGACTCACGGTCTCGGCCGGCCATAAAGTCACGTGCGGTTCCCGATTGCGAATCGGCGAAAATCACGTTGCGGCTACTAAGAGTAATTTTGTTCTGACACTCAGACGTAAAAGCGCGAGCAGTGCCTAGGAATCGGGGATAAAGGAAACCTTGAACTTGTGCCTGGTGACGTAACGCAAACACATTTGGTTAAAGTTAAAGCTCATCCACTGTTGCAGGGCAGTTCCACATTTGCCTCTCCCTCAACACGTCCATATATAACTGCTCCCATGTTCCTTAACGAAGCCAAAGATGTGCCATCATCCGGCTCGGTTGTGCCCGACGAACTTTATCGTTTTGATGAATGATCGGCTGTGCATTGGATCTAGCTCCAGGGTTTTCCTTGTCTGTAGTTCAATCAATAATACGGTGTGGTTCGACTCATACCAGTAGCATAAGAACCAGCTACAGGGCGGAGGAAAGCGGTCACCATTTTAATCACAATAGGATATGGGATGTAGTGACCAAGTGACGGATTGCCGCCAGGGGGGCCATTTTAAGTACCTGTTGAGGTGATGTCATTCCTCCTGTTGATTCTATTTCATCCAATATATTGCAGGGTACAAATGGGATCCTGATGAATGCTAGAGCCTTGAGGCCACGACATGTTTTGTCGAAAGTTCTCCGCACAAACTAATTTCTTAAATGGTAACCACTGATCCTTGTGCACTCCTGACACTAACCATGCGACCTGATGCACATCGACTCACCTCGTGAATAAGCGGCACACTCGGAGCGCCCAGAATCAAGTCGTGTGTGTCGTATTCCCGTTGTGTCACACATAGCGGGGTCACAGTTCGATATCTTCCCAAACTTCTGCCGGCTGAGCCTCGGTTTGACGACAAGCCCCTCCAGCTATCCGCACACTGCAGTCGTGCTCTGTCGCTTCTGCTGAGTGCCCCTCTCGTGTGACCTCCGCCTTCGCACCCTGCCCGCCGGGGTCGGCCCCCACACTCTCTGTGCCGACCCCGGCCACCTGCCGGCTCACCGCGCCCGGCGGCCGACCGCCGTCCGCCTCCGCTGGCCCCGCCCTCGCCGGCGACGTCACGGCGCCGACTGCCGTCCGCAGTCGAGCCGTGACGTCACTGCGGCTGCCGACGGGGTCCGGGTGGTCGCCGCCCATGTGGATGGCCGCCGGTCCCGACAGGCCGCGCCGGTGCGTGCGAACGGTGGCGGCAGGGCCCGACGGCGCCGTGCCGTCTGTACGTGGGGAGGCGCTCGCCTCGTCAGGTCGGAATGCCGCGTTGTCGGCTCCGCACCGCTGCGGCGAATCAAACTCGCGTCACCGCCATACACTCGGATCTCCGGGATGGTGTACTGCTTGCACGGGGTACAGCGCTACTGTGTTAGACAGCCCACAGGACTACGCTGACTCTTAAGTACTTATATTCGCTGGTGTTGACATGAAACGGCGCATGGTCAGTCGATCAAACCTGCACTTTTCAGATGTTTTGCAGCTTGCTACATTGAAATGCACTTCAGTGCCTGTCAAAAAGGGACGATGTCAACTAAAAATCCGATCAATAAACCGTTGGTCCATTTGTTGGACCGTTGGTCCATTGGTACAAAATTCCCTTTGTTCAAGCTGAGCGCTGCTCTCGCTCGTAGTTTGCCACAACATGCCTGGTATGCAACACATTTGTTATACCAAACAATATCAAATATGCATGCATCACGTCTTCACTCTTTACTCAATATCCTTGTCGCCATGGATGAAGATTTTGGAGGGGCAGGGGAGCAAGAACCCTCCCTGAGTTCGTTGGATCAAACCTGGATTCTCCATCGAAAAGCTTACTTTGCAAAACATAATAATATAAATGTAATGCAATCAATGGGAGGGGCTGAGAAAACATCCAAACCGATGCATTTTTCATTCCATATCCGGGGGAGGCGGAACGAGCACGGGACAGGGGGTTAGTGCCCCTTTAAAATAACAAGAGGATCTGGCACCCTTCTTGCCAAGGAGCCCATATTATGAAAGCTCCTTGGGCCTGCAGGAGGCTCCATGGGATTGCAGAAGGCCCGGAAGGGGGCCTCTTGTAGGCTTTCCTGGGACTACAGTAAAGGCCCTCTGACATTACAGGAGACCCTGCCGGGACTACAGGAGCAGAGGCGCAGTCAATGCCCTCCCTTGAACAAAAAGTAAACAAGATCACATACGAAATTTGGGATTTGCATCATACTGAACGATGATTTGTCTGCTCGTTTCGCGCGCTGAAGGGTTCTTCCGAGAGGGAAGTAAATTTCTTAAGAAATTCCTGGCTGCACTCCTATCTGGAATTGTCAGTGGCATAACAAAAGAGAGAGAGAGAGAGAGAGAGAACAATTGACACAAGGGAAGGCCCCCTTGGATTACCGTACATGGCATTATTGGCATGTACGGCATGGCATTATTTATTCTTACATATTCCGCATCACCTTATGCTTCCGTTTGTGCAATATCTGTACAACAAAACTGAGCTTGATGTTATGTATTGCGTGTCTATCACTGCATTGTGCGCAATAACAATGTTATAAATGAATGCCAATCTGCTACTATCAAGTACATTAATGCATTTCACCTCCGGAATCCCACGCGCACGACACATCATCCATCGTCGTGAAGTTCTTTACCTGTTCCACGGGACACACGTCCTCATAACTCGGCGGCTTGTTGGCATCCTCCTCTGTGTAAGAAGGAGGTCTGTCTCCCAGTTCGTAGCCGCCGTCGGTGTAGAAGTCGTCAGACCGGAAGCTGATGTCACTACTTCTTCTCAGCCAGGGCACGTGTCGACGCAAGCGGGACCTGTAATGGTACAGCTTCCAGTGAACTTGCTGGGGCCTCACACAGCTGGAAATCGTGTTTGAGTGCGGAGTGAACACAGGTAGAGAGGTCTTACAGCATTGCAGCTGTAATTCCAGACCCAGTTTTAGCAAAACTAACTGGAAGCAGGTGATGGGGGAGGGAAGGAAAATTTTTCATACACCGGACGAGTTTTGACCATAGCTCTACGAACATTCCATGGGTCGAAACGATAAAGAAACTGAAGAACATGGCCGCTTGGAATGACCAAAGTGGAAAAACAGAAGGCCGAAACAGACGGTTGCTGAGATTCGCATCCGAAACCGAGCTCGGCCGGCTTACTTGGAGCACGCCTTCATACCAAAGGCGACGAAGAATCCGATGGACAGCACCATAACAGTAACTCCTGCCGTCTTGATGACCACGCCCCAGCCCATGGTCCGGTCGCTGTGGACGGGAAGCCAAGTCAGACACACGTCCCAGCGCCTAAGGCGCCGTTGTTTAACGACTGACTGAACGTCAAACTCAGCTGATAGCCCGGCCATATGGTACGCTTATCGCTGCACGACAGTGATGAATGATTCGTGAAATATGGTGGAATATACCACCGTCCGAACAATGAATAGGCATCCATTTCAAAGACGTATCGACATCGTGCTTATTGATGCATGCTTATCAAGTCTCCACGACTCGTTCTTAAGAGTAGTTTGCGGATAAGTAGCATGCTGGTGCTCACCATCACGGGTTGATTGCACAAGCATTTCGTGACATAATTCCAGATACAGGGAATATCTATGATGTGGTGTGTTAAACAATGCGATCTACTGATAAAATGGCATTGTTATCATTGTCGTTAACAAAAGTATCCATATATTAGGTGTCTCCAAAATGAAACCAAAATCATGCACTAATGAGTGCACTATTTGCTCAAATGAAGCTTGATGGACTGAAACAATATATCAAAGGGCATACTTCTAGGAAAATTTTCTACATCATACTGTAATTGTTTCTACATCTCAAACCTAGCGCAAAACCATTATCTTAACACTGCTGCACGACCATTAGTGTCTTTCAGAAGCCAGGTGTTTGGGGATAACTCATATACATAATAATCAGCTTGAATATGACATTTCATACCTGATGAGCCAGAAAGTGTCTAAGTTAAAAACGCAGCAGAACTTCCAGCTCAGGTGGTGAAGCCCCATGAGGAAGCCTGTCACTGCATGGCTGTCAGTGTCTCCAACATGAAGTCGTTCATATTTTCCGAAGTTCGCAATATCCCACGTTCATAATTCATCCACAAATTGGAAGTTAATCTCCAAAAGTCAGAAGGTTAGGTTAGGTTAGGCTGGGTTATGTTGAACTAGGTTGGGTTAAGTTCGGTTAGATTAGGTTAGGTCAGGGTAGGTTAGGCTTGGTTTGGTTTGGTTTTATTCCTATCCTTCTATACTTTGGAAGTTTACTTCCAACCTTTGGAAGTTAACTTGCAATTTCGAAGCTAACTTCCAAGTGTTGGGAATTAACTTCCAATTCAGAAGCTAACTTCCAATTAGGAAATTATGAACCTTAGAAAATCTGAACGACTCCTATCAGGGTTGTTTGGAAGTTGACTTCGAATTTGGTACTTATGAACGTTGGAAGTTGTGAACTTTGGAAAATATGATACGGCGCCCTGAAATACATGCATTCTGGGCAGTCAGTAAAAAAGTAATTGCAAAGGCAACTGTGTCGAGTGATGGGCCAAGCAAACTCCTTCATTTCACCATAGCCATCGATTCTTTGCCACGTTTGAACTGATTCAATAGTTGTGGTCAATGGCCTCCGCAGAAAATACAGTTAAAAACACATCAACATGAGCTTTAAATTTCTGAGCTCCCCTGCCGTGTATTCTTTCCACCACATCTCGGCGCGCGTGATCGTGACCTTACTAGCAAATTTTCTGTCCCTTGTAGCCGACGAATGGTTCACGACATAGACACTTGTGTCTGTCACGATCGCAAACGACGTAGATGATCTGGTAGTTGCAGTCGGACACATCTTTGCAGCTGTCTCCTAAAAGCCCTTCACCTGCGGTAACCAGAGTGGTAAAATGACACTTCATTAATGTGAATGTGAATCGCGATGAGCGAGGCCGAAAACTGAATGAAGCTCGCTTTGACAAGGAAATACAGGTTCAAGTTCTGAGCCGGGCAAGACCATAACGCTCGTGATAACGCTACATCTTTATAACAAGTTGACTAGTGCTCTGCTTTGCACCCATATTCACCAGAAAATAGCACCCAATTTAACAAATGCCCTGAATGATAACCAGGGGTGAACACAGTACTTGTGACTCAGACAATGCGTTTGTAAATTCTCGCTTGACTTGACTTAAATTCAGCAGTGACTTTGAAGAAACTATTGAGGGTTTCCAGCAGTGTTAAAGCTGACGAGTTCAAGAAGCTCTGTGGAGGTTGTGGCATAGACAGACATGAATTTCGGGCATCCACAATTAACTGGTGGCTATTACAGCCTCACGTCATACAAATTAAAAGAGGTCGGCAGTTATATCCTACATTCAGACATTGTCTACAACCAGTCATAAAAGCACAGTCTGGATCCCTTCACAGTCCGTGTTCCTACGCAGGTGACGCTTTAGGAGCGTTCCAAACAGGGGGATGGGTAGCCGCGTCAGATCAGGTGGCAAGGCATTGCATTGTCTAGCCGCGCAACTACAAAAACGTCGCTTGCCTATGTCGGTTCGCGATCTGGGCACGTGCAGATCGCTGTCTTACCTAATGGTCCTGTCACGTGTTTGTGATAACAGAGCTAATTTGCAGGCTAGTGACTCTGATTCACCCAGGTAAAGCACCTTGTACAGCAAGGTCAGCGTGTGATACAGAACGAGGTCCGCACTGTGAATCATTCTTGCAATGCAGGGAAGAACTGTCGGTGGTGGGAGATCTCATTTCTCATTTCCCATGGCAATCCACCGAGTGTGACGTAAAGTAACCCTTTCGCGCGCACGGCTGTCTCCCAGTCAGGCAGTCAGTCATCATGGGGGACTCGACGAGGTCATACGTGAGCGAGAGACAGAGGTAAGAGAAGGGCCAAGATTGAGCGGTTAACTGTCACTATTTACTTGGAAAACTGTTGTAGCTGCTGCTCCAGTGTTCGCCGCATTGGTCAACTAATCAGCCCTATCAATAGAAGGACATTCATTAATCCATGTCGTCTTTCCAGTTAGATCCTCACACCCGGCCTCGGGGTAGAGATTGGGGTGGGAGATCCTTTCGTAACCATTTAATTTCTAAACTAAGCGATGCACGAAAACGAAATGGTGTCATCGGAAAGCGCTCGACGAGTATCGCCCGAAAACCACCAAAATCTTACCCCAAAAAGTGACGTCACTATGGGGATCAATGTGATCACGACCGATATGTTTTTTGGCTCTGGGGAGTTCATTTTGAGGAGATTTTAACATCCAAAATTGTCGGTAATCAGAAAATGAAGGCGAAATGGACCATGAAATAAACTTTTGCCCACCTAAAATGTATTATATATATTTATATAAATATATGAATTTAAGTCATAATTATATTGTTATATAATTTTAATAAATTTGTGAGCACATTAATTCAAGCTTTTCGATTTTCAATTTGCTTAATTAATATTTTCTTTAATGGCTAGAGCGGACCGCGAAACGTCATTTTAAGGGAAACTGCCGTCATTATACTGCTTGCTTTAGTCATATTCTCTTATTTAAACCCTAAGAAGCAAATATGCAAAATTTATACGTCATCAAAAATGATAAAAATCGCAATTCCTCAAGTGCGCTCTGTTGCGCCCCTAACGATAAGCAAACGCTGAAAAATTCCATTCAAATTTCTTTATCCGGTAAGGCGTGACGACGGGTTGAACTTTTTTGGAGGTGACCTTACTTGACCTTCAATATCTCGTCAGTATATTACCTGACCGCAACATTTTGCTACAATATGCCAAATTGATTTGGAAAAAGGTGTGCCAACTTTCGGCGCGTTCCCGCGCGCCGTTTTTCGCTATCCGCGGAAAATCTTAGGAGGGGGGGGGGGCGTAAAGTGACCCAAACCCGAGAGGATTAATGGCTGTCGATTTGAGAAACTGTTCGATTTGAGAACTTGGTGGCTGAGAAGCTACTGAATCTGGAACCGGTTATCGTCGTGCGAGGTAAAATCTAGTTTATCACTGCCGGGCAAGCTTGACTTGCCTATATTACTCACTAGAGTTCGAGACGCGGCACACACTGTCCTTATTACTCTCGTCATCCCACGTAATCTTGTAGAAATCCTCGCAGACACATGTCTTGTGGCTGCTGCATATCTGGTGTGGATCATCACATAATACTGTAACACCATCCGAGCAGTTCACTTGGGCACCGAAGCCTGGAACAAGTCACAAACACATTCAATTGCACGACAAGAGTATGGAAGCAGGAACAGCTGCACACGCAGTTTTCGTTAGTCCCGGGTCTAGTGACAGGGTATACATTTTCGTTTCTCTCTTCTTCTTTTTCTCTCTATCTATCAATCTTTCCTCTCTCTCTCTCGATATATATACATATATATATATATATATATATATATATATATATATATATATATATATATATATATATATATATATATATATATATGCATATATGTACATATACATATATACACATATATATATATATATATATATATATATATATATATATATATATATATATATATATATATATATATATATATATATATATATATATATATATATATATATATATATATATATATATATATATATATATATATATATATATGTACATATGCATATATACACACATATATATATATATATGTTATATATATATATATATATATATATATATATATATATATATATATATATATATATATATATCGTAATGGGACACTGTTCCTTCCTCTCCTGGTGACACATGAACGGAGCACAGTAAAATTGAACCTACGCCATCAGCGTTACAATCGGCCATCATGGAGAGTGGCATGGGGTCACGCCAAGGTTTGAGGATAAACTGAGGTACAAAGCGTCTGCCTGTGTCACGTCCTCGGCAACTCCTGCATTGAAGCACATATGTCATGAAAAAGTTCAGCACAACACCCCACAGCTGAAATGCCAATGAACATAGAGCATTAAAATGTCAAACTGGCACCCAGTAATGCATTCCAGCTCGACAGGGGCCGGTGAAGCACGGGCTGAAGAATCGTGTGCCAGATGTGAAGAAGCGCTGAGTTTCCAAGTGGGAGATAAAACATTATAATCAATAAAGTGTCACTAAAACCGCATGAAACCATGCCAGAAACTACTTTGGCAGTTTAACACACACTGAGAGATACCAGCATGAAGTTGTAGCACGGAGATGGACCAAAAAATCCGCAAGCGAATATAGACGCCTAAGGGCCGAATGTAGACGCCTAAGGGCCGAATGTAGACGCCTAAGGGCCGAATATGACACTTCCCATCAATTTCTCGGGGTGCCTAAGGCGCCCGAACGCCAGCAGGCCATGCATGCAAGGTGCGCTCAACTTGCTTGATAGGGCTGAACTAATGGCGCACTATGGTGCTCATAAGTATCCTAAGGCGCTCCACAGACGTCTTTATGGCAACCGTACAACGCTTTTAGACGCCCGATCAAGGTCCTATGAGCGCTCACCGAGAGATTTCAGGATACCCTAAAGACGTTATAAGGCCGCCGCAAAGATATTTTAAGGGACCCCCTTAAACATTTTAGGGGCCCTCTTATGGCTTCCTTCGTGGGCTCCTAGAATATGCGTACGGGGAGGGTTGCAATTTTGTATACTTTTTGGAAGGCTCAAGCCTCCCAAAGCTGGCGTGAATTCCTCTAAAAAATCAGATTTTAACCCGCGGATTCCGGTCAAATCCTCACACCACGTCTCGGGGTGGGATCTATCTCACTACTCCAATGTCCAAACCGAGGCTTGCATGACAAAAAAAAACGCATGTGATATCATCGGAAAGCGCTCGATGAGTGGGGCTTGAAACCACCCCAAAATTGTATCCCTCAGAGAGGTGCCGTCACTAGGGGCCTATTGGGATCACAATTGACATCATGTTTTGGCTCTGTGGAGTACAATTTTGGGGAGATTTTAAAAACAAAAAATATTTGGGATCAGAAATCGAAGGCGAAATTGACCACGACCCAAAAATTATCGCCCATCCAAAAATCAAGACTTTATGTTTCAATATTTTGAGTTTTCAATCTATCGAAGCTGTACTTCCTTAATGGGTAGAGCGGACCGGAAAACGTTGATTTAATTAAACGTGCCCTCATAAAGTGCTTACTTCAGCCATAATCTTCTATTTTAGCCCTAATGGGCTAATATGCAAATATAATGTCACTAAAAACAGAACAAATATTTCTGGTGCGTTTTATTGTATCTATATGAAAAAGCAAATGCTGAAGACCTCATTCACATATTTTTTATCCGCTGAAGCGTGATGACTGGTTGAACTTTTTGGAGGTGACCTCACTTGACCTTGACTAACTCATTGACTGGTTGATTACCTAACCTCAAAATGTTCATATTGCATGTAAAATTGATGTGGGAAAAGGTATGCCAAACTGCCACGCACCGTTTTTTAAAAAGTATCCGCAGGCAATCTTAGATGGGGTGGGTGCAAAGTTACCCTCTCCCCCTAGATCCAGTGGGCTAATGTGTGACCCTATGGAGTGCCCCCTCCAACTGATTCAAGGATGCCCATTGCGCTCCATGCATTGAGCCACTCCAATCATGTTGGATAAGTCCCGCCCCAACGTATATAGTGCCCTAAGAAAGTCTCTCAGACGCTTAAAGTACATCATGATACATATGTTCCAAGAACCTTAGAAAATGTTTTGCATTCCCGAAAGCGGTCTTGTGAGCACCCTTCAAGTGTGCAAAGGTGCCTCAAAGATGATCCAAGAGTACGATACAGACGTCAAAAGGGTGCCCCAAAGGCTTCAACAGACATCTTAAGGGTACCTTTAGAGCTTCCCAAGGCCCTCCTAGGTTGCGTATGCGGTACCCTAAGGATACCTTTCAGAAATCCAAGAGCCGTCGTAGAAGCCCGCAGGTTTGATTAAGGTGTCCCATGTGTGTTCTATGGGCACCCTTAGGTCTGCCCTAACAATGTTTTGGGGCGCCTAAATAAGTACTATAGGCGTCCTACGGGTTCCCTACGGGCGCCAAAAAGACGTTTCAGGGATGTCATTAGAACGTCTCCTTGACACACATGGAAGACGCTATAATAATAGAGGCACGGCAAAGATTTTCGAAGCCCAAAAAAGTGCAAAGAGAGCGGAAAACACTCCGGGCAACAGTAATTAGGTTGGACTTAATCAGGAGCATCAGCAGGATGTTTTTTATCCGGTCGATGTAGACTCCTGCGGCGGTATTTCGTAAGTACGGTTACTTTTTAGCAGGTGCTACTCCTTGAGCATATTTTGACATGTATCTCCCCTGTCAGGCAGTACTCCTACGAGAACCAGGACGTTCCATCCACCTTCAAGCTCACGCCCACGTCCGTGATCCACAGCACAGGCAGCGGTATATGTAATACCAAGACCAAAGTTCGAAATGCAATACTCCCCGCAAAATACTCCGTTGGAATGGCACTTCCAGCTGTTAATAAGAAAGCCATGAGCGTCGCCATAGTGGACTACGGGGCGGGGAACGCGCTACCCCGCCAAATTCAGTCAATTTTAACATAATGCCCCAATGGTGTTGCATGGAAATAATCGGCCCACACTACCCACCCACCGCCTTATCGAAATTCCGTGGCGACGCCAATGAAAACAATCAACGTGTTCTCCAGTGAAGGGACAGTGGTGCAACTGTGCCAGCTTAGCCTCTTTAGATTTGTCGTTGTATTGTAGTCATGCATTTTGAAGCGCAATCACAGCAAATTCGGAGATCAGAGCAGGCGTGTGCAGAGGCCATTGGGGGTGGCAAGGTTCTGTAACCCCAACTCTTCAATTCCAAGTCCGTCCTCATTGCTACAGCCTTAGGCAATTCGCGTCAGGTCGCCACGTCGTAAGGTTGGCCGGGTCGGGCACTATCCAACTTAGTTACGGCAAGGCCGCCACCATACCAAACACGTCTGTGCCCGGCGGCGCATGCAGATATTCACGCTCGTGTTCGGTAGCGCTAATTGAGTGCGCGGAACCACAAGTGCCTTGGGTGCCTAATCAGAGACCTGGTATCACCATCTGGCCATATCCATATCAGGTAGCATTGGTGGTGAAATATATTTACTTGATGCACTAAGATATATAATATGCAATGTAAAATGGGAATGTGGAGTAATACTCTTAAATGCTGTCGCGGGAACCATCCGAAGACCTGCATTGTCCATCTTACGAAGAGAACAGCTGTCATTTGTATATCACATAAACAAACATCAAAGTTCTGGCACTCCCCACTAGGAAATGGAAGACCAATGAACATAAGCCTGCAAACGGTATCCAATAATGAACAAATACAGCTGAGAATATAAAATGTCGAATGTGATCATGTCCAAACGTAGCATATGGCTGGCCATTGATCCGTCCCAATAAATACAAATTCAAAGTCGAGATGATAACTGTTGGTAACTGGCTTCTAAAAACCTAGTAGTGATCATGGGTCATTTAATCTGGCCATATATATATATATATATATATATATATATATATATATATATATATATATATATATATATATATATATATATATATATATATATATATATATATATATATATATATATACATATATAAAAAAAATAAAAAAAAAAAAAAAAAAATATATATATATATATATATATATATATATATATATATATATATATATATATATATATACATATTTACACAAACAAACGTTCAAGGGCAATTAGGTCCACATATGTGGACATAGCTGTTAAATCTCGGAGCTCCAGCCTGCGCCTACGGGCTACTCTGCATGTATTTGTACTTCATTTATCTCCGATAACCAGGGCGCTTTGTCCGATGTGCATTGGCTCAAGGCTCGCGCATACCATGGACGACCGCACCAGACAGCAGACTCACCGGGCTCAACTAGCAGCTCCATCGTGCTGACGTCGACCTCCAACAGGAGCGTGCCGTGCGTGCTGTCATTTGCGATGGCGGCCGCCGGTGGGGCGACCAGCACGGCCAAGAGCGCGACCAGCACCCACCGGACGCCGTCAGCCATGATGTCCTGAGCGGAGGCGGCGACACGGCGCAGGCCGCCGCAGCGCGATTAGATAGTGCTGCCGGCTATCGCGACAGTGCACCATCGGCCAGGTACGACGATAGCGGGCCATCGCGGTGGCTTGCTGGTGCGTCACGACAGGATCTGCCATTGCGCAGATGCATGCTGCCGATGCTTCCCCCCATCTCTATCAATTGTTTGTGGTCATGCTGTCCTAACGTGAGCGAACGTTGGAGGAAGTTTGCGAGTACCCAATGGATTTGCTAACCAGAAGGACGTCGTATACATATTGCAATGTGGGGTGGGTGAATTTGACTTCCTCGGGCTTTTTCGTGACAACTCATCAATCGCTTAGGAATGTCACGTTACACTCTGTCATGACCATAGGTGTAGTCACTGGGGGAAGGGGCTGAAGGACACGTGCCTCTTCACCAAAAACCGAACTTAGCCATTCATCCCATTATGTTGACTGGAAACAAATAGCCTACAACTCGGCTTCAGCCCCCCCCTCACACAAAAGAAAATGTCTTGGGTCCCTCCTAAACCGATGCACCTTCTGGAAATTGATGAGCTCGTCTTGAAGGCACAAAGGAGTTCCAGTCTATGCTCACGTAGTGAGGGATGTCAAAGTAAAGTCACAACCCCGTCTGATAGTGGTTTTCAAACGTTCATTTGAACGTTTGGACGTTCAAACGTTAAGATGACACGCCATGGATTTTTCTCACCATCCTCCAGAAGGGGAACATTTGACTTTGCGTTGTCGTCACTCATTTTCTTCTCCTATGCGCTACTTATTGGGTAATCGTTAGTTTTAACAGCTCATGGCATATTTCCCGGTACTTGACCTTGGCCTGCTCAGTGATCCTCAGGTTTGTACGTATCATGCTTTTACACTAAGTCTAAGTTGGTAAATCATCGATATTGAATAACGAACTCTGTTTGAATAAAACAGAATAACCAGAATACGACCAGAATAAAAAACTTCGGCGAGGGCTGAGTGACTAAAAGCATCTCGACATTGACCTATTTTTGTTGACTGCAATATCAACAAGGCGTAAATTTGAGCTTCAAGATGTTCCATTAATTATTGGATTTTGACATACCATGCGACGTTCATGAAAGTGATGACGATGATGTGACGACGAATGTCCATCGCAAATGCATACGTGTCAGTTATATAGCAAAATGACATAAAAATGGGCTGTGAAAAAGGTCAGGTAAGATAGCTTGAAAAGAAAAACGTTTAAAGACGCTACACAACAACCCTTAAACAATACCATGCAGCAAAAAGGAAAAACATTATCTATACTTCTCGAACTTAAACCTCCCGCAACTTAACCTAGTCTAACCTAACACACTTTTGAATAATATATCCATTGTTGTCGAGAAAAAGCTCAATTTATTTTTCTCCCGAAATTTTCCAACTAAAAAACCTGACCTATGCGAATTAAACCTAACCACATGATGTGTTTTTTGGAGGTAAAATGTATATGAAGTTTCTCTCGTGAACACCTTGAAGCACAATTATATCCCACAAGGACAGAAATATGTTAAAATGGCTCAAGCCACTTTGAAACTCCAAGGATGGAGTACATCAATTATTTGATGGCACCTCTCTATCCACCATAGCATCCAATTGTAGCTGTATATCTCTTTGTGGGTACACAGGCACCAACAAACCGAATGTGTGCACCCATAAGCCTGCTTGTGTACTCACAAGGTGCTTTGCAAAACTGGGGAGCCTATCCACCTTTATCAACATAATTAGTTTCAATTCTATACCTTCCATTTTTTCCAAATTTGTACGAAATGGCCAAACAACAAAATGCATCAAGAGCAAAATTTTGAAGAACAAATTGTACGTTTGTTCGCGTGGGGTGAGTTTGTGGGGGGAAGGGTGCGCCCCTCTACCCGCGTTGCACAAGTTAGGAAGCTCTGCAGCACTGGAAATGTGAAGAGTGTTGCAGTGCATCTATTAAGCGCGGGCGCAGCCACGATTTTTAAGGGGGTCCAATACCCAAGAATGTCAGGAGGCAGAGAACGCTTTCGGCACCCCTCGCGCGCCGAAAATGTCTGGCGTTGCTAGGTAAGAATCTCTCATGTATTGCACGATCTAGTGCAGTTTTGGTTGCAAAGTGGGAGGGGCCCCAGGCTGCGCCTGTGTTACCAAGCAATTTTGACTGGGGAGGAGGACCTTGACCATTGGTGGGTGCGAGCCCCCATCCGATGTGTGGCCTGTGTGTCTGGGCATGTGCGCAGCGTATGTGGGTTCTCCAACAGATAGAATGTCATGTGCATCATTCAATTTGTCGTTGGTTCACCTCGTATATCAGAAGATACAATCATTCCGCACTGTACGGAAACGGCTGCTGCGGCACTTTCAACATACCGAAGGTGGTGGGAGCAATCTACTTCTGAGAGGTGGTGGACCCCAAGGAATCGCTCTGAGGCTCGGCAAAAAAAATCTAACGGTGCTACGAAAAAAATGACCTTGGTGCAGCAAAAATATCGCCGGAGCCACAAGAATCGAACCACGACCAGAAAGAAAATAGATCCGTAGTATCGAAATATTGAGCAGGAGCCCAGAAAAAGTGTCAGGTCCTCAAACATCGCTCGCAAGCCCACCAAATCGGAACGTTTGGCCCAACAACTGGTCTAATAAACAACATCTCGTTTATATTTACCAGCGTTTCTGTTCGGCGCCCAATCTTGGGTATATTGAAAAAAAGATGATGCCCAAAGCTCAGCGAGGTATCCGGACCACTTTTCTACCGGAAAATGTGGGAAGAGGAGAAGTAAATCTCGAGTTCGATTCATCGAATTGCCTTAGCGAACCCACGTACCCATGACGTCAAACGGCCAAGGCCAGGCCTAGCTACGGTTCAAGCAAAAACCTCAGAGTCGCACAAAGCGTGGCTAATGCACCGAATGCGCCAGGCGGATGTGCACGTGCACGAAAATTGGCGTGACGGTGACCGGGCCCTATAGCCTATAGACCCCTATAGACTGAAATGCGTGAAAGTGAAGAATGTTGTATTTTGAGTAATTTGTACCGGTCTAATTTGAGTAGTGTGTGCTGACTGACGAAGGGATACCGGGAAAAAAACTTTAAAAAAACAGGAGAAATAAAAAGCAGGATGGAATGGGATGTATTCTGGTGACTTATAAACGAGGCTGTTAGGATGGGCCGGATACTTAAGACAGCTTAGTTACCTAACATTTTAATGAAATACAATTGGTCATGTGGAGACAGTGATGGAAGTCCGGCGACATTTTTAATGGGGCAAAATTATGTGCTCTCGACGTAAATCCTAGGTACGCCATTGAGGTCAGTCCTCAAAGACAAGATTAAGTTGATTTTTTTTACGACGGCCCAACGTTTGCTTCCTCGTTATGGCTTCAATTTGCATTGGGTGTCATTGACGTCGGTTGACATATTCTATCAGGCTATTGCGAAGTCGAAATCGTTTTCACATGAATACTGGGAATAATTTCTCGGTCGTTTTGTATGTTTCGTTTTGGCCCAAGTCAACCAGAATCCGACATCAAGCGATAGCTAGTGGGACATTTCAAGCCGGACGTGTTAAAGTCAAACCCAATCGGCAATTCTATTCCGGGCATAATAGGGCTGACTAGGACTCATCTGAAGTCCATA
Organism: Imbricaverruca yamaguchii; assembly: GCA_034440575.1. Lineage (NCBI taxonomy): Eukaryota > Metazoa > Arthropoda > Thecostraca > Neoverrucidae > Imbricaverruca > Imbricaverruca yamaguchii. The sequence continues at coordinate 1,174,478 of JAOTOL010001637.1, read as the reverse complement.
ACTTGGGCAAAGCCTTAATATTGCTTGTGTTTTGGTTGGCGTATGGAACAGGAACACGAACCAAAACTCATGCAAAACCAAACCGAGCCTCACTCGGGCAAATGTGGCCGAAACTCAATCACAGCCACACCAACTGTGGCTGTATCCATGCTGCCTATGACAGCCATACATGCGAAGACGTGTAGCCCCGGCCCATGCAAGTCTCTCTGATTTAAGCGACGATTACATGTACTAAGCTGGGCTCTGTCCAGGGTGTGCCAAGCTTGCCCGCTTTCAGCCAAATACAGACTGCCGGCTGGAAAGCTTAGCTTGAATTTGCGGATAGCCCGCGTTACCTCTACCTATCAGAGCAGGATACGGGGAGGGGGTACTGGGGAAGTTTCCTCTCCCCATCGAAAGGTGACATTCCTCCGGCCGAGAAAGGCGTTCCTTCAGGAAGGCACTAATGCACCCTCACCCCCAAAGACTCCCCTTTCAGAGGTTAAGCTTCCCCTCGAGGCAACAAGCCCTTCCTTCATTATGTTCGAGAAGTGCACCTGTCCTACCCTCCCACCCTGTCCAAAGAACTTTTCTCCGCCCAAGACGGCACCGACGGTATGTGTCCCCCAACCCTCCCTCCAGCCGGTAAAAATTCATCCATCCCTGGATTGTTATGGCTTCAAGGCGCATAAGATTAGTGTAATTCAACGTGGCTTGGCGTACTCTATCAAACAATTGAGAATCCCAATTTATTTTCAAGATCAAATGCTAGTATGATTTCAGTAACGAAAAGCTACACTACATACCACAGCTGACAGCTAATAATGAGTCTAATACGCAAATTTCACAAAACAAAAATATTTCGTTGCCGAAACTTCTCTGCATATCGCACTGAATTCCCATATATTTTGGTTCCTCAACACGGCGGCGCCGCAACGTCCTTTTGGGTGCAATCATGGCGACTCTTGATCACCAGGTAAACAAGGATGTTATTTGGTATTGCAGGTTTATGATTATGGTGTTTTTTATTTCTGATGTATTCATTTAAACGGTTCCTTATTACGGTATCAACTAATAGCTGCGAGTAATGTCATTACACGGCGGGAGAAGGATGGGTATCGTTCTGCCAGCCACATTATTTCGAGCTCCTATGCGTTTTGTGAGCTAGTCGATCAATATATATTGCTTTTCTGGTGCGATTGCAGTTTAAGGTAACCATGAGACAAGTTTCACACACCTTGCCTTCATGAAATGTACAAAAGGGATAGGATTGGTTAAGTTAGGTTGGGTTGGGGTTTTGGGTAAATTTATGGGACAAGGCAACTTCTGACTTTGTGGAACCCCTCTTTCAATATAACTAATTTGGTTCAGATTATACAGCCACTTATTTTCTTTGCAAATGATTACCTTTAAGTCAGTAGCAATAGGTGCCTGCAATAGCAGCTCATCAATTTGTACCTTGGTGGTATCGGACTGACAAACACAGTGCTTGTACTGTAGTTGGCAATGTTGATGTTTCAGTAAATATAATGCTCATGGTAGATGCCAATTTTTTAAATACCATGTCTTGTGATTAAGACAATGTAACCACCTATTTTCTCTGCAAATTATTACTTTTAAGTCAACAGTGGTCGATACAGCTGTGAAAGAGATCTCATCTCTTAAAACATTTTTGCACTCTGGATTCATACTGGATAGAATGGGCTCCACATGTACTCTAATACAAACATGCAGAAGGAACAAAAATACCACAAAAAAATTGAATACAAGATTGAAGAAAATATCCACCAAACATGTTATTCTACTTATGGTTACCAAATAACTATACACTTCGTACCATCAAGCACACAGACAGCAACCAAACACACACCACACAAAACCACAACCAGCAGAAACACTGATGACAATGCACCAAACTTTGTGCCTGTGCACAGAATATAGTGGCCTCTGGTTGCTACAAATTTGGCAGGTACATCTCCAGAAACCTGCTTTTGAGCCACCCTATAGTGGGAAAAACTGATTGTTTTAAGAGACTTCTGGAGTCCAGTGGAGGCCGACAATCAGAATTTGCTGCATTAGCATTTTCTGTTATGAAAACTTTCTCAATCAATGAATGCACTGTATTTTTTAAATGACATCATAACCATTAGCAACTTTGAACACGTGTTTTGAACACTTAACAGTGCCATGCTGCAAACACAAGACCTTGACTGATCCTTTGCGCACCACCCTCGATTCCTACTGCATGTGAGGTAGTGGTGTTGGGTCCGTATCATGCAGGGAATTGGCTGAGTATGTAGGTAGGTGTGTGCTCTGAGCTGAGGGTGAAGAGTAAATTATTTGTTTTTCATTTTGCCTAGCATTGTGCTGAGACCAACAGTGAAAGGAAGGCACATTGCTCCTGTGAGTTATGAGAGACAAAGCTGATCTGATCACAACTCCCTGTCTTGTGGTGCCATCCATTGCTCACTTCTTTGTTTCTATGCTTTGATGTGACCAAAAATGATGTGTATTACTTATGCATTTTACATAGTCACTGACTAGGTACATATGGTTTTCTCGTCAGTTACCAACAAATAGATTCCATGCATGAAAAATAGTGTGCATGAAAATGTACTCAGGAAGAAATCTGTTTGCACTCTGACTCCAAATCTGGAAAGCAAGTTTCCCACCCTGAGTCAGAGTGCAAACAGATTTCTTTCAGAGTACATTTTCATGGACATAATATTTTGTTATGCATGGAATGTATTTGTCAGTAACCGACAGTAAAATCATATGTACCTAGTCAGTGCCTACATAATATGCATATGTAATACACATCATCTTTTTGGTCACAAGAGCATAGAAACCAAGAAGTGAACAATGGATGGCACTGCAAGACAGGGAGTCATGATGATCAGCTCAACTTTGTCTCAACTGAATATTCTATTCTGTGCCCACTGAAAACGCTTAAATTACTCCCAATCTAGTTGCCGGTCAGCTGTTGGTTATGTGACTGAAATGTACTGAGAAAAACCTCCAGTGAGATGAACTGTATTATAGGTGTGGAAATGGGGTGGGGGCTATACCCCAACCAATTTTTATGAAAGGAACATTAATGGCATGATAGTTAATGATAGTAATCAACCTCAAAATTGGCTTTACTCCTCCATCCCTGCATTTTTAGATGCTTTTATGCCTCTACACTGAATGAAGCTGGTGGCATCACCAGGGATAGTTGATGGGTCTGATGTGCCCATTCAGGGCTTCAGTACAGTGAAAAATTATTGATGCAATAGGCTGAAATATACCACTTTCTGGACACTCAATGAACATCCTGAGAAGTACCAGCATCCTGCTTCTTGATGTATGCTTATCAAGTATGTAAGCCATCAAAGGTATTTGAAATCACACTAACATATGTACACAAATGTGCATTGCCACTGCACTCTCAAGAAAGTTGTTGATTGGGTGGGTATCTTATTTGGTTGATCTCCAATTTTGTAGTTTGTGAAAGGGGAGGGGTTGGCAGAGTGGTTAATTTGTTGGGCTCTGGGTGCCAAAGATCATGGGTTCAACACTAGTGCCACTCAGAACATTTCCCAACCCTGCAGCCCACTGACAAAAGTGTGGGCAGCACCATTAGCCATGAATGTGCATGAAATGCATCGTGAACCACCCAATAAACAAATGAACGAATGTAGTTTGAAAAATATAGCTGGAGTGCTGTAATAATAGGATCTCTAGTTTGACATGCTATACATTGCTTATTACCAATTCTAAGACCTAGATGGTTTGTACAGTTAGTTAGGATATGTCTTCTATGCTAGTCAGTGATAAATTACACTGGTCTACATTATTTATGAGGTCAAGTGTGACTGAGCTGTTTGGTCAGTTTTTCATGCTGATTCCAAAAATGGCATCTGTTTTGCTCGATTATCTCGATTTTTTTTAAATATGTTATTTCACCCATATGAACCAAAACATTGCTCTGACTGGTTTACTAGTGAATCTGACTGAAGCATAAATAAAGGTTTAAGCTCCAAACCGATGGATCATAAGTGTATTCAGGGTGCATCCCAACAGTACACACTACTGTGGAATAAATGGCCTTTTCAGGGACTTCAGACTGTGTTGACCAGTTAGAACATCCCTCTTCAGGCACCAACAATAGTCCGTCAGAAAGTTCACATCCCACCGACCTTGATAGCATTCTTCCATCACTGTATGTCTTTGTGGAAGCATTCTCCCTGCTCTTCACTGTAATCTCCACAGTTATCTGGGAAATAAACTAGATGGGACTTAGGAAGTGCATTTTACCGACATTCGAGCACCAAATTGCTGAAAACTATCCATCAAATCATCGACGACCACGTATTCTGCACTTCTGTGATTACCCAGGAAGTTGGTGATGATTGACTTCAAGGCCAGCCATGCAGAGCTCAGACTGACTGTTCCAGACATTCTTTGAATCAGGTTTCCTTCATGAGCTCCCTTATCTGAGGACCGTCGAATACACCAGCCTTCAGCTTCTCTCTGCTCACATGAGGAAATTCCTGTCTAAAAAATGCAAGTCCTCGTCCTTCTTTATCCAGTGCTTTCACAAAATTTTTCATCAAACCGGGTTTGATATGGAATGGTGGAAGTAGGATTTTCTGTGGTTCAACCAGGGGGCGTGACTGCACGTTGTGGGAGCCAGGTTCAAGTGCATGCCTGGGCAGTGTCCTAAGATTACTTAACCTTTAATTGTGTGCATGAAGAAAGAAGTTGCTTTGGAATAGTGAGATTGGAAGAAAAAAAATCGTCACTTAAGGATTAAAAAAGCGGAATGACTTACTTCAGTCACATGAATTTTACAGCATTTAGCAGTCATGTGCATGATGACTGCCCATACATCATGTGGCAAACTCATAAAAACATAAGACAAGGAAGAAATAGCACAATTCCATTAACTGTGAATTTCCAGGTCACATCGTCAATTAATTTACACTGCCTGGATGGCCAGTCACGTTGTACATCGTGCTGTTTATCAGCCCGACTGTCCCAGAGGCATAGAAAGCATGGATATTTCGTGTAGCTGCCCTGCAGCCCAAGGACGAGACCTACTACCTTGAGTTCACCACAGATCAGCCAACCATGTTCTTTGTAGTTAAAAGCAGACAACAAAAGTTCCATGTTGTTATGCATTTCCCTCAGTTGCAATGAGTGTCCAACGGGAATCGACGCGAACTTATTGCCGTTGTTCAGAAGAACTGCCTTCAGGCTCCTACTCGAGGAGTCTACGAACAGCCTCCATTCTGCCGGGTTGTACTCTGTACCCATTGCTTCTACTAGGCCCGCGATGTTGTTGCAGTAGACTAGAGAATGTTCTTCGTCGAAGGTAAAGTACTCTCTGAATTCCTTTTCGCGATTCCGATACCAAAATAATGTCGTTTGAGGCGCCAGCAAACGTTTCTCGCGGAGCCGTAAATCCAGCAACTGAGCAGATTCCTTGGACAAGTTCAGGTCCCTCGTTAGGTCATTGAGCTCAGCTTGGTTCAACGGTACCGGTCGAATGTTCTCGGTCGGTTCATATGCACCAGACGCGTCTGCGTCCATTTCAACCCCACTAGAGTCGGAAGATGACTGTCGACATGGGGTTCAGGGATGGGGACATCTAGACCATGAGGGACTGGCTTGATGGCTGATGGCACATTCGGATATTTTACATGCTTCTGTTTCTTTCGATTTACTCCTTTCAGATGTCATAAAAATAGCAGTCAGTGGTATGATACTTTCCTTCCCGCCACACTTCTCTCCCCGCTACTAATATATCATACTGTAGTTTGCATACTGATACCAGTGTGTGAGTTGTTATCTTTGACGTGGTGTGAAAACTTGAGCTAATCGAGAAAAATGGATAGTACTTTAGGATTCAGCACACGAAACTTGTATTAGGACAGCTGAGAAACATCCGACCTTTTCAAAAAGTTTTGAAACGCAGGCCAGTGTTATTAGCAAAAAAGGGTGTAATATATGACTGTACACTCAATCAACATCCCTCTCCAAGGAGTATTGACATCCTGCTTCTTCGAACCTACACCATCACCTCGAAGTGCTACACCATCAGCTTGAATTTGAGCCTGAGCCATCAAGAGCATTTTAATGACACTAATTCCATAACAAATTTAACTGCTGTGCTCGTTTTGACACCTCACACCCTTAAAACCATTATTTCAACCCTGCCCTAATGGCACCTGATGATGGTACCAACAGGAAGTTATTAAAGTTAAACATGTCTGCACAGAGATTCCCTGGAGTGGATGTGACAAATACGAATTCTGTACAACGTTAGAATGAAAATGTTTAAAACAGCAGCCTATAGTGAATATGGTTGTGGCACTCATGGTAAATTGTGTACCCCACTGACGATATTAGGACCATGATTAGGGCAGGAAGGAAGCTCACCCTCGAAAATAGCCCACAGCTGCATGGGTTACTGAGGATAAGTGTAATGCAACATTTATGGAAGGGAATGACGTGTAATAATGAGGGCTGCTTTGAATGTCTACATCAATCACAATTTGTTAACAGTAAATGGCTAGGTGTATCGTGACAACCTTTGGAGTTTATAGTGGAAGGTGATTGATCGTTCCAGCAATAATACGGTGCACTTCCTATAAAATATATTTTTAGTGCAACCATATGCACCCAGTGAGTGTTTATGTTGTTATTCATTATCATGTTATTTTGCAGACCGAGAGGGCGTTTCAGCATCAGCCCACCATCAACCTTAACAAGAAGGGACAAAAGAGTACCAAAGCACTCAGATACCACAGAAATGTTGGTTTGGGCTTCAAGACTCCCCGGGAGGTAAGTTGGAAAATGTGTAAAGCTAAGTGAGTTTAACATTGAAGGAATAGTATAGGATGTTTTCCAATACTAATGTGTGAAGCCTTGTCTTGTTGCCAGCATAGATCACCGTTTTCTCTCTTCAGCTTCATACTATTACACTTATTGAGTTGCTTAATTAGTCATCTTTGTGTGGGGCACTGCCTATACATATTTCATAACAAATAACGGACTAATGACATGGTGACTGCGTTTATCGTGGTCATTATCATATCCGGTGTTGATGGGAACTGATTATTCACATGTTACATGTGGGTAGATTAGACCCTGCAATATAACTGACCCAGCTAATGGGAATGTCTGTTTGATAATTTCTTATCTTTGTATGTGAAAATTTGTAAATGCATGTAGTGGGAACTCTTTGTCTTGGTTTACTGAACCTCGGCTGCCTGCCCTTAATTGGGCAACCCTAACATTTCCACACATATTGTTAGCGATATGCAACAAAAACCAGCACGCAACAAGATTCAAGGATATCACTCGGATTATAAACAGTCATTGCGCGATTTCATTGTGCAGCATCCCACAAAATCTGATTTTCTGGAGGCCCCAGCGATATTTTCAGAAGCTCGGCCTCAATCCTTCGGCCCCCAGCGTTGCGTTAGGAGCCCGGAGCTATTTGGTGCGGGAGGCGGGATATTTAGGAAGTCCTGTGCAATATTTCCGTATCCCGGCAAGATTCATGGGCCCACCAACCTCGGGGGAGGGGGGGGGGCGGTAACTGCCCTCTTCGGTAAGCCACTGGCACGCGTTTCAGCATTTCACAGCGAGCGAAATATCATTATCTCAGCATTGTGTCGCACCTTCTGAAAGTGTCCAAAGCCTTATTCTCTATCCAGGAGTAAAGATTAACTAAGTCCATTTCCAGCCTCCAAATTGTGAAAGCATAAATCTGAAGACACTCGTAGGTCAAGTTCAGTAATCAAGTGGATCATCACCAAATTATTTTTAAATCATCAGTTATCTACTGTCCCGATAAAGATCAATACCCCATGTACATCTGCTAGTGGCCATTTGGAACGAGCAAGTGAGCTTAATTGCCGTTTTCTGCTTCGGCGAAAAACAGCGATGTTCCCTCTCATGGTGCCACACCAGTGGCCCGACATAACGTTAAACAGAATGTTCCATGAAGTCGACAAGAGGTACCTCATCAGTCGCATAAGGTGGCGGCATCCTGACTCGCTCCGTTTCCCGTGATGGGGAAAATCGAGGTGGCGATGGGTGGGTGGGTCAACCCCTCCTGCACGGGCGATGGCTAGCTGGACATCTATCCTGCCCTGCCTGGTCCGTTAGGGTGTACTTAGCATTACAAATGCCTCTGAAGTTATAAATGTGGGCAAACTCTGGCCTTGGTTGAGCTGTGTGGGTTCATGTGCATGTGCATGTGCAACACGTTCGTATTATACAAATTAGTTATATTTGTATAATGTACGAATGCATTATACGTACTAAAATTATACAAGATGCATACGACCATTTGCTCGTTTGATTGAAAGTCATGGTTACGCTTGTGCACGCAATGCATATCCCCCCTCGCCGGTGCGCGTGCTAAGCTAACGTTTTTGTATGTTAATAGAACTGGCTGGGCATGCCACGCTGCGTTGTGCGTGACCTTTGTATGGCGTTCTGCATTAGTTACTTTGCATGCACGAATGCTGATACTACTGCGGACGATGAAGGTTTGGGATGTAAGTGGAAACCAAAACGGAACAAAAACATTGTTTCATTTCCCGCGGGGCGAGTTTTGACTCGCCTCCCTCAATCACTGCTCATTAATATCCACATATTTTAACTGCAGTGATAACTACCTTTTTCATCATTCCCAGTGCCTGGTATTCATGTTTTAACGATTATGCAAAGAGATGCAAGTTCGGATATGAGCATATATATGTTGCCAGTCATACTGCGAACTTATTCCAACGTCATCACAATTTTCGACCTCGTCTTCTGTCCTCCACTCTATGGAGAAGTAATTAATCTCCGGACATTGATCGCAGGCAATCTCCGGCATGTACATCGACAAAAAGTGTCCCTTCACGGGAAACGTGTCGATTCGCGGCCGAATCCTAACGGGTGTCGTACAGAAGATGAAGATGCAGCGCACCATCGTCATTCGGCGCGAGTATCTGCACTACATTAAGAAGTACAACAGATTCGAGAAGCGCCACAAGAATATGAGTGTCCACATGTCTCCCTGTTTCCGGTAAGTGTCATTTATTGGCGAAGCTGATGCTGAAATTTCCTACAGCTACTGATAGGGCTGTCATGGCGCGACGCCTGTAGCTGAGAAGAGGGAGACAGGAGCCCCTCCAGGACGCCTGCGTGCAAGTTATCATTTGGTGGACGATGACAGGTGGCAAATTCGGCATCCGCATAATAGCAAAGGGGGCTGCATGGCCCAAAGCAACGAGGAAGTGTACGCAAGCATTCTTAGTATGTTCTTAAAATTGTGTTCATGTATTCGATTTCTTTTGAGCTCCTAGGGGTTTTAGATCCATTTGTAAAATTTGGGTCATATAGGGTCCTATATTGCATTTTTGTTGCTTGCTAGGTTTCGGTCGGAATATTTTGGTTTGTTTGTTCTCAACTGAAACTGGTTTCGTTAGCGGAACGGCTCGAGAATAATCTCGTCGTTTTAATGTGCGATACGATTATTATTTGAAGATAAAGATAGACACTTCATGAAAGCAGCCCACACAGTTTCCACATCCAGTTGCATACGAGATCTAGTAGGATGAACGTTTGCCACGATTCGTGTGTAGCCGCATCATGTATTGCTTATTCAAACGTGTTTTAGGAAGTCGCCATTTGAAGGCACACTGACTCACTTGTTGCAATTTATCCATTGCCACGAGCAAAGGCGAAGTCAGAGCGAGTCTTGTGTGTGGCACAACAGTTCATCTGCGCGGCCCAGTCGATCCAGCTGTCACTTGTTTGTTGTTTTGTTTTCCGCTTTCTATGGGCGCTATGGGACCAATGTAGTCGATGCGCCCGAAAGCCCCAATAACCAACTTTTCCGCTTTCTAATTTCCTGCTCCAAATCAATACGTTTTTCATTTTAATTGTATCGCAATGCAGTGATCTTCATTAAGCGCTCTTATTCTTCGTTAAGTCAGGCTCAGGGAGGGATGGTGTTTTAGAGTCCGTAATGTTGATGTTTTAAAGTAATGCAATTTCGTGGTTGTAACGCATTCAAAATAACAAGTTCTGCATGCATGATTGGAAACGTGCGACTATGAACACTTGAAGGAAACGATGGTCCGTATGCACGATATTCGCTTTGACCCGCGCCTTGCTTGCGTGCTGCGTCCGGTGCTGTTGCTTCATACTTGCTACTTCAACTCCCGCCTATGCTCGCCAACGCCGTGTTCTAAAACCCCAATAAATAATAGTAGTTGACGGTGATGCCGATTGTCCCTCATCGCTATAAAAATTAGACAAGCTGTCCTTGAAGTTCACGCACGACGAATTCTGCTGTCCAAAATGCACTCACTGGCAGCGAATCCGTCCTGTTCGGTGCGCTGCGATTAGCACGTATCTCGTGGTGACGGCCGTTCTGCTGTTGCAGGGATGTGAAGCTTGGCGATGTCGTGACGGTCGGAGAGTGTCGACCACTGAGCAAAACGGTGCGCTTCAACGTTCTCAAGGTCGTGAAAAGTTCCGGCTCTAAGAAGTCATTTGCGAAGTTCTGAAGCATGCACTGAAAAATAAATATGTAAACCATGCCTGGCTTTGGCTGCTGAAATGCCCCGAATTCCACGAGGTCTGGGTACGAAGCACCTCCATTTCGAACCAACCACGTGGAAAGCGGTCAACCGATTTGTCGTTAAAAGGCGGTTCCTGCAAGCTAGGTGTAATCGCTGATGAACATCATCCTTCTTTAGATCCCTACTTGGGCTATTTTCGAACCTGGAGAGTACGCGCAACACCAGGCGTCCGATGGCAGTTGTACGCAAATGTGGTGCGCGCGAGGCAGTTTCAGGCAAAAATAAAAAAACCTTAGCAGCGGCATGTTTAGTTCATGATTTTCTTCAATATATCATTGGCCTGGCCCATCGGGTACCCCTAAGTTGGTATTTAACAGAAGTTACAAGGACTTTGAACGCGATTCTTATGCAACAGTGTACTTTGTTCTGAGATACCTAATTTATGGGTAACTTGTAATGCTAGCAGTTCAAAATGAGACCTTATGATAACAGCGCATCATAAAGCAGGATGCCGATAATCCGTCGGGAGGGGTGTCAATTTAGTGTTCAGAAAGTGGCATGTTCCATGGTATTTGACGAGTAATCTCACTACATGGAGGTCGTGTAGCGCCGAAGTTTGTTTTTTTATACTCAGTTTATGGGGTTTCCACAAGCTGAAATAGTTTAATCAGTCGCGAAGTATCCCTGATTGTGGGGAAATAATCATCGGGATCAGCCGTGCGCCAGGCGTGATCTCAGCATGCCCATCCCCTGAAATTGACTCCGTGGTGGTGTCCTGCACAAAAATCGCGGGCGGCTGGCCAAACTCAACTGGCCTCTCGTGGGCACAGTTACCAGACTAGGACGCAGATTGTTCGCGGTCCAGTCTGGTTGTTCTGAGCGACCTGCGCTGGTGCCCCTCGGCTTCGACCACCAGTGGCCCCCGGCACGCCAGATCCTGTCCAAGGTAGTACGAACGAGAAGTCGCACGACATTGAGTTGCCTTGTGGATTTCTGCGAGGATCTATACGCAACCTGTGCCGACTGAAACAGGAAGCAGCACCTGATTTGGGTAGGCTTGGCTCACCTGGCCGATGAGGAAGGACAGGGCAAGTCGGCGGGAAGTCACGGCGGTTTGGTGGTTCAGGTAGGCTGATCAGCCTGGAAATTCTGATGGCCGAAGATAATCTGGGGGTGGTCCAATGAGCAGGTTAGGTGTGGGAGACTAGCGCTGTACATGCAAGGAGCAGGCTTATGCCTTACAAATCTGGATGTGGGTACACGTGCACGCGGACACGTTCCTACCGGGCAGAGATTCAGTACGTGCCCGGGTGGAGTTTGATCGGAGCGGGCGACGCACTAATGCAAGAATGTGGCGCCACCTATTCCGCCGAGTACGCCAGTCTGCAGATGTTAGCATGTAACTCCACAATCCGTCACTGGAGAATGCTAGAATCCAGGCGACCCAGATTGGTGAGCATTATTCTGGACCAACAATTCGAGCTCCCGGGACGCATTTCCGAGCATGTTAGGTTTGAAAATGAGACCCGATGCATATGTGCAAATATTGCTGCCAATTTGATTCATGGAACCACCCGTTATTCCATGTGAAAACCTGTGCGACGACAGTCGGCGAAACCAAGGTATCGTACAAGTTTAGGAAACTCCTTCAATTTTAGTTTGAGTCTTCTTGGATACCGAAACTTTGCATTTGGATCTGCGGTAAACAACGTCAAGTTGCTAACCATAGCCATGTTTTTGTTTCGTTCTTCGTATGCTTCTCTTGGTAAGGGAGAAGCAACTAAAGAAGAATACTTACCTTTACAGCTGGCGTTGTGCCTAGTCATCAATTTGATTGCACCCCAGCTTAGCAAACAAGGATTTTCGTTTAGCACAACAGCTGTTGTGGTCGCACATGCAAGTGTCGGTTTGTTGCGAGTCTCCACCAAATTACTAATAATTTCGTCAGTAGAAACTTTGCACTTTACCATGTATCCATGGACGTAGTTGTATATTGTCATCTAAGAGACGGCGATCGCGCCCGTTGCCAATCGACGCATATTACTATCCTCGGCAGTTGATCCCACATTACAGTTTAGAAAGCGAACAACAGCAGGAAAGCCATCATCAAACAGAAAAGACCCATGGCCTCGGACAGGGCGAACCCGAGAATGGCATACGAGAAGAGCTGCTGTTTTAGGCCTGGGTTGCGCGCGTAGCCGATGATAAGCGAGCCGAACACCGATCCGATTCCGGCGCCGGAGCCCGCCGAGCCGACGGTGGCTGCGCCGGCGCCGATAAACTTGGCCGCCGAGTCGATGTCGCGCGACACGGCCGACGTCTGGATGGAGCGGTACGGAACCACCGCCTGGCAGGTGGCGGGCGCCGCGGCCGCCGGACTGATTGGCGCCACTACGGCCGAACTGAGTGGCCGCATCAGCTGCAACACACAAGGACCAGTCAGATCACACATCCTGAACCACACAGTCCTCACTACTTTGCCAAGTATACCTCCCTATTCAACACTACAACAAAATCTATTGTTACTCTGACATGTTATGCTTTCCATCGGCCAAGAAGTCAATGAAAGCACATGGAATATCACTGAGATGGAATGGAGTAGTTGTAGGGTTATCGCTATCCGTCAGAATAAAGCAATTCATGCATACTTATTTTTTTAACGAGACGACTGGGAATTGATGCATGCAGCACGGTTCCTATCCCACTATTTACATCCGAGTTCTTGCAAGTGTTAAATTGTTCTACCCTGTCAGATACATACACACTACTCACCGTAACCCTGGCGGCGGGTATCGCGATCCTTGAGCAAGCGTACATGGTGGCTCCTTGGGTGAGTGGAAGATCGCAAAAGATCTGAAATTGTAACAGGAGTTAATCGAGCACCGACGGCACGCGACAGTGCAGACAGCGACCACTTCCGGAAGATGCGGACGGACAAAACACTCGTCTGCGCAGACTCCTAGCATAACTGGGGCCAGGCTTTACCTACGGGCCACTTGGGGCTGCCCAAGCGAGATTCGTACTTTGCAATCCTGGACGTGGAAATTTTTTTTGGTTGGGGCGATTGGATGTAGAAGGAATATTTGTCTTCAAACCTGTGGCATCAGAATTCCAAGTTGCACTTTCCAGTAAATCCTGGGCTCATTATCAGATAAGTTAATCGTCAAACGGCAGGATCTAGTCGCGAAATGAGAAAAATCCGAGGGATTTTCCGGACAGAATAATTTTATCAGTGAAGAAAAGCAGGAACCTACTTTAGACCTCGTACCTAAGTCATTTTAGTTCCCAAATTAGCTATCTGATAGAAGGTAACTGATTTGATGATACTATCGGTTGAAATGGTTTAAAAATGATCCAGGTACGAATATGTGAAGTATGTTTTGACTGGGTTTCCAAAGTTCTTGGGGAGGGGAGGGGAGTAAATGCAGTCTCCCCTGACTTTAACCCATGACTATTACCCATGGCTTCGATCCATGCTTCCGGGGGCCACTTTTTGTTTTCAGACCTTGGATTAGAGAATATTTTGGTTTGGAATATTTTCACTAGGACCAATGTGTTCCAAAATTGCCTCCATAAAATATCAACTTGCAAAGGTCGGATGAATCGTGCTGTATTTTAAAAGTATGCAATGATAATTTGTATGTAGATATAGTGTTAGCAACACGGAGGCGTCGGTGCATGTAGTACGGAGAAGAGATATTAAAATCTGAAGTTTACCTTTCTGAGGTGAATTAACTATAAACAAGTCAAACTATGCCATAAGAGCAAATGTGATGAACAAAATGATGCTCAGTGATATTTATTTTGTTCCCATGGAGTAATTATTGGAATTACTTCTGCATGCATATGCAGTTCATAACACATTAATACTGTTCCAGTTATTGTTATTGTTGTATTTTCAGGTTATCTGAGAAAAAAATATATCTTACACATTCGTGCAAAAAAATCGCACATTGATATGGATTTGTCTAAGCATGTTTTAGGAGCGACTCTGACGATGAAGATTCTATGTTGTGTGCGTCGCAGGTGACGTCACATCCGAACTATTCTGCGCGTTTTATTGTTTTGGTGTTCGCAGCGACCCTGGCGAAGCAGCATCCTTGTAAGGTCACAAAGAATCTGGGCCAGACGCATAGCATCTTTTCCTCGTAATTTAGCGAAATTTTACAGACATGACGAAGTAGTTCGAAATGTGAGCTTTACCAGATAGCGTGAGAACGAACATATGTATTAATGACATTTGTGGGTGCATGTCGACCCAATGCCTTGATTGTGCTGAGCTACCTGGGAATACAAGAAAGTCTGACATACCTAGGCAGGCCGAAATGAACACAAGAAAGGGACTACCCATGTATTATACTATGGGTATGTTCCTGACGCTGCTCCGAGCAACTTGGAGTTTTCGTTGGAGCAACAGTAGTTGCAACTACTGTTTACAGCTTACTCCAGCTGAGAGCAGGGGCAGTTGGAGAAGCTTGGAGTAGCACAAATTTGGCGCTGAAGATACATTTGCGAAACTTTAATTTTGAAGTGTTTCGCGTAACTGTGAGTTTGTAAGAAAATGTGTTTCAATAATTATTGCATTATCCTTGAGGATGTATTTTCCTTTCATACAGACATGAACATTGAACTTATCCACATTGCACCACTCCACGTGTCACATATGTAACCATAACACAAGCACAAACAACTGATTTCTACTCCAAGTTGCTTCAGACGTTCCAGCACTCGTTTTTACAGAACTGCTCCAAACTGCTCCATGTTGCCCAATTTGCTCCACTCTTTTTTGGAGGAGGGTCAGGAACAGACTATGTATAAGTCAACACCATAGCGTGAAGCTCAATGCAGAATGCCCACCAACCGCCACACCAGTAGTGGCCACCCACCCTCCAAGGACGAGTTCTCCTTGAATGGTTAGTGGCTATTTAGGCTTGGGCACACATTGACTGTGGTTCACACAAATGGTTCACACAATGTACAGAGGTGTCAGTCCATTTTTTCTGTAATTATTACCTACTTTTGTAACTGTATAATTGTGTGATTTGTCTTGTCTGCACAGTTATTGTTGACAATCTACAGGGATTGTAAATAAGAATTGACCTATTGTGAACACATTGAGCCTGATTATTATTATTAACACAGCAAACCTGATTACTATTATTATATATTAGTTCAGATCAAATTAAATTGACTAGGTGGCAAATTTGCAAGTTAATGTTTTAGGAAGTCTTGGAAGATATAATTCCAATGCAATAATTATGAAAGTGATTAAGATGATGGGACCATTCATTTTCTGCACAAATGCTTAATGCTTTTCAGGTTCTAAGCAAAATAGCACAAAAATGAACTGGGTAACAGCATACAAATATCTATTTTTACACCACATAACCTAACTGAACTTCCCTTTGTAGAAAAAAAGCAAATATCAAATTAGGACAAGTGCAAACAATCTATTTACTGAAAATTAAGTAATATAAAACCTAGTCCAGTCTAACCTAACCTAGCATATGCTGCTTATTTGCTATAGCATATACCTTATTTGCTTCACACACAATCTGGAATAGGCCAAATTCAGAACTGACACCATTTTCATCTAATTTTGACCAAGTGTGGAGCAAATTATTTGTCTGGCCTAGATTCTACATGATGTCACAAAGATTCCAGGCTGCCTGAGTTGCTGCAAACATAAAATGACAGTGTAGTTTGGGTACTGCATCATCTGTGATGCACACAGCATAGAATGTTTGGCATTTGGGTTGCTTGGAAAACATCCTAGGTTAGGCTCTTGTTAGTTGAAAATTTTTCATTTTTATAATCATCTTTTAATTGCTCTTCATGAACAGCTCATGCTAGGTTAAATCTTTTAATTCAATTCTTTGGATAAAAATTGTTTTCAAATGTTACATGTTTAAGGGATTTATTAGCTTGCATGGGAGGTATATGGTAAATTTACAGTTCGAGGTACTTTTATTCTTGGGAACTCCCATTTTTTATTCAATGCTTATGAACATCCTGAACATGTTGCTGCTCATTTGCACTGCATGTGCATACTTTTCAGATGGGAGGCAAGATAACACCCAAAATATGGTCAAGTTTGGTAATATAGTACAAGTGGTGCAAAAATAAAGAAAAACAGATACGAAAAAACATAACCTAAATTAACTTAGAACCTCCATTGTTAGTTGCAAATTTCCGGACAATCTTCCTTCTGAAACCTGCACCAACCATGCAAGTGGGGGGGGGGCTTAGGGGCGCATCAACTGCAGTGGTCATGCAGCCAACCATGCAGGGTTTGTTCTTCATTTTCACTGAGGGAGGCAGAACCAAACGCAGTGAAATCGATACCCGGTGATCCCAAAACACACAAAATGGTGGAGGGTTTTTCTTAGATGGGCTTAAACCAACAAATATAGAAACTTGCGAGCTAGGTAGGTAGGTAGGTCCTACCTGCCGCCCCCGCCAAACCAACGAGACCGAGACATTGCGCCTACGCCAGGGAATTTCGATTGGCACAAAGCATGTCAGGAGACAGTAATGCTTATAGATATTATAACATATCCACTGTTTAGCTGCAGATTGTTACTTCTTATATGCCTTCGCGGACAACCACCCCACCAGCCCACAAACCAGCGACCCACCGGCAGCTCGAGATCCAGCACTGCCCCGGGAAAACGTGAAGGGAGCGAAAGAAGTGCGGGCGGAAAAGGCGAGGACCAACTATGTCAAGAACTATGCGAAGAATATGGTTTAGCATTAGCATGGAAGTAAAATATTTGTGTGATCTGTTGCGTATTATCATGAAGTTATTTTCCGCTTAATTCCGTTCCAAACCGGAACTTCACGGATGATATTCATCATCTACAAGATGATTATGAATGAGAAAGCATGATCTATTTATCTGCAGATGTATTTTGGCAAGGCCTTAACATAAGGTGCATCGGTCCGGCAATTCCAACTTTCCGTGACGTCATCTGTTTTCAACCGCCCAGGTCCTCATTGCCCGGAATGCTTTTCATGAGTGATTTATCATGCTTTCGTTTTAGAAAAAAACTGAGATACTATGATGAAGATCAGAACACATGATAGAACGCATCTTTCTCTATGAAAAACGTCTGTTTGGTTGTTCGCTGAAACATATCGTTCACCTACTATACGAGCCGAATCAGGCCATCATGTCACGCAGGTTTGGAGTGTAGCTAGCATTCATTGCATGGTTTCCTTCCATAGATGAACATTAATAATGAATGAATGTGGGTTGAAGCATTCTGTAAATTACGGGAATGATATTAAGACCGATAATTGTCACGCCATGTGTCTAATGCTAAATTTTGCGAAAAGATGAAGGGCCCGGAAAAAAATGCGAGACTTCAACCCGGCAATTATGTTTCTGAAGGGATGGCAGGGCGACAACACAAACCGAAAATGTTGGATGGCCCGTTTTTCATAGATGGCACACAAAGGCCTGATGTGATGATATATATATATATTGGGAGAATTTCATGAGTGCCATGAGTTAAATTATGCAAGAAAACAATGGCTTCATTTTGATCTTGGAATCATGGAATTGGGAGTGATGTGTTTACATAATGGGACGTAAACTTTGATAGATAATGATTTAATTTGATAATAATGTTGAATATATGATGGAACATAATTATTTACTTCGTATTTGCCATATTCGAGACTGAATTTTGAATATCTCAGCCGGTTTTGACTTTTATGACAGTAGTAAGCTTGAGCTCTGCCAAACAACACATCCATGGCTGAGCTATTGCCCGAAAGGGAGGTTATGGTTTTCATGAAAAGATGATGTCCTAGATTTTGGAAATCCTGTAGAAAAGGAAGCGCAAGATAGTTAAGTGTACAGGTAAGTCGGCTCAGTAAAGTGGAAGGCTATTATGTCCGATGGCCACTTGACGCAGAGCATTGGAGATGAGCGGAGAAGCAAGTTGAAACGGACCTGGATGCATAAATCACTACACTGACATCTAGCGTCAAGAGAGCGAACGACAAGTTATCAGATGGTAGATGGCGGGCGCGCGGTCAGCAATGGCTGAGTCTTCAGCCGGCTGCTAGATGGCTAGCACGCGCTCCGCTACAATCCTCGACCAAGCTGTTTTCCTAACGATGACCAAGACTCCAATGAACCTTAACGTCCCTTGTTTCTCAGAATTAGGTACATGACGTATAATTAAAGATGAACGCACGTCTTCAATCACTGTTTCTTCATCACATCCATTGACAGTTGACAAGGAGAAATTCACGAAGGTGTAACCGCGTCCAGGGGTGTCAATTTTTAAGAACATTGGGGGGGGGGGGTGAAGTGTACTGGACCCCCCCGCCCCAACCAAAAACTTATTGGATTTCGACCACTAAATTTTCCGGCCTTAATAATTCTGATTTTTATTTCATGATGTGTATGTTTATGTTTATTCAACACCCTCGCCAACGGGAAAAGTCGTCTAGTAACGGGTGAAGTCACATAAGCAAAAGAGCAGTGCACCGTGCAGAGTTGTATGTCAACATAAAAACTGAGTCGTAGCATGCGACTAGTCTCATACAGTGCATTCAAGTGAATCGTCATCGTCAACATCATCGTCATCGTCATCGTCATCGTCATCGTCATCGTCATCGTCATCGTCATCGTCATCGTCATCGTCATCGTCATCGTCATCGTCATCGTCATCGTCATCGTCATCGTCATCGTCATCGTCATCGTCATCGTCATCGTCATCGTCATCTTCATCGTCATCGTCATCGTCATCGTCATCGTCATCGTCATCGTCATCGTCATCGTCATCGTCAACGTCACTGTCAGCTCCCCTCACCCCAAACACCAACAAACACACAACGGCTCAAATAAAATATTTTTGCGCCCATATGCAGGTTAAAATACACCGGCATTGATGGAGCACATCAGCTCAGCCGGCCTGAGCTGTGATGACGATGGGTGAAGGCATTTCCTTGGTGCCTAGCATTAGGGAGGGACGAAGCCAAAGTTTTGATGGGGTGAGTTCAGGGTCGGGAAGTCAACTATCTAAGCCTAATCTGTTTCTTTATGGTACAAAATATGCTGGTTAACATCAACTAAGTTTTCTATGTAGAATGGGGTTTTTCTTCTTTCTTTCTTTAGCCTTCTTATCAACATGGAAAACAGCACAAGTTATTGGGGGCCCAAATCAACATTGAGGGGGCCAAGATCAACATTGATGGGGCCATGGCCCTCACAAAAGGATACAAATCGACACCCTTGGCCGCGTCATAACTGCATCGATGTCTAATTATTGATAAATGACACGAATTATTTTATTTTGAGAAAGGAGTGAACGAAGTTACTTCGGTTTGTTTTGTATTTATACCTCACACCGCTAAAGCATAGTTGCGTTTGCATATTTAGGCCAGAATTCTTCGTTTCACATCAAACATGAATATATAAAGCTCCGTACGTCCTTGACCACCGGCCCCATGCTTTCGATCCGTATCAATGCTTTTATAAATAGTGATAGTGCGGAAATGAGGTCATGTGCATAGAGTTATAAGAAACAATTAATATTAATGTTGCGAAATTTCTTTCAAATTTATGACACATCAGCTGGAAAATAAAAACCCAAGATTAATTTTACAAAAGCATCTTCAATATAACGTTTGTACATGCTCTATCGCTGGATGCCTGGTATATCTAGCAGTGGGCCAGCTGACTCGAGAGGTTGACGGACCATCCCGCTCTTCAATGGGATATCCCATTTGAATCATCGCACCAACTAGCTTACGTTTCCGATGGAAAGGAGGCTCCCGTGACGAAAAGGAGGCCCCCATGACGAAAAGGAGGCCCTCAGGACGAAAAGGAGGCCCCCATGACGAAAAGGAGGCCCTCCAGGACGGACCGAAAGCCCCAGGACGAAATGGAGGCCCCAAGACGACAAAGAGATTCTACAAATTAGGGGCCCCCAGGAGGAGGTCCATAATTTATAAAAGAAGTCACCCGGGAGAGGGTAGGAGGCCCCAAAAATCAAGCGAGTGTCAAATATTGACACGGAGGCCCCAGGACGAAGAGGAGGCCCCTAGGATGGAAAGGAGGCCCCAAGACGAAAAGGAGGCCCCATGACGAAAATGAGGCCCTCCAGGACAAAAAGTAGGCACTCCAGGACGAAAAGGATGCCCTCCAGGATGAAAAGGAGACCCCAGGATGAAAAGGATGCCCCCAGGACGAAGAGTAGACCCGCAGGACGAAAAGGAAGCCCTCCAGGACGAAAAGAAGGCCCCAAGACGAAAAGGAGGACCCCATGACGAAAAGGAGGCCCAGGATGAACGGTGGGCCCTCCAGGACGAAAAGGAGGCCCCAGGCCCAAAAGGATGCCCCAGGACGAAAAGGAGACCCCCAGGACGAAAAGGATCCAAGACGAAAACGAGAAAAAACAGAAATTGGCACGGAGGCCCCCAACATTGCAAAGGAGTCCCAATACGGGAAGGGAGGCCCAATGAAATGAGAGAAGACCCTAAGCCGGAAAGGAAAGCCAGTGCATATTAGATTGGGTTTCGGAGCAGGGACGTCGCTACCGGGGTGGGGGCAGGGGGGGCAATCGTCTCCACCCCTCGAGACTTCGGGATGGGGGCGCCCCCTGTAATTTGAGGAGACCACTACTCGAAAAGGCATAAACAAAAAGGTGAACAAGGAGACCGACAGGATAGAAAATGATGATGTGAAGGTGGATCCAAGATTGATAACGAGGCTCCCAGGAAATATAATCAGGTACCTATAAGACATATAGAACAGAGATTGTGAGGAGGCCCTCAGAACGAAAAGAAGGCCCCCCAGGACGAAAAAAGAGACCTCCAGGACGAAAAGGATGCCACCAAGATGGGCAAGAAGCCACACAGGGTTACACGAAAAGGCTTCCGATGGGTGGCAAGATATTCTTAATTTGGAAAACGAGGCCCCCCAAGATGGAAGGGAAGGACCCTACAATAGAAAATAATGACAAGAGATGTTTATCCGGACGCAAGAGAGGGCCCAAGATGGGAAAGCAGGTCTCCCTAGGAAGGAGAAAAGGCCACTGAGACCAGCCAGATGAGGCCCACATTTTAGAAGACGAGGACCTAGAAGAGAAGATTTAAGACTAGGATGCAAAAGCAACCTGCTAAGAGAATAATGAGGCTCCAAACACAGATAGAGAGGCGTGAAAGGAGTCCCATAATTGTTAAAAGGAGCCACCTAGGAGAGTGTAGGAGGCCCCGAAAATCAAGAGAGTGCCAAAAATCGGCACGGAGGCCCTAAGAATTGCAAAGGAGGACCCAATACGGAAAGGGAGGCTCCAGAAAGTGAGAGGAGGCCCCGAGACGGAAAAGAAGTTAGTGGATATGAGATGAGGTTCCAGAGACATGGCAGGAGGTACCTAATTCTGAAGAGTACGACACAAGGTTGGAAATAAGACCCCATAATGAACGAGGAGGCCGTACAATTGGAGAGAAAGGCCATTGGATAAGAAAGATAGCTCCCGGGCGGAAAAGGCTCGCAGATGTCCAAAAAGGTCCCCGGGAAATAACAAGGCCACTGAGATAAGAAAGGTTGTGTATAATTTGATGGAGGAGGAACCTGGGAGAGAAGAGGAGTCCACCAGGAGATAGGAAACCACCCTTAAGATGGACGAAGTTCTAATTAAAACGCAGAGCAAGAGGTTCCCAAGACGTGAGAGGAGGCCACTAATTTGACAAAAAGGACTCTAGGAAAGAAATGAGGGCCCTGCCGGATTCGAGAGGAGTCCCCCAAAAAGGAGTAGGTCAACAGTACTGAATGAGGCCCCGAAGACCAGAAAGGTTTCCAAGAAAATGCGAGGAGGCCCTTAAGATGGGAGTGGTATATAAAGGGGTGTGAGGTTTCCAAAATTGAAGATTCCCTCAAGACTGGTAAGGCTTTGCCAGGATAGAGGAGGACGCCCACGAAGCGTGGCATGAGGCCCCTAATTTGGCAAATAATGCCCCTGGGACATGAGAGGAAGCCCCATGCCATGGTAAAGGGCCCCAGGATGTAAGCGAATGCCTTTCAAGACGAGAGAGGAGGGCAATGAATATGGAGGAGGGTAGGACATAAGACGTTGAAAACCGGGAAAGAGACTCCAGGAAATGGGACAAGATACTTATGACGCAAGATGAGGCCTTTAATTTGCAAGAATCCTCTAAGAAATGGTAAAAGTCGTGCAGGGTGGTTCAAATTTACGACATGGACCAAAAAAATCCGGCCGGGGACCTTGAAAATCACGCTGAGCCCGGGTGTACCAAAAATTTACGACCGGACCATGACAATAAATGTATATATATATATATATATATATATATATATATATATATATATATATATATATATATATATATAATAAGTGGAACGACGGGTCGTACCAATCCACGACAGTCTCATTGGGACAAAAACAAATGAATCCAGAGCAACAAAAACACTCCGGACATGGGTCCAACTCTGAAAAACACTCACAAAAAACACTCCAACTCTGGGGCCCAACGATGACGCCAAAAAACCTAAAACGTTTTAGACCCAAAAAAGTGTCGAGGCAGCTAAAGCTCGCGCTAGGGATCCAAGCAAATCACGCCGGGCCTAAAAGATCACATTGGATTATATATAAAAAATCGCGTCGCAGCCCTTGAAAATCACCCTGGAGGCCCAGAAGGGCGCGCCGGGTCCTAAAAGTTGCAGCTACTCCAAAAATCAATTCATAACCAGAATGTCACACCGTGACAAAAATATACTCCTTCAGTGACCGCAGTGGCATATCAAATGGTCAAATGCCCACTCTATTCTGAGAGGTATAAGCTCCCAATGATCGTGCCGGTGCTCCAAAACTCGCGCTGGGGCCACCAAAATTTTCGTCGGTCCACCAGAATTCGCGCAGGGGTCTCCAAATAAGTACTTCGGGGCCCCGAAAACTCGTTCCGAGGCTCGAAAACTTGCAATAGGAACCGCCAAAATTGCATTGGGGCAACAGCTAAGTACAACGCTTCCCACAAACTCAAATCTGTCCCCCAAAATATTACGCTCGGGACCCACAATTCCCATCGGTCAAAGCTCCACAAAATTGGCCTTTAGGCCCACGCGTAAAAACAGTGTGACCACAGAAACGAAATCGGTATCCGAAAAAAAATCAAGCTGAAGCCTTCCAAAATAAGAATGTATTTAACAAAATAAATGTCCTGTTCAAGAACATGTCTCTGGAGCGCTGAACATGCAATCAGGTGCCTTCACAAATTGCGCACGGCACTGAAAAGCATACGGTATCTAAAAAATCGAGGTGAGATGCAAAAACGTGGCGCCAGGAACTCCAAAATTCAGGCCAGGATTCGGAAATTACAACTACAAAAAAGATCCACAGAAACGTAGTTGAGCCCAGAGAACTGGCGTTGGGTCACGCGCCTGGGCGCGATAAATCGCGCTGGGACTAATGAGCACCGCACCGAAGCCACAACATCGTACTGGAGCACCACAAATGTGCGTCAGAAGCCCCCAAAAACACAACAGGAACTTAAGAGCATAACGTGGGCCGACAATACAACTGGCCCTCCAAAACGCACAGTCTCCCAAAAAACGACAGGGCCTTAACATACCTGGACCTCTAAAAAAAATGCATGAGAAGCTCTTATGGCACACAGAGGTCATAAAGATGCACCGGAGCCGAAAATGCCGAGGTTTCGAAAATGCGTTAGGCCGCTGCGCAGAAAGACTCAGCGGCAGAGGTGAAAAAGTACCAACACGACAACGTACGACGGTGGAAATCTACCACTGTGGGCCATTCCTCCGTGGTGGAAACTCGTCCCCGGAGACTAGGAACAAACAAACTGCTGGTTTGATTCGAGCTTCGGAAAAAAATATTATTTACGATTTCTCGAAAAAGTACAACCCGTCGAATTCCTCGAAATAATATGAATCCCCAAAAATTAATTGCAATTTCATCCTCATCAATCCCATCCCCCCAATACACGCATGAAGTTTTTTTTTCATGTAAAGGAGTTCATTGACGTACAAAAATCTTCGGCAGGACAACTTTCCACCGTAAATAGCCTATGGTGGAAATTGGTGGGAAAGCTTTTGACAGACACACACACGCTAGAATGTCGAAACTGTGTCAGGCTATAACTGAAGCTACTGAGATTCAAATCCAGAACACCACCAGAGTGGGCTGGGTCTGATTAATGCTATATTCTAGTTTCTAGAGGTTGCAGTCACGTTGCACGTGATGCCCAATGGTCAAATGTGAACAACATTGAAACAAGCTCTCTTATGATGTGTAGTTCATTTTATTATGAAATCATCACAACCCTGCCGTTAAAGTGAAATGACAGCATTTCACTTTAGCGAATCAATCTCCAATTGCCATCTCCATTACAGTTTCTAGCCAAGTCCAATTATCTTGCTCGCTTTTCCGCTGTTTTTTTCCTAGAAAAACAGAGCGGAAACCGTTCTGGTTTTGGTTCAAAATACGTATTTGCATTCATGCGCATTTACCCTTGTCACCTCTTTCAGACCGATGCGGAGCCTCTGCAGGCTGGAGGAGAACCGGACCCTGTAGTGAGCGAAAATATGGATCATGTCCCGTCCTCGTCTACCTCTGGCGGTGCTGGTCGTTCGGAAGCTGATGTAGCTGTCGATCCCATCGCTGGCGACTCAGCACAAGACGTCCGTCCTGAACCTGGTGCCACAAGTGATACCAACGCACTGTTATCAAAGGTGAAGGATGTCGACTCGCGCGTGGAACGGAACGGGTCAAAACTCGACCAGCTCATTAAGATTCTTTTAAGCATAAGCATGAATGGCAGCAAGAATGGACAAAATGAAGAGAATACAGGTTCTGAAACCGCGAGAACGCTGCTGCGATCTGGCAGAAGCGTCGCCACCCTGGAAGTGGCAACCGGCCACCATCTTACCGCTTCTCCAGAAGTTGGCCTGCTATACTGCTCTATCTGCGTACCTGTGTCCTGCTCTGCGGCCGATACAAGCACGGGAGGGGTCTTCAAATATGACTTCGGTTTGGGGGACACCTTCAAGGAGGGGCTAGTGCTGCCAAAGCAGTTCAGACTACTGAGAGTCTCGGTCAAGAACCACTTCTGTGATCTGCATCACCAGAAGGCTATGACTTCCAAGGAAACAGCAGAACAACTGGCGAAGGGCCGGTTTGCGACAAACAAGGATGCTGCGCGCCACGGTCTTCAGACAGGGTATTACGTGCTGAAGCGCTCTCTGTCGCGGGCATCGTTTGAGGACTTGGTCGTTCTGCAGCACCAAAACGGCACCCAAGTGGGCAGCCTCAACCCCTCCAGCATGTTTGTACCGACCATGCGCTTGCAGTTCTCCTCTGCCATGAGCAGCATGCTACAGAAGTTTATCGCACGCCAGCCCTGCATCTCGATGTGCGCAGACAAGGTTGCTGTGGCGAAGCGGACTATCGACATCACCGCCGTAGTGGTGTCACCGAAGCGCCGGCGGACAGCATGATACAGATCACAGTGTTTGTTATCGCTGCACCAGTGGTTCACAAGATCACAGTGGCAATGGACTAGCAGAAGAACTGTGTCGATCTCTGGCGAACGTGGGTGTAACCCACCCTGACAAGCTGGCAGCAGTGTGCATGGATGGCCAATACCATCACAACAAAGTGCCAGAAAAGTCTCTCCATAAAATGGGTGCCAGCGATCTCCGATTCCAGACAGCTCCGTCTGTGGTGCTGCTCTGGGACGGCGCTCATTTGCTAAACTTGGCGGATGAAGATGCGCGGCGTTCCGACAGGTGCGAATGGGTGGGCCAGGCCATCTCGTCCATGATCAGAATCACCAAGCGCTACACCATCGGTAAGGGCTTGGAAACCCTGCTGAGCACCGGAGAAGAGCGTGGCGAGACGGTACTGCGGCCCGAGCTCTGGTCTGGCACGCGGTTCGCGCCATATGCCTAAACAAATTTGCAAGTGTTCCTCCCCAATGCGGATACGATGGTTGATGACCTGCAGCAGCGGATCAGAACAGGAGAGGCGGATGACAGTGAACAGCGAGATCTCCGACTGCTGCGAGGTTAGTTCAGAATATGAATATTCCTGGGAGGTGTTGCACGAGTCTAGATACTTGGACATTCACAATATCCAGACACTATTTTTTTTGCTAAATTATCATGTGGAAAATGACTGGTGATTAACATATTGCTATTCTGCAGTTTCTGTTTGTCTTTTATACACGCGCCCGGTTAAATACGGCAAATCGCAGCATGCGTGGGCGGATGGGGGAAGTTATTGCGGAAAAACTGCGTTTGGGACAAGTAGCCTAAGATTGTCTTGAGGCAAGCAAAACCATAATGCCAACGCAGTTTTCAGCGAAGTTGAGTATCCTCTTCCGCAATGCTTCCGCTTCCACAAATCAAGGGCTGGTTTGAATACATTCCTAGCACGTGACTGAAATCTTCACTAAAATGATTTCTTTTTGGAAATCACGGCCTGACTGATCCAATCTCGCCCAATGACCCTCAACGTCATTTCTATCAATTGTATACCAAAATATCCGCTGACCAATTGCGAGGAGTATAGCCAAACGTGGTGAGTCGGCGCCGTAGCGTTCCAGAGTTATTCACGAAAAAGCTTTGCTCGGTTGTGGTGTCGCATTGACCACCACCCGAACACCTGCTAATGGATATATTGCGCAGGTATAGGCTGTGGTTTAGCTTAGCATTACTTTTTTACAGTTATAATGGCACAGGAGTACAACTAAAGTTAAATACAGCAATGCATTTTTTTATTGCGAAGTACAGCTTTGCGATGGAAGCATGTAATTCCCCAACTTGCACCCTGGCCATGTCTTGTTAGCGACGCTTCAGTCTATAACTGTCCCCACTACTCATCCCATACGTACATTCCTCACTTATTTTTCAGATCCGAAGTTCACTACTCAGCTGGCACCCCTGACCTGCATGACGTGCTCGCCGAGGGTAGCAAGTCGCTTCAAAATCTTCAGCTCCTGCCTTGGGAACGACAGCGCATGTTTGACAATATGGTGTGCAAGCTCGCTGAGATGCAGGGCGCTTTGGAGAACGAGGACACAGAGCTAATGGCGGAGCGCTGGCCCATGCTGTCATCACTTCCTGCCACCGCCTACGATCAGGTCAATTTATTATTATATTTTGTTCTTGCTTCGCTTCCCCATATAAAGTCTGTGTAGATACACATGCATATAATTTGCATATATATGCACACACACACACACACACACACACATATATATATATATATATATATATATATATATATATATATATATATATATATATCACGCAGACATAGACAACACATACACACAGACACACCACACGCGCACACGGACACAGACACACGTACACACACACACACACACACACACACACACACACACACACACATATATATATATATATATATATATATATATATATATGTATATATATTGTGTTGCGAATTCAGGTGATGGAAAGAGGAAGCAGCATATGTTTTAATAATACTACAATTCCGCATCCCCTTCCGTTGCATCATCTCCAGTCGTTCCTTTTATGATTTTATTCTGCTGCAGCTGTTACGGTGTGTTGCACGTTGCACGTTGGAATGGCCATTGTGCTTCGTTTATCTGTAATCTCTCATTGGGTCGGATTTCTTTTACTTTGCTTCAAGGCTTTGTTTACGAAATAATATGTACCTATCAATTGATGCTGCTGCTTGTGGATATTGTATCTTTTGACCTTTGTATATTATCATCTTACATATTGTGGCTATATTGTTCTCCCCGATTTTTAATGGCGCGTCTTCGTGTGAGATCGCGTTAATTTGTGTTTAGGTCGGAATGTCGGGAACAGGCGAAACAGGATCCGCAGGATTCGTGATCAGCACGGGATCATCTATTGGTTGCACAGTAACTCCTCTATCTGCTCTGACCTGGATGACTTCGCTTTCCAGCTTCCAGGGGTGGTCCGATTCACCACCACTCTTCATGACAAGGCGACAGAGCGCGGCCGCGGACTGGACGCCAGGGGCAACAGCAAAGGTGCCATGAACGGCAAGCTGCAGTATTCTGTGACTGACATAAAGGTCGTCAGTGATTTGAAGGCTCTTCAGCAGGTGAGGCATGTCGAATACCTTGAGTTCGTCCACGACAGCATCGCAAAGCTGGTCAGTCAGCGTTTGATACCGCCGACTGCAGCCGTGGAGAGGGAGGTTGTCAAGGCAGCTTACATGTGTCTGTCGAGCCAGCCATCCGGCAAGAGCAACCAGCAGCTTCTGCGATCCCTGCAAATGGAGTCGGCCCAGGGCCACGCGTTGAAGCAGTACGCTCACCTGGTCATAAGGCTATGGCTGTTAAGCCCTCACGAATCTGTCGTTGAGAGCATGGGGAGTGTGGTGTGGGACATATTTAGCGCTCATCGGCAACTGGACCACCGAAACGCTGAGTACGAGCTTATGATACGCTGGAACGGGCCTGATGTTCATCATGCTGAGGCCTTAATTCAGGCAGTACAACGCAAATTTAATAACAACTTCATCAGGCAGTCAGTTGACATCAGGACTTAGCTACAGGGCACTGTGATCAGACGCCACAATTCCAAAGTGTGCCGCAGATCAGCTGTCTTCCAATAAGAGTTCCACACGTGTGCGTGCATGCGTGCAAGGAAGTGACCAAGCTTGCGTCGGGGTTTGGAAGTTTGTGCCAGTTCTTGCGAATAGCACCGACAAAAATGTCATCCATGTTCCCTTGGTCCAGTTTAACAGCGCATCTGTCACTATTTGAAGAAGTTAACGTTCCAGTTAAATGTACGCGAACAGTTCTCTGTGGCCAATTGCCGATCAAGCCATGCATCGATCCGATCCGAGCTAGGACAAATAATAATAATTAATAATTGTTTGTTATTTAACGACACTTTCAACTCCTATAGTTATTTCGCGTCGGCACCTGTGATGCTGTACCCACGCCGCGAGGGGAGAAGCTCATCGGTCCGCAGCGCGGATCGAACCCATGACCTTTGCCGTGTGAGACAGACGCATTTGCCAACTGAGCTATCCTTCCCCTCGAGCCAAGCCGATGGAGCCAGTCAGTTACGACTGCTTGTTTGCTGGGGAAGTATAGCTCAGTTGGTTAGGACGTCTGCCTCGCATAACAAGGGTTCGAGCCGATCTGTCGACCAATAGGCTTCTCCACTCGCGGGCACGGCGTTATAGTTGCCGACGCGAAATAGCCATTGCAGTTGAAAGCGTCGTTAAATGACAATAATAATTATTATTATTTTTACCGTCTGTTTGCTCCGCTGCCGACTGGTTAGTCTATTAGTGCACTTAGTTTTATCTCGTTGGTTGTTGAGACCATCAACGAAGTTGGTGCTGAGTTTATGACACCATGTATCGGCTCGTGTTTCATCAATTCGCAAATATAAAGGTACGGTTTGCAACATGTTTTGTCTTTGTCTCCGGGAATGCGGGCAGAAGAGATCAGTTCTCCACGGTGGTAAAAACGTTTTTCGCCTTAAATAAAAACCCCGCAAAAATACTGCAAAACATGGAACTAAAGTTGGCTAAAACAAAGAACTTCACGGGACACTATCTTTGGAGTGGTGGAAAAGTTATGGCGGAAAATTTCGTTGGTGGAATTTGCGACCATTTTTTCACCTCTGCGCAGCGGGTCCAACAAAGAACACTGAGGAAGGGCCTCGGTTCGACAGCCATTCTGAGAGGATAGAAGCAGAGATATCAGGTGTGTCAAAGCTGAACGGAATGTGCATTTCATAACTACCAGAAAATGTGGGAGGTAGGGTTTAATAATGATTGGATTTAATTACTCGACTTTTCGCAGCGAGCGCCCATACTAAGCATTGCAGCACGTCAAATATGGCGCAAGTTTATCATGTGACAATAATTAGCAAAAGGCGTAGGCCTAGCAGAAACCGTAGCATCGCACGAAGTGTTGCGAATGTGCCGAATGCGAGCACGTGCACGGACGTTGGCGTTGTGGCGACCGGGTGATATGAACTGGAATGCCTGAAATTGGGAAATTTTATATTTCAAAGTGATGGGTAATCCATCTTAAATTCAAGTTAGGGGTTTAATACATTTTCGAAACTCCTGCTAGTTTTAGGGTTTTGTTGCTTTTTATGCACCGAGGATATTTTTACGTGTCAGGGCGTTTTCGAAAATCTCGACGTGCTTATTTAGCCCCTTGTCCTTTTGTTCGATTTGGAACAATTTTGCCTTTTGTGGTTCCAACCACTTTTTCAAACCCTTGTGCGTTAGCATGGTCCCTGTGTGCCTTGAGAGCTTCCAGTGTATTTCTTTTAGAGCTCCATGTATGTTTATTTAAGGCTGCAACGCATGTTTTGAGGCCCTGTCGCGTTTTGGGAGATTGTGTGCTTCAGAGCGTCAGTTGTGTTTTCAGCCGAAAAGGCGAAAAGGCGTCAGCGCAGCATGCTTGTGTATATCCCCTCTTCGTTCAACGATTCTCTGCGGAATACATCGTTTTGGGGACCTTCACAGTGGTGATCCTCCAATGAAGTGGTGCTACTCACGACAAGTGCCCCCACACTGACATTTCTGGATCCACCCCTACTACACCTTTTGCAAGTTAACACGCGCCCTGGAGGGCATCAGAAAATTACGCGCACTAGAGGGGGCGGATTCCGCGCCCCTAAGATCTCGGCTCTTATTAAAGGTGGAGCAACGCAATTTACAGGGTGGATGGGTACGATAGTTAACTCTATTGTGTGCAAATTTCGTGACCTTAGGTCAATGTCTTCACGGTCAAATGAGGTGAACATAGCAAAATTTTATGGTTTTGCGTGGCTTGGCTTGTCATTGTTATGGATCTCTGTGATCGTATTTAGATGCTCCAAAATTGACATTAATGATGTTTTGGACATTACTAATGATGCAATACATATGCCAGATCCGCCATCCGCCAGATATGCCAATAGGTGACCTCAGGCCACCTATTTAGGAGCACTTTATCAGGTCATTACCTCTCCAGTTATCGGAACCGGGCTGCCCACCTGACTGCTCCGTTGGGCGGCTCGGTACAATCGGCTTCGCAAAGAAAGGAGTGAAGTAGATGAATAAAGTATGGAAACGCCTCGGTACACAATGACGAACAGTAGTTTCCAGGATGTGTAGGTAGTAACATGCAAAGTGACATCAAAAGCATGACAGTCATTTGCATCTATGACAACATTCCAGTTGACCAAGTTTGGTTCCAGTAACCTGTTATGAATTTCACCTGACTTGCCTTCGGTGACCTAACATGACTTTGAAACAATACAGCATAACAATCTGCATCAAACAAGTCGCTAGTGTTGCCAAGAACACTTCCATTTTGCCAATATACGGGAAGCGCATTAGCGCCGATTTTTATGGTCTGGCACTGATGCAATTTTGTGACTTTAACGGCCCCTAACTCAAACAATTTTCGGCAGATTTTCATTTTTCTTGCTTGAAGCAACGCACCGATCCCCTATAAGCAGGTATCCAAAGAATAGCATATATCGGCTGGTAAAATCTGGTGTTATGTAAGAAAAACCGGAGGGGTGGGCGGATTCCCTCCCACTCCCCCTAAGGGCGCGTGTTAATACATGCAATTTTGGCAAGAATCTTCAGTTGCATGAAACTTCCATTTTAACACAGTGGGGGGGGGGGGGATGCTAATGTTCTCAACAAGATAGTGCTACTAAGGAGTTGCACGTTATCAGATCCATGTGCTACCCTACATGGAGGGCAAAAGCGTACGTTTTTTGCGCCTTTGACAAAGAAAATGACAACGTGTTGGTTGAAAGTTCTTTTTGAGGGGCATGTGCCCCTCCCCATGTTCAAGTTTGCCCCACCAATAGTCAATTTTCACCATCCCGCAATATGAAATGGAAGTGGGCATGGAACAAAAAGCATACAACTGCGGTCTGCGGTCGGAGCGGGAGCGTCGATGGCCCCGACGATGGTCCCAGCGATGTTGCCAAGTACGGCCCCGTCGATGGCCCTGGGGCTAGTGTCGTCCATCCGGTCACCCCGGTGACCTGTCACTCACGACGGTTTCCAGGTGACTGACCGCCACCGCTAACGTCGCGACTATGCCACTGTGCTGTATGATCAACGCAGTCGATGCGCCCCTAAGCCCATCCTGCCACCATTGCTTGCCCAGGGCCTGAAGCCGAGGATTCCAGGAATCTGTCAGCTGCGGTGGCCGGTTGACCCAAAGGAACTTCCTCTGGCAACAGCGATATTTCTGCCCAAGCTTCCATGGAGCAATTGGAAATGCTTCTGGTTTCTGAGCTGCTCTCGGAACAATAGGGCTTCTAGGAGGGCCGCTTGCGATTGCGCCAACCTACGCCTCAGTGCGTCAATAAGGGCCACGGACCTGGGCGTCTGGACCGTGATAATACCCGCACCTGTGTGGTGATCGGGTGATCGACACAAAAAGGCTTGCCAGCATCAGGTGGAACTTGGTGCTGTCTTCTTTGATTCCAGCCACTCGAAACACAGCCAGCCTGCGTCGGCTAGAGGTCTGTCTTCTCCGGAGGAAGGAGAAACTAAAAGAATGAACGCGGCCATTTGCTGGATTGTAGATGCAGGAGTTAGGGGCAGATGCAGTGGGAGGGAGATGGGGGCATGAGCCTCACTCCCATGAAAGGTGGACGCTCCTCCGGCTGGGAAAAGGCGCCCATCCGGAAAGGCTCGAGCGAACCAAATTAAGTATATAATTGTAATATATAAAGACATTTAAGAAATAAATAATAGCATTATAACTTTATTCTAATTAATTTGTATGCTTTTTCGTCTGAAGACCCTTTTGAAGTTGATTGTTACCATGCATCGCCATAGCATTAATTTTGAACTGTCATGAAAGTGAAGGGCCCTTGCCCCCTGTTTCAACACCTATGCCCTAGAGAGTTCGCATTGATGGTTCTGCCTGATGGTCGCCTACCAAAGATATCATAGTTACTATGCACATCATGGTTTTCTTGCACGGTTAATATTTCTTTCTCTTCTCTCTAGCATATCCGCTGTCAAATAACAACTCATTATATATTCGCATAAATGTAATAACATTATGTGGTATGTCCCATTAATTGTAGTGAACTATTTTCTCGTGATCTAATAACTATGCTGCTACACCACTTTTATATTGCATACTCCCCGGAAATTTGCTAACATTTATGCACGGAAGCGTGTGCTAGATGACGTGCACTGGCAAGCTCCAAAAAAATTGTGGCTTGTGTGATTTATGGTAACGTGTCCTATTCTTTGGAGATGCTTGGGAGACCCGAAAGTTCGTGGGATTAACAAACACCATGACAGGAACTGATCACAGACAGGCGCTCAGTCAGGATGATCCCAATGTAAGTAAAATTGACGGCGCCGGGTAGCGTTTAATGAGAAAACGAGAAAAAGGTTTGGTCTCATGGGAGGGTATTTTACCTCTTTGTTCTACCCCGTGGCTGCCCTACTAGCCACTGAACCCATTTGGGTGGTGGCATGGGACTTGAACAACAGAAAGACGGGGTGCGGGAAGGTGCAAAGCTTGTTTTGCTTTTTGTCGGTCGAAGACAATTATTGAAGTTGGTGCGGATATTTATGGCCTGCGATGAAAATGAAGATAAAGATGCCGTTGTCAGGCATTCAAAATAGAGTGAGTTCCGATCGGTCCACAAGTTCCCTGTCTCGGTGTGGTGCTCGAGCCTGTGTCTGCAGCAGGGTAGCCCCCTATCCGTAGCACGCCTATGGCCCTCGCTCGCTCAGCGCCTCGTACTGGTAGTTCGCTATCAATAACAGGACGCCATTCGAGGAACCTGGGCGGGCCCGCCTGTTGCGGTTGTGTGGTTCCCGGTACCTGTGTTCGGCTCGAGCGTCGGCGTACGTTGGCGGCCGGCGACACGGGCCGTCACGTCGGCGCCCGCAGGAGCCATGGCCGCTACGGCTGAGACACGGCGGTAACGGTCACAAGTGTGACGTCATGCGCCGCGGCAGTACCGGCGCAGGCCCCGGCAAGTGTGGCGATCCTCCACTGTGGAGCCCGCTCGCCGCCACCCATGTGCCGGCGACCGTTCGGAGCGATTGCTGCTCCAGCGTTGCGCTCCTCGTCTCCCTCTCCTTTCTCATGCAAGAAGCATCTGTCTGGTCGTTCTATCGTCCATCCACATCGATCCTTATCCCAACTAGTATAGCGTCATTAGAGCTGCTTGCCGAAGGAGGGCAGGAGGCGAGCGATGGGGATGCCCTGCTGCAGTGACAGGAGCAGGCACCATACATATACCGTGGCATGCAACTCTTCGCCGACCGACGGAGCAACCAACCACAACGCAGCTGACTTGGCAGCCACTAAAGGCATGCACATTATTCAGCCCAATCTTCGCGAAAGTGTATGCATCTAAAAAATAAGTAAAACATAGATTGACACTTCAGCCCCGTGCATTCAAAGCTGGAATGCGTGCTCAATATTTGCCAAAGGAGCCCATTGCAGAAATGTTTCCTTGCATTTCGGTATATGTGCATTGAAAGCCACGCGTCAGTCGATATTGGCAACAATTTTGCCAAAATCAGGCCCAGGTTATGAGCATGGTGCACTTATCACAAACTTCAATGAATTATCTATCCCGAGTTGTTGAATTGGCACAGGTAGTGCGCTGCCTCGCGACCGTTTTTGTATCACATTCCTCCCACTCATTGCATGCTGTGCATAACTGTTCAGCACGGCACCCTCCGCCGGACTGACCAACCACGCGGCCGTCCGGCCTTACGGCGCACAGGTCGCGCGAGATGACGACACAGACAAGAGATGGGTGCCCAGCGGTTAGCTGATTAGCCCTGAGGCGGTATTGGCTGGACCGACAGTGACCAAGTTCCTCTCTCTCTCTCTCTCTCTGAAGAAAACAAAAATGCGTTTACCTGAAGGAGGATACAGTTGTAATAACTACTGAAAATTAACCTTAGAAGCAATCTAATTCTGCTCGGGTGAAATAGGACTCCAGCGTTACAAAAAAAAACAAAAAACAAGTATACATATTTAAAAGCGGGACGATAGGGTCGTGTCTGACCACTTAGCTGAACTTTTGTCGTATGTACCCATGAATAGATCCGCGCCAGTTTCGGTCCCGCTCGTACTAATTCTAAGAACAACTTTCCAAAAGGAGCTTCGAGTGTCAAAATATGAGCGTCCAGTGCGTGTATCCATGCTTTAAAATCGGAAATCAAGCTGAGACGTTGGCCCAGGCTGTCCGCCAAAGCCGGGTGGCTGGGCGAGTGATGGGTGAGATTGTGAGGTAGACGGCCGGCCGCGCCTGCGGCGGTCATGTGGGTAACTTGCGGCCGCTAACAGTCAAATACTTAGAGTGTCATTTACATATGCATATTACATACCTAGATGTACATAAGATGCTCCATGAGCCGCGACTGGTGACTGCGGCTTGGAGGGGAAGAAGCGATGCGACAAAAATATATTTGGATAACTTGGCCTGTCTTGACCTATGCTTATCAGTAAGATAATGTCATTTGTGGGATAGACATGCGTGGCACATAATGGTCGATGCAAAAGCTGTCGAAGCTCTTAGTTTTCACTGAATGTGCAGCCATTTACCACTAATAGGAGACTATCGCCCTTATGAAGTATGCATACTGTGGCATTCGCTGCCAAATTATTGTAAAGATAGTACGAGTACTTCGTCACAAGCAATCCTACCCGAAGCATTGCATTTCAACGATTGGCCTCGATTGGTCTAAGATTATGCAACCAATTGGATGTAAATTATCGCAAGTTTATTGTCACCGCTCATTCCGACATTCCATTCCGATGTTCTAAATAACTTTGTTAAAGTTCTAACATTTATATTAAATTCACATGTAACCCAATTAAAAGGGTGTAAATGATAATATACTCCCGATTATGAAGTCTTCCCAGAACTCAGGACAGGAATGTTGGATGTTTTATGTTCACCTTTTTGGTGCGTCCACAGACATTATTAAATGCAAAAATATTGTAGCCCGTCTCTGTCTCCTTCTCCTTTCATGTAGCCCATGTTGCTCATTTGTACAAGAGGCGCGCGCCAGGTGCAGTGGCGGGTTATGGAATGCTCACCGCACGACCAGTTATAGCTTCGTGGCAGTCATGGCGTTATTGATTATTTGCATTATTGGCCATTTTACAACTCCTGATTAGTACTTTCTATTTCCCCCTAAAGACAACGAAAAACAAACGCAACGCTCATTGATTTTTTAAAAGCAAGTTGTGAGCTGCCGACCACCATCAGTGAGAAACAGAGCTGAGGATTTTCCCTGGCTCCTACAAATTCAACGCGTATACCTTTTCGGTGGTAACGAAATTAATTTTATTTCTCATGTGACCCTTCGCGTTCTAGACAGGGTTAGACCGACTGTTTCTGAATGCTTGTCATCTAGAATATCATCCTCTCCAGAAAAAATATTATCCCTTTTCTGACGTGGATGTTGAATGGTGCTGTTTTACAACGAAATGTTCTGTGACAAAATGCTTAAGATTCACTGAGAAGCGCAAACTGAGCTTCTGATGCCACAGGTTTGAGAATAAATATCTTTTCCGTATTGTATTACCCAATAATTGTCATCTACACATCCAGAATTATAAGGTGCAAATCAGGGGTGTCATTTTATATACTTGGGGGGGGGGGGGATTACAGCCTGAATGTTGGTTGTACTCCCCTCCCCCAAATAATTTCAACTTTAAACATTGGCTTCCATGGAGTATGCTCCCAATCCATTTGGACCTGCCCACCGCCGTCATGTATTTTGCCCAAATTATTTCCAGAAATCACTGCCCGTGGTACAAATCCAACCCTGGTTATGGGCCTGAGCTTGACCATGACAAAACACCTCCATGTGACTTGCCGACCTGTCTCTGCGTTTCTACTTATAAAATTCCGGACCCACTAGGCTGCACCCGCATTCAGTTATTCAACCACTCCATGCTTCATTCTGTTTCAATTCTTCGAGAACCGTTCCGTTATGTCGTTCGTGTATTTCGAAGAAGTATCCAAGCTGAGCCTGTTGACTTCACTATGAACAACAGCGGAAGTTCACTGGAACAGACGCACGAGACTGTCGGCACGCGCGGCACATTGACGGAAGTCGCTGATCGCTTCGTGGAAGTGGTTAGGCGGCGAGCCGACGGCGTCGCTGGCATGAGTCAGCCGGGCCCGGCGCGCGCGTGTGGCGTTATAACGAGCCGCATCCTGCGCTGTCCAACCGTGACGGCTGGGTATAAAGCCAGGGCCGCCACTCCCCGGCTGCCGGCGCCCGTCCACGACCAGCACAGCCAGCTGCGCGACACACCTGACTTCGCCAACCATCGGCACTGACAGCCGAGACGGTGAGAGGTGTGACGGGGCGAGTCGGCCCGACTGGCTGGGCAGTCCAGGTGGTACTGCAGTGTCGGACTGGCTGGGCAGTCCAGGTGGTACTGCAGTGTCGGACTGGCTGGGCAGTCCAGGTGGTACTGCAGTGTCGGACTGGCTGGGCAGTCCAGGTGGTACTGCAGTGTCGGTCTGGATGTGCCGTGCAGGGGGAACTGCAGTAGCATGCTCATGATACCTGTATTTTGAACTTTCGGCTAGAAGTTGCCAGATACACTTGATATGGGTATCACTTGATATCCATTTATTAGCCAACTCATTTTGAAACAAGCTTTAACCCGGATGACGGCGATAGGCCTTTTTCGTTTTTGTTTTGTTTTATTTGAGGTAGTCTATATCGGTGCTGACAAATATATAGGGTATTGACAAGTATGCAGTGTATAATTACGTGATAGGTACCTGGTACTAGGTACGGATAAATCATTCATGGATCAATCATACGATATTTATCATTTGATAACCGCCAAGGCACACCAAGGAAACTTTGATAGCTACGATGGCTACTGGCTGATGAAACCGATTGATTGATTGCATCAGTGACCAATCGATTAAACTACTGGGCCTTTTTGTGCATAAATGTGTTCTTTTTTGGTTAAAGTGTTCTAAAAACCGCTGGCTGAGCCTGCTAATGACACTCCACTTCATG
The DNA here is from genome assembly GCA_034440575.1 of Imbricaverruca yamaguchii. Taxonomy (NCBI): domain Eukaryota; kingdom Metazoa; phylum Arthropoda; class Thecostraca; family Neoverrucidae; genus Imbricaverruca; species Imbricaverruca yamaguchii. Next base: position 1,135,867 of record JAOTOL010001637.1, on the reverse strand, counting down.
ACCTCCATCGATGCGCCAGTGCACAGGATGTGATGATTCGTAAGTCCCACTATTTGCACAGGGTTCTAGAAAAAGTGATTGGTTTGAGTCGCCCGCTTTACACTTTACATCGTCTTGGTACTTCCTCCCCTGTTGATAGCTGTGTATGATTTTCTGATATATTTTGTCTCTCTATGTAAAACAGCGTGTTTGTGTTGTATTAACCCAGCGGGTCACTCCAGACCGCTTCAGGTGAGATGGTTGGGCGCATATCGCCGCCGATTTTTAGCTCAAGCCGGTGTTGTCGGCCTTGGTTGTTTTGTGCATTGTCATCACCGTGTTTCGACTGGCCGACAGAGATGCTCGGGAGCAGTCTGGTCGGTGTGACCGTGACGGTGGTGTTTCGGCTGGCCGACAGACATGATCGGGAACAGTTTGGTCGGTGTGGCCGTGACGGTGGTGTTTCGGCTGGCCGGCACAGAGATGCTCGGGTGCAGTTTGGTCGGTGTGACCGTGACGGTGGTGTTTCGGCTGGCCGACAGACATGATCGGGAACAGTTTGGTCGGTGTGGCCGTGACGGTGGTGTTTCGGCTGGCCGGCAGAGATGCTCGGGAGCAGTCTGGTCGGTGTGACCCGGCAGAGATGCTCGGGTGCAGTTTGGTCGGTGTGACCGTGACGGTGGTGTTTCGGCTGGCCGACAGACATGCTCTGGAGCAGTTTGGTCGGTGTGACCGTGACGGTGGTGTTTCGGCTGGCCGACAGATGCTCTGGAGCAGTTTGGTCGGTGTGACCGTGACGGTGGTGTTTCGACTGGCCGACAGACATGATCGGGTGCAGTTTGGTCGGTGTGATGGTGGCGGTGACGGCCGTCACCGCACACAACTATGGCGCCGGAAAATGCGCCAATGTCAAGCCCATGGATGACTTTGATGCTGATAGGGTAAGGACAGCAAGCGGGTGGAAGACTTGAAGGTCGGCTGACAGCCAATGCTTGGCACAATAAGGCGCTCAGGAAAGAGGTCATTATGCCTGGCTCTGTGTAGGTGCCCACTAGGTGTGCGCCTTGTGTGTGCGGGCGGTGGGCGCCGTTGTGGGTGACATGGTGTGTATGGGTCTGTCCTGCCCCCCCTCCCACAAGGTGCCCCTCCTCACTGATCCAGCCCGGATTCGTTTCACCCGTGAACCGAGCTTTCGCCTTCTGGCCCCTGCCCCGGCCGTAGTGGCCCAGGACAGTGGACCCGTCACCGTTAGGTTTCCTCCGGAAGGGGGTGAAGCTTAGTTTGGGGACAAGGAGAAGTTGAGGATTTGGTATGGGAGGTTTCCCTGCTAGAGTCGCGGGAGTGCTCTCTAGGATACCTGGAGCTCTTGAGTCTTGTTGTCTTCGAGTCTTCGTTGCTTCTGCTGCTACAGGTTTGTCTTCTCTCTTAAACCTTTGACCTACCCGGATCTCTTCGTGCTTGCTGACATACATATGTATATACATACATATATGCATACATTTGAGTTCTTTGCTACGCTATGCCAGACATTTTTTGGCGCGCTTCGCATATGGAAAAGTCAATTTTTCACTAAATTTTGTTTGGGGTTAAACACTAACTATATCCTAGCTGCGTCCCCGAGCACTAAAGCTTATCTTTAGCCGCTGACATTGTAAGATTTAGGCCTGCCAGCATCCTTCCCTCAATAAATTGGTGACCAGCTGAACACAGAGCGTCGATACCACATTGTTGATCCTACATTGTTCCCGTCCCCGACGCCCCATTGTCCACGGATATTGTTCGCTATGCATTTATGCTCGCTGCGCTTAATTATGTATACTCACGATACTATCATTCATATCTGAATAGCATCCCTGTTTTGGATGTGACATGACACCGGAAGTTCGTTCTGGTCGTGCTTCACTATGGCGCACTCCCTTCCGGATGTGATCACAAAGCACGAAGCCGATCACAAAACAGACAAAGAGAGGTGGAGATGGAGGTAGAGGTAGAGTTAGGAGTAGGGATAGAAATAGAGACAGAAGTAGAGATAGTAGTAGGGACCAGGGATGTAGGCAGGAATGGTGAATGGGAGGGGATATTGCGAATTGGGCACGGACTACCCTCCCCCTAAAGGGTTTAATTTCCTCGGATTTCGGCCAGTTTATTTCTAAAAGTGACCGTTTTTCCCAATTAAAAGTTTTCATTTTATTTTTTATCTCATTGGGGGCCCGGAATATATGAACCTCTTCTTCCTCAACTTGTATGCAAAGGTGGCACCGTTATAAGCCAATAATGCAGACCGTCTAAACAAACTTCTAGATACAGAATGTCAAAACTTCCTTGCGGGAGATGTCGTTTAAGCATTCGGTAAAGGGTAACTAAACGCTTGTACGAATTGTCCCATACACTGACGTGAGGGCCCACACGCATTTGTGGGGGCTCGTACACGTCCATAGGAGCCTGCAGACGTTGGCAAGAGCCCGTATACGTTCGTAAGGACCCGTAGGCATTCGCAAAGGCTCGTAGACGTCTGTAGAAGCTCATCGGCGTTCGCAGTGTCCAATAAACCTTCGTAAGACCCATGAGCCCGTAGACATCCGCAATGATTCTTAAGCGTTTCCAAGGACCAGCACACATTCGTATGCATTCGTAGGAGGCTCGTAGACGTTCGTAAGGCTCCGAACACGCTCTTAGCGGCCCTGAAGCTTTCGTGGAGCCCGTGAACTGTCGTAAGGATCCGTGGATGTTCATAGGGGTCTATACACGTTCGTAAGTGTCCGTAGACGTTTGCAACGCTTCGAACACGGTCTTAGTACTATAAAGCTTCCGTTGGGGCCTATGGACGCTCGTAAGTATACGTGGACGTTCATAAGGAACCGTGGACAGCTGTAAGGGTCCGTGAAATTTAGAATGGACCCGGAGACGCCCGTAGGCACCCGTGGACGTTCATAAGGACCCGTAAGCGTTTGTCCAGGGCCCGTAGATGTTCACAAAGGTCCATGCACTTTCGTATGGTCCCGTATACGTTCATACAGACATGTGGGCATTCGCATGAACCCGTATCCGTTCGTAAAGCTCCGAACACGTTCGTATGGACTCGTAAGCTTTTGTGAAGGTCCGAAGACTCTCATAAGGACCCGTGGACTTCGTAGAGCTCCGTAGATGTTCGCAGGTACTCGTAGACTTTTGTAAGGGCGTAGGGGTCCGTATAAGTGCATAAGAGCCCTTAGTTGTTAGCACGGGCTCGTAGATATTCTCAGGAGCCGACAACAGCCTCGGTGGTTATAAAAGAGCGCTGTCGGCCTTTTCTTCTTCGCCTTGGCGATTCCGTAAGCAATTACGAACGGGCCGACCTGGGTCCGTGGGTCCGTGGGTCCGTGTGCCCGTGCACCATTTCGGCCCACGCCTGATGCTAGTCCGTGCACAGGTGGTCGGCCTGTGGTACGTGCACCACGCCTTCGGAACCACGTCCAGCTGCTTGACCTTCAACTACACTCGCACGGATGACGGCCTGCGCGTGGTGGAGACCAAGGAGCTGCGGGTGCTGGACGCAATCGGACTGGACCACAAGTACAGTTCGGTGGGAACTCTGCGTGACAACGGGCCGCCGGGCCAATATCGGGCCAAGTTCAGCACCAGTGAGTCTCGCCGCCGCGTGCCTGAGCAGCTGCCGGTGTGGGGGTCTCGGCCCGCACCCGTACCGTGGGTGCCTGGCGAGTATTGGAGGATAGGCTCCCATGGTGTTTCGGGAAGAACATGCAGACGCCGTTGGTTGTCGCTAGATTACTGGTCAATGTATGCCACTGAGTGCTACGTACCTAGAGTATTATTGGCATCAAAAGAAATGGATAGTTTCCTGATTGTAAACTGAACAGTTTCCCGTAGGGATTGCTGTGCCAGCAGATACAGGAGGCATGTTCGTATGATTACTCATGACTGGCATTAATAGTGTCGCCGATATGCCGAGCTTGTCCCGGGTGAACGAATGAACACTGAATAGCAAGGCGTACAGTACTGCAAATACGTTATCTGAGTTGTCAGCGTCGCGACAGTGATGTGGTTACCGATCAACACTGGCTGTGCTATTTCAGACGCCTGTGTGAGCATGCTCACTGTATTTCTGCCGCGTGCCGATCACTGCTGCTATTGCATTTCCATCAATTGTGAATTCCTGATAGAGGAAGACAGTTGTGTATAGTGTGTTCACTATTGCAGACCCACTGAGCTCCAAGTACGTGTTCTTGACCACCGACTACGACAACTACGCCGGAGTGTTCCACTGCCAGCATCTGGCCAAAATCCTGCACCGCCGTAACGTCTACGTACTGTCGCGCAAGCCGACCATCGATGAGATTTTCGTGGAGAAGGTGAGCCGACCGCTGTATGTCCAGCTCAGTGTCGAGTGAGCCGCTGTATGTCCAGCTCAGTGTCGAGTGTGCCGCTGTATGTCCAGCTCAGTGTCGAGTGAGCCGCTGTATGTCCAGCTCAGTGTCGAGTTAGCCGCTGTATGTCCAGCTCAGTGTCGAGTGAGCCGCTGTATGTCCAGCTCAGTGTCGAGTGAGCCGCTGTATGTCCAGCTCATTGTCGAGTGAGCCGCTGTATGTCCAGCTCAATGTCGAGTGTGCTGCTGTATGTCCAGCTCAGTGTCGAGTGAGCCGCTATATGTCCAGTTCAGTGTCGAGTGAGCCGCTGTATGTCCAGCTCAGTGTCGAGTGAGCCGCTGTATATCCAGCTCAATGTTGAGTGTGCCGCTGTATGTCCAGCTCAATGTCGAGTGTGCCGCTGTATGTCCAGCTCAGTGTCGAGTGAGCCGCTGTATGTCCAGCTCAGTGTCGAGTGAGCCGCGGTTTTCTATGTCGATGGTCTTGTGGTTGTGTACACACGATTGACATCAACTGCTGTCACGACAGTGGATACTTCGAACTGAGGACTATTTCCCCATTTCTGGAATTCCTGCGTGCCGTTAACGTCATTGTGGATAATACATTTTGACCCATACACGGTACAAATCAGGGAGCTGGACGAATCGGAACAATGTTAGATATGCCAGCAAAGTCGAATCCCCATGCAGGTATATCGATCGTCAATCAGACCCATCACGCAACCACGAGCCTTCAAACTGTAGGCACAGCAAAAATGATTTAAGACGCGATTTTATCACCAAATTCCAGTGCACATATAAAATCGTAGAGAAAAACAGAATATAAATCAACTAAAATCGTCATCCTATCCTGGGCGTGAACCTAAGTTGCTGTGGCGCAACTGCCTGCCCGGGACTGATGGTGAGTGCCGGCTGTGGTGGGCGATCTATGGTTAGCTCCCCGTGCACGAGCATGTCGCCACAACCCCCTTTCTCTGAATAAATTCCCCGAATAAAAGCTAATATATATATATATATGAGAGATATATATATATAGGAGAGAGAGATATATATATAGATAGAGAGAGAGAGAGAGAGAGGGAGAGAGATAGAGAGGGAGAGGGAGGGAGAGAGATATAGAGAAGGAGAAAGAAAGAGAGGTATAGAGAAGAAGAAAATGGTACACACTCTTTTTCTCTCTCTTACTTTCTCTCTCTCTCCCTCTTTCTCCGTTTCTCTTTCTTGCTTTCCTATGATCTATCACCAAGTGAAATATGGGAGGTCAAATATATCCGACCCATAAGGCTTATTGTTTCATATGGAGAATAATGACTTCTCGCCAACATACCTTCTCCCGACATGCCTCATCCCACTCCCGTCCAACGTGTGGCATTCCCACACGTTTTTCGAATCCATCGAGCGCGCCGTGCTCGCACCAGATGTCCCCTAACCTGACCCCGATTCACCCTGTCTCGTCAGGTTCGCCGCCGGATGTTGGTGTTTGACCTTGAGCCGGACAACCTGCGTCCGGTACTGCACGAGGAGTGCGTGCCAGCGGCGGAGAGTGACGTCAACCTGCGGATGGACGGCACTCTGTTCGACTTCGGCAGCAAGAACTAAACCATCAGTTGGGTCGGCAGCGGATTGCAACATAATGTGAAAGATTATGCAATAGAGGGAGTATTGACATCATAGAAAAGCTTTCCTGTACATGTTAGAAGTACGAGGCAATGATGGTATGGTGGTGACAGCAGTGCGGTAAGAAGTAGCGGGGATGGCCGAGTGGTTAAGGTGTCGGGCTATGGGTGCCAAAGGTCCCGGGTTCGACTCTAGCGCCACTCAGGACATTTCCCAATCCCGCGGCCCACCGGCGAAACAGTGTGGGCGGTGCCATTAGCCGTGAATGTGCATACAGTGTGTCGTGAACCAACCAATAAACAAACAGTGTCAGAAGAATCGAATGCTAATAAGCAGAAGCTTTCTAACAATGATGACCAAGGACAGGCCGAAGAAGGCAGAGCACTTGGCAGCTATGGTTGGATAAATTGACGATTATCACACGTAAGTTGGGACAAAGTTTCGGGGTCACAGTGACTCTTTGTCGTACTCATGTTCGAAGAACAGAAATGTAACGAGTTGACGGCACATTTCTGTGCTACTTTATCCCATTCAGCTTGACCTTAGTTCTTTTTGGTGTTGAATTTCCACGTTTGTGAATTTAGCTATCCATATGTCGGGTTTGGGATTAGCATTCCATAAGTTGTGCTATGTATCAATCTGTTCTGTACATACTGAAAATACAAATCGCAATCACAAATGGCGCAAGCAAGCTATTTTGCTTGTGCGTCTCTGATCCCAATGTTAATCACTCGATGGCAACTATAAGCGAAAATGATTGCCAGCCTACCTAACACGACACGCATTTTGGCATCGCGCCATTCTGTTTCGTTAATTGAACCTAAACAGTTTCAAGAATGCATAGCGAGGCTGGCACTCAAGCATGCACATCAAGACACACAAGCGTTAGTCCCGTCACGTAACGTCGATTCCCACCGAGGTCCGAGGGTGAGCCGCCGAGCTGATCTCTCTGCCCGCGAGCGGTTCGGCGCGCGGCACAGCTCTGCTGGCGGCCGGTATGGTAAAAGACGGCAGCGATCGTCAGCCTGTCTCAAACACACATTTTCATTGTAACACACTTTGTTTGGGCTCGGGTCATAATGTTTCTGTCGTGAAGTGCCGCCAATATATCCATCCATCCCGCAAACCTGTGTGTATTGTGTACTAATCTACAACGGAGCTAGTGAATCGCCGTTATTATCCCATGGATTCACGCGTCTGGGCTGATCATCTAAGCTATACAGTTTGCTTCAGTTATGCAAATTGTTTCGCATGAAATTGCCGTAGATGGTTCAAATTGGCGCTTGGATTACCTTCCTTTGATATTTTTAACGAAAGGAACGTCCATTTGTTCAGAGATAGGAACATGTTACTAACATTTGGTTCGAAATCGGTTGATCGGCTACAAAGTGTGCAATAAGAGATGAGCGAAGATCGGCAGTTCCATATGCATCCTGTACTGAGTCGAACAGCCAAGTCTGTGACAGGGAGTCGTGTCACGTAGTAAGAACTCGATGGATACCCTGCACGCGGGCATGTTGTCCACGCCAGGTGCACGACAAGCTATGTATGCGGTGACGTCGAGTGCCAGTTCGGTGTGGTCGTGTATGCTCGACCACCGCGTGCTAACGACTGCTCCGGTCTGCGTCACGGCTGTAGAGCCGGTCGCATGTCAACAGTGGACAAAGCATCTGCGTGCAGGGGTGTCGACAGGTTGCGTGATTGTACACGTGCATTTGGTCGAAATGTGAATCGTTCGGCACGGAAGCAAATGCAGCAGTTTGACTCAGTGACGGTGTGTGACGTGAAAAATGCACATTTGATCCAAGCTGGTAGTCAGGCGCACGCTGATATATTCTCGTTGCATGCGTCATCCTTAGCTATTACTCCCTGACTGAAGCTACTGCTCGCCGCAGCTCTGGTCCGCTTGCAGGATCGCGTGGTGGAAGCCAAGGCTTTCTGAAGGAAAGATCCTTCAGGCTACGTCACCTTACCAGGTTGTTTGCATTTTGTCAGGCCGGTCGTCAGGGGTGATGGAGGAAATCTAAGCGGAAGCGGCGATGCTTGGTCACACTAGCTTCCATATTGGGTCCAATATTTTCATGATGAGGAGAAAGAAGCTGGAAAGATGTCCGAGGTCCTTGCCGCCAAAACTCCATCCATATCACTGGAAGCAACGTAAAGAGACAAATGGAGTACCAAGCATTTCCACTTTTCATCAGCATTTTACTTGTCCTCGAAAGGAAATTACCAACATCTCTGCCTCTGTTTCGATGCATCGTCTGTTGCCCTACAAGTAAGACCGCAGGCCTTTCAGCTTTTCCGCAACGTAAAATTTGCCTAAGAGAAGAATCATGTGCGGATGTATTTTTTCCACCATTGCTGAGAACCAAATAATTACAGTTTTTCGTTTTTCCCATGCAAATCAATAGGCCTTGAGCATGATTTTGCAATATTGAGGATGCGTTTGCATCCCTAGAATTACAAAAACGTTTCACCCATGGTGGCACCGGTTCAACCGCCACTAATGCTACATTCTTGCATTTAATTTCTTATTTCAATTTTAATTTTAACAACATATAACCTCATAGGCGTAGGTTTCGGAAAATTATTGGGAGGGCACAATACATGGAGGACACGGGCGGACCGAAATGGATTTGGGCTGAATGGAATCGAAGGGATTTGGGGCGTATACTACATGTTGTTCTGTACTAAAAGTCGATGTTATTGGGTGCGCAGCCAACATTGATGGGGTGGGGGATGGGCGACAAGTGCCGTACCAAAAGCATACCATGCTGCTCCCCAGTAAAACCTTGCACATTGAGTCGCTCGGCAAGCGCTCCAAGTGAGCGGCTCTGGTCCCTGGGGCATCTTCGCTAATACAGTATTCATAGCATTGCTATTTCACATTGGTGACGATACAATGCGTCGACGTCCGCTGGACCTTCTTCTGCTCCTGGTCGCCACACAAGGAGCGAATGAATGTCTTCTTTAAAAAAAACATCCATTCGCGTAAAGTATCTCCAGCCGTTCCTGGACACTTCCGCTCTAACCGTCTCTGTGACCCCTGAGACGGCCGCTAGGTCAGCTTTCTGCCAGCGAGAAAGCCTTCTGCCCCTGAAACATCTTTAGAATTTCCGAACAAATGGCTGTTCTTCGTCCCCATTGAGACACTCCCTTCGATCCCTTGAATCCGTTTGGTTCCTCGAGCTTCTGGTTGTTCCCGGCCTCATCTGGCCTCCATCGGAACTTCTGTAAGCCACTGACCATTCTTTGGCTCCTCCATAATAGGTACCCCTAGACAGGATGTGTGATCTGATGCGAAAAGAACCCAGACCGGATGCACTGTCATTGGTGAAGAATGCGGTGCAGCATGGTTGGCGAGACAATGCAAAGCCAATTTCTTGAGAGGGCAGCCGCTTTCTAACCGTGTTGCCGTCCACAGACATTCTTTGGGACATGTCCCTGATGCTCTGCGGTTCCGCATTCTGTATCAGCGGCCACGAAGACGCCACACGCGTGCACAGGTGTCACGCGGTCGCATGTTCGTGCCGCGGCACAGTTGTCGGCTCTCAGGCGGCGCCAGGTTCGCCCCGCTGCGCCAGAACCGGTCCAGACACCCGACAACGCTTCCTCGGCCGACGGGCTGTCCAGTCTGCAGCGTCGGCGCGCATCGGAACGTCTGGACTGCTGCGTGCTCTCGCTGGCGGAACGTGTGTGACTGAGCACGCCTGGACTGCTGCGTGCTCGCGGTGGCACGTGTGTGACTGAGCACGCCTGGACTGCTGCGTGCTCGCGGTGGCGGCACGTGTGTGACTGAGCACGCCTGGACTGCTGCGTGCTCTCGCTGGTGGCACGTGTGTGACTGAGCACGCCTGGACTGCTGCGTGCTCGCGGTGGTGGAACGTGTGTGACTGAGCACACCTGGACTGCTGCGTGCTCGCGGTGGCGGCACGTGTGTGACTGAGCACGCCTGGACTGCTGCGTGCTCGCGGTGGTGGAACGTGTGTGACTGAGCACACCTGGACTGCTGCGTGCTCGCGGTGGCGGCACGTGTGTGACTGAGCACGCCTGGACTGCTGCGTGCTCGCGGTGGCGGCACGTGTGTGACTGAGCACGCCTGGACTGCTGCGTGCTCGCGGTGGCGGCACGTGTGTGACTGAGCACGCCTGGACTGCTGCGTGCTCGCGGTGGCGGCACGTGTGTGACTGAGCACGCCTGGACTGCTGCGTGCTCGCGGTGGCGGCACGTGTGTGACTGAGCACGCCTTCCCCCTCTGCAGAAAAACGCGCGACGCTTCCCACCGCCCCCAACTGGACGCAGGCGAGATTTTCCTTTTCCAGTCCGCCAATAGTGAAATGTGTTGATGCTGCTGTGGAAGACGAAGTGACCAGACAAGCAGATTGCAAGTCACCATTGTCTGACCACAGCTCATGCGTAGTCATGCTGAGAAGCACAAGAGCAGCATTGCATGGGAAATGAAAACGTTGCAACGTCGCATGGCTGAACAAGGTACGGATATTGATGACATACTGGGATGCCGCTTCGGCTGCAGACCCACGTACAGCAGGAGGGAATGAGCTGCAGTTAAATCAAACATTCCAGCAGTCATATAAATCCCCACCTCTGCCAAGGTGGATATATATATGAGCCAGCACAATGTGCCATTGCATGCTGGACGAGCTGGACTAGCGAGGGCAAGCGGTAGGCTCCGTGACTACCGCTCTCAAGGTACAGGATCGAACACCATCCTGGGGCACCATACCACGACGGGGATCTTGTGGACCAACCGCAACCGCGCTCTCTTGCGGCCGCCAGGACATCATCTGTGTTCAGATTCGTGGCAGTGCAGGAATGTCAAGACAAACAGAACATATTTTGGCAATTCAGCATATCAAGGTCAAATTTGAGATGTGCACTTCATTTTATTCTGAGGAGACCGGCCGTGACCTTGGCGCCACCGTTCTCTGCTGACAATGGTATGACGTCCAATTCTGTTCCTGCAGCACGGGAACCTAATAGACCCCTTGCTCTGGTTTCTCCAGCATCTCCAATGGCTCCTTATACTAGTAGAGACCAATCTAATACGGCAGAACCGGTGAGATATACAGCCTGTAAATTTTTATACGGATTCGTTGGAATGACCTTCAGTACGTATTGCACACTAGGGTGGATTGAATGCAACTTTTTTTCGCAAATCAACTTCCGCGGGCTCAAAACACGTGCGCGTGCATCGGTAGAACAAACAACACGATTGCAAAATATATAATATGTTCTAGATACCGCGCACGAATCGTTTCAAAAATATTTCTTCGCCGCCAGGCGTCGAAGTCTCCATTGATTGAAGCATGGCACGTAAAGATAGCACCACGCGTGTCGGTCTCCGCAGCTGGCGCGGACCCTCTAACGTCGCAACTAACCCCTCTAACGTGACAAAAGGGCGTGCAGCAGAGTTCAAGGCGAAGCAGCTCAGTGACATGGACGCAACGTGGAGGGCAGTGAGGACTCTGAAATGGATGGTGGAGGAGGCTGGTGCTAGCTATTCGATTCGCTAAGCTCTGATGACGACGTCTGTGGTAGTGGAGGACAAAACCGCCGACAGCTTCCCAACTTCGCGAATGTGGATCGGTATGGTACCTCTGACCGCTCCGCTGCCGGCTTGCTGAACGCGGCTCTAGTAGATTATGGGATAATCACACACAACAGCAAGGCTGAGCTGGTTGACCGCAATAAAATCCGGCGACAACAAATAAAAGAGTGGATGAGAGCTCAAAGGAAAACCGACGTGATCGCCTGGTGGGATTTTATTATGATGGTAGGGAAGATATAACGCTGAATAGAGTGGGTAACAAGAACAAGATGGTCAAAGAACTGCATGAAGTAGTCGTTGCTGAACCAGGCCACCGGTACGTCGACCATGTGTCTCCACAGAGCGCCGGTGCGCGGACATAGCCAAAGAGATGTTGGCTGTCATTCAGGAAAATGATGCCCATCCAGTGGTGATAGGGTCGGACGGCACATCGGTGAATACAGCCCGCAATAGCGGTGTTAATAGGAGGATTGAATTGGGTGTTGGTCGTCCTCTCCAGGAAGCTATTTGCGGCATACACACCAACGAACTGACGCTCAGACACGTGTTCAAGGACGCTGATGGCGAGACGAGTGGCCCGTCCTCCTTCAAAGGACCGATTGGTAAGGCCATTCAGGGTGATTTGACTGCACTGCCGCTTGCTCAGTTTAAGCCTGTGAGGGGTCAAGTGCCTCCCATTCCAGCCGATGTTCTGAAGGAGATGAACAAAGACCAGCAGTACCTGTGCAACATGCATGGCAGTCCAAGCAGGACCAGGACAAGTCCCCAGCGTGTGCTGTCTGCAGACCCTGGTCCAATCCATCAGGCCCGCTGGGTGACTCTGGCGAACAGGATCCTCCGCCTGTACGTGTCGACGGAGTCGCCAACGCCGAAGCTAGTGAGGGTGGTGTTCATGATACTGAACCAGTACGTCCCTGGGTGGTTTATGTATAGAGTTCGCCCACACATCAGTGATGAAGCTAAAAACTTGTTCGAACTGATCCGTCTGTCGAGGAAGTTGCCTGAAGATGACCGCAACATTGTGCAAAAGGTTCTGAAACGCAACGGGTTCTGGGCACACAGTGAGAACATCCTCGCCGCCATGCTGACCGACAGCCGACAGGAGACGAGGGTGGCGGCCGTGGAGCGGATCAGGATGTGCCGAGCCAAGAGACGCGAGGACGATGACCCGGATGACATCAGACAGTTCGTCGTTCCGGACATGAACTTCGATGCCGATGACTACCAAGAAATGATCGACTGGACAAATGCAACAGAGCCACCACTGACCATGGACATGTCAGACGAGGAAATCACAGCGGCTGTGCAATGTGAACACCCCATGGACTTCAGCGCATTTCCATGTCACTCACAAGGCGTGGAACGTTGGGTAAAGGAGGTGACAGATGCGGCACAGAAGAAGGCCGGGTACTCGGCACGCCATGCTCTGATTCTGGCCAAAGCACGGTCCAGAGCCGATCTTCCGGTGATGGATACAAAGAAAGACTTTACAGCTGGCTTCAGGGAGCCGGTCGTTCCTGAGTTCAGCTTCGCCATTCTGAGGTGACCTGTCGCCATGATTTGGTACCATAATCTATTGCCATGCGTTGAAAGTTGAAAGTGTTTCCTAGACAAAACGCACAGCCGATATTCAGGACGTCTGTTGATGATTGAAATGATGGTTTAGTTGATATGGTGTGTTTAAATGGTTGCAAGTACAGAGTTAGGCAGACTCGTATTTATGTTCCTACATAGATGGTGGTGATCACAAGTTTCCGAAAACTGCAATGCAATAACTGCAATAAACCTCGGTTGAACGTATCTCTTGTTATGCAAAACTGAAAACGTGGCCAAAAATGTAAATATTGTGCACCTCTAATCACGTAATTGTTGCTGACGGTTCATTACATAATTAAAGCTTCGGTGTTATAGACATGCAGACACTAATAAGCTTGGCAACGGTAGCCGAGAATTAGTGGGGGAATAGCGTGAACAAGACTTATGGTGTTATGTTCTTATAACAAGGCAAAGACTAATGGAGACTTCAACGCTTGGCGGGGCTAAGAACCGTTTCAAAAACGTTTCGTGCGCGGTATCTAGAATATTTTTGAAAAATGTTTAGCCGCGATTTTCCGTCTATGAACATTCACGCGCACGCGTTTTGACCCCGCGGAAGTTGGTTTATAATTTTCGATCCACCCTATTGCACACCCCATACAACCATGGACAATACAAAATAACGGCGAATAGAGAGCAACTTCTTTCTCATTGAAGTTTCCAGAACATTGTAATATAGGATGAAAACTGATAACTACCGCACATACCGCAAAAGCTAAGCCTCCATTTGCCTCCATTTGCCCATTAACGCTACTCTTCGGTGAACAAAATCAATCGAATTAACCCTCCAGTGGCTCCTTGCCAGTGCGCCTGTCAGACGACGAGGTCAAAATGTTGATGCGGCACTGTGCTGTCAGTGTCTGGTCGCATAACGTCGCTCACGCCTTGGTCGGCGGTGCTTTGGGTCCGACGACAATTCATATTACTGACGACCGCTAACACACCAACTAAAGCGTACGGCAGCATCACCAGGCATTGCCAACACGCCGGCCGACCGTACGGCAGCATCACCAGGCATTGCCAACACGCCGGCCGACCGTACGGCAGCATCACCAGACATTGCCAACACGCCGGCCGACCGTACAGCAGCATCACCAGCCCACGTTGCCACACCAGACATTGCCAACACGCCGGCCGACCGTACGGCAGCATCACCAGGCATTGCCAACACGCCGGCCGACCGTACGGCAGCATCACCAGGCATTGCCAACACGCCGGCCGACCGTACGGCAGCATCACCAGGCATTGCCAACACGCCGGCCGACCGTACAGCAGCATCACCAGACATTGCCAACACGCCGGCCGACCGTATGGCAGCATCACCAGACATTGCCAACACGCCGGCCGACCGTATGGCAGCATCACCAGACATTGCCAACACGCCGGCCGACCGTACGGCAGCATCACCAGACATTGCCAACACGCCGGCCGACCGTACGGCGGCATCACCAGACATTGCCAACACGCCGGCCGACCGTACAGCAGCATCACCAGACATTGCCAACACGCCGGCCGACCGTATGGCAGCATCACCAGACATTGCCAACACGCCGGCCGACCGTATGGCAGCATCACCAGACATTGCCAACACGCCGGCCGACCGTATGGCAGCATCACCAGACATTGCCAACACGCCGGCCGACCGTACAGCAGCATCACCAAGCATTGCCAACACGCCGGCCGACCGTACGGCAGCATCACCAGACATTGCCAACACGCCGGTCGACCGTACGGCAGCATCACCAGGCATTGCCAACACGCCGGCCGACCGTACGGCAGCATCACCAGACATTGCCAACACGCCGGCCGACCGTACGGCAGCATCACCAGACATTGCCAACACGCCGGCCGACCATACAGCAGCATCACCAAGCATTGCCAACACGCCGGCCGACCGTACGGCGGCATCACCAGACACTGCCAACGCGCCGGCCGACCGTACGGCAGCATCACCAGGCATTGCCAACACGCCGGCCGACCGTACGGCGGCATCACCAGACACTGCCAACACGCCGGCCGACCGTACGGCAGCATCACCAGACACTGCCAACACGCCGGCCGACCGTACGGCAGCATCGCCAGGCATTGCCAACATGCCGGCCGACCGTACGGCAGCATCGCCAGGCATTGCCAACACGCCGGCCGACCGTACGGCAGCATCGCCAGACATTGCCAACACGCCGGCCGACCATACAGCAGCATCACCAAGCATTGCCAACACGCCGGCCGACCGTACGGCAGCATCGCCAGACATTGCCAACACGCCGGCCGACCGTACAGCAGCATCACCAGACATTGCCAACACGCCGGCCGACCGTATGGCAGCATCACCAGACATTGCCAACACGCCGGCCGACCGCGCGGCCAGACCGCCGATAGACCGTTGCGTTGTTGAGAACTGTAGATCCGCCAGCACGGTACTGATACAGTTGGCTGCTCCGCACATTTACCGAGTGGCGCACGGGTGTCTGCTCTAGATGTCGACCGGTGCACTGGTATCCGCTCCCAATACTGATCTGCCTCCAATGCTGCTCTGTATGCCGTTGTTTGCTCCCAATATCGACACGGTATATGGTCTGCGCTCTCAATACCGATTGATGTCAGCTATCTGCTTTCAATCACTAGCATTGTCAGATTTTTTTTAAGGAGGGGAAGGGTGGAGGGGACGGAGCAAATTGGATTTTTGGAGATACTCAATCCAGCCTTTTCCCCACGTTTTAACTTAGCATCACCTCCTCAAAAACAAAACCCTGGTAATTATCGTATCTTAAGCCCCAGTATTCTGCGGTTCAGAGAGGAAACTTTCCCGTCGGACTCCCAGTACCGACTCGCTCATGGTTGTCGGTTCTTAGTATCCATGAGCACAAAGCTGATATAGGGGTTGGCTAAATGGCATTGAGCTGTCTGCTTCAGACATCAAGCGCATCAGACTTGCTTTCCTCGGACACAAAACGGAACAGACTTGTCTGCTCTTGCCACCAAATGACACACCGATGTCATCACCTAACACCAAACGCTACACGGCTGCCCTTGCCTCACTTCATACAGCATGGGTTTATTTTCACCAGGTAGCAACACCAAGTGACACAGGGCTGCTTACATCAGACGCTAAATGTGGTAGATTTGCCTCCACTATGTAGTAGCAGTAAACGGCACAGGACGAGGGCTGTCTGTATCAGATAATAAGCGGTCCAAGACCGTCTGCATCAGACAATAAGCGGCGCAAGACCGTCTGCATCAGACAATAGGCGGTCCAAGACCGTCTGGATCAGACAATAGGCGGCACAAGACCGTCTGCATCAGACAATAGGCGGTCCAAGACCGTCTGCATCAGACAATAGGCGGTCCAAGACCGTCTGCATCAGACAATAGCACTGCATCAGACAATAGGCGGTCCAAGACCGTCTGCATCAGACAATAGGCGGTCCAAGACCGTCTGCATCAGACAATAGGCGGTCCAAGACCGTCTGCATCAGACAATAGGCGGTCCAAGACCGTCTGCATCAGACAATAGGCGGTCCAAGACCGTCTGCATCAGACAATAGGCGACATAAGATCATCTGTATCAGACAATAAGCAGTCCAAGACCGTCTGCATCAGACAATAGGCGGTCCAAGGCCGTCTGGATCAGACAATAGGCGGTCCAAGGCAGTATGCATCAGACAATAAGCGGTCCAAGGCCATATGCATCAGACAATAAGCGGTCCAAGGCCGTATGCATCAGACAACAAGAGGTACAGCTCCGTCTGACACATGTACCATTAGCTGGATCTGGTGCTTACTCTTAGGTGGTATGTGGCGAGCTGAGAAAAACGCCCGGCTGCGGCATTGTTAGCTGCTTATCGTAGCTCAGCTGATAAAAATAATCACGAACCGGCTCTGAGCAGGCCTCTCCTGTGATGACGTAGCCGCCGTTTTCATGGTCGGGTTCACGGCGGGGAAAACGTCCAGTGTTTCGGACGGTGCGTCCGCAACAGCAGTGGCAGTCCGCTGGCAGAACGTCCTTCACCGGCAAGGGCTCGGGACCGGGGGCTGAGGAGGCAGCGTCCCTCAAACGTGGGCGAGTTTATCATTGGTGCCATTGGCGTTCTATGGAAAGAACCGACTTCAAATCGTCGCTCTCCCATCCCACATTCGCGAGAGTTCTCGTGCCGCCGTTCAGCGGCGAGTTCCAGCCGAGGCCTGCGACTCGGTGACATCTCTCACGCGGGTCATCCGGTCCGAAGACGGACTGGACAGGCGAGGGTTACGTCACCAAGTCCGTGCCGCCCAGCCATGCTGACACGTCCAACTGCATGATGTCGTCACCCCATGGCATAGACTGGGGATGTTAGCCAACGACACGGACCCGGGGTGTCATCTCGTGACACAGACACGGGGTGTCATGCCGTGACACAGACAAAAGGTGTCACTCGGCGACACTGACCCGACACACTTCGCCATGTCACCTCACGACATGACATTTTGTCTGGAGATGCACAGCGACAGTGCCAACCATCACTTGCAATTTCGCATTTTTTCTTGACCGTGCGGGGGTGTAGTGCACTCCCAAATTCATCAACGAGAGCAACAATTAGCAGTTATTTTTTATATTGTATTGTTTTTACACTATTGCGTTTCTATCTATTTGCTTTTGTATGTTTTATCTGAATGCCATTATTCAGCACCATGTTCCAGTTTTCCGAGAAAAGTGCGAGATACACCATGAACAATGGCATGCACGTGCATCCTCAAAAGTACATACAGTTCCGCCTGTGATGATGCAAGCAGGGTGGGCTTCACTATGGTAGCAGACAAGACCAGAGCATGCCGATCTTCCGAACATCAACACGACTGATTTCTTTCGGCATTCATGTGATCTGTTTACACCCTAACTGTGACTACCCCCCCCCCCCCGGTTATGTTACGTGACTTGATCATGACAGCCGGCTTGGAAAGAGCTGGACGACGATGATCACCTAGTGACGTCACTGTTCCGTGCACTTGGCTGATAGTCATGACATGCCGTTCAGGAAAGGCCGCCGTCAGCTGTACTGAGCAGCCACCGATCGTCGCCGTCACCTCACCGGCACCTCATTCTCACCTCGTTCTCACCACCGCCTCTCGGCCGCTCGTTTCAGGATGAGAGTCGGCAGACCGCGACGACTCGGGTAGGACGTGGTCCGGCCGTGGACAAGCTCCCTCACCACTTCGTTATGAAGCTGACGCAGTTTCCCACTGCGCTGCTCCTCATCGCCGCCTGGGCAACGGCCAGCACAGAGGTGGATGGCGCAGCAGCTGAGAACCCAGCTGAGGCCGACGTGACAGCTGACGAGTTAATGCCGGCCACCTTAACGGCTAAAGAGGCCGGCATAGCAGCTGTGGGCCCGGTATTGGCCTCCTCGACAACTGTGGACGGAATACCGGCCACCCTAGCACATGTGAACCCCATACCGGCCGCTCAAACAGTTGTGGACCCCATGCCGGCCGCTATAACAGCTGTCGACCCCATGCCAGCCGCCTTAGCAGCTGTCGACCCCATGCCAGCCGCTCTAATAGCCGTCGACCCCATGCCGGCCGCCTTAGCAGCTGTGGACCCTGTACCGGCAGCCCTGGCAAATGGACCAATGCCGGCCGACATGGTGGCAAACGACCCCATGGTGACCGACTACCGATTTGTATCGCATACAGGTGAGACTTAGAATGCAAGGGTAAAGGCAATAGAACCATCATGACAAGGAAGGAGCCAGAGTGATCGAGGGGGAGAGGGGGAGGAAGAGAGAGATAAAATAGAAAGAAATAAAGAAAGGAAAGAAAGGGGATGAAGAGAGTACACGACAGGGAGCATGGGGAGGGAGAACACTCAAAATGAACTGGAACCCAGTATTCCAGAACGTTTCGTATCCTAAAGTCGCATATAAAAAGAAGCTTGAGTTGTGGAACTATCCACCTTGGCGGAACGAACCGTCTGGTTTTGGTTCGGTTGAAAATCGAGCTGGCAAAAAACATCACATATTTTCAAGTGTCAAATTTCAATAAATTAGGCGCCCAGTGTGAATTCAAAGCAACATTTTTCAACATCAGCTGTTCTTTGAATTTTATAAAATCACCTAAAATTTCGAACGAAGATCATCCTGTTTGGGAGCAAACGTTTATAGTTGGAAAGCCTCTCCCCTCATCCTCCTCACGATCCGTTGCTACACACTCAATGAGCAGTACCTTCAATATTGTGGATATTTATGCAATAGCACATCCGCAGACATGTCCGTTTGTTCAGAGCCCAGACCTTCGACATCGTGCCTGTTGTGGAGAGGGAAAATTGTGTCAATCAACATCGGTGTGACAGAAATTTGTGAGGCATGAGACATTCAACAATTGTGAAACATGCAGTGTGTTCAGGTGCAGCTTTTAGCCACTCTCTATCTGTTTGTCTTCCATCATCCAAATCACACGAATCACCTGCTATGGTCACCTGAGTTACTCAGTTGTTCGCAATCAGAGGCGCAGCCAATGTGGGCATGCCTCCCTTAACACCCAAAATACACTAGATCATAAAGATATTTTGATATTTTAACCACGACAAAGCAAACATTTTAGGCGCGCTTCGCGCTTTTTCTGTGTCGTCAAATCTTTCAGGATCGCCCCAGCCCCCATTGGAGAAATCTTATCTGTGCCACTGGTTGTAAAGTATATTGAAAATGCAATCGGAAACTCCATGATCATCGTACCTCACGACTGGATAAATCTTGTCAAGGTTAAATCATCTGTTGGAGCATACGAAACAAAATAGTTGCCATTCAGATGCAGAAGGGAATGTCAAGCTTAAGACGGTCCAACCAAGCATGTAATTGGGTTTCATTTTTCTGGACGTGGCTCTCCACAAGCTACTGGACAATTTCCCAGCTGTCCAAATTAGTTACATAGATTAAGGCTGTTAACTTATTGCAACCTGTAAGCGAGTTGGTAGAAGAGTGACCAATGGAAAATTGTCTTCAATGATTTTATTTTCTGATTCAATCAAACGATTCTTGGGAGAGACCCAACACATTATCCGACATAAATTATTTGAATGGGGCTACTTCATTTTGTGCTGAAACCCTCTTGCTCGGTAAAATTTTGCCGGTTAAAACCACATCATACAATAACCCGTCTGAATTGAACTGTTGGGTAAGTTTCACGAACTACGTGCTTTGTGCGCCATGTTTGCATGGGAGTCGGCTTTATCCCATTATGATCATCATTCAGCAATGCACACAGTCTACCATTGCGATTGAATCAGGCTCAGGCTACGCCCAGGAAGGTTGAAAGTTTTTTTTTATGTAACAGATCCAGGACTCTAAAAAAGTTACGGTCCATCGTCGTTGACATCATGAAAAGATTGCATTCCTTCGGCGGGAATTTTACCTGTTTCTACAGTGCCTTCGCCTTTCGTGACAGCAGTCCGCATGAAAGCAAAGCATGAAAAAGGATAAGCTTCAAAGCGTCCCCTTCCCTCAAGAACACACCCATGCAGCCAAGTCCACGTGTCAGGTGTACTGGGCACAATATTGCACTATGATGCACTCGGTGCACTGTCGCCTCCATCAGATATGGTTCCAGCATTGCACCCATGTCGGGCCGCCGAGGAGCCTTATCGAGCGTTGCAGGGGAAAGCTGTCGAATCCTGTCTCCGTCCGTACTCGTGTCACAGATCATGTGTCGATACTTGTGTCGTGACTGTGTTTTGTGTTCCATCAACTGGTATCGATGCAATTTCCCAAAAGAACTCACAAGGCAATCCAGACAAAGCCACGTCACCAGTGGAACAACCTGTCAACGATTACGACCTTCGGGCACTGACTACCCTCCTGTCCGGGCACCGGTCATGCTCTCTTCATCTTGACGTGGGCATAGTAACAGCAGGAGAGGTGAGGGGAATTCACCCACTTCTCTGGAACCTTCACGATGAATTCAATCGCCTCTGCGGGGACGTATATTTTGAAAGTGAATTGTCTTTGCCACCCACATTTTTTTGCTGGCACTACTTGTTGACCTCTCGGAGCCCGGGCAAACAATCTACTCGTGCAAATTGTCTTGTATGCCGATCCGGACTTGAAATTTTCATATATATATATATATGTATAATTGCTATTATTATTATTATTATTATTATCCATATCACGGCATTACCTGACCAGATCACAACCCTCTTGACCTGGCCACCCTGCCTCCTCCACCTGACCAAGTCCACACCTCTTCACCTGACCTAGACATCAACCTTCTCCATCTGAACAGATCCGACCTGGTCCGCCTGACCAGACTCCGGCTATCTCCCTTGACCAGACTCGACCTTTTTCGCCTAACGTGACTCCAACCGTCCCCACCTGACCAGACCCGACCTTCTCCACCTGATCAGACCCCGGCCTTCTCCACCTGACCAGACCCCGGCCTTCTCCACCTGACCAGACCCCGGCCTTCTCCACCTGACCAGATCCCGGCCTTCTCCACCTGACCAGACCTCGACCCTCTCCACCTGACCAGACCCGACCCTCTCCACTTGACCAGACCCGACCCTCTCCACCTGACCAAACCCCGACCCTCTCCACCTGACTAGACCCCGGCCTTCTCCACCTGACCAGACCCCGGCCTTCTCCACCTGACCAGACCCCGGCCTTCTCCACCTGACCAAACCCCGACCCTCTCCACCTGACTAGACCCCGGCCTTCTCCACCTGACCAGACCCCGGCCTTCTCCACCTGACCAGACCCCGGCCTTCTCCACCTGACTAGACCCCGGCCTTCTCCACCTGACCAGACCCCGGCCTTCTCCACCTGACCAGACCCCGGCCTTCTCCACCTGACCAGACCCCGGCCTTCTCCACCTGACCAGACCCCGGCCTTCTCCACCTGTCCAGACCCCTGCCTTCTCCACCTGGCCAGACCCCGACCTTCTCCACCTGACCAGACCCCGACCTTCTCCACCTGACCAGACCCCTGCCTTCTCCACCTGACCAGACCCCGACCTTCTCCACCTGACCAGACCCCGGCCTTCTCTACCTGACCAGACCTCTGCCTTCTCCACCTGACCAGACCCCGACCTTCTCCACCTGACCAGACATCATCAGCCACACTACGCCCGTAGCCGGCGGACGGCGAGCTCGTCGTCTAAACCAGTCTCGGGCGCGGTAAGCAGCGTGCCGTCGGACGGCTCCGTTTAAGGTAAGTCTCGTTGCCAATCGCCGCCAGGCCGGCTGGCTCAGTAACAAAGTCGGTCAGACATGGCAACTGTACGAGCCCGCTGCACGGAGCACACCACTGCCACACGGAGCACACCACTGCCACACGGAGCACACCCCTGCCACACGGAGCACACCACTGCCACACGGAGCACACCACTGCCGCACGGAGCACACCACTGCCGCACGGAGCACACCACTGCCACACGGAGCACACCACTGCCACACGGAGCACACCACTGCCGCACGGAGCACACCACTGCCGCACGGAGCACACCACTGCCGCACGGAGCACACCACTGCCACACGGAGCACACCACTGCCACACGGAGCACACCGCTGCCGCACGGAGCACACCACTGCCGCACGGAGCACACCACTGCCGCACGGAGCACACCACTGCCACACGGAGCACACCACTGCCGCACGGAGCACACCACTGCCGCACGGAGCACACCACTGCCACACGGAGCACACCACTGCCACACGGAGCACACCACTGCCGCACGGAGAACACCGGAGCTCACCACTGCCGTACGGAGCACACCACTGCCGCACGGAGCACACCGCTGCCGCACGGAGCACACCGGAGCACACCACTGCCGCACGGAGAACACCGGAGCTCACCACTGCCGCACGGAGCACACCACTGCCGCACGGAGCACACCGCTGCCGCACGGAGCACACCGGAGCTCACCACTGCCACACGGAGAACACCACTGCCGCACGGAGCACACCATTGCCGCACGGAGCACACCACTGCCGCACGGAGCACACCACTGCCGCACGGAGAACACCGGAGCTCACCACTGCCGCACGGAGCACACCACTGCCGCACGGAGCACACCACTGCCGCACGGAGCACACCGGAGCTCACCACTGCCACACGGAGAACACCACTGCCGCACGGAGCACACCATTGCCGCACGGAGCACACCACTGCCGCACGGAGCACACCACTGCCACACGGAGCACACCACTGCCACACGGAGCACACCACTGCCGCACGGAGCACACCATTGCCGCACGGAGCACACCACTGCCGCACGGAGCACACCACTGCCACACGGAGCACACCACTGCCACACGGAGCACACCACTGCCGCACGGAGCACACCATTGCCGCACGGAGCACACCGCTGTCGCACGGAGCACACCACTGCCACACGGAGCACACCACTGCCGCACGGAGCACACCACTGCCACACGGAGCACACCACTGCCACACGGAGCACACCACTGCCACACGGAGCACACCATTGCCGCACGGAGCACACCACTGCCACACGGAGCACACCACTGCCGCACGGAGCACACCACTGCCGCACGGAGCACACCACTGCCGCACGGAGCACACCACTGCCGCACGGAGCACACCACTGCCGCACGGAGCACACCACTGCCGCACGGAGCACACCACTGCCGCACGGAGCACACCGCTGCCGCACGGAGCACACCACTGCCGCACGGAGCACACCACTGCCGCACGGAGCACACCACTGCCGCACGGAGCACACCACTGCCGCACGGAGCACACCACTGCCGCACGGAGCACACCACTGCCACACGGAGAACACCACTGCCGCACGGAGCACACCATTGCCACACGGAGCACACCACTGCCGCACGGAGCACACCACTACCGCACGGAGCACACCACTGCCGCACGGAGCACACCACTGCCGCACGGAGCACACCACTGCCGCACGGAGCACACCACTGCCGCACGGAGCCCACCACTGCCGCACGGAGCACACCACTGCCGCATGGAGAACACCGGAACTCACCACTGCCACACGGAGAACACCACTGCCGCACGGAGCACACCACTGCCGCACGGAGCACACCACTGCCGCACGGAGCACACCACTACCGCACGGAGCACACCACTGCCGCACGGAGCACACCACTGCCGCACGGAGCACACCACTGCCGCACGGAGCACACCACTACCGCACGGAGCACATCACTGCCGCACGGAGCACACCACTACCGCACGGAGCACACCGGAGCTCACCACTGTCACACGGAACTCACCACTGCCGCACGGAGCACACCACTGCCGCACGGAGCACACCACTGCCGCACGGAGCCCACCACTGCCGTACGGAGCACACCACTGCCGCACGGAGCACACCACTGCCGCACGGAGAACACCGGAGCTCACCACTGCCGCACGGAGCACACCACTGCCGCACGGAGCACACCACTGCCGCACGGAGAACACCGGAGCTCACCACTGCCGCACGGAGCACACCACTGCCGCACGGAGCACACCACTGCCGCACGGAGAACACCGGAGCTCACCACTGCCGCACGGAGCACACCACTGCCGCACGGAACTCACCACCGGTGGGCTGGACCGGGGCGACCGTGCTGGCCGATGGACTGGACCATGCGAAACAGTGAGCTGTATAGGGTGGTGACGTGGAACAGTGAGCTGTATTGGGTAGTGACGTGGAACAGTGACCTGTATAGGGTGGGTAACGTGGACCAGTGACCTGTATAGGGTGGGTAACGTGGAACAGTGAGCTGTATAGGGTGGGTAAAGTGGAACATTGAGCTGTATAGGGTGGTGACGTGGAACAGTGACCTGTATAGGGTGGTGGCGTGGAACAGTGACCTGTATAGGGTGGGTAACGTGGAACAGTGACCTGTATAGGGTGGGTATCGTGGAACAGTGAGCTGTATAGGGTGGTGACGTGGAAAAGTGAGCTGTACAGGGTGGTGATGTTGAACAGTGAGCTGTACAGGGAGGTGATGTTGAACAGTTCGCTGTGTAGGGAGGTGACATGGAACAGTGGGCTATATAAAGTAGCCATGTGGAACAGTGGACTGCACAGAGTGACCATATTGAACATTGAACTGTACGCCATGGCTAAATGGAACAGTGGACCGTACGGAGTAGCCATGTGGAACAGTTGGCTGCATAGAGTGACCATGTGGAACAATGGCCTGTACATGGTGACCATATGGAACAGTGGACTGTATAGTGTACAGGATCCCCACGTGGAACAGTGGACTGTACTGGGGTTGCCATGTGGAGCGAGGACTGTGCTAGGGTGTCCATGAGCACTTAGGTGATTCAGGTTTGCATTAGGGCTTGACAAACCATGGCGTAGTTAAGGAGCACATATGCGCATGATTGAGGTGCAATGGCAGTCGCTTTCTTTCAGAGTTGTTGTCGAGCGAAGAAGTATTTTCGCCGCACGGTGTGACAAGATTTTCGGAAATCATCTTTGATATTCAAAAGTACCAGATGATCGTTGGGGCAAGGTACGCGAACATATTTGGGTGTACAGCATGCATATTTTATCTGAGATAGTGCGCAAGAGCATGGTGATATGGTGGTGTTCCGTTTTCAATTGCTACAATATAAATGTGCTGTGATACGTTTGCGATTTGCCACGAATTCGCCGCGGCGAGGGACGGGGTAACGCGTCCCACCACAGTCCCATTACCCGAAATCTATGACGATGCCCGTGCAATTTAGCGACAGTTTAGTTCCGGTATGAGTTCCACTACCATGCCGGTCGCGTCATGTGGAGCCTTCCAATAGATTAATATCGGCCACCGCAATATATGGGTATCGATCGGATATCATGTAAGTGGATGTTGTTGGAGGGTGTTTATGGAGGCATTAACCGCTGATCAGCTCTATATTTCACATAGTCGCGTCTCAATAGTGACTTATAATGAGTACAATGTATTTGTTAACTTGCAGTGATAGGTCGCCAGCGCGGAATTCGCGTTGCTTGCAAAGCATAAGTAACCACCTATACTGACTCATCTTTAGGTGTTTGAGTAAATCCATTGACTACAGCCATCTTCTAGGTTGTCAGTGTTTGCAGTGAGAAATGTCGTGCGCTTGCTGCAGTGACAATCTTTACGGGCTGAGTATGAAGTGCTGCGGCGTGTGTGTTTGCTGCAGCGACCATCTGTACCGGCTGAGTGTGAAGGGTCTTCAGGTGCTGGAAGCGACCCACTGGCCAGCCTCAGCGGCCCAGACGACTCTGTGCGAGAACAAGGGCCAGCCGTCGGCCGACTGTCGCAACTTCATCCGCGTGCTGCACCGGCGCGGCGGTCGGCTGCTGGCCTGCGGCACCAACGCCTTCCACCCGCAGTGCTCGTGGCGCAGCATGGACGCGCTCGGCACGGTCATCTCCAACCGGTCGGGCATCGCCGTGTGTCCGTACTCGCCGCGGCTGAACGTCACCTCGCTGCTGACGTCCGACGGCGACCTGCTGGCGGCCACCGCCACAGACTTCTCCGGCCTCGACCCGGCCATCTACCGGGCGGAGGGCCGCTCGCCACAGCTGCGCACCGCCAAGTACGACAGCCGCCTGCTCAGCCAGCCGCAGTTCGTTGGCTCCTTCGAGACCGCCGAGCACGTCTACTTCGTGTTGCGAGAGCAGGCTGGCGGGCAGCTCAGCTGTGGTAAGGTGAGGCCGGGAGGTCTGGTCTCTCGCTGGGCTCGGCGACATGCAACCGGACTTCAAGAGTGAACTTCAAAGGCTGTTTGATGCCGAGTAGCCTTCCACATATATCCTTCCCATCTGTGGAGTTGGAGCTCTTGGGTCATCTCTGGAGCTATTGGTTCGAAAGCTCAATGGACATGAAGCAGATGTGGTTGGCTGCTAAGCATTAGAAGAGACATAATGAGGGGGGAGTGGTTACAGAGGGAAAGAAAATAGAGTTAGATAGCTTGATGTGCTATGCATGTTTGTGACACTCCATAAATATAACAATCAACATAAAATTCGGGATGTTGTCAATGTTATATCGCAATTGATAACGGAGGATTTTCCCGTCTACTTCGCAACAATATTTCCAGCACATATCTGGCGTTGCTTGCAACGAATTATACTTAGAAATTGTTCTCCACTCACACACTACTTCGGGCGTGTGACGATCCAAGAATGTTACATCACTGCAAGCGCTGTGTCAATGTCAGTTGCACCGTGGCTCCGATCTATCGATCCACTCGGAGCATTTCAATTCTCCACACAGCGGGTGGCATCCAGGATCGGCCGCGTGTGCAAGAACGACCCGGGCAACAGACGCGGCACGTGGACCACCTTCGTCAAGGCGCGCCTCAACTGCTCCGTGTCCGGCGAGTATCCCTTCTACTTGGACCAGGTGCAGAGCGTGCACTACCTGGACCGCGAGGAGATCCTCTACGCCACCTTCACTACGCCGGAGTAAGTCATTTGCTACCGGAGGGGTGAAGGCGCCGGGTGTCAATCGTACTAGGACCGTGATTCATCTTACTAGGGCAACTACTTGGCCAGGTGATGGCAAGTACCAGTCATAACAGATCGTGTTCTGGTTATTGAAGCTGTTATATCAATTCATGCATTGGCTGGGTGGTGTTTATATTGTCTGGTGGGAGCTAATGTGCACCTTCACTTTAAAGCGTTCTTGATTGGGAGTTCGATCCTCTTTTCTACTCTTCCATCCCCCTCCTCTCCTTTTCTCTCCCATCTGTCTCCGTCTCTGCTTACCTGCACCTATATCTGCCCCCGTCTCTATCTCTATTTTCCTTTCCATTTCTGTATGGCGGGGTTCATTCGCTATGCAAGTGGACGATCGGTAAGAACAAACAACCACCAGTCCTCATTGCAAACCATGCTGGGAGTCGCGCCGGATACATGTTCTGCCTGTTTAGCCTCAGCAACGCTTCAGTTTCTCGCGCATTTTTAACCGCTGCTATGCATAGACTTACGAACTACTCCAAGGTTGACAGAGGCAGAATTGATTTCTGTGTCTCTCATTGTGCCGATTTTGATGCAAAATCATAAAACCACCGCATTGTGGGCACATTTGTTTCGACTGACAATGATAGTCTCGGCTTTGTTTCGCTTGTGCGGTCCCGGTATTGACAAGGACATACACGAATGGCCTAAGTAATCAAGCATGCGACTTTAAAGTTATTGTGGTCTTGAAGAGAAAGGTGAACACCGTGGTGTTTTTGTTTTGTTCCAAGTTCAGGTCTTGTAAAAAAGACGATTCTCGGATATGTTTGCATTGGGTAATTTCAGTATTTCTATGCTGAGGCGAACATTTTGTGGCCATCGTATAGCGACATTCACCCTTGGAACATCACCATGAACCCTTTAGTGAATACATTATTGGATATGTCGGTCGGTATGCTTCTAAACATGACGCAAGTGCCAAAACACGCAAGCTTCCCTTTCTTCTACACATATCCATAAACTACTTGGCATGGGTGTGACAATATCACAATGGCAAGGCTGTGCAACGGGAGCAGCTAATGCCGTCGTCACGAACTCCTACCGCTACTCTGTCGGAGGGATCGGGTGACGAGCATCGCTCCTGACTGCAGGAAGAGCCTGGGCAACTCTCAGTCTGGGCCGGAGAGACTGCCTGGGCAATCCCTTATCCCACTCCCGGCCACGGGAATAGCCGGGCAACACAGACTCCTTTATGATAAGAACTGCATGTGCAACACCAACTCCCAACACAATAACAGCTCAGATTACACCTCTCCCTCCACAGGAACATAATAGGTAGCATCCTTCCCCGTCACAGGAATATAATGGACAGCATCGCTCCCCGTCACATAACACGCATCCCGGTCACAGCAGCATGGGTACTGATCACCCCCCCCCCCCTGCCGCCGCAGAAATAGCTTGGCCGGCTCGGCAGTGTGCGCCTTCCCTCTGACCTCCATCACGGCCGCGTTCGACGGGCCGTTCCGACGCCGGCGAGAGCCGGACGGGGTGCGGCAGCGGCACGAGAGCGACCTGCGTCACTTCCAGTGTCGCTCTACGGCCGACACGCCCGGCCGCCAGCTGACTGGGGTCTGGCAGCACGTGTTCATGGACAGGGCGGTGCTGCCCAACAAGGCGGACCCGCTCTACATCATCGATGGCTCCAGGTCAGTGAACGGTATTACTCTATCACTCTATGTATCAAATGTGCCTGTCTCTCCACTCTCCATTTTTCCTCTCCCGCTCACGCTCTCATTCGCCCACTCTCTTACTCTTACTCTGGTTACTATCCATCTCACTCTTTTACTCTCTCACCCTATCACTTTGTAACTCTCACTCTTTCACTATCTCACTATCTCACTATCTTGCTATCTTACTACCTCACTTTTTCACACTCTTGCTCTCATTATCCCACTTTCTCACTATCTCATTATATCGCGATCTCACTATCACTCTAGCACTCTGTCACTCACTCACTCTCACTATATCACTCTTATCATTCTATCATTCTATCATTCCATAACTCCATCATTCTCTCACTTTCTCTCTCTCCCCTCTCCCTCTCACTCTCCCTCTAATGGTTTCCCTTTCACCCTGCCCTTCGATTTCCAGTCACCACCTCTGATTTCTGCCGTTGACTGGGGGCCGTCACCACCTCTGATTTCTACTGTGGACTGGGGACCGTCACCATGGGCGTAACCACTGGGGGCTGGGGGACATGTCCTCACAATTTCGTAAAAATGGCGATTTGTGTGCTCCTATTTCCTTCGTGTCCCCCCTCCCCCAATTCTCAGCTACCTGAGTATGATCGCCGCAAAATTACGCGTAATCATTTTAAAATGAAAATATAAATATAACCAGCTGGATTCCATACCACGAGAGAGCAATGTTGTAATCAGGGGTGGATCCAGGAATTGTCATGGTGGACACTTGTCTGGAGTGACGCTATTTCTTTGGATCGGCGCCACTGCGAATGCACCTGGAAGGGCGCCCCTGGCTGAAAGATTCGAGGGGGCGGGTTGCAAACGGTCCTTCCAGAAGTGGCGCCATTCCTTCCAAGGATGGTGTCCTTTTCTTCCATATGGGTGCCTTTGGCTGAAAAATTCGAGCGGGTGCACTGGAACCTTTACAAAGGAGCGCCTTTTTCCGGCCGGAGGGACGCCACTTTCCATGTGTCCTCAGTGCCATACTCTATATCCGCCCTGATTGTCATTGCATAGAAATGTCTCCCGATAAAACAGGAAAGCATGGAAAGGGTTATTGAGTGTCTATATTTACTACAATAAAATCATCGTCCAATATTTTCATTTTTGCCTGGTTCAAGAGGTAAACGTTTAACGTGAGTACTTACAACATTTTTATATGGTGATTGTCAAATATTGACCAGAACTTACGACATAAAGCTAGCTGTTCAAAAGCAGTGGTAAGGAGTGAAAATTGCTAACTTTAGTGGAACTTTCTGTCCCCAAAATATGATTTTTAACAATTGTGAATCTGAAAATAAGACGTTGAAGATATAGTGGCTGAAATCCAAGGGTACCTTTCGGGGGTGTTAGGTAAAGCCCCTCTATCCTGTCCAAACTTTCCTCTTCCCTGGTTTGCCCTCTCCGATTTCGAAACCGTAGTTACACTCATGGCCGTTACCACATTTGATTTCCGCTACAGGCAAGGTGCCGTCACAACCTTTGACTATGTTGCAGGCTGGGGACGTCTCCACCTCTGACTATATTGCAGGCTGGGGGCCGTCTCCACCTCTGAGCATGCTGCAGGCTGGGGGGTCGTCTCCACTTCTGACTATGCTGCAGACTGGGGGTCGTCTCCATCTCTGACTATGCTGCAGGCAAGGGATCGTCTCCACCTCTGACTATGTTGCAGGCTGGGGACGTCTCCACCTCTGACTATATTGCAGCCTGGGAACGTCTCCACCTCTGAGCATGCTGCAGGCTCGGGGGTCATCTCCATCTCTGACTATGCTTCAGGCTTGGGATCGTCTCCACCTCTGACAATGCTACAGCCTGGGGGCCGTCTCCACCTCTGACTATGCTGCAGGCTGGTGGCCATCACAGCTGACGTGGTCACCACGCAGCACCACGTGGCGGTGCACGTGCTGTTCGTGGCCGACACGGATGGCATCGTTCGCAAGTTGAGCGTGGTGCCGCGCAGTCTTCATACGTGCGTACTGGAGGTGCTGCAGCCCTTCGCCAGCACCACGCAGATCCTGACGATGAAGCTGCTCAGAGAGGCGGTCAGTAGCTACAAATAGTGTCGCTACTAAAGCTGTGCGCTCTGCTCGTGGCACGTATGTCGCTCTGACCTTGGTGATGATTATTGGGATGTTATTGTTGCAATGAAGTTGTATAATGTTTGAGACAATTAATCCCACGGAATATCCCATCGTCCTGCTTCGAGAGATATAGCTGGACTAATGACACGTGAAAGGTCGATATTTACGCACACACACACACACACACACACACACACACACATATATATATATATATATATGCATTTATAAGGCAAGTGATTAACAATGTATACAGACTTACACGCATGTATGACCTGTGGCCGTCTCGACAGGGCTCCGTGTACCTTGGCACCGACACTGCGCTGGTGCGGGTACCTGTACACCGGTGTGACCGGTACGCCAGTGAGGACAGCTGTCTGGGAGCCGCTGACCCGTACTGCGGCTGGGATGCGGCCGGTCAGCTGTGCGGTCGGCCGGGCCGGACAACAGGGCGCGGACCGGACGCGGCCCAGTGGCGGCAGCCGGCGACACAGTGCCCCGACCTGACCCGGCCCGTGGACGGCGGCTGGAGCGGCTGGGCCGGCTGGCGCCGGTGTCGGCAGGTGACCGCCGGCCGGTGGCGACACGACGGCGGCCAGTGTCTGTGTCGGCGGCGCGCCTGCACCAGCCCAGCGCCGGCCAACGGCGGCGCCGACTGCCGCGGCCTGGCCGACCAGGTGACCAACTGCACGCGCCACGGCGGCTGGACCGGCTGGTCGGCCTGGTCGGCCTGCTCGCACCCGTGCGGCGTGGCGGTCAAGTCGCGCCGCCGCGCGTGCACCGGCCCGGCGCCGGCGCACGGCGGCCGGCCCTGCGTCGGCGAGGAGAACCAGGAGATCATGTGCCACTCGAACCCGCCCTGCCCGACCACGGCCAACCTGCCGGTGGACGGCGGCTGGGGCGACTGGGGCGGCTGGGGCCGCTGCTCGGCGCGCTGCGGCGGCGGCGGCTTCCGGCGGCGGCGGCGCGCCTGCGACAGTCCACGCCCGGCCAACGGCGGCCGCCACTGTCTCGGCTGTCCGCTGCAGTACGCCGAGTGCGGTGGCCAGCCGTGCCGCGAGCTGCGCCGCCTCTCGCCCTGGACCCCGTGGCTGGCGGCCAACGGCTCCGACGCGGGCCACCAACAGCGGTTCCGGTTCACGTGTCTGGCGCCGGTGTCGGACGAGCGGCTGATCAGCACGGGGGCACTCAGGACGGACGAGCGCTACTGCTCGTCCGACGGCGTCTGTTCGCGTGGTAAGGCCATTACCACGATGAGGTTAGGCGTGCATTAGTAGATTAATAGTAGCTTGGACGAGTAGTTAAGTCAGTACCTTACAATGCGCCCTTTCGAAAGTCCTCAGTTACGAAACGTAAACCATACCCTTCTTCCTTCTCTTCCTAGGTGCAAAGACAAGAGAGATTGAATGCCAAGCGTGGCCTTCGGCGCCGGTCAGCTGACAGACTGAGATGAAGTCTTAACGTTGGACCGACGAACTGAGGCCGTGCTGGAACGTTAGGTCGACGGACTGGGACTGAGCTGTGATGTTAGGCCGATGGGCTGAGGCCGTGCTGGAACGTTAGGCCGACGGACTGGGACTGAGCTGTGATGTTAGGCCGATGGACTGAGGCCGTGCTGGGACGTTAGGCTGACGAACTGAGGCCAAGCTGCGACGTTGGCTGAACACTGCTGATACAACTTGACGGCTGCCAGATTGTTTTCGGCGTGACTTGATCAGTTTATTGTGAAGTAAGATTATACGTATGAGCGTATTCGAGGCGAAATCTGAAGTGTTTTCAACTTGATATGAAGTCTACGGTATTTCATGTGCACTAATTCTGGTTTTAGGTCATGGAGTTAATTATCGGTATGCCTGTGAAACTATGCATTTTGCCATTTGGGCTTTTGTAAGTTCCTGAACTTAAATCTCCCCCAGACATGAGCCTTCATCTTACTTATATTCAATATTGTTTCTCTACCTACCTAGTATCTCACATAAGCTTGCTCAAAGCTCTCTGAAAAATTGCTGTGCAGATTCTTACTTGACACGAACTGCTGACCCTCGTACAGTATGGTTCTGAATGGAGCAATGTAGCGCTGTGCCAGGCCGGTTCGAGCACACGGCTGTGTTTTGGCCAGGAGTGACTGTAGTGGTCTGATGGAGTGTCTGGAGTGATGCAGTTGGGTTTGCAGCCGGGGGCGGCTAGTGGTCAGATGGAGTGCATGCAATGACTCAACTGTGCTTGCAGCCGAGAGTGACTGTAGTGGTCCGATGGAGTGCCTGTAATAACTCAGCCGTGTTTGCAGTCGGGAGTGGCTGTGGTGGTCAGATGGAGTGCCTGTCATGACTCAGCTGTGCTTGCAGCCGAGAGTGACTGTAGTGGTCAGATGGAGTGCCAGTAATGACTCAGCTGTGTTTGCAGCCGAGAGTGGCTCGGCGGCCGTCGGGTGGAGTGCCTGGAGCGACTGGTCCGAGTGCTCCCTGCCCTGCGGAGGTGGCGACCAGACAAGGTTCAGGACGTGTGGCGGCGACCAGCACTTGTGTCTCGGGCCCAACAGACTGGAACAGAAGTGCAACACGCACCCTTGCTACGGTCAGAGCGTCGCTCGGGTCGCCTCAGTGTCAATAAAATCAAACGTGGCAATTTAAGATCACTAATTGCTATCTTTCTACTGCGAGCTTCTGTTCTGCAGGACAATGATAATACGATCAAACACATCAGTGTTCTTTCTTGACACCTAACTGTCATGTTGTTTTGGCTAACTACTATGATAACCCACCTGATATATTTACTGTTATGCCAGTCCTTGGGTGCCTTATAGTTCCTTCCCTTTCTTTGCTTGTTATCAGGATGGCATATACTAAAAGGCAATGGTTACCACAAGCGCATTCAATGTGCATGCTTAACAGGAGAACGCATGCTTAACAGGAAAAGGAAAAAATCATTTTGAGTCAAGTAGGCACCACCACCATTGAAACTTTCCTTATCATAGTGTTACGCTTCGATTCTGGCATCAGTCACCTATCATGGAAGTCTGTAAATTGGCGGACAGCCGCAGCTCAGCTCACTAGTTGGTCTTTATCGCTGCTTCGGTAAGTACGTGCAACTATACCAAGCTACGGTCGGCAGAAGTATGTGGTTTACAAGCGTGATAGATGTCTGTTGCGTGGTGTATCGGCTTGACGGCTGTCTGTTGTGTGGCTTATCGGCGTAGTGACCGGCTGCTGTGTGGCTTAACGGTGTAGCAGCCGTGTGTTGTGTGGTGTAGCGGCCGTGTGTTGTGTGGTGTAGCAGCCGTGTGTTGTGTGGTGTAGCGGCCGTGTGTTGTGTGGTGTAGCAGCCGTATGT
Organism: Imbricaverruca yamaguchii; assembly: GCA_034440575.1. Lineage (NCBI taxonomy): Eukaryota > Metazoa > Arthropoda > Thecostraca > Neoverrucidae > Imbricaverruca > Imbricaverruca yamaguchii. The sequence continues at coordinate 1,101,202 of JAOTOL010001637.1, read as the reverse complement.
TGTGTGGTGTAGCAGCCGTGTGTTGTGTGGTGTAGCGGCCGTGTGTTGTGTGGTGTAGCAGCCGTGTGTTGTGTGATGTAGCGGCCGTGTGTTGTGTGGTGTAGCAGCCGTATGTTGTGTGATGTAGCAGCCGTGTGTTGTGTGGTGTAGCAGCCGTGTGTTGTGTGGTGTAGAGGCCGTGTGTTGTGTGGTGTAGCAGCCGTATGTTGTGTTGGGTAGCAGCCGTGTGTTGTGTGGTGTAGCAGCCGTGTGTTGTATGGTGTAGCGGCCGTGTGTTGTGTGGTGTAGCAGCCGTGTGTTGTGTGGTGTAGCGGCCGTGTGTTGCATGGTGTAGCGGCCGTGTGTTGTGTGGTGTAGCAGCCGTGTGTTGTGTGGTGTAGCGGCCGTGTGTTGTGTGGTGTAGCAGCCGTATGTTGTGTGATGTAGCAGCCGTGTGTTGTGTGGTGTAGCAGCCGTGTGTTGTGTGGTGTAGCGGCCGTGTGTTGTGTGGTGTAGCAGCCATCTGTTGTGTGGTGTAGCGGCCGTGTGTTGTGTGGTGTAGCAGCCGTGTGTTGTGGTGTAGCGGCCGTGTGTTGTGTGGTGTAGCAGCCGTGTGTTGTGTGGTGTAGCGGCCGTATGTTGTGTGGTGTAGCAGCCGTGTGTTGTGTGTGTAGCAGCCGTGTGTTGTGGTGTAGCAGCCGTGTGTTGTGTGGTGTAGCAGCCGTGTGTTGTGTGGTGTAGCAGCCGTGTATTGTGTGGTGTAGCAGCCGTGTGTTGTGTGGTGTAGCGGCCGTATGTTGTGTGGTGTAGCAGCCGTGTGTTGTGTGGTGTAGCAGCCGTGTGTTGTGGTGTAGCAGCCGTGTGTTGTGTGGTGTAGCAGCCGTGTGTTGTGTGGTGTAGCGGCCGTGTGTTGTGTGGTGTAGCGGCCGTGTGTTGTGTGGTGTAGCAGCCGTGTGTTGTGTGGTGCACAGGCAGCTGGACGTGCTGGTCGTCCTGGTCGTCCTGTTCAGCCACCTGTGGCGCCGCCCACCGTGAGCGCCGCCGACTGTGTCGAGGTCCGACTGCGTCCAGCGGCGGCGTCTCCACCTGTCTCGGAGACGCCACCTCTCGCCAGCCGTGCAGTCTTCAGGACTGCGCCGGCGTGAAGGGGTGGCTCCCGTGGTGAGTAATACTCGTCAGCCGAGGTGGTAGCACTGATGGTGAGTATATTGTCAGCCAAGGTGGTAGCACTGATGGTGGGTATTCCTCTTGTCAGTCGAGGCGATAATGCTGATGGTGAGTATTCATATTGTCGGCCGAGGCGATAGCACTGATGGTTGGTATTCATCTTGGTTGTCGAGGCGATAGTACTGATGGTGAGTATTCCTATCGTCAGCCAAGATGATAGCACAAGTTGGGAATATTCCCCTGCCGGTCAAAGCGGTGGCACCGATGGTGAATACTCCTCCCCGTTAGCCGAGGTGATGACACCAGTGGTGAGCTCTCTTCCTGTCAGTCGAGGCGGTGGCGTTTAGGGAGGAATGCTTGCAGCCTTACATTTAACTCAGTCTGTTGTGGCATCGTGAAAAGACAGGTGTGCAGCAAATTCTCAGGTCTATTCGGCCAGGCGTACCATGGTGAACGGCTGGGTATGTTCGTGTGATATAAATTTCAACAACACACCGAATAAAAGAAGAACCTCGTCATGGACACATGTGCCGTGTCAGTCTGCGTTGACGGTCCAGTTTCCGTCTACTGATGATATTCTGGCCGGTGTCCGACTCGTGTTGAGGGCGGCTGGCCATGGCCGTGTTCCAGGTCAGCCTGGAGCGACTGCGACGGTGACGGACAGCAGCAGAGGCAGAGGCGATGTCGACTGGATGCGGCCGTCTGCCGCGGCAGCGGTCGGCACACCCGCCTCTGCGTACAGACCAGCCCACGTGAGTCTGATGTAGGGCAGACAAGGCCGGCCGGAAGATAGTCGGCACACCCGCCTCTGCGTACAGACCAGCCCACGTGAGTCTGATGTAGGGCAGACCAGGCCGGCCGGAAGATAGTCGGCACACCCGCCTCTGCGTACAGACCAGCCCACGTGAGTCGATGTAGGGCAGACAGGCCGGCCGGAAGTAGTCGGCACACCCCCTGCGTACAGACCAGCCCAGTGGTCTGATGGGGCGACCAGGCCGGCAGGAAATAGTCGGCACACCCGCCTTGCGTACAGACCAGCCCACGTGAGTCTGATGTAGGGCAGACAAGGCCGGCCGGAAGATAGTCGGCACACCCGCCCCTGCGTACGACCAGCCCACGTGAGTTTGATGTAGGGCAGACCAGGCCGCCGGAAGATAGTCGGCACACCCGCCTCTGCGTACAGACCAGCCCACGTGAGTCTGATGTAGGGCGACCAGGCCGGCGGAAGATAGTCGGCACACCCGCCTCTGACATGAAAGGGGGAAGAGACCCGCCTGGTACAGACCAGCCCACGTGAGTCTGATGTAGGGCAGACCAGGCCGGCCGGAAGATAGTCGGCACACCCGCCTCTGCGTACAGACCAGCCCACGTGAGTCTGATGTAGGGCAGACCAGGCCGGCCGGAAGATAGTCGGCACACCCGCCTCTGCGTACAGACCAGCCCACGTGAGTCGGATGTAGGGCAGACCAGGCCGGTCAGAAAATAGTTGGCACGCCCACCTCTGTGTCCAGAACAGCCCACGTAAGCTCGTTACCGTGCGAGAGCGGTGTTTAGTTGAGTGCTGTCGCCGTACAAATTCAACTTTTATCTGTGCTCATACAGTGTCAAATCCATTTGTCACCCAGTCGCCCGTGCAAGGAACATTCCGTCACGAATACCATTAGTACTCAGTATCCTGTAGGAGCACGACACCAAAGAACCGATCGTGCATGCTCAGCTTTAAACTCGAACAGTTGTCGGTACTTAATAGCTTTGAACTGAAATAAATGCAGAAACTTTCACAGCGTGAGGAAGCTACGTCTGCGAGAAGCCCCACCCTACGAAAAATGTACTATTTGAGATTAAAACTATGCTGTACGACGAAGAACCCCTCGGAATCAACAGTCACGTTGGAGGGACGCTTGCGTGCTCGTTACAGACTCGGCTCGGGAGCGCCAGTCAGGCTGGCATATCAGCGGCGGCGTCATGGCGGGCGCGTGCCTGGTCTGCTTCGCGATCGGGGCGCTCCTAGCGGCGGCCGCCGCACACCACTGCCTGCACAGAGGGCGCTCGCAGCGCGTCAAGTCGTCCAAGTACTACAGCAGCCCGCAGCCGCAGCCGGCCGAGCCCAACGCCTACGTCAGCCTCGCCGACGTGCACGGCGTGCACGAGCTGGCCGAGCTGCGGTCGCACTGTCGCAGGGACGGATCGCTGAAGCACGCGCCGTCGCCCGACGTCAGCTTCGGCGGCGCAGCGGCGACGCCACACCTCGGCGACGGCGACAGGCGTGGCCGCGCCAGCGACGGCGAGCTCAGCGGCGAGCTCGACTACGAGCCGCCGTTCGACGACAACTGCTTCGTCAGGTCGCACTGAAGTACAAACCGCTGTGAGGCCGCGCACGGCCGCGACGCGATGATGGCTGTGCCTGGGCTGTTGGCCCGTTTTGAGCTGTATATGCTGACAATTTTCATCGGGCAGAGGTGGGAAAACTCAAGTCTGTGTTCCAAGGAAACCTTTACTCCTTTCTTCGAAGGTAATTGACCTTCGTACCCATTTCACGAGCAGAAGTAAGATTTCAAACTGATCCTATAAGTGATGTGACTATCAGCTTCGCATGTGTACCCTACTTAGTGGTTTGGTTAGTTTTTTTCGCTTCCCGTTAATTGAACGTTTTTAGCTGTGCATAATCTTTACGGCTCATCTGCATTAATTCCAGGAGCTATTATGTGTAAATACAGTGAGAACGTGTTCTATCCTCTGCCTAGGGACCCTTATAATTTGATCTGCTCGCAAGATCCTCGCACAGACCGCCATGTGCACCAAGTGGTCATTGCTGGCAATCGTGACACGGCCATCGCACACCATCGGCGAAAACTGGAAACGACAACGTGATACCGGCCGACCCAACACTCTCGGCGAACCACCTATGTGCTCATCGTTTGTTTTTTGCTTTTTAACAATTGTAAAGTTGAAAAATTGAAATACATTGAACATTGAATTGAAGTGGCTGAAAGTAACATTGAAAAAAAAGACTGAATTTAAAGGATTTTTTGGGGGGACGGGATATGACCCGCTATCTTGTTCAAATTTATAGCGTCCCTGATTGCCTCCCCCATTTCGAATCCGTAGTTACACCCATGGGCACAGCACACATATCAAACTGTTTCAGTGAGATGTCTAGGTATTCTCGGACTGGTCTTGAAGCAGCAATTTCTAACGTTTGCTGATTTACCATTCGGAGATTTTGTGACGACATATCCTGTGAAGCCGGTTGATTGGCTTGATCTGTTTCAGATGTGAAGCGCATCCCTGATCGATACTGTGCCGCACTACCAATGCCACCATTTCTGTCAATTCCAAGCATCCCTGCAACGAGACACCCCCAACTCAGGGGTGAATACAGGGCGCACTGTGGCATGCGCCCCCCCCCCCCTGCCTTGGGAGATGGAACTTCCTCGGCCGGCCTCAGCCTCTGAAGGTTCGAGTGCACACCCACCCCATACATTCAACGGACGTATCAACCATATGTGCCCCGTTAGAAAGAAAAGGCGCCCCCGGTTTGCTAGAGGGCCACTTCATCCGAATGCGTTCCTCCAAGTACTTCGCAGTGGCGCCCCTACGAAGAAACGGTGCTCCTCTAGACAAGTCCCCCATGGCAATGAGCTCATGCAAATTTCTGGATCCGCCCCCATCAAAACTGTGGCGTCTCTCATATCTTGGGCCGATCCAAGGGCATGTCTCCTCGGAGGCGATGGGCGCCTTGGACGAAAAAATTCGCTGCGCAAGGGATGCGTTCGACGATGCTCATTTTCCAGAAGAATCCTTGCGTGGGAAGGAAAGTGCACTTGTGACCAGAGCATTTCCCAAATGGGGTGGCGGCACATTTTCATGGAGAGAAATGCCGCCAATGTCCTCCCTGTATCCGCCCCGATATCATGCGACACATACCTCTGTGTCCATGCATGCAGCCTGCTGGCCGTGCATCGCCTACCCAGAGCAGGTTCTTAACGATTTGATCAGACAGGCTTCCTTGAGTAGCGCTGGTATCCGACTAAGGTTCTCAGTTGATCGCAATTAAATACAAGTAGCGAGCGATTTAGCAACAATCCAGCACTAGCAAGCCATATTCCGGTATCTCCATATGCCTCAGTTGCATCCACAGCCCATAAAGGCGTGGTTCTCCGCGCCTTCAGTGCCAACATACCGATCAGCCGGGCGAACCTCACAACAGGCTGATTTTACTATGGCTTGGCGCTTTTTCGTACAACGAGTTCTTGGTGGAGGTCCGCAATGCAACAGACTTACAAGAGACTCCCAGGTACGCGGATGGTGATTGCGGAGCAGGGCGTCGATTGTGGACAAAAACAACACGCGTGACCTAGGTGATCATTAGCTTGCCTTGGGGTGCCTTAGCCCACCGCAGTAATGTGCAACAGCTTTCCATCGCGTGCGTTGAACCTGCGTGCTGCCCCACCCGGTCGACGCTTCTCGAGCGCGTGCCACCCCACGGGTTTGGCTGTGACAGCTTTCAGTCACGAGACCTGGCGCCACCTGACTGCCGTCGAGCACGCGCTCAGCCTGTAGCCGACCAGCAACGAGACCGGCCGTCACTCAAAGGCCAACGGTGCAGAACACCACTGTTGATATTTCAATAATATTGGATGTCGCAATAACCCGTTTGAACAGCTGTACATACACTTTCAGATATGAGCTACGACAACGGTTTGTTCAGATAAACAGTCACCATGTCCAGTTTGATTAGGAGCAGTGTCACTGTTGCGTGCCGAGGCGGAAGACATGTATTACAACTCTTTGCTACATGAAGTCATCACTAGTTCGCCCATGCATACGGGCACATTGCAGCTGCATAGCATATGATGCACGACCAGATATACACAAAACAGCTACACCCAAATAATCCTGTCTTTAATAGATGAACAAGCTGAGGAAGCAGCCAGGACAATATATGCCAAAATATGCCGCGATATGCTAAAATATAGAGAGATATATCCCTTCCTCACGCAAATAGGAAAATTATGTGAAACTTTAGCTCTCCTCACAGTAATGCCAATAAAGCATGCAATTTGATGGGGAAATTGTCCGGCAGGAAAAGCAAAAATTTGTCCGAATTTCATAACAGACTCGAAGCTGCCCACTATGACAATAATTAGATTATCAGGTGCAATTCTTCCATTAATATGCAGATAGAGGATATATTTACTCAGATCGCACTTCTGGTTAATTATATTTAATGATGAACGATAACAACAACAAAAAGAAATGAACATTTTAACTGAGAACATAGTGCAACAACATGAACGACTTCAGCCGAATTGGTTTCCCGAGGGAAGGTCAGAAAACTTAGAGCACTTCAAGTCTGATCTGCTTCAACAAATTTCTTTGTTATTCTACCCTGCCGAATTTCACAACTTGTCACTGACGAACTTCAGATCGCTCTTCGCCAATTCGCGCTCAATCCAGGCCTCCATTTTGACGGACGTGTCCTTGCTGAAGTGGTTCTTCCAGTCGCCTGTCTCACCCTTTCTCATGAAATTCACTTTCGAGGCTGCAGCCTTGGCAGCCAATTGCTCGGCGCTTAGTGGAGAATACGCATACGCCATGCTCTTGTTGACCCATTGATTGTTTTTCATGCTGTTGAAGGACAGATGCAATTCCAAGCCATCCAGTTGGTTCTCGGTCAGCGTCTTGCCCAAGAAGTCTGCCACCTTCTTGATGGAGCCCCTCAGGTCGCGCTTCAGGTCCTCAAAGAAGAGGAAAAGTAGGTTTGGTTTGTGTCGTAGGTTCCACGCTTCCAGGACGTGCGGGAAGAAGGGCAGCAGGCTGACCTCACCGTCGATGAAGAGGTCAGCGAACTCGTCGATCGTCAGGTTTGGATCTATCTCCTCGAATACCCTCAGATGGTTGAAATAAGACACACATACGTCTTTTGGATTTCTGGCCACGTAGACGACCTGAAACGTATCCGTGTCGTCATAACATTGCGCCATTCAGACGAGGATATGTGGACATACAATAACTGTGTGTGGAAGGTAGAAACAAGCTGCCAACGTGGTCCGCAGAGGTTCGGGTGAATTGCTCAAAACTAGTTGCGGGAATCATGTTCACATCAGCAATCGCCGCGAATCGGTGGTGGTGCCGGTAGTGACAATGGAGAACTACGATGGAGATTAACGGTGGAGTACTGTCCACCGATCCGATGAAACAGGCATTGGACAGCACGACAATCCGCAGAAGAATGTGTGGTGCATGTAATTTTAGCCATTCCACACGACAAATATTTTGATCGCAATATCCCAGCACCGCAACGTGCACTAGTATAACTTATCTGGGCCATAGAATTGGGCGCATGAATGGACATATCAGTTACGGCTTGGGCGGGCGGTCACGCCGCCCAGCAATGTGTGCGCCTAGGCCCCGTGGCGTGTCCAGCACGCACCTTGGCGGTGTCCAGCAGGCTGGGTGGGCAGAACTGCAGTGACAGGTGAGTCTTGACGAACCACGGCTTGGGCCGCTCCTGGATTGAGGCGAACATGAGGCGCTTGCTGACGGAGTTATTGCCCTGACGGATCTCCTCCCTGACGTGGGGGGCGGTGATGGCGGCGATCTCCAGGAACTGGTAGCGGTCCGGGCACAGCAGGCACTGGGCGCCGGCGTAGTCGCAGTCGTTCTTGATGAGCCACACCATCTCCTGTGTCCAGGTGGTGCCTGGAATCGGGAGGCCTGCAAGTCTCAGGAACGAATACTTCAATAGTATGGGGTTCGACAGCTTCTGAAGGTTAATAGCATGATGATCGAGCGATTCGGCAATCTATTAGTCCAATGGCTGAAGAGTCTGGGAGTCTAACAGTCAAAAAGTTCGAGTGAGAACGCCGAGAGACTGAGCAAAGGCTCCGTAATCAGACAGTCCAAGATTTAAATAGACCAGTAGTCCGTTTTAGAGATTTTCCTGGTATAAATTGGAGCTCCGGTTAGAGATATTCATCATTGGTATAAATATTGTTCGCCTGGAAAAGGATTTGATTTGTTCCATGAATTTATATATTTCGTTTTTTGCTTGTTTGTTGAATGTCATATGCATTGCAAAACTATCTGTTAAACATTACGTTTTTCACGCCTGGGTAAACTATGCTTATCTTGCCAACCTTTGAAAAGCGCCCCTGGTGACACATACTCTAAAGTAACAATATCAGTCGTAATTCCCAGCGGTCAGACATGTACTGCGCCACTATCGCCAACAGTCAGGCGTCAGACCATTGTGAAGCAGCACGGTCCGATCTTTAATGACTGCAAGAAGAGGACGATCTTGCTGAGCTCATGTTATGCATGGTAGCAATTCAGAATGGGATGCTATTTAACGTCGCACACCACAACGTGATCTCATGCTGTGTCGTGTCCAACACCGCCGCTATCAACGATCAGACATGTCCTGCACCAGTACTGCCAGCTATCAGACATGCCTGCGCCGCAAATGTCAACAGCGAGACGTGTCGGCGCGATAACGATGCCAACCAACCGTCCGACTGCGTGCCGCGAGTCACCGAGATTGGAGTCGGCGCGGCTGGGTGGCCATCGACCTGCAGCTGCCGGGTCGGAGCTGCTCTGCGGCAGCTGGCGGGCACTGTGGCGGCCGCTGCCGGCCGGCTGATCGATACTGGCCTGTCGCCCGGAGGCGGCAGGCTCGCGCCGTGGCGCGCCGACGACACGCCGACTACCGGCCGCAGATGAAATCACCGTGCCACAACTGAACGGATTGGGAGCAAGACCGCCCGGCTGGCCGGCACAGGCAGCGGATGCTGCACCGTCGGGGCTCAGGTGTGGATACAGGGGGACTGGTGGAAAGTGATCCCACATTGAAACACTCCTAGTTGATTATTACGTCCATGCAATATTTGCTATGAATTCAGTAGGGGAAGGAATGAATACGGTGGCCTTAGCATCCTATGACATCCAGCACAACACTATCGGACCATTTTCAAAATGTTTTGCCTTCGACCTGAACTTTGGAGCATCTGGTCGATCGTGCACCACATTTAACCTATGGAATACTGCTTCAGCTCAGCACTGGTGCAAAATGCATCGTTTCTTGTTAGCAGCTATAGCACATATGTTGTAGAAACAATTTAAGCCTGCTCATTAGCCGTATGCAGAATAGTGTCCTTTTGTTGTGCGTGTGTCGCATTGTGCGGAGCGCGGGCCGTGGTTTATGGTTATTGAACCACGGACGCGCGACCCACTTCCGACTGTTCGCTCCGGCAGGGCACAGTCGCGTCAGGGTAGACGTAGAGACAACAGCGTGCATAGCCGAGCCGTGAACAGAGAATACAGAGACCGTGATCTATCTGTGCACCGCTAGCAGACAGTGAGGACTAAGAATCGAACGCACTCAGCGCCGCGCACGCCAGTCTGTATACTGGGCCGGCATCGACCGCAATGTTGTCGACACCGTTGGCTCCTGCCACGTATGCCGTGAACGGCTGCCTCGCCAGCAGCGAGAGCCACTGATGTCTGATACCCCTCGGAGCCGAATCTTCGAGTCTGTGTCCACAGATTTCTTCAGTCACGCAGGCAAGACCTACCTGGTGTACGTTGATCGGCTCTCCGGGTGGCCCGCAGTTGTGCGCTGCGCCGGCGACGCCCCCGCCCGGACTCTGATCAGACACCTGCGGGAAATCTTCGCCTCCACCGGTGTTCCCTGTGTGCTATGCAACGACGGTGACCCGCAATACACGCACCAGAGACTTCCTGCGGCGCTGGGGCGTAACACATCGCATGTCTACCCCGCACTACCCCCAGTCCGATAGCCACGCTGAGGCGGCCGTCAAACTTGTGAAGAGACTGGTGCAGAAAGTGACCGTAGCAGGGGACCTTGACTGTAATGCGTTCGCTCGTGGGCTGCTAGAGCTTCGCGACACCCCGCGAGCGGGCCACCGGCCACCGGCTCAAATCCTCTACGGCAGTCCTCTGCGCTCAGCGGTCCCCATTCACCACCGTGCCTTCGCACCTGAGTGGCAGCGAGGCGCTGATGGTTGTGACGTACGCGTCGACTCACTTCGGCAAGCAGCCCGTGACCGCTATGATCGAACGGCCATGCCACTGCCCAGTCTGCGCGTTGGGAACCCCGTGTCCCTTCAGGACCCCTCCACCGGATTATGGGACTGGCGACGATGCACTGTCGTAGGTGTAGGCCGACGGCGTGACTTCTTAGTGAAGCTCCCCAATGGCCGCATATATTGGCGCAACCGCCGCTTCCTGCGCCCATTCCGCCCGCTCGTGTCCGTGTACACACCGCCGTGTCCGTCCGCGCCGCCCAGTCAGGCCGCGCCGACCCAACCACCGCGCACTGTTCGTTTTGCGGACGAGTTGACCTACCGACGATCACCGCCCCCCCCCCCCCCAGCCACAGACCAGTCCGGTTCCACGTCGCAGCGGCAGACGCTCTCATCGCCCTGCTCTCCTCCAAATCGACCCCAGGCTTTCCTCTTACGGGTAGCCTTCACGCACTCGCCGGTGCGATGTGCATGCTTTGAAGCATTGTACTGTAGCCCGAGCTGTGGCGGCAGGGTGTTGTGAGTCGACACCAACAGCCTGCCGTCGTCGTCGACTCAGAGGAGAGGTGGAAATGTGTAGTAGTCGTTGGTATATAGTCTGGAATCTGACCATGAACTTGGAGGGGAGGTGTGCGTGTGTCGCATGTGCAGAGCGCGGCCGTAGTTTATGGTTATTGAACCACGGACGCGCGACCCACTTCAGACTGTTCGCCCCGGCAGGGCACAGTCGCGTCAGGGTAGACGTAGAGACAACAGCGTGCATAGCCGAGCCGTGGACAGAGAATACAGAGACCGTGATCTATCTGTGCATCGCTAGCAGACAGTGAGGACTAAGCGTGTACTACCACACCTGTGATTCATTTCTAGTGCATCGGAAGGTAACAACGGAAACAAGGTCCGTTAGTTAGATATTAGGGCTTTCGGGCGCATCGACTGCATTGGTCATGTAGCGCCCAAAGGAAACATAGTCCGTGATGGCGGCGAAGCAAGATGGCAATGTGGTAGTACAGGCAGACGTAGCGGCAAAAGACGATATTCAAAACGAACCAGCTGCAAGTTGCATCTGCTGGCAATGTTACAGTAGTGAAGGATCGCAAGATCAGTTCGAGGGGCTCAGCCCTGTGTCGATCAACCCAAGGTACCCCGAAGTAGTAATGTTTCCCTGGATTTGGGCCACTTCATTTTGTTATTTTGAAGAGAAAAAAACATTGATGTCATTCATATTATTTCCATTTTCCAAGGGGTGCATAACATATCAAGTTCAGCTGGGACGGGGAGAAAAGCTCAGGCTTGGGTCAATCTACGTAGATTATTCCAAACACCAATTTCTCCCAGAAGTTGGGCGACTTTATATTGTAACCTTGAGAAAAAATCGATAAATAGTAGTTTCCTTTCCCAGTTTTCATGAACATATCCCATCTAAGAACAAAACAGTCAGGAAATAGTTCATCTAAAACTACTACCGAAAATGGAGAATCCACTTTGCACCGAAACGACATTCCCAATTCGTTTCACATAGTGACTAATTTCATTATTGTTTGCATGCTATTTATATATGCTACAAAAATTTCCGTCAGTTAATTAGATAGTAATTTGGGCTTTACGGCCTCTCGACTGCCGTGGTCATTTTGCGCCCATAAATCACTTATTGACAGAATGCAGTATCAAGCTTCACATCGTGGGTAGCCGTCCACCTGGTCCTATTCTGGTACACAGTTTACATTGGTGTATATCAGCGAAGATTATATATTGCTGATACCGACACATCTGATTTTTTTAAAAATGTTTACAATCGTCTCGATTAGACAGCGGACGATTTGTCCGGCAGAGTATTACTAACGGAAGTCACCTGGGCAAACCCGAAATAACGTCTGCGTTTTTCTGCATAACAAGGGCATGAGATGAGAATGTGGCTGTCAGTTGTGCCTGGCATCTGGAGCACTGCGGTTTATGCCACCGTATGGCATGTGCTGCTCGCTTCGCCGCAGCATCTGCCAACCCATTGCCATAAATTCACAAATGGCTAGGGAGCAAACATAGAATCACCCGTCGGCCCAGGCGTTGCATGTCGGAAAGACGGCACAAAATATCATGCAGAAGGGGGTTTGATTTGTAAAGCGTGATCAGGGTCATGAGACTACTTAAAATACCAGTAAATACAACGTGACGATCACCATCAGACACCTGGATAAAATAGAGCTTTCGTAATAGCTACAAGTTCCGACGAGTACACAGATGCGCAGGTCGGAAGAGTAAACGAGCGGGCGACAAATCCGCAAACAAAAGCGCTGCCCACACCGTCCTCCGTTCGAGAGCCGTCAGTATATGTTGCCACCAAATCCTGTTGTATGTTTCAATGTGTTGGAGCGCAATTGCACAACATTTTACTAGAGGTACATCGGCTTTTCTGATTTTCGCTAGAGATACATCCACCTCCGGTGTAATCAGCTGCCATGGGGGCGTTTCCATGTCCTGGGATTTTCGAATTCCCTGAAGTTGGACTCTACTGCTTTGCAGAAGCTCTCGAATTTGCACACTGGACAGGGCGACATTCAGATTCCGTTCCCCTGAAAAAGAGTAGTCTAAGCGAAAAGGCATGCGGGTAAGCCGGATGACCAGGAAACTGGCGGAGTCTGCAAGCGTACCGAATTCCCAACCTTTCTCTGCGCAGACAGAGGCGGCTCATGTGCTTCCGCCAGAAGGCTCACGATGGGCGACGTGCAAAATGCCTCGGTCGCGATACGGATAGTAGTGTGATGAACAGTGTCCAATACCTGAACACGACACAAGAGAAAACATGTTGCGATATGGGAGACCGATGAGCGACGTTAAGTGCAATATCATTACCAAAGTAATAGGCGACTTCTAAGCCTCCAATCACAAAAGGCCAAGGACGCCGAAAGGACACCAGGCACGGAGCAATAATATAAATGCGTACTATGCTCACTTCACTCCCGCTCGGTCGTCTTGCTACACCAGAAAAGGACAATTCGTACAACTATTAATCGACAAAAGTGACACCGGGTCGCAATGCTAATCGGTGTGCAATTGGGGAGTTTTGTTTCGCCTCGTTACCCCGGTTTCTTCCTTACTTTCCCCGAAGTATCGCGGCCTCCATTTAGAAGTAGCGTTACCACGGATGGGGCAAGGGTGAATTTACCACTCCTACAGGGCACGGCTGTCTCTGCCCATCGAAAGCTGTTGCGCGTCAGAAGTGGCTGCCATCTGCAGTACTGGCGCGTTCCCCTTGAGACCACCCTGACCGCGCTCCTGTCAGTTGGCACCCACTTGCGCCGAGCCGGCCTCACCGCACTTTGGCAGCGTGACGATCCACACGTCGTCCGACGCGACGGGCGTGCTGTAGTAGTCCTCGAGGAGGGCGCCGGCATCGGCCGAGAAGAAGAAGCCGGCCGGCCCGAACGGCGCCTGCCCCACCCGACTGAACACCGGGTAGGCGGCGTCCATGCGGCGCCGCCGCTCCTCCGACAACGGCTGCCGCTGGTGCGGGAACGGCCGCCCGGCCATCGCGATGGCGGCGGCGGCGCTGCTGCACTGGCACTGCGAGCCCGGCCGGCGCGAGTGACACCTCACCACTGGCCGGCCGCCGGCAGCAGGGGCGAGGCCACTGACACACGCCGCGCGTGTCCGCCGACGCCCATCTCGGTGCACCCCTCCCCGACCGGCGACGGCACAGCTGCCGGTGATCGCATCGCCTGGCGAGGCGGAAATGACACAGACACCGTCACCGCACGACTCCGAGCAGTGGCGCACTTCGTCACGCCGTGACTCGCCGCTGGTCACGTGACGGTGACCGCCGCCCCGCTGCTGCTGGTGCTGCCGGTGCAGAGCCGTACCGGGACGCAGCGGACGCCGCCTGTCGGCTTAACTCGGCTGGCCTTGGCCCTCGAGTACTCACACAAAAACTAGCTTACCCTGATGGCTGTCAGCGCTGCAATGGCGTTAACCACGCTGCAGCAGTTAGTCCCGCTGACAAGTGGCTGTGCTGACGAGCAGGCTGCCTAGGGATATTTAATTGGGATCTTTGTTTGCATCAGAAATTATTATAGTGACTAAACTGTCCGTGATTTGATAGTCGCGGACGGTTTAGTGGCTGAATTAGGCGCTCAGCAAGTGGTGCAGGTACGGAAGGACCTTTCCACCTTCAGGAACCTGCATCAGCTCTAAGGCCCGAACGGTTTGATATTAAATGCATGGGTGCCAAGGTCAATAGTTACATCTTCACCAACAAATACATAGCTGTTTGCTTTTGTGTACGTGGTTACACGATTGCACATTGCTCTGCTTGGTCCCGGAGTCCGCATTTATCAGTACACTAGCAATGAATACCACTGCGCTCACCTCTCAGCACATCATGCGGATATTTCACAGGTAGGTTTTCTCACATTTACTGGGTGACAATTTAATCGATGAATCAATTTCATGTCTTGCCTTGCTGAACTTGTCAAGGTGTTTGGGATTTGAATGTGTCCAGTCCGTTTGTGGAATTTCGAGGCAATGAGATAACGTGATTAAATAGAGATAGAGCATCACAAAAAGTCGAATTTCTCTCACAAATTAACTTAATCGGGCATCAGCTCCCTAAGTCAGTTAGATAAACGGATGGGTGATAGGTGAAGTTGAGACAAGATTGAAGTCATGGATCTCAACCGCCTCACAAGCGATTGGGTGTGAAGAGAGTTCGGTAGCATTCAATAAATTGGAAGAAACATTTCTTGCAACGAGGATTTCGCATTTCATACCTGTGCTTAGTATTCTGCGAAGTTAATTGTAATCAAGTTCCTTAGAGAACATGCAAGTTTTTTTGTCGTTGTGCTGTTGTGTAATGTAGCTGGGGACATCCAAGTTCTCTATTGCTATAACTAGCAGTTTGGTATGCCGCAAGCAAAAGAAGGATACAAGATGGGGACAGAAGTAATGACTCTAAGGTTCGTAGGAGCATTGCTAAGTCATACATGGGTGCTCCATGTTGGCCGGTCTTCTGACGTTCTGCCCGACACAACAACCCCCAACGCCACACGACAGTGTCGACTCAACAGCTGTTGCCATAAGACGGAATGTCGAACCAGCAGGACAGCCCTTTTGACTGGCTGCTGGCTGGAGCGGATCCCATAATTTCGATGAGGGAGTACTCGCCTGGAGGGGCGCCACTGATTGCAAGGGAGTGTACTCGTGTCCCTGGAAGGGCGCCTTCGCTGAAACATTCAGGAGGGATGATTAGAACATCCTGGAGGGGTGCCTTCTTCCAGTCGTAGGCGCCACATGTCCATGGGAAAGGGATGCATGCCACTTGTGCTAGTCTCCTGCCCTTGGATCCTCCCCTGACTGCTGACCCATTGGTCCAATGGGACAGTCATACTGACCTGTTGGTTCAGTCATTTGCAGATTCACAAGGGGAGAAAGTCGAGGCCGGCTCACACTGACAGTGCCCGACTGACAGAGGCGGCGGGACAGAGGCAGTGGAGCTGGTCAGCCGGTCACAGTGTGAACCAGAGGGACATCTCCGATGACTTCCTCCGCCGGGACAGAGGCAGTGGAGCTGATCAGCGGGTCACGGTATGGACCAGAGGGACATCTTAAATACCTAGATGACGTTCCTGACCTTCCGCCGGGACAGAGGCAGTGGAGCTGATCAGCGGGTCACGGTATGGACCAGAGGGACATCTTCAGGTCACAGTAGCCTAGAGGGACGTCTCCGATGACCTTCTCCGCCGGGACAGAGGCAGTGGAGCTGATCAGCGGGTCACGGTGTGGACCAGAGGGACATCTTCAGGTCACAGTAGCCTAGAGGGACGTCTCCGATGACCTTCTCCGCCGGGACAGAGGCAGTGGAGCTGGTCAGTAAGTCACAGTGCGGACTAGAGGGACATCTTCAGGTCACAGTAGCCTAGAGGGACGTCTCCGATGACCTTCTCCGCCGGGACAGAGGCAGTGGAGCTGGTCAGTAAGTCACAGTGCGGACTAGAGGGACATCTTCAGGTCACAGTGTAGCCTAGAGGGACATCTCCGATGACCTTCTCCGCCGGGACAGAGGGAGTGGAGCTGGTCAGTGAGTCACAGTCCGGACTAGAGGGGCATCTTCAGGTCACAGTGTGGACCGGAGAGACAACTTCGATGGCCTGGTTCGCCGGGATAGAGGCAGTGGAGCTGGTCAGCGGGTCACGGTGTGAACCAGAGGGACATCTCCAATGACCTGCTCCGCCGGGACCGAGGCGGAGTCGGCCGTCGGTGGCGGCGACTGATGGGCGCCGGGGCGCCGTCGCGTCGGTCGAAGGTGTCGTCGTCTCCGACGAGCGGCGGCAGTACCGCCGAGTGCGTGCCGTCGCCATGGCCACCGTGCCGTTCCCCTACCAGGTGCAGGCCGTGTCTGAGCAGCAGCGCCGCCGCATGGACGCTGCCTACCCCGTCTACCGCGAGGTTGGACTGGCACCGTTCGGCCCATCTCGCTTCATCTTCCCGACGGACGCCGGTCCGTTTCTTGAGGACTACTACAACACGCCCGTCGCGTCTGACGATGTGTGGATAGTCACCCTGCCAAAGTGCGGTGAGGTCAGGCGGTGTGTCATCTTCGAGAGTGATTCCCCGACTTCCCTCCCTGACTCGTGCTGCAGCATTGACAAGCTTGATGTTCGGCCAGTGCTAGAATGTTTTGTTCCCCAGTCCGTGTTATCCTACCTATTTAGCTTCCACATCTGTCTATAACGGAATGTTCCAGGAGCGGGGTCTAGTGTCAAAAGTAGCTCCTACTCATCAGTCCTCTCCTACTCATCACAAGTGGTGTACGTAGGATTTACGTCAGGGCAGGGCAAACATAATCCGATGGGGCTACCCCATTTTTTAAACACACCTTTTAACGTCCAATTTTTTTAAAGAAAAATAATCAGCTACACCCTGATTGATTGAATCCTGATATCCCGATGAGTTTTGGTGCACTTCGTCACGTCACCTACTTACTCTAACAGATTACGCTAGCAATTACGTTAACAGAACCGAGGACTCGAGGCACTGGCTTGGTGCTCTTTTTTGGACCCCTTGCGTTTTTATCGCCTACTGATGTCTTTTAGGGTTACCGTGTATTTGTATGAGGGTCTTAGTACGTATTTGAAACCCTAGAGCTTCTTAGGGTTTTGTTGATTGTTGGTGAACCCAGTGCCTTTCATGGAACAGAATTTGGGCGTCCTTTTCGGATGACCTGATGAGTTTATTTAGTGCTAGGCCCGTTTTTTATTTTTCATGTCGCCTTTATGGGTCCCAGTTTGTTTGACAGGCTTGCATGCTGTACCTGCAACCCCGGTGTGTTTTCAGGACCTCCGGTGCACTATTCGGGTATTCAGATGTGTTATTTAGGCCCACAGCGTATATTTAAGGCCCTGTCGGTTTTTGTTAGATTCGGTGCGGTTGCAGTGCCCGATGCGTTTTCGACCCGCGGACCGAAAATGGCCAGGTCCGTGCTGGGTTCATTTGGGGGGCCGACGCAATGTTTTTTTGGGTTCCAGTGCGATGTCTCGGCCTCTGGCGCGACATTTAGAGTCTAGTTGCCTGGCTCCAGGGACCAGAGGAGTTTTCCGGGTTCCATGCGATTTCCCGGAGCCTCTTTTTTCAAACTCGGGTCGCTTCTCCGTTCCGGCGACATAGTTCAGACCACATTTGGACCATATTGGAGACACATTTACGTACCCCGACACCATATTTGTCGAGCCTCTGTAAGATATAGGTCCCCATTCGATTCTTGGATTCACGCTGTATTTATTTGAGACTCCTATGATATTTTCTTTGGAAGCCAATTCGATTTTTTTCGGGGCTCCGGTGGGATACTTCGGACTCAGGCGCAAATCTCCGGGATTCCAACGCGAGTTGTCCGGCCCATAAGCAAGTCTTCGAAGCCCGCTGTAATTATTTTGGGGCCCGGACGGCACCTGCGAGGGGTCACGACGGGTATTATCGGTTTCCATAACAATTTTCGATCCCGGCGAGGGTTTATTGTGTCCCGCTTCATTTGTTTAGAGCTTTGGACTCGAATTGTTCGAGTCCCGGACGGAAATGCCAGTGCATTTTTTGTTGTGGCCGTAATGGGAATTTTGGGCCACATCACGATTTTTGTTTCCCCTAGCGTTTTCTTCAGTTCATTGTTGCAGTTTTTGTTTCCCACTGTATTGATTTTGACCGCTAATCGGAATTTATTGGGGTGCCGACGGAAATTTTGGTGACATGCGGGATTATGGGGCTCTTGGGCGATTGTGGGGCTACGGAACTATTTTTTTTTTGGCACCGCTATATTTGTTTTCTCTCGACGGAAATTACTGGACCACGGCGAAATTTGTTGGGTCCCGGCGCGAGTAACCGGGGGTCGCTGTATATAGTTGGGGCACCGGCTCGATTTTCTTGGCCTCCGATGGGAATGTGGGGCTCATCGCGATGTTTTGGGGTCCGATGCGATTTTTCTGCTTCTCATAACCGCTTTCGGGCCCCTCTATTTTCCGGGCCCCCGACACAGATTTGTAGGGTCCCGATGGAAATGCTGGGCCTACAACGCAACTTTGCGGGCATCGGACCGATTTGTGGCCCACCACCTCTCAGAGAGGGTGGGAGCATTTTCCCCCTTGTCCCATTGGGTACGCCACTGCTCCTCACTCTGTTTTGCCGGAAATGGAAATACATCAATTTTGAACGGGGAGATAGTCTCAAGTAACTTCGCCTTTTTGGTGAAAGGTAAGGTGAAAATGCCTCATTGTACATTATTTTAAGGGTTTTTGACATCAATATGGTGTTTTTTTAACTCATGGAGCCAACCAAAAAATATAAATAGATATTCACTATCAAAATTACACGATAGTCCTCATGAGGAAAACCCACAGAAACACACCCAGCATCGCACTTTTAAAGGGCATTCATTTAATGGTATCCTCTTAACTGTAGGGTGACTTATATTGGACCCATCTCACTCTCCTCCGTCGGTGGGTATCCCACTACTTAATAAAAAGCCCGTTTTGGCTCCTCCTCGTCGATAAGGTACACCACATAATGCATGCACTGCTTTAGGGACTTCAAGCATCTGGAAGTCTCGGCGTGTGCCTTCCAAACTGCGTAGTTGCGGCGTACTGTCTCAGCAGTGTCCGTAGCCAGGCACGAGCTGAGCGGCATTGGTGCTCAGTCCGGGCGACAGGCCAGTATCGATCAGCCGGCCGGCAGCGGCCCCCACAGTGCCCGCCAGCTGCCGCAGAGCAGCTCCGACCCGGCAGCTGCAGGTCGATGGCCACCCAGCCGCGCCGACTCCAATCTCGGTGACTCGCGGCACGCAGTCGGACGGTTGGTTGGCATCGTTATCGCGCCGACACGTCTCGCTGTTGACATTTGCGGCGCAGGCATGTCTGGTAGCTGGCGGTATTGGTGCAGGACATGTCTGATCGTTGATAGCGGTGGTGTTAGACACGACACAGCATGAGATCACGCTGCGATGTGAGACTTTAAATAAAATCCCATTTTGAATTGCTACCATGCAGAACATTATGAGGTCAGCAAGATCGTCCTCTTCTTGTCGTCATTGAAGATCGTACGGTGCTGCTTTATAATAGACTGATGCAAACTTGAACCTTCAACACAACTTCCACGCCATATTAAAATTAAATCTTGCTAGATATCTCATTACTCTCCTAAAATGTCGACATATGTGACAATCTTATTCCATGGCTTTCGTTCCAGTAATAGTAGTAGTATGCTAAATCTGTTGAACAACATTAAGGCTGAACTGCTCGTACCTTCAGTGGACTTGCACCACTTCCATCGTTCCAAGCGAGAAATTAAATCTGATTCACCAAACTCCGTGAGTATATAGTCACTTCCAATGTCGAAAAATGTGAAAGGAAGAATAGGCTATCATATCTCGAAAACAACCCTCGCGAATCCGGAAAGTATCAGGTATAAATCTAACCCTGACAGGAGGTGCCTCGGGGAATTTATAGCGACTCAGTTTACGTCCCTACATACATGTTTGCCACAGTGTGCACTCATTGCCATTCCAAGCAGTATGTATGGAGCGCCTGCTATCCATAGAACGTAGTTCCAACATTACCCGATAGCCCAACAATGGTTAATAATACGTAAGCAATGCATATACAATAAATTTCGATGCGTACCTTCGCGTGACGTTGTGCCGCATCTACGTGTCGCATTACTCCGACGATGAGCGCACTCCTTTGCAGGCACCACCTGGACCCAGGAGATGGTGTGGCTCATCAAGAACAACTGTGACTACACCGGCGCCCAGTGCCTGCTGTGCCCGGATCGCTACCACTTCCTGGAGATCCCCTCGCTGATGGCCAGACACGTGCGGGAGGAGATCCGCCGGGGAAAGAATCCCGTCAGCAGGCAGCTCATGTTCACATCCATCCAGGATCGTCCCAAGCCGTGGTTCGTGAAGACACATTTGCCACTGCACTTCTGTCCACCCAGCCTGCTGGACACCGCCAAGGTAGGCCTTTGTGACGGGATGGTTCCAGCAGGTAAGGGAAGATCAGCTTGGCGGTATTTCTAACTATATCTGACAAATATCAAACCAAGAAGCTACGAGCCGAACAATAGACCCTCGAAATTAAAAGATTGGTGACAAAGAACATGCATTTTAAAGGCATTTCACTGTTGTGCTGAACAACATAAAAACTGAAAAATAAATGTTTATCTAGAGCAGCCACAGTTCTAGCCAAATTATCCTTCTATTGGCTAGTCAACGCCTTAAAATCCATGGAAGGCCTGATATTCCTGGTGTCTGATAGAATACCTGAGGAACCAATGAAATGTCTAGGAGACCGACAAAAGACCTGGGGCTAAATAACGGCGATGCTGGCATCAAAACCCCATCGGCCGGCCCAGGTTACTGAACTCGTGGGCAGTCACCCATCTGCTCCAGCCATGAGCATGCAATATAAGTATGCTAGCTACCATATCGAGTTGCCCCCGACATCAGGCAATCCATCGTAGCAGCTATGTCAGGAAGCGACGCGCACTTAAACTTTCATTAGTTCGATCAGCAAATGGAAAGCATCCCTATTTTCCATTTAATCACGACGCAACTTCAGGTAAAAGTTTTGGTTTAACCCGCCCGCCCCGCCTCTGGGGGGAAGCCTTACGCCCCCCAAGACTTCCCGCGAATGGCGAAGAAACACCGCGTGGCAGCAAGTCGAAAATTGTCATACCCTTTTCATATCAATTTTACATGTGTGAAAATTGTGAGGTCAGGTCATCTACGGTCACCGAGTTAGTCATGGTCAAGTGAGGTCGCCTTCAAAAATGTTCAACCAGTCGTCGCTCTACAACAGATGGATGTTTGAATGAAAGTTCCAGTGTTTGGTTATCGTTGGGTATGCAACAAAATGCAACGGAGGAATCTTCGATTTTTCCTTGATGTTGATGACACTTGTTTTGCATGTTCGCCCATTGCGCCTAAAGTCGGAGATTCTGGCTAAAGTAAGCACTTTTCACGAGGGAAAGGTGACTTAAAACCGGGTTTCTCAATGCGCTCTATCCATAGGAAAGAGAAAAACTCTGAAAATTGAAAACCGAAAATTTTGAATATTTTCCAAATGTATATGGTCCATTTTTGAGTGTGAAAACATTTTGGAGCAGTGCTTGATGTCACCTTCCTTTTCTGATACCAAATTATTTTTATTTTGAAAACCTGCTCTAAAATGAACTCTCCCAAAACACTCCAAAAACATGTCATCCCGTAGATACCCTAGAGACGTCACGCTTTGAGGGGAAATATTTTGGGGCTGACTTTGAACCCTGCTCATCGAGCGCTTTCCGATGACACTACTTCCGTGTTCATACAACGCTTAGTTTGGAGATTACAAGGTAGCATAAAGGGCTCCCACCCCCGAGACTCACTCAGTGAGGATCTCACTGGAAAGAAGGCGCGGGTTAATTTGATAAATGGTATTTAGAAGGTCAACATAATGCCTGATTTAGAACATAGGTGTAGGACCGGGGGCAGGGGGCTATGCACCCCACTTTGCACGACAGCTTAACATGCAATGGTGATGCATTGCAGTTCAATTTCACAAGGGGTTACGTCCACCCACTTTCTGAATCGCTTCCGCGCCTCTGATTCAGAAGACGCTGCGGATATGTCGGGTCTGAAGCGCTTTAGAGTGATCACAGCTGCGACATAGCCTGCAGCGGACGCCAGTAACTCGCCGGAGGGGGCTCTGCAGCTCGGCCAGTCAGTGATAGCGGCTCCTAATAATGTATCGCTGCCTATCGGACTGGGCGATGGATTCGATCCCAGCGAGTCGGGAGAGAGTGAAGAACAAAGAGCACGCGCGAGGGAAAAATGCTCGTCCAGAAGTATCTGAACAACCCAGACGACAGTGACACTGAGGCATTGGTAGCGGTGGAGCCTAGCCTTAGATCCGCGCCGCACTTACTTTTTTATAGACCCTCATATTTCTTGGAAGTTAAGTATTGTAACTTCGACACATGGCGTTGCATGGAGGAACCCCATCCATAAGGCACAATGAACGTAAACGAACCACTTAAACTTTTAGTGTTGTTATGGAAACTAATGCTGACGACAACAAGTCGAACTGGACAAGTAATGCAATGGATGTGTTGGCTCTATATTTACGAGACAATCCTCATGTATGCACCTACTTCATGGTGTGTCCGCGATTATTGGTAGTAACAGCGCAAGTGTTCTTACAGTTACTACATTGGTAGGAACTGTCTAACAGTGTAACGGCGCTAGCCTATGCACTCCTTACGAAGGAACCCAAGATATTTTCCAGATTATAATATTTTGGGGATGGTTTACTGCATACCACAGAGAAAAGCCTACTGCAACTACGGATTTACAATGTACTGCAGGGCTGGCATCTCGCTATTTCACCTTAACCTAAACTCAACCTATGACATTTTGCATAGCTCTAATCATCATATGAATTGATCAATTTCCACTTACAGAATGCAACATATTCAAGTACGTACAAGCCCGGGTCCCCAACAATCCACATCGTGTTCACATCGCTGTTTATAATTCCCGAGATGGCTACCTGTGACTAATATTGGTGCAATTTTCTTTTCAGACGATATATGTTGCCAGAAACCCTAAAGACGTTTGTGTCTCGTATTTCAACCACCTGAAAATGTTCAAGGAGAGGGATCCAGATATGCTGATTGACGAGTTCGCTGACCTCTTCATCGACGGCGAAGTCAGCCTGCTGCCCTTCTTCCCCCACGTCCTTGAGGCGTGGGGCCTACGACACAAACCGAATTTACTCTTCCTCTTCTTTGAGGACTTGAAACGAGACCTACGAAGCTCGATCAGAAAGGTGGCAGACTTTTTGGGTGAGAAACTAACCGAGGAGCAGTTGGATGGCCTAGAGTCGCATCTGTCCTTCAGCAACATGAAAAACAACCCATGGGTCAACAAGAACATGACGTATGCGTACTCGCCACTGACCGCCGAAGAGTTGGCTGACGAAGCTACAGCTTCGCAAATGGCATTCATGCGGAAGGGTGAGACGGGCGACTGGAAGAACCACTTCAGCAAAAGTACGTCCGCCAAGATGGACGCCTGGATCGAGCGGGAATTGTCGAACAGCGATCTCAAGTTCGTCACCGAAATTAGTTCAAATTAGGATGGGATAGCTCCACAGTAGAGCGCGTGCTTTTTTTAAAGCATGTCAAGCTTGAGCGCAGTGTAAGAACTGTCGTGCTCATATCAGTGTGACCTTTCGTACTTATTTTATGTGTCAGAGAACTACCTTCGATAGCACCAATGTAGAGCTCAGTATTCTGACAAGACGTCTGGTGGCTTGCTTCCGAGTGCAATCTGTCATTTGCTCTTCAGCGACAAGGTGTGTTATGCATTGTGTTCCATCTCTGTCAGCTCAGGCGTGTACACCGCATCTACGCATGGAGCAGCATCTCGAGGAATTCAACTCTGCTTAGCCGTTGCGTATAAAATGTTTCCAGATTCCGGCGTGCCGGCTTCCGAAATATTCCGATCCCGTGATAAGTGCTTGCGACGGATTGTGTGAGGAAATCCGAACAATTTGCAAAATGGCTGGTAACTTGGCCTGGTTCCCAACCACGACAAATAATGAGCGTACTTCTACACAAGATTAATTTTACAACACCAATGCATGGAAGTTACTTTTCTTCCTGAACTTTACCAACCACCACCCTCACAAACAGTAAACTTATTTGCATTGTCTCAAAGCACCCACCAACTCTGGGCCAATATCTCCCCCTCAACATTTTGCCGTCGAAAGAAGAGCGCTGTCAAAGTGATCCAGTTCGGCCACATATTAAACAAAACTTTAATGTGGGGGGAGGTCATGTACAGTAGTGCATATGCCTGCATAAATTCGACTTGCACGTGACGTGATGTGTATAGAAATGAGGATCGATCGATCACCAGGGATCACCAGAGAACGAAACCAGGGAAGAGCGGTTGCGCAACGACAGAAGGGTCAAAACGAATGTCTTACCCATCTGTCTCGTCCCAACAGCTCACCTCCATTCAGGGATTTCCCAAATACAACTTTTGCAGGGCGATGGGACCAAGGACAGAGCGAGACACCCAGCACATGGCGCGGGTCTCTCGCCACAGTATCACCAAGTACGGCGCTATGGATGTGGGTTGTGCTTCTGTCATGTGTGGTACTAGCATTTGGCTTTAACGAGGCGAGCGAAAGCTTCTGCGTGCGTGTAAATGTCAGCCGGTCCATGTTCAGGTGCGGCAATGTTCGAACACGAGGACCGGCCACACATGGCGTCGGCTTCCTCTGCATCAGCTTGTCTCAGACTGCGTGAATGCTGAAAGAAATATATTGTTGTTGTGGTTTTATTTTTGGGACGAGAACATCAACAGTAATTTAGGACAGTGAAACGTTTGTTGCATCAGACCAGCGGCCAACACAGATTGTCAAATGTTGTCACGCCAATTGATGTTTTCACTTGCTGTACAGCTTGGTGGTACCCCTGGGAAAACGCAACATATGGAATAAAACTGCACTATACGATGCACGGTTAGTGGGGCGGCTCAGAATACTCGACACGAACAGAAGCATTCCATTTGACAGCTCAGCAATCGCATATTCAGTGTTTCGTGTTTAATAGAAATTCGTCGAAAGCTTGTTAAGCTACTTCTTCCGTTTTTTCCACTTATTTCATCAATCGTTCCTACTATCGCATGTCTCATATCCTCCTATCCGCGCCTTACTGAGAAGAGGGACAGACCTTGCCGCCCCTAGCGAATATTCGGCACAGCGACAAAAAGCACGAGCCAGCGCGCCAATATCTGGAATACATGTTTCTGCATTGATTGTGCATGTAATCAACATTTTGGTTTCGACATCCACAGTTCCAGATTCTACCGCAAAGTAGTTTTAAACTCTGTGCGCACTTCTAGGAGAAGGAACGGGTGTGACCATTGCGCCGCCAAACGCACCGCTCTTCAGACATTGAACCATTTGCCGGCACGGTCACGACCGCCACACAGCTCAGCTCAGCTCAGCTACACAGATAGCTCTCCAAAAGCCACGGCAAAAACCCAACAGCCCTGAACACGCACCTGCGGTGACAGCCAATTGTGGCACGCTTGTGGAAAAAGCGCGGTCGTCGGGCGCCAAGAGTATTCACAACATCCTAGGTTAATTTACTACAAAAGTTCATAAAATCCAAAGCTCACAGTCGCTAAAACCGCATACAGTAGGAGTGTTCGTAACCTCATTTATGTCCTCACAGTCCAAAAACATTTTGAAATAGTCCCCCAGAAGAGCCGGTATAATCACTTAAGGACATAGACATAACAGATCACTGCAACTATGAGGCACGAGGGCGATGCCCTACCGCTAGGTAATGTTGGGTCAGGTATACTTCATTGCCAGGGGTTTTGCCGGCTCATCTAGCGGACAATTGGGGAACAATTTTTGGACCTAATTGGTCATTAGGCGTCAATGAACTGCAGACGTTATAAGCGTACCTTGGAAGGTAGCTTTGTAGAGTGTGACCGCTGGACGTTATGAACTTGGGACATTATGAGCATATCCCATTAGACACATTTTGGACTTCACTCCACCTTTCTATACGTTATGATCCTTGGATGTTGTGAGCCTAGGATGTTACGAAATTTGGATGTGGCACCGCGAGCGGACAGGCGCTCACACAGCGCAGCGTCGCCCTACACAAACAACGGGACGCTTCTGCGCAGTATATCGATGCTGGCGCACGTGACGTTTGATTATTTGGTTTTGGGGGCGCCTACATGGTCATTTGTCTCCCATGACCGCACGTGGCATCACGCATCGCCAAACTATGCCACACGCTGCTTCGACATAGAAGCCCTCAGCACGCCCATGGATGAGTTCGGAAAACGTCAGGTTTGGTATAGGCATTGTGTATTTATGAAATGGGGTGTGAAAACGATACCTCGGGTAAACATGGAAACAGCATGTGCTTATACTTTACAGATATTCTCTGGAAACTTATCTACATCGAAACAAGAAAGAGCATAGCAGTAGCAGTCAGGCACCACAAATTGGGGAAGACACACCAGTGACTATTCCTGAAAATTTAACCGGCGCAGGAACCCATGTACAAACATGGATATGACATGGTAAACTGTACAAGGCCTTCCACAGGACAACACAAATAGCATCGTAGGTTAGTGCGCATCGACTGCATATGTCATATAGCACATCAACAGCATCACAACAGTAAGAAAATTGCACGTATACCTTAAAAACACGCACGATAAACATCTCCACAAAACCACCACCATGAACACAAAACATGATCAGCCACCTTCTTCACGAAGGCCGAGTCACATAGTCTACACAAGGATATAATTTTAGCAAACTCCCAGTTGCATTGCCGAATTAGAGCACAACACGTGCAATTATAGAGAAAGCCTCGCCATTTTCAATGGCATGTTAATTTTTGCACGCGCGATTCCGTTACTTGTTGATTTGTTCACTAGATACCTCGGATTACAGCACGATTGCCGCCGGGTTACTCCAATTCACTTCTTCACCGCTCATAACCACCACAGTTCTTTAGTACCGTTAGCGTCAGACAATCAGCCAGCGAATTGTTCCCACTATAACAGTGCATGCAGTGGAGTTGGGTAGCGTAGATCATATTGATGTATATAAAATGCCATAGGAGACTCTTCGTTCTTCCAGAGCACGTTCGGTTGGTTTGCGAGATATTTAGAATTTAATACGCATACCAGGAATTAATAGATGCGAAATACTCTGCTTTTACAGCCTGTTCTGCCGCTTGTCTCTGCTGGATTGGCCATCGTATGACCTACCGTCAGCGGATCATTCTATCGCTGGACCACCCGTCTATTCTAGTTCTGAACAGTGTGTTCCAGTGTAGATATCAGGTGGACTAACGCTACACAAAATAACATACGATAATTATTGATGTTGGATGCTCCAAATGCTCACTATAGCCATCAACAATTCGTCCCAGTATTAAACGCCGCTCCAAATGTGTAAAACGAGGACAGTCCCTTTAACGACGGTATACATACAAAGTTTTTATTTGTTTCACAACTTACAGCATTGTGTGTAAAAGCCGTCTGGCTGACGTGAGAAAGCTAGAAGGGTAAGTCGGACACTCAATAAACTAAGAACAAACTTACACCCAGCATGGAGTTCAACATCCCACGGTGCTGTGAGGTTAGGCGGACAGTTAGCCGTGCCGGCCTGGACTAATTCGCGCCCAAGATTCAAATCACTGTGAGTTTGTCCGAGCGAATAAGGCGAAAAATAATGACTGCGAGGTTGGCACTTTTGGGGATAAAGAAAATGAGACAAAAATCAAGAATAAACTTTAAAAAAGATGTCGAAACAAATTTTACAGTGTATATATGGAAAAATATACATATCTACACACATACATGCATATATATATGTACATATATATATATATAAATATATATATATACACACACACATATATATATATATATATATATATATATATATATATATATATATATATATATATGAAAAACCTCATGAAAGAGCTTTAACACTACTCCGGCAGGCTCTCAAAACAGAAGCCTCGCGGGGAACATCCAGCCTTTCTTCATTTGCAAAATCCAGGTGTGATACAATAACCATGGTAGGCAAGATTCGGAAGCAAAGCTTGCGTTGAAGTTCATAATAACAACTTCAAGAGCCAAACAAGGCTTAGATACAAAAAAAAAAACACTACAAAGGAAACAAAGAAAAAAGAGTACGCGCCCACAGTTGAGACAATTGTGTGCGTGTAAGTCTGGGCTTCCATCCATTACAACGGGAAACGCAATGGCTCAAGAAACCCAATGGTTGATGACATTTTGCTTCCTGTTCTTTTTGAGTGGGAATTGGAAATGTAAACTGATGAACTTTGTTTGCAGGGTTTGCAATGTTTAGTAGTTCGCGCAGTTTTGGACGAAATGTTCGGTGATTTTTGCGGTCCATTGTACCACTTCGAAATAGCAACTGTTTTCTTTTTTGGCGGAGAGAACTTCGACAGGGCACTCAATCAATCCTAAAACAGCGTTTGACTCAGTGTTTGCGAGCAAAGCATTTGAATGCGAGCCTACCCCTTTAGTGTCGACGATTTCAGTCATAACGTTGGCTCCTCACTCACAGCAATAGTGGATGCAACGGTGTTACAAACTTAGTGGTACGGTATCGTCCCATGAGATTACAAAGACTGAATACAGATATGAACACCGTAGCTGAATGAACAATGGTGACTTCATTTTTTATATGGATAGCCGTACATTTCCATTTGTAAAATGGTGATGCAGCTCTTAGAACCCGAGCGTGATTTTCTTGCATTTGAATTACATGGGTATGGATTGTTCCTTCACACTTGATAAAGCCGGTTTTGATGCACTTAGTAGCAGAACATCGTTGTACCTTGTTGATACAACCTCATCCAATAGCATATATCACAACCTCGGCAACTCATTCAAGTACTACAGTCAAGGTATAACCCACAGCAGTTTAGCGCACAAATCCATTTTGACAGCAAAGGGAACAAGATCCTCCAAAATTCCCTAGTTTGTGTCCTCGTAACAAAACAACATGTGTGGTGCCGTTGCCATTGGTGCTACGACTTTACAATGCAGTGGCACAGTCCGATTGTTCTATTGAAGTCACTTTGGCCTGTTCTGGCCATTTTGAGACCACAGGATGGAAGAGATGGATACAATAGCATATGAAGGACAGTTAGGACAATATGTGAGGCACGACAGGGTGAGTAGTGCGGTCGACACATTCATAAAAAACAATGTGTACACCGATGGCGCGACGGAAAATAAACAATGTGTAGATTGGCATGGCATGAAACCAATTACAAACTCGTATAGCTCAAAACTGCAACCCTGCTGGTTGATACTTCATCGTTAATCATTGGAAGAGCATCATGCTGTAGGCGCGAAAGATGCAACGGGAGCCTCACGCACCACCGCGCGCCGCCAATCGATCTGCCACCTGGTGACAGATAATCCAATCACAAGTTGCGCTGGCAATCGCTGCCGGTAACGTCACGCCGCCGGGAACGCCACGGGCTTCTTGGTGCTGTCTGGGATGTACGGACAGCAATGACGCCGCGGTGCCAGCAAGGCTTGCACACCTACACCGATGCTGTGAAAGAAACACGAACACACAGAATTAGAATGGAGAAGCAGAGCCGTTCATTAACAGATAGCGCGGGGGTTAAACGTCGGACACATAACGGTTTTGCGACGAAGAGGACAGGAGAAAACCGAACAATGTAGAAATGCTGGAACTGGCAAACGAACGCAGAAACAGGCTAGACTTCTCGGACAGAATGCGGATTGTGGTATAATTGAAGGACAAACATCGCTTAGAAAGCAGCTTCAACGTCAGTTTAACTTTGGAGTTAGTTATATGCAATATTTAATC
This sequence comes from Imbricaverruca yamaguchii, assembly GCA_034440575.1. NCBI lineage: Eukaryota > Metazoa > Arthropoda > Thecostraca > Neoverrucidae > Imbricaverruca > Imbricaverruca yamaguchii. Next base: position 1,071,057 of record JAOTOL010001637.1, on the reverse strand, counting down.
ATACATCCATAGCTTTTTAGCAGCGGCAGAACATCATGCATGCAGATCAGACCGCAACGGTGGCGGCCGCTTCTTTTTCAACGGTTCACGTCAAGTGTTCTGCCTAGTTACTGGTGCGAACATCTATCTACGTTTTTGAGGACCGGAATTTATGTTGTAGGCCACCGCATTGGACGAGTTAGGTATACGTCCGCACGAGAATGCCTACCGCACGGCACTTGCGCAAATTCTTAACTAATATCAGTACTGAAAATGCTGGCTAATGCTATCGGATATATGCGAACCTTTGGCAATTAAGTACTTACGAACCCACACATCATCCACAACATTCAGTCAACAGGTATGATGTATCACACGGTTAAGCACACATCATAACAGAAAACTAAGTTTGTTGCTTAATGAGCTTCTGGTGGGCACCGATGATGAAGTGGATGACAGATGACGGGATACGACCGTATCCGTAGTCGTCACGGAGTGGATGAGAGGTGACGGGGCTGGACCGTACCCATCATTGGGTGGACCAGAGGTGACGGGGACCGGGCCGCATCCGTAGTGGGGTAGATGAGAGGTGACTGTATCCTAAAATTACCTCACCATTAACTGTGTGGATGAAGAAAGATGTTGCTTGGGAATAGTGAAAGATTGGAAGAAAATAAAGGATCACCACTTAAAGATTAAAAAGTGGAAAGCCTTTCACTTCAGTCACATGCATTATACATTTTTTTAGCAGTCGTGTGCATAATGACTGCCCACACATGTAGGAAAATGGTAAAAACCTAACACAAGGATGAAATAGCACAATTCCATTAACTGTGAATTTCCAGGCCACATGGTCAATTATTTTACACTGAGAGGTGATGTGGGCCAAACCGTATCCGTGGTGAGGTGGTTGAGGGGTAAGGGACGAAGACGTCATGGATGTGATCAGTATGAAGTGACGGACATATGCCCCCATACCGAATGATGATGATGAATCGATCCGAATGATGATGATGAATCGATGTTTAGGGGCGCGCCCACCCCACACCGGACCGCAACAGAAGTAAGGTGCGAACGATGGGAACGAAATATGCAATCCCAGGCTTGAATTCGAAACGTCGGAAGTGTGGCTTCTAAAACGATACACATTTTAAACATCTATTACAGAGTAAATGAGTTGGGTTCAAAGTACTCACAACGTGACACTTCGTTCTTTGCTTATGGTGGTGAAAATCATATATGAATGGGTGATACGACCATACTCGAAAAAATACGGAAGAAAATCTGCCGTTGCTGCACATTTCAGATTTGTATTCTAAGCGAAACACTTGGTCACCCATGCAAAATATTTCCAACTATTCACAAACTAAGAAGCACAGAGTGATGGCACCCTATGCTTAACCTGTACACTGTATCTTATGCTGTATCTGCACTGTATCTTACACTGTGGTATCTGTACACTGTATCTTACGTTTTCCATCCATTGCCACTATCTTCATCTTGTCTGCTTTCGCGATGTCCTGCACCTCTTTGAACTCGACTCCGGTCAGCAAGAGAGTCCACACGTTGTCACAGAAGCGGTATGTGTTCAGCTTACCTGCCTGTAATGGTAAGTGGGCAAACAAAGGTGCACTGTTAATGCTAGCATAGGGTTGCCATGTCACATGGTGAATAGCTGCTGAGCTGGGTTGACCCTCAACCGGTTGAAACTGACTTTGTCTCGACAACTTCACTGCATGGTGTCTCGAGTTTTAGCACCCACGTAGGTCGCTCAGTTCAAATGCATCCAATTGCAACTGTTATGCATACACTGTATCTGTGTACACCCTGATGTCTTTCACTGTTGGCATTGCAAGTGACGTGGATCCTCCATGATCATCAATGAGTGGCCTTTAACTTAATAGATGTAAGCATTCAAGGGATACTGCTGTGATGTCACTATGTGTGGGCTGAATTGCTTCTTAGATATTTGTGCACCCACAATATATGAATTCAAAGTGTGAATTAATCCCTGCACGTGGACATCTATTAATACATCATAGTAATAAATATATTAATAAGAATGACATAAAGGCATCAGTAGTTTAACCTACACACATTAGTTCATGACATTCGCCAAGCAGGTTACATAGAATAGTCGGCTTGCATAACATGATATGTACATAGGGAATATTACAAATACAAATTCAGCATCGATCTGCATCATTACCTTAAATGAGAGGCGAGACTTGACACGGTTTGCTAGTGCAGCACTTATAACCTTGTCAAACTGCTGGAGAACCTTCATAGCCAATGCTGGAGTCATCTGGTCATACTGTAGTGGACAAGAAACACACAATAATTATGATGGAGAGCGAAACATTGTGTCCAAATTCGCTGGCTCCATGCGATGATACAGAGAAGTTCGAATTGAGATAACATCCAACTTCCAATGTGCGGTCAACAAAATTGAAAGTGGGCCCTATTTCGATGTGAGGTATCATTTCAATGTCGCTCCATTTCTATTGGTTCAGTTCAATGAAGCTCCATTTCCATTGACTATCGCAAACTAGCCAGGAATAATGTTTCCATCCTGATGCCTAACCAGGGTCAAAATAATGGTTTTTCGTCAAGTATGAGATGTCGAAACCATGCAAAACACAGCACAGCACAAAACACAGCAGGATGTCAAAATTTGTCACTGAATTAGTGTCATTTAGAATGCTTTTGATGTCATTCAGAATAAAAGTTGAGTCCATGGTGTAGGTATTTATGATTGGTTATTTGGGCTTAGGGGCGCATCGACTGCTTCGGTCATACAGCGCCCAGTGTAGGTATTTATGACTGGACCTTTATCATTTATTTTGAGATTCATAATTTATGAAGAGCTACATTCAGGATAGGGAGAATAATAACTATGCTATAAACTGGTATTGTATTCCATATCACCGTTAGAATGGTTGAACTAGCACCCTTATCATGGTTGATGAACAATATATTTATTTCAACAAATAATGACATGGAATATGCAGCCATGCAACTTGACTCAATCTGGTGCATTTTCAAGTAATTAGGGTGCCTAATATTTTTGCCAAAAGTGTGTGACGTGATGACTTGTATAAAAATACACACAACTGACACCTACCTGCATGAGCTCATCCAGACTTTCCTGCAGGCAGTTCCCAATGGTAGTATTCCTGTAGAGCTGGTGAGCCATTTCCTGACAGAAGGAGAACAATTAAGTCATATTGTAATTGCTTTCATATGAAAATTCTTCAACACAGAGTATTATTCATGGGTATATGCATTTATGGTAGGTTTGGCAGCATTGAAATCCCATGGGTTTGTGTGTATAGTAGGTTTGTCAGCAGTTTACGTACATGGGTGCATTTTTGTGAAGGATGTATATTCAGTGTTCAGGAAGTGATTACTCCACCATATTTCACGAATAATATTTCAATTATGCCAGTTAAGTTTGGCTGGTGACAAACACTCTGGACAACAATAAAATGCATTACTTTTGCTCATCATTTGTCATAAGTTGCATTTAGCCTTGGGACAGCTACAAACCAAGCGATTTTAGCCAATAAATAATGTACTAGTTTGGTATCACCTGTCAGACAGAACACTTCACTAGCACATACAAACCTTTTTTAAGCTGTCATGGCTATTTAACTCCCCTCAATCAAAGTAAGCAAACACATGCAATAAGGTAGGGTAGAAAACCATACACAAAGTTTAACAGCCTGCTTGATGTGGTGTACCAGGGGTAGGTAATTTGTTCACCGAAATGCATTGGCAGTGTATTTTGAAAACCATGCTGCACCACCACAACATACCCTTGCTGATCAAAACATGGTAAGGTTATATCTGGCACAATCAGCACCATCTTGGGCCACTTGCACTACTCAGCACTATATGCAACACTGGCTTGTGCACCAGCATGCACCACTTTGCTCTGGTGCACTCAGCATACACAAACCCAGACAATTCACATACTAGAACCAATCAAGAATGCTATACTTTACAACATAGACATACAATAAGCAGGCCTTAAAATAAGAATATTTATATGTTGGTTGGGTTATGCTATCTATTGTCTGCCACATAATGCTTGCCTACCTTGATCAAGATGGGTGGAAAGGGGAGGGGAGCAGGGGACATCTCATGAAAGTGTGATCAGTCTGTCTTCAGTTCAGGACAATACAGTCTCAAACAAGGCATAGTTGAACATAACACAAGGTATGCAGTACTTATATAGAAGTCCCTGAATGCAAATCAGGAAAATATATATGCACTGGTCTTGCTCAAGTTTTACCTAGTAACTTATTCTCCTATCATTTCTTTAGAAAATCACATGAGATATTCTTTCTTAAATATAACTTAGCATCAAAATGACATTTTGGATTGGTTGAAAGACAGATTTCAGAACAGAACACACTAACAGAACCAATTCTGATCAGTGTACCCCTTGACTCGAGAAAATGTCTCTTCAAACTGTCAAATCTACCCACTATATGGGCAGAGCAAATGCAGATACAGAATATCCGGTTACACAGCTCCAGAGTCAGAGTAACCGGAGAACATTGTATTAAGTACACAGGCATGCTGTCTGCTGTCATGTCAGTCTGCCTTTCCAGTGGTTGAGATTCAGTGAAGTGTGTGAGGCTGTGGTCTGGCTACCAACTGCTATGAATAGTGGTTAGTTAGTTAGTTGCATGTGTTTGCTTAATAGTAGAGTGGTAACCATAAGTGGAATAACCATCCTTTTTGTGGGTATCATTCTGTGTTTGATTCTATTGATATTTTTGTTCCATATTTGTGTTGGAGCACATTTGAAGCCCATCATACCCAGTATAAACCTGGAGTGCAAAAATGCTTTCAGATATGAAATTTTTGAAAAATGCATTAATTCCATACTGCTAGTCAGCACAACACATCAATCTTTTTATGAATTTTCTAAAGGTATATACTTGAGATTGACTGATAATGTAGTCCTATATATGCCTATTATATATTTATACAATTATATAATGCTGCATAAGGCCAGACCATAAGTGGTATGTCTCACTCACCCAGGATTCACCTGATGCAGCTTCCATTGTTTGGAATTGTATGGTAAGACCCATATTATTGTGTGCATGGTGTATAACCCACAAAGATACTCATCATATATACAATGCATAACTTTTGGTGTTCCACACAATGTGCATGGTGTGTAACCACCACCTTTACATTCTCCTTCATAGTACCTATATTACCTGCTGCAACCAACAGCACATAAAAAAAAACATTTTTCTCAAAAGCTGAAAAGTAGCCTACCTAGGTATGCACTTGCACAGTATGTGTCATCACATAGCATAAACATGAGCATAAACAATGCATCACATGCATAAACATGGTATATTTGAACATTCATTTCTGAACATCTCATTAAACCTCTACAATGAAAATTTAGCATATATTTCAGATTATCGTAATTAGCAACTAGCATGTCCCATAGCTTTGTGGCCCAGTGCCACAAGCAGTACACACAAGCTTAGGGGAAGAGGGGGTATCTGAACACATTGTTTCCTGAATACCTAGGGTCTGTTCCCATGGCTCCACCAGAAGAAACTCAGTGGAGGTTAGTTGAGGATAGTTGAGACCTGCCCACGGGAACGACCAGTGGAGAAATCAGCTGACAGCAGTCTGAATTCCATGGCAAAAAGAAAGTGTTTGGCACTGTATCTGGCACTATTGGTCAAATTGCTCCTCAAATTTTTGTTCAGATGATCACACAATGTACATAATATGATTTATAATGCAGTCCCAAAATTGTCTTCATTTCTAGCAATGTATGTGCCCTCAGGGACTGCGGGGAGAACAGATGTTCTTTTTGCCTACGGGATGAACCAAGCATTCTTTCTTCCCTCTTGGTTGAACACCAGGCATCACCTCCCCAGTTTTGTGGTTGGTTACAGCCTACCTTCTTAATGTACAGCATATAATCTGGTGTCTGGCTACCTGGGCCCCGAGACACATTTCTACCCTTTATAGTCCCTTTATATTCATAGGGACCTAACATACTATCAAGGGCAAGAGTTCTACAGATGCAGGCATGCTAGGATGGGGGAGCAAAAATCTTTAAACTAACAAGTAAGGCTCCCTTGAATACTTTCCGGCAAGTTTTGTTTTTCTCCAAACTTAAAATATCTTTAGTGAATCTTAATTGTATGCAAAAAAAAATTGTGTATACATCCACTTTCCTCTCAGACAAAAAAAAATTGACATACTGGCTGTTAATAAAACTTGGTTGTTACCATCAGTTCCTAGCTCGTTTGCATATATAGCAGGTTATGAGATAGTGAGAACTGACACAATTGGTCCTACTCCCAAACATGGTGTTTGTCTGATGGTGCTACTGACACAGTGAGCATTGCTCCCACAAATAGATCTTTTGTTGACTGTTTTCAGATGCTTGGTCTAACTCAGTGGATTCATCAGCATACCTTTGTAATTTCCGGAAACACATTGGATTTAATTTTAACTTCTGAAGTAGATAGGGTTGGGTGGGAGAAATATTGCCCCCCCCTTCCCCAATGCCAACACTGTCCTGTTTTAATTGACAATTATTTTCAGACAAGAAAATTAACTACATCTAGCAATACCATACTGAAAAGGTTTTGGCACCGAGGAAACTACGGAGCCATCAGGGAACGTCTGGCTGAATATGACTGGAGCCTTGAGTTTCAGTATTTAGACACTAGTGGAAAGTACAATAGGTTCCTAGAAATATTATCAGCTCTTGTAAATTTATACGTACCCATTGTTGTGCCAAGGGGGCATCCTCCATGGCCAACCAGACCTTCTCAAAGTTTACTAAGCAGGAGAAAGGATGCATGGACAAAGTACAAACAGGACAGAGACCAATTTGGGAGACAGTCTGCACAGGCAGATCGTTCACTGAGATCTTTCCAAGATATAAATAAACAGCATAGAAATTTTAGTATTCACTCCCAGATTAAGTATGAATTGTCATTAGCTCACAAACTATCTTCCAAGGAATTTCACTCTTACATACTACACCAGAAAATCGACAAAACATTCCTTGGGCCATTGAGGGGGAAATATGGAATCACAAGTGACTGCCAGGAAATGGCTGAAATATTTGCAGGGGCTTTTCATCAGTATATTGCACAAGTAGACTAGCAAACCCAGCCCCTCACCAAACCACTGAAGCAGAGTTGCAGAGTATCAATATTTCTGAAGCTGATGTGCTCAAAGTTTTGAGTGAGGTGGATGGGTCCTCCAGCATGGGCTCTGATGGGGTCCACACTCAATTAATTGTATCCTGCCATGAGGAGCTTGTAAAACCATTGTTCAAAATATTTAGCTCGTCCCTTTCTACTGGAAGTCTTCCTGACAGTTGGAAAATTTCACAAGTAATCCCAATCTTTAAAAAGGGCTTGAGGCATGATCCACTAAATTATTGCCTGGTGAGTTTTACTTCTGTCCCACGCAAAATTCTTGAACGTATAATTGTTGAGAAGCTCACAGAATATTTGGAGGTCCATCATTTGCTGGACCAAGGACAATTTGGCTTCCAGCATGGACGTTCTGTAGAAGATCAGTTACTTCTAACGTACGAGACTGTCTCTACCTGGCTAGATGAGGGATATATGGCAGTGTAGGATTTCCTTTTTTTTCCTTGGTAGTGGAGTACAAAATTTTTAGCTGGAGTACGAATTCTTTAGCTGGATTCCAAAAAATAGCTATGTACATGCTGACAATTAATATTGTTTTATTGGGACTGAAAACCAATGTTAGCATTTTTGTATGCATAAACATCTTGGCAAACTAAGCCATGTAAAAAACCAGCAATATGTCAGCAAGCTAAGTCATGAATAGGTGCAATTGTGCCAAGGAATGCAACCTAGTGGGAAATGCCTTCAGTAGCCAAAGTACTAAAAAAAAAATATACCCATGATATCTGCAAAGTGTATAGATATTGCCTGAGTGTAGGTGGGTGATGTGTTCCCAAAGTTCACAAACAAACATTAATGATAAATAGGCATGATGTGATGTGAATACACCAATAACATTTCTCCTGGCCAAGCTCAGGATGAATCGCACTCACTCATCTTGGGCGGACCACAACACACCGGGATCATCTTCCAACAAACACTTTTCCAAAGGACTAGTCCCACAATTAATGAGCCGAGTTCACCTGCGATTAATTTGAATTATTGCTAACTTCCGTTGTTGTCCAAAATCTCAAGCATCCCAAAATGCATTTCATGGCCCGGTCAACCTTTGAGCCATTCCGAGTTCCTGCGCACGATTCGCCACCGACGCATAATACACAGCTCTGCCTCAGACCCCAAAATTGGCTGTGGTTAAATTATTAGTGAAGGATGAGGTTATAAGCCAACTTCATGAGCAATGGTAGAGAAAATGGTAACAAAAGTATACTTGATCCATGTCAACGAAGTTCACAAACGCACACCCGACACCACGAACCGGCGCTTAACGCACACCTAGTACACTATCGGATATGGATGGACTATTGTTTTGGAATATATGATGGTTGAATAAAAATTATACTAAAACAATCCATCTAAAATAGCTTTATTCTCACCACCAAGAACCAGTTATTTTGCATGGAAAAGCTGAAAAAAAAATTATTAAAACGATTCTTATGATTATTAAGTTCCTTTATGCACTTGTTTAGTTCATGTATGGAATGTTTAGTTGAAGCAAGGATCGAGTTAGGAGTATCTAGAGCTGCTAGACGGGAGTACAAATTGTCCCTGTAAAACCGCTCACAGGCGGTTTTATTTTTCACCTTAGATAGAGCTGGTCGGATTCGCTACCCCAGCCCTAGAAGTACAACTGATAATGGGATGGGGGAACAGGGAATGGGTCGGAGTAAATTTCGGAACATGAATTACAGACCCTTCATTGACACGGATGAACCCAAAATGCGGTTATATTTCAAGGAGTGTTTATTTTCACACACATTTACCAAAAAAAATATGTGACAGTCATGCAAAAGTGCACAAATGACATTGGTTTCAGAGAACTTGCTTGCTCTGGGGCAGATTTTTAGGAAATTTGGAGTGATTTTCTTGCATTGAATGGGCTCATTGTGTCTAAAAAAGTTGTCCCTTTAACACAATGACCTTCAATTGCACATTCAAAGCACTTACTGGCGAAAACAGGCTTCAAATATTTACTCTGGCGACACTAAGTACCCCCAGATTTGCCAACTAGGGACTTCTGGCACTTCTTGACGAGTACTACAGCGCAAGTATCCAAAAATGAACATGAAATAGATATTCACTAATCTAAATATATCATATATGAGATTAAGTATTGATAAATATTGAATAAATATTGAATAACTAATGAATCAATATTGAATAAATATTGAATTAATTATTGACTTTATTCACACAAATATAGCATGTTTTCACATGTGAAGTGCCGCAAGTTGTGCATAGCTGGTTTTAGCAAGGCCGTTTACAGGTTTTAGGGCAATACCGATGGGCATGCTCTGTACACTTTACACTGCCTTTCAAGGATGACATTGACTGGTCGGCACACTGGGATCACGGAAACTGCTAGTTGTCAGGTATGGACTTTGAGTGGTAGCACTCGACCAAACAATGTTGTTCTTCGTTTTCCCTTCTGGAGTACAAAATATTTCATTTAGTCTAGTCACAATCTTGGAGTACATAATGTATTGGTATCCATGACACCAACAAATGTCAGTTTTTCCGACAATGATTTGGTGGATGTAATTTTCTTTGATTTTTCAAAGGAGTTTGATGCTGTTAATAATTTCCTGCTACTGACAAAATTGAAAGCTTTTGGGATCTCAGAGACAATCCTCACCTGGATTAAACATTTTATATGTGGGAGGAAAATGCAAGTGCTTGTCTCTGGGTCTTCAGTCAAACCTAGGGATGTTCTGAGTGGAGTACCTCAAGGCTCTGTGATAGGTCCTGTGTTATTTCTGATCTATGTGAACTATGTACCTCATGATATTCAGTCTCAATTCAAGGTTTTTGCAGATGACCTAAAAATATACCTGAAACTTAAGTACAAATCTGTCTCAGACCTGCTGGCTGGCATTTCACAGGGTCAAAAACATATAGATACTCTGGTTGGTACTGCCAAGTCATGGGGGCTAGCAATGAATGCCAAGAAATGTGCAGTTGTGAAAGTACACTGTGGCTCATATGACTCTATAAACCTTGGTCCTTACACAAATTATTATCTGGATGGTTTTTGTGTGAGCTTTGTTGAAGTCCACACTGACTTGGGCATCACAGTAGATTCAAACCTGTGATTTCATCAACATGTTGACAGAATAGTACAGAAAGCTGGGAGCCTGGCCAGCAACCTGCTAAGTTCTACTTTATGCCACTCACCTGAATTTATGAAAACACTATACATTACTCATATCAGACAACTTTTGGAGTTTTCATCATGTGTTTGGAACACAGGTTACATTGGATACTTAAAGCATCTAGAATCAATACAGAGAAGGTGGACAAGAAACATAGAGGGGATGAATGGTCCGGATTATGGAGCCCGATTACGGAAACTAGACTTGTACTCAGTTAAAGTAGATGAATTTGAGGAGACATGATTAAATGCTGGAAGACTTTTCATGGTCATTCTGCCATTAAGATCATTGACATGTTTGTGCTGGCACCTTAAGTGAACACATGTGGTCACTCCCTGAAATTGGCACACAGGCAAGCATGAGTAGATTGCAGGAAGATATTTTTTAGCCTCAGATGCTGTGCCACCTGGAATTTGCTGCCTGAAGATGTGGTAATCTTAACAGACCTAGGGACATTTAAAGCAGCACTGCATGCAAATCTCTGCACATTGTTGTACGAATATATTGAATAGGACTAACTATACTAATACTAAATGGTAATATACTAATCTAACTTGTAGAGTAGCTTTACTTCTCTATACTTCATCTTTCTTAGCTTCCATGATAAATATTTCCTGACTACAACATATTAGCAGATGTGGCTACTCTAAGCATACAATTTCTGCTTAGGGTACACTTTCCAGTTCCTGTGTCTTGCCCTGTCTATCAGATAACCATACTTTTCTTTAGTCTGGGGGACTGGCTTACCTGCAGATACAGGCTCCCCTTCATCGGCCACAGAACTCATCTCTGGGTGAGTGATGCTCGATAATTTGGGGAGCCAACCAGGTGAGAGAACCAGGTGAGAGCAGTAGAGCTATTTCTTCATTAATGCCTCAAATGCCCCCCCCCAGGGTTAAAATATTCGTTTTTCATTAGGTGTGAGATGTCGGAGCAAGCACAGTAGGATGTCAAAATTTGGTGTAGAATTAGTGTCATTTAAAATGCTTTTGACCTTTCAGACCCAAATTTGAACAAATGGTTTAGGCATTTATGACTGTACCTATTATTTGTTTTCAGATTCATGATTTAGGAAGAGCTATATTCTGGATAGAGAAAACTATACCCATGCTATAAACTGGTATTATATGCCATATTGCATCACATATAATCACCTAAAATTGTGTTGCAAAATGTTTGTGTATCATCATTCCTTATTGATAGCAAAGGAAAGCACAAGGACTTCATAAGCACTCATCGAGGATCAGGATGTGAATTGGATGTTCAGAAAGTGGAATATTCCACCCTATTTCTTGAATAATTTATCCCTGCCCCCCCCTCTTCCCAGGTATGCATTTTATCATGACTAATCTCACATTCCAGGCATGGCACGGCAACGGTGTAGGTAGGTAATAGTTAACCATATTGAAGTATCAACATGGCGTAAGTAAGCCCATTTGCGATGAAAGGTTGCCTTCCATGTCAGGAAACCACAAATTGGGAATATCTCGAAAAAAAACAGCTTCTCAGCAATTGCAAAAAATTATCATGCCACTCTTACCAACCTTGAATGAGATGGGACCGACTAGCTATGAATCAACGTTAATCAACTCCAATTTTCGCAACAGTTACTGACCTAATCGATAAAACTCGAGACCCCAAACACCCACAATTCGAAGAAGGAAATGGACGATAAATCCGGGGTCCCAGGACACCAATAATTTGAAGATGCACCAAAGTTCTCCCTTGAGCATTGATGACGTCACAATATTTTTCCTCTGATATGGCTGTAATTGGAAGCATCAGATATGTTTCAATTTCGCTGCGTATAAGACATACAAAGTTAACACGCGCCCTGGAGGGCCTCTGAAAATTACGCGCACTGGAGGGGGGGGCGGAATCCGCCCCCAAGATCTCGGCTTCCATTAAGGCTAGAGCAACGGAATTCGCAGGGTAGATGGACACGATAGTTAACTAATAGATAGTGAGCAAATTTCGTGACCTTAGGTATCTTCAAGGTCAAATGCGGTAAATTAGCAAAATTGTCTGGTGTTGCGTGGCTTGGTTCCTCATTGTTATGGATTGCTGTGATTGTGTTTAAATGCTTCAAAGTTGACATTAATGATATTTCTGACAGTACTAATCATGCAACCGTATGCCAGATCCGCCATTTGACGTCAGGTAACCTATATAGAAGCACTTTATCAGGTCATTTTATCTCTGGGGAGTTCATTTTGGGGATATATGAAAAAAAACAAAATTTATTTGGAATGAGTAAAGGACAGCGAAATCGACCAGGGCTATAATTTTTGGGGACCCACACAAAATAAAAGTTTTATTTTCTTAAATGTCAAAATTTTGCGTTTTCAAGTTTTCTTTAATTTTCCTTTTCCAATGAATAGAGCGGACCGACAAACGTTGTTGGAAGTTAACTTTCCCTTATAAAATATGCTTATTTTAGCCAGAATCCCGTGTTTGAACCACAATGTGGTAAATACGCAAAATGTACATGTAGTCAAAAATGAAAAAGAAAAAGAAAATTCAACTCGTACATTTTGTTGCATCCGTAAAGATAAGGAAACGCTGAAAGTTTCATTAAAATATCTGTATCCGTTAAAGCGTGACGACTAGTTGAACCCTTTTGGAGGTGACCTCACTTGACCTTGAATAACTCGTTGACCCTAGATGACATCACCTAGGAGTTTTGAATCAGCATGTCAAATTGATGTGGGAAAAGGTATGCCAAATTTGGGCATGCTGCCGCGAGCCGTTCGTCCGCTATCCGCGAAAAACCTGAGGGGGCGGTTGAAGACCCCACCCCCCGAGACGGGACGGGTTAAACAATGCGCCGGTCATTTCTAAGTAGGTACGAAAAATGGCGTATATCGGCCGGTGCAATATGGTGTTGTGTACGAAAAAATCCGAGGGGTGGGCGGATTTCACCCTCCACCCCTTCAGGGCGTGTGTTAGCCTGTCATGAACTTGACCTGACTTGACCTCGGTGACCTGACATGACTTTGAAACAATGTAGCATGACAATATACATTAAACAAGTCTCTAGTGTTGCCAAAAACACTTCCTTTTTGCTATTATGCGGGAAGCGCACCAGCGCCGATATTTGTGGTCTGGCGCTGATTTTTTTTTTTACTTTACAGCCTCCTAACTCCAAAAAGATTCGATCGATTTTCGTTTTTCTTACTTTAAACAACGTGCCGTTCATTTCTAAACAGGTACACAAACAATGGCATATATCTGCCGGTAAAATCGGGAGTTATCTACGAAAGAACCGGAGGGATGGGCGGATTTCGCCCCCCCCTCCAGGGCACGTGTTAATGCATTGTCCGTATGGTCTTTGTACATTATATTTGTATGATATGATGTTTTATATATATGAAGTTATATTTATGTTATGTTTCGTCGATATCTCTATGATTCTACCAGTCTCAACTAATGGAAGTTGGTTAGGAGTGCACCTGATCTCTGATGATCTGATAGGATAAGTTAACATGTCGGGATTCTGTGCAATAGGCGGGTTCTATCAACCGTATATTAACTCTCAGCTGTTTATTCATAATAGGGCATCAATAACGTCATGAATGAAGTCTGCCCCTAATGTTGTATATAACTATTCATTACTTGGCATTATTTTGCTCATATCATGCACATATTTGATATTTTATCTTGCACTGATTTGAATGTTTTGCTGATGTCAGTCGTGGCCATGCATAGATATCACGCATAATTAGATGGGATACATAAAAAATCGGGGCGCCATGAGTAGCTGAAAATATACAAAATTGCTCCTAAGGTACCTATGGTTTACACCAGTACCTATGGTTGCACCAGTCCGGTCCCCCAATTTCGAAATGGCCAGCCAGGGGTACTGGTTTAGGTGGTCTGGTGTGATTCGTCGCGGGCGAAGGACATTTTCCCCCTTGTCCTTATTCAAGTGGTAGGACACCGGAAAGTCCTTGTCAGTTGGATGCCACTTATCCGTCAGACCAGCGAATTTCTGGGCGTCTGTGGTGTTAACGCCGTCACCGACCAGATAACCGATGTCCTTCGGAGAAACGCTGCAACCGGCGGTAAGAACCGGAGCATGATCAGTAGCTGGCGTTTCGCCGGCGGCAGGAGCCAGCACCCGACCGAAGGCAAGATCCAGTACGGGAGCCGAGACAGATTCAGGAGCCGGCGCGTAACGGGCGTCGGGGGCCAGTACTTGGCTGGCGGCAGGGCCTGGGGCGGGAGCCGGAGCAGAACCTGGAACAGGATCAGGATCCTGCTTTTGGCCGGCGGCAGGGCGGCAGGTCGCGGCCCAAAACTAGGTTGCTTCCACTCCAGCTGGACCGTTAACTATCAGACATACAATGCGACTTTTTATTTAATATGAGAAGTTCAATAACAAGCTAAACGATGCCGTTTTCCGTATCTTTCCATATGGCGTATAACAATAGTTAGTGGGGTCAAATTGACCCCCGAGTGGTGGGTGGTGGTGAAATCTGCTGGGAGTACGAGACTTAATAACTATTAGGGCAAAGCTAGTTAATGTATCTATTTTTTCTGTTTTTTCCAACAACTTTCGGGAAAGAAAAGTATTACATAAGTTATATTAAAATAGTTAAGGTCAAATATGTTTTAATTGAAAGGCTTCTTACAGGGGCAGCACATCTAGGATAAATACCTGCATATATGAAAACTATGAAAGCACAAGACATGTATGGACTTACCTTTTGCCCTATTTTTTAAGAATAAATCATTTATGGAAAGTTGACGCTTCATATCTACTCGTATAGCGATAGCTCTGCCTCTTGCTGTAGGAAGAAGGAATAATGGATAAATAAGCAAGCAGGCATGACACAATCATGTATTCAATGAAACAAAAACCTACTAGATTTGGATAGCTGACAAGAGAAGCCTTCACTTGCTACCTAGTTTTTTGTGTTTGTTGGGGGGGGGGCTAATTTGTACTGTTAGCCCCCAGATTTGATTGGGAGGGCTAAAGCCCCTTTTGCCCCCTGGATCCACCAGTGGCCTGGTCTTCTCACAATCACGGTAGGGCCTCAACAGGTCGCACCGGCACTCCAAGTATCATTGGGACTACCCAAGAAAATGAAGCTGGGGAAAAAATATTTCAGACATAGGTCACTGAGGTCTCAGCAATTTCTCCAAAAGCTCCCAAAACGTGTCGAAGCCATAATAGCTCAATAGAGATCCAAACAAGTGACGACGGGCCCCCAAAATATCGGACTTAGATTAAAAAAAGTCGCGTCGCTGCCCTTGAAAATCGCAGGGGGGCCAAATGTCCCTCCGGAGCCCGAAAAGTCGCAATTGGGTTCCCAAAAGTCAATTTCTGCATGGGGCGTCACTCTGCGGACACAAACATTGCATCACTACCCTAGAACGGCGCGTCAGGTCCACCAAAAAAGCGTATTGGGCACGGAAAATGCACCGGGAGCTCGAAGAGCGGTACCTGGGCCTACAAATATCGCACAGGAAACTTATAAAAAATAAAGCTCGACTTCAAAAACATCACAAAGGGACTCTATCGAAACAACCTGAGCACCGGACAACTCATTACAGATCCTGAAAGAAAGCTCTCAGAAAGGTCTTTATACTCTGAAGGATGCCATCGGCTGAAGAAAAACTCGTCGAACAGTCATAGTAGTGTGCCAAAGAGGAAAATTCTCTCTCCTCCGCATTCCGAAGGGATGGGCTGTCAAGAATCGCGTCGGGGTCCACAAAAATCGTTCTCGGGTGCCATAAATTCACGTAGGGTACTTATGAATTCGCTTAGGGTGGCTCTACATAAATACAGCTTGCATAAAAAAACCTGCACTTGGCCCGAAAATTTCCAGCGGGACCCACCGAAATTGCGCTGTGGTCCAGCGAAGTACAACGTGCAGCGTGAACTGGCAGAGAACCCCTCAAGTATCGCGCTGACATAAAATTCCCTTCAGTGGTTCGAAAATTTTTTTTAGTGAATGCAATATTATATACATTTATATATATATATATATATATATATATATATATATATATATATATATATATATATATATGGATATGTACCTGCATATATGTTTACAGCAGGCATGGCCCTCCATGAGCGGCGATTTATGCAATTTATTGAGGTTACCGGTGCATTTGCTGGTGGTGATGCTCGCCAGAATTACCTCTAACGGGTGCCTTGAGCACCTAATCCTCATCCTTATCCTAGACCGAAGTTTTAATTCATTGGCCAGTGGCGGATGAATAAATAATGTCTCACTTTGCGACTGTGACTTCAGGGGCAGGCTCCACACGGTGGTGCATCGACGGCATGCCTCACTAGCCGAGACAGCTTGAATTCATGCATATGTATTCTAATTTGCATCATTTTGCAACACACACTACCACGGGTGACAAGACATGGGGAACAAACCACAAATTGTCTTCGCACTATCCTAGTGTAAGCAAGACGTTATAGCGTTAGCCGACTCGCACACGTGTCTCTTGGGTGATGCCTCCAAGAGCCTACCACTCTGCCTTCAGCACCCTACACCACGACATATTAGCAGTCTGCACTTCCATCAGCCCGTGGAGGACTGTTTCGGCTTCCATTGCGCTGTCGCCTCCTGATCACTCTGCCGTGCGGGGACAGGTCGGCAGCGGCGTTACACACAGCAGTGCTCCACATCATACCGCACAGTGGACATCCGTCGGCGACCCGCCCGCTCTCTGCAGTCACACCACGAGTCCGCAGGCGTGCACCACTAGCCGGCAGGCACGCACCGCATGCTGTTCAGCTCGGAGCGGCGCCGGCACGGCTCCCGAGCGGGACGGCACCAGCAGCTATCAGAGCGGCCTCCAGACCGCCAGACTTGGCGCCGGGGACGGCACGGCCGCCCGCTCGACCTCGAAGTCGAGTGGCGTGCTGTTCTCCGACACATCCATCAGCTGGTTCAGACCGGCACGGGCCGCCAACGTGACCGCCTCCGACACAGTCTCTCCCGGAGCTGAAACCCACCACAGCCGGTCACGGAGAGCAGCCAGTTTCGCCACCGGGTGTACCAAGCACGTATTGGCGCAACCGTGATCTGCTGACGTATTTTTCAGTACACCTTCTTTGATAGTACGCTGGACTTGGTATGCTGGGAGCTAGTCAGACTTCTGCGCAGCATAGTGATAAATTATTCGTCAAATATGATGAAATATACCACTTTATACGCACGGAAAATACATTAATTCCCGGAACGTATTGACATCATGCTTGTGATGTGTGATTATACAGTTTCCATGAATCGTTTCTAATAGTATTTCGTATATAAATAGCATGCTTTTGCTCACCAGTACGGATTGATTACACAATCATCTTATAACGCAATTCCAGATACAGAGAGTATCCATGGTACAGTGTGTTAACAATTCGATCTACCAACACTATAACACGACAATCGTTATCGTTAACATAGGAACCCATATATTATCACAAATTAAAAAAAAAAACATGCAGTCATGAGTACACAATCGGCTCAAAATTGAGCTTGAATGACTGAAACGATATTTTAGTTGGCACGCTTCCATTGCAGATTTCTACATCCTACTGTATTAATGACATCTGACACCTAAAGAAAAACCACAACAGTGCCGCAGTAGCATTTCACCGCAACGCTGAAAACAGAACATGCATTGTGTGCCATCATCACTCTACGCTCTACTATCCATCATTAAATTAATATATAGAATGTGTGGTCCCGAAAACAACCCAGAAATAGAACATGCGAAGCCATAGGAGTGATGATAAACTTCGTGAAGAATAGTATGATGTGTCCTCCGTACCTCACCATGGTGACACTCATGCCTACGGCGCGTCCAAGACCTAATTTCGAAGTTGGGCCAAGTCACCAAAAATAATTGGGTTTTGTTACGCAACATTCATGGTTGCACATCATCAGTATCCTTCCCATGCATGCTAATTTCTTTTGACGTCGTCCTGGGTGATGATGTTTCTACAAGGAACCTTCTACTCTCAGAAATCTTAACTAAAAAACAATGTGAAAGGAGCCCAACATAGCACACCAGACCTGGTTAGCAAAAGTGAATATACGAACCGGAGCTGAAGAGCCGCTTGTCCGAGTAGATGCCCACAACATATGCGGCCAGAAGTGACTCTGGCCCGGCACAACGCAAGAGGCGAGGCTCTGGAGGAGCACGCCCGCACCGCTGAAGCGTGTCGGCCAGTATGTTCAGCGGGTTCTGGAGCACAACGGCGGGTGATAGTCTGCATATTGTGGCACATAGATCGCGACAACTGATACGCCCGCTTCCGCAATCGTTAATAACAAGGCTTGACAAATTCATCTCACAACTGCCACTCTGATCTTGCTATGAGGTCAGATTCCCTGGGAACCCACAACCAACACTCCAACTTTGCACACGGCTCACACCATTGGTTTTGCCTAAATGGTGATTGGACTTATCACTTTCCATCAAGGGTCGTCCGCCGATTGCTGCGTAGATTCAACTTGGCTACACCTGAACAAAACAACTGATCCTAGCTAAACTGATGCCCCTTCTCTCTGCTCACCCCCGTGATTCAATCCTGTCCAGCCACATCGAACCCGACGACTGTACAGTTACCTCGATCACCCAACAGACGTTGATGTCGATATTGGCCAGTCGAGTGATGACGAAGTCACGTACGAACCGGTGGGCGCGCTTCTCGCCACAGCAGTCTGCCAGCACGCCTACGAACGCCTGCAGAGATCGCGCCATAGTCTCCTCGGACGGAGGGTACTCCTAGGCAGGATGAGCAGACGATCAGAGGTCGCAGGGCACTTCTGGGGCGAGTAGCCGACAGCAGAGGACTTTTTTTCGGAGAAAGATCGATCAACAACAAATGTCTGAAATGAGTCAGACTGTCGATGATGTGCATACAAACTGTATTAAGCCATGCCATGTGTACCCAGTGTCCTAAAACTACTTCACCATTAACTGTGTGGATGAAGAAAGAAGTTACTTGGGAATAGTGAAAGATTGGAAGAAAATAAAGGATCGCCACTTAAGGATTAAAAAAGTGGAATGCCTTTCACTTCAGTCAGATGCATTTTACAGTATTTAGCAGCCATGCACATGACTGCACATACATCATGTGGCAAACTGGTAACAACCTAAGACAAGGATGAAATAGTACAATTCCATTAAATGTGAATTTTCAGGTCGCATGGTCAATTATTTTACACTGTGTGTACCATATCAAATTTTTCCTCCGTAAACCGGTCTAGTAGAAAGACTGTTTGTGGGGACACTTTGAATTCATACATTTAGCTCCTACCCTCCCCAATAATCCCGGAACAGGGAATCATACCGTGACGGGCCCCGACCGGCCGAACTGTAACTGCCTACGTTGGCAGTGTCGCCAGTGCCGCCGAGGCCAGCGGCTCATTGTTCCCCTCCCCTTCCGGTCAAGGTGCACAGATGCCCGACACCCTGGTACCCTGATGCGGCCCGGCGAGTCTGACGACGTGACCTCGATACAGACCACCGCCGCCCCCGGTTGCCACCGTCTGACATAATGAAATGTCCGTGGGTGACGTCGAATGTAACTGTCATTGATGACATTGAATGTAACTGGCATTGATGACGTTGGATGTGACCGTCATGGGTGACGTATGTTACATAGCCTATTATCCGATGGACAGGTGCGTGTGCGTGTGCGTGTGCGTGTGTGTGTGTGTGTGTGTGTGTGTGTGTGTGTGTGTGTGTGTGTGTGTGTGTGTGTTTGTGTGTGTGTTTGTGCATGTTTATGCGTGGAGAGAGGTCATGGATATACAGCCTGGCCAACATAAAAATGAAGACATATACCAATAAAGTAAGCTGCTTAAATTGAACGGAAATGTTGTGGATTCACAATTTGAATTTATATTTGTATAATTTATCCTTGTATACAATTTTAATTTATCTAATTATATATTATCTTTGAATTACCAAAGGATAAATTCAACATTCGTATTCCACCTTAATTCCAACTGAGGCGTGTTGCACCAAAACATTAGTTCCACAATGGCCCACAAACACCAATATATTTCTTGCAGGACACCTATGTATGAATTATAATATGTATGTAATACATAAGAATATGTATAATTATAATATATTATAATATAATATATAAACCCCTTTGTTAATGTTAGATCTTAGGTAGCTCATGAACTCAAGCCCTACACCCAATGTATGTACTCCATATACTTACCGCAGTCAGAATTATGTCCTTCATTCCTATGCCAGATGCAACATCCACCAACCGGTCTTGTGACGTCAGATATGACGAAACAGCCTGCACACCTTCCTCGGGCATTCGTGGCAATGCAGAGCGCAACCATCCGGCGACATACGACGTCATCACCGACAGCCCACGAGCAGCTAAAGCAGTGTTGTCGGGAATCGCGGGCTGTCAACAAAACAAAGCTATCGCTGTTAAAATTCTTGCCATGCCGAAACAGATCCCTGTTCTTGCAGGTTGTATTGACATTTTGTCTCTGATAACGGCCAACTTACAATACACCCAAGTTCAGGCAATACTCAATTTGTTCAAGAGCAATATCCACTAACATTAGTCACTGAGAAGGAGCCAAATCAAACAGGGGCCAAATAGATGCATTGACCTGAGCACACATACATGGTTGAAGAAAAACAGAGGAAGCATTTGTGCTCATTGGCGGTGGAACGAGCATGTTTAAAAAAAAAGATTTTGGTAAGTGATGGATTCTACAAAATAATGTAAAACAGCACCACCAAATCATTGCGATAAGAATTACATTGCTTGCTTAAATATTTGCTCCCAAGTGTCCTTTATATAGTGCAAAATATCTGAAAGATGCTTGGCATCGTCGGGTGCCCTGAGCATTTTTAGTAAAGTGAGCGAACAGCAAATGCTATTTTTACCACAGAACAAGTGTTCAGTCATACGACTTGTCAAAGACAAGTAATATTTAGTCGAACATATTTGCTGAGCAATGAATATGCTGAAAGCATCAAATTGAAAGAAAAGTGTGTTAGCCGATCCTGAAAGAGCTGAGGGTGAGTAGCCAATTTAAATGCCCACTTTATCCCCAGCAAGCGTTCACCATACTTCTAGCTGACGACGGACATCGAGATCACTCCACCGTAGTTCTCACAAGCAAACCGAACCTGAACATCCGGCAGGCCGAGCCGCTCGTGCTCCAGCTGCTGCTGCACCACGTAGCAACGCTCGGTGAGCGCCTCCCTCAGCCGCGACTCGTCCACCGTCTCGCCCAGCCGCGCCGCGAACGCATGCAGCTCGGCCGGGTAGTTCCTGCCGACAGGCGTGATCTCACGTGACGGACTAATTCACAGTGCGATGCGGGTGGCTGCTGCAACCATCCGCCAGCTGCCATACCGCAGACTTAGCCGAGCGGCCGAACATGAACCGAGAACAGAAACAACCGGAGACAAACGAAGAAATTGAATAAGCAGAGGGAAGTAATGTCATAAGTTCAGTTCAAAGCAACCCACAGATTTCCATGATCGGATCATTATAGGAGGAAGTCATTTTCTTAAATAAACATGATTCAATCAGACACAATCTATTGGTCTAACGCAAGCAGCCCGAAACACTCTAAAGTCCAAATAACTAGCTAAATCCATTGGTCTACATGAAATCGAACTGTCATTGCTACTGGAATTGTAGTTACCATTCCAAGTACGATGACCTTGGCTCCTGGGAGGACGGTTTCAGCTTCTTTTTTCTAGCGGCAATGGCCGATAGAGTGGGCCTCACATACTTCGGAAGGTATGTGCGTCGCCCTGTAAAAGTAACGTCTCTGTTAAACAATATTCAAACAAAATCTAAAATGTCTTACTTGAACGAGAAATGCTGACGTGATGATATCTTGTACTAGTGTAGTTCACATAAAGGATGACAAAACACAGTGTAAAGCAATCAGACATTATCATGCTTGCAATATCGCCTGGTTGCACAACGCCAAGCTTTAAAAAGTTATCGGGAATGGTAACTATATGAAAGCTTAAGCTACATCCCCTGCTGGAAAAATGTATCTATGCAACTTGCACAAGAACGGGCTAAAAACTCGAGCAGTCTCCGTAGCAAAGTCACATAGCAGACATTAGTAAAAGAGCATATTACCAGACAACCCGAATTTAAAGAAAAGACATCACAATACTAGGTAGCAAATTCCATGGAAGCACATTTAATAGATGCTATTCACTTCTTCAGGGCATGGTGAACATTGGCACCACTCCTATACTCTATGGCCTTAGAGTCCCTGCCAACCTGAATAGTAGAAGGATACAAATAAATCGGGAGAGTAGTTTGAGGAGCACAGCAACAGTGTTACAAGTTCCCAGAGCACAGGCTGCGCGATGGAAGGGTAGGCCGGATCTGCTGCATATATGAAGCATCCGGAGTCAGGTGACCTGCTAAGGGTGCGCAGCCGAGGTAGCTGGCGGCGGCTGGCCGATGTTCAGGAGACCGCACACTCGGCGAAAAAAAAATGAAGGCTTGAAACCAGAACCTAATGAAAGGAAGGGAAGGTATGTGGTGAGGGATGTAAAGTAACGACAACAAATTCCGAACAGAAATATTGCTTTATTGATGCAAATAGGAACATTTTCAAGCACACAGTAAACAATTGAAAAGAATATTTCCCATCCACACTTCTCTCGCCATCAGATCCAAAATATAATCACAAGCATGAACATAAGTAGATTACCTTAAAACTTGGATTAGTCCTATTAGAAACTGAACACCTGATAATGACAGCATCTTACCATAAACAAGAACAGATGGAGGAGTATTACAAAGTTTGGCTGCAACCCTGCAGCATATTCCGAGTTGCTTCAATGGAGATGCCATGACACGTGACACTTACTGGTATTTATTAAAAAGAAACCTGGAACAGGTTAAACATATTCATTAATCAGTTCATCATGATATGTATATTAATCAAAAAGATTCATATGACTCCACTGAATCATAAATGCTGGACAGTAGATTGATATGACACAAAATTCTTCCCAAAAAAGTTAATTATCTTTCTGCTACTACTGGCAACCTATGCATACACCAATAAAACAACATTACTAATGAAATTCTTGCAAATCCATTTCACATATATTGCTTAGCTACCACAAGGAAGTCTGACTTGAACCAGGGGTGCAGTCAGGGGGTCACATCACCCACATGATAAGCAAAAATACACTAGGTCAGAGGTTTTGAAATTTTCAGCACACAAAAAACCAGATACTTTAGGCCCACAAAGAGTGCAGAAAGCTATTTCTATTTCATGACATTGTATTGGCCTGACACTCTTAAGGCTGCACCCCTGTCTCAAACTATGGTGTCACCTTAAACCGAGACCCATCACAGTCAACAAATGGTTGATGCAAGTGTAAGTGAACTCAATCAGTGACATCATGAATCTAAAAGAAATTGTATAATTAATCCAAAACTTCAAGTAGCTAGTTGTAAAATTCCCTGGTCACTTAATACACATGCTCTGTTTTGTATATGCAACCAGTTCTTTTTGCAATAGGTGGCACCAGTATTTCACCATATCAATTTAGATGGTATGTGCTTCAGGAATGCAATTATCATTGTTTTATAAGTATCTACTATTGGTAAATGAAATGAATGAGTAAGACAGCTGAATGGTAAATAACAAAGTAGCATTAACATATGTACTATGCAAACTAAGCATGAATGGCTGGAAAACTGTAATGAATGCTGGTGACTACAGATAAGTGTCACATTAAATTGTTGTCAAAATTGCAAGATCAAACCAATTAGATCAGGTTGAGTCAGAGGTCAAGTTGGCCAGGTTAGACAATAGGTTTTTGAGTGTAAGGGCACTTCGACCAAAACACATGCTGATTTAGAGCCCATCACAAGCTTAGATGACACTAAGCTTACCACACTAATATATGTTTTGCTTGTTCAGGGTTTGGGTTGTTCAATAACTTCTATGGAGAAGTTCCCTTTCCAAACTTGCTATTACTTGATAAGGCCGGATTAGATACCTGGGTGGCTGTTGAACAGAATATCAGGCCACTAGTACTATGTTTATGTGATGGCTGAATGTCTGAGGGAATTTTTGTCTGAGATAATGGCCACATGATATAATTTTAAAACAAAATGTTGTGCTCCTTGGAGTTTCTGAGTGCATTGTCCATGTTCATTACACTGCAATTTGTGTTCTTGCATTGAAGGTCAGGCCAGGCTGGATTAGGTTACTCTATATGTTTTATTCATTTGAAAAATTGCCTTCTGTGCATGTCACCAAACTCTGGTGCTATTAAGTCCACTTTTTCCTGTTATTTTGCCTCCCAATGGAAAAGTATGCACCTGCAGAGTATATGTGTGATTGCATCATGTTAACCACATTCATAAACTTTGCATTAGAAAGATAAATTCCATAAATTCAACAATTATCTGAAACTGCAAATTTCCCAAATCTCCAGTGAGGTTCATGCTAAAAATCTTTCTATTTTCCACATCTGTATATTAATTTGGGTTGGGGCCCCAGGTTTGTAAAGCATGCTTGTGCCAATGGTTCCATTTACATTTAGGTGCAGATCAGGTGAACTTGGCTGAGACTGAACTGATCATTGGGATAAAAATGAAGGCTCAAGTTTAGTTAAAACCTGATTTTCCACATCTGTATATTAATTTGGGTTGGGGCCCCAGGTTTGTAAAGTATGCTTGTGCCAATGGTTCCATTTACATTTAGGTGCAGATCAGGTGAACTTGGCTGAGACTGAACTGATCATTGGGATAAAAATGAAGGCTCAAGTTTAGTTAAAACCTGATAGTCAAATTTCTGCATATCAAATGTCAATGCATGGGAACAAAATGTAAACAATGGATGGCACACATTGGCAGTGAATCAGTATAATCAGTGGGGCTTCATCTGCCATAACTCACAGAAAGTGCTTCATAAGTTGGTTTTAAAGCAGCAATTTGCTTTCCTATGCACTAGCATTTAAGCCTTCCAATTGGTTGGTTATTTGAGTTTTAGGATGCATCAACCAGGTGTGGTCATTTAGCTCCATAACTGATGAGCCTTCCAAGTTATTCCTCCCTTCAGCTAAATATTCCAGACATGAACTAAAAAAGTACACTGAAGAGCTTATAATATTCAAAAGAATTAGCTTCAATCAATAATTTTTTCCCAGTTTTTCCACTTGACAAAAATGTTCCCATGGTGAGAATTAAACAATTTTAGATGGATCGATTTAGTATAAATCTCCATAAACATTTTATATTCTGAAGCCTACATCCCAATAGATGGCAAGTAACAAGTCAGCTGGTGCTCATGCATTCTATGCATTGGGTGTGTTGTGAATATTCACTAGGTGTTGTGTGAGCATGTTGGGAGTATCAGGTATGGACTCTGGCATTCATTCATCAGCTGCCATATACAGTAGAGTTGAGTGTAGTCTTCACATAAATCAGAAAGCATATTGCAATTTGCTCATGTTTGTTAGTTTAGTTTTACTTATATCAGCATCAATGACAGTAAAACCTATGTCTTTATTGAAACTGATGTCATAATTATATTTAGTACCCACCTTTAATGTATGCAGATCATCATGCTGGGTCTTCTCCCTCTATATCGTCCCAGGTCTCTTTCTTGAGACCTGGGACTTGCAAGCAGTTCCTCTGTAAAACCGACTATGGTGTCATAGTGTTTAGACTTAATATGAGCCATAATGGCCCATTCAGTTAAGCTAAGTTAATAATAAGACCCACCCCAACCATCACATCCTAAAGAAACAATCCACCTACATCCCACACACCTATCAATGCCTATCTACCCCAGCTATCCAGCCTTATTCACTTAATTTCCTTTCGTTAGTTAGTTATTTTGGCTTTAGGGCACATCGACCATGTTGATCATATAGCGCCCACTTAATTTCCATTCACTGTTAGTTTCGGTACAAGGGTAGTTATATCAATCAATGAAAAATACGTCGCACTTCACCCTCAGCTCAGAGGACATACAACCCATGCAGCTGATCAACACATAATACGTACCTGGGTAATACAGGGTAATACGTATTACCTCCCGGAACCATCCATTCCAGTCAAATTGTCGTATTCCAAGTCTGGGCTTCCTGAACCGCCAGCCTGCTCGATTAGATTTTCCGGTGTATATCGCCTTTGATTTTCAAGAGCATTATAGATTCTGTGCATTATAGACTCCGAGCTTTAGCGGTTTTGAAGCATTAGCTATTTCGAGAGATATGCTTTCTTAATATTAGTTGAAACTAAGCATTATATGAATTGAGCATTATAGGTTTCGAAGCACTATAAGTTTTCGGCATTATATGTTTTGAATTTTCCCGCTGGACGTAGTATTAGAGGCTTTGAAGCATTATAGGATTTTGGTATTATATATTCTGAACAACTACACGTTCCAAGCATGACATGGTTTGAAGGATTATAGGTTTTGAGCATTATAGGTATTGAACATTTCCACAAGACGACGATTTAGAGGTTCTCAACATTGTGCGTTTTTAGTATTATATGTTCTGGAGCACAATCGGTTCTGGGCATAAGAGGGAGGTTCTGATATACACACGTTATACCAAGGCTATTTACATATATACCCGTTATACCTATGCTTTTATATACTTTATACTTGTTGTGGTGGGACAAGTGCCCCCTCGATGACATGTTTGCTTTGCCTCCCACATGACTTCGGGAATCAAACTTTTACCATGGGACCCTGTGGAGTGTGCCCCCTCCAATAAATTTCATCCTGCTCATTACATTTCATGTATTTCCCTCCTCCGACGATTTACATAAATGAACACCCGTGGCCCAGGAATAGTATTTTCACAAGTGTTCTTAATGTGTTGAAATATAATTGAAGAACCTTTCAGCTTGCTTGTTTTGTTTTGGAGATAAAGTTCCTTTTTATAGGATAATATGTTTTCAGGAATGGTCCCCTTCAGTGAGCCCATACAGTAACTCCCAAGCATTGTTGTGCTTTCATGGAATGTTTCAGGAAATTTGGAAGTACACCCGCCTCACCCCCAATGAACTCCATTAATTCGTTTTTGTCCCTATAGCTACCTGAGCATTCCTATCCCATCACGAATCATGTGTCCACAAATATTTTGATGAAGTGATTGTTTTTGTGCTTTGCAAGTTGTGTAAATACTATCAAGTTCTCATATAGCTATATGATCAACATGGTCAATGTGCCCTAAAGCCCAAATGACTAACTAACTATCTAGTTCTCTAGTTCTCTCTGTCCTTGCATTCTTCCAAACACTACTGGTGCTAGCATTTTTTTAAAACAAATTAATTAGTGAAAACATGACTGTTTATTAATTCACATGTATCAGACAATTACATACCATCTGAATCATTTCACAGAGCAAATACATTGGTATTGATGTTGTGTGCAGACTGCAGAGTGATCCTTAAGCATATGATGTAAGCTGTATGCTAGCAAGCTGGCACTCTTCCAGTCTTGCTTGCATTAATTTTCTGTTCCACTTCTGCATCCTCTTGGAATGTTACTGCAGCTCTCATGATCACCTTGAATAACAAATGTGCATTATCAATAATGATCTTGCCAAGTTGCTGTCACAAGGACATAACATGGCTGGACAAGATGAAGAGCACCAGAACTAGAAGTGGATTCCATTATCAGCCCCCTTGATTACCATATGTTATAGGCCCTTGGAGCAAACTGCACCCTCTGCCTTATCACAATCCAGTAATACTATTGGATTGACAGCCAGTTGAGATTGCTGTTCAGCAAGGCTCTTCATGATATATTTTGTAATGCAATGGTTTTTTTTAGTGTATAATTCTTTGGGCTACAAAAGTTAAAAAAGAGCCACATTTCCAACACTGGCCTGAATCAAATCACACCATTGCTTGAGTCATGTGACATGACATTCAATAACCAATGACCTGAAATGACCCAACATTGCACTAGTGTGACTTCATTTTACCTGATTTAACTTTTGAGATTTACTTTCAAAACAGTGTGCACATGATTGAAGGATGAATTGATAAACTTTTTATTTATGTATTGTTCTAGTGTGGCTAGGGGTGTATAATTGCAAGATCAGTTTGGGTTGCTCAGCCCTTGGTTGACCAGCCTTGAACACCCCAAATGCTGATTTCTCCCCAGATTTGCACTGCTTTATTTTGCAATCATGAGAAATATTAATGGGAGACATTGCAGAGTTTCTGTCACTAGATAGCAGTCCAGGCAAGCATGACACAAAAGGTGGCAAGCTGTGGCCCACTAGTGCATGGAGTGTATGTTGAGGGGTTGTTGATGCTGGTTTTTAACAGTTCATGCATAATATGCCACTAACCATTTTGTTGGATGGGTATTTGCTATGTCCCTACATCCAGTGGAGCAGGTATGGGCACTGCATGACATTTGCAGTTGAGGCACCCTTAAACCCCAATAACCAACCAGCCATGCAGGTCAGATAAGTTCCTGGTCAAGAAATCTGAGGATAGGCATGGATTATACAAAATTAAAGAGAAACCTCCTTCAAATGATCCGAGCACTCCCATGTAGGAATCCATGGGACACATTTCAGTAAAAGTCTGATTGGGTTGCTGAAATGTGTCTTGATTAGTATTTCTAGACAAACATGAAATATTCTAATGTTTCTTATCAAATGCTGATGAGCTTCCTCATGTACCTTGAATGCCTTACGGTCGGAGCTGTGCCTGGGAGGGCACTTGCCCCCTCCCTTTGTTGGATGTGCAGTTCCAATAATTTTAACTTCCAATATTGGGCCTAAACTTGGTATCCCAAAATCCATTTGGGCCTAGCCATTGCTTTCATGGACTGTGCCTTCCTAATAATTTTCAGAACCTACACCTATGTTAGGCAGCTACAAGGAGAAATGTTGTGTGTACCTCGAAAGTGCAACTACCCCAGGGGCGGTTACATGATAGCACTGGGGGTTTGCTCCCCCCCCCCCCCCCCAATGTAAAGATGGCACCCATCTGACCGCAGTACCTAGCTGAGAATACTAGAGTGCAGCAACCCCCTTGCTCAATGTTCAGCCAAAGACGATGCTCTGAGGGTAAACTGCCATTTTCAATACGGTCGAGTTCACACATCCCCCTCTCAACATGCATTCAGGAAGATGGGCACCTCCAGTAATTATTTGGAAGAGAGGTATCCGCACTGACGATGACAAATCTTCTTGGTGATGGGTCACGTGTGATTCAGAATGGTCAACTATTCGAGTTTCTGTCGCAAATACGATTTGCTGTGATATATCCAGGGAGGTAAATATATCGCCCTCGTTTGGGCATAGTGAGTGCTCCTTAAACGTGAAAGTAATCCTGGACGGAATGTAAAACCTAGGTAGACAGAAACACAGTTATAGGCGCTATATGATCAACATGGTCGATGCGCCCTAAAGCCCAAATAACTAACTAACCTCCAGTAATTTTCACCGTGGGTCCCTTCGAGGAAATGTGACGACCCCCCAGACGAATGTCGCCATGGAAATTTCTGAATCCGCCATTGACCCGTTGTCTGTGTGCGCAATGTTGAGATCCCCCGGCCGAAGCCAAGTCTGGAATATTAACGCACATGCACAGTGATGTTAGTTTGAAATATAAAATTTGATAAATTGGTTAGAAAATTACACACAGGTAGGAACAATTTTGTAGATTGCCATGCCTTACTTCCGGACACTTATTATTTCTTTTCCATATTTGCATTAGCACATGACAAAAACAGGGCAGATGAAAAGCCAAAAATATATGCTACATACATGATGAAATGGAATAATAGATCAACCAGTAAACGATATCGTGCATTATGTACGAAACATCACACCAGCCGCTTAGGATATCAGGTACACAATTCAGATCACAGCACACAATATACAAGTATCATTAGCGGCGGATCCAGGAGCCAATGGTACTACACCCACCCATCACGCAAAGGGTGCGGGCATGGCACATGGATATGTTCCGACCTTTTAACCGCCTAGCGTGATTTTTAGGGCCCCGGACCGTCTCTTTGGGCCTACCATTGTGATTTTCAAGGGGAACCGCATGACTTTGGGGCCGCAGTGACTCATGGGTCCCGGCGCGAACTTCTGAGGATCCCATCGTGGTTTTCAGCTGATCCGGCGCGACTGTGGGGGCCCAGCGCGATTTTCAGGGTCTCCGGCCCGACCTTTTCCAGTCCCCAGCGTTATTTTTAGAGGCCCAACCTGTCTTTGGGTCCCCAGCGTCATTATCGATGACCACCATATGACTTCTTGGCACCAAGCGTGACTTTAATGGGTCCGTCGCGACTTCTAGGGCCCAATGGTATTTTAAGGGGCCTGGTCCAACGTTCTGGCAGCCCAGGGTAATTTTTGGGAGCCATGGAACGATTTTTGTGCCCCAATGTAATTTTCAGGGGCCTCGTTGGATTTGTTTTGGGGTGGGGTGGGGGGCAGTCATTTTCAGTGCCTGCGTGGCTTTTTGAGGCCACAGTGTTATTTTTCGTCGGCTCCGGTGCGATCCTTGGGGGCTAGTTGGATTTTTACGCGGTCCAACGCAATATTTCCGACCCAAGGCGATATTCTCGAGGGTCCAACAGTCTCAGGGATAGTAGGACAAAAGAGCACTGTCCCCTTTGCCCCTCTTTCGGTAGGCCACTGGTTCTACACATACAGAGAAGTTTGTTGTGTGCGAGACCAGGAACTCAGCTCCAAACTCACCAACACCATGTAATTTATCCTACGAAACATCTTCCACTCCAGTTTCCCGCTCTTGACAAGCGAAAGGCATGGACGTGGCTAATGCGAAGTAAAGGTATCTTGGTTAATGCGGCGGGCAATTCACGCCCTACTCGCATGTGTTGCCGCTCTGGCGGCTGCGTCTGATAGATTTCGCGCGTTGACTCGGTAATGTTTTCCTTTTTTAAGTTTTTCATTACACTGGCCTATCTGCAGACAAAATAATCTGGAAAT
The DNA here is from genome assembly GCA_034440575.1 of Imbricaverruca yamaguchii. Lineage (NCBI taxonomy): Eukaryota > Metazoa > Arthropoda > Thecostraca > Neoverrucidae > Imbricaverruca > Imbricaverruca yamaguchii. The sequence continues at coordinate 1,039,736 of JAOTOL010001637.1, read as the reverse complement.
GACTTATCGAAAATATTTCTGAATATGGAAAATCCGTTTATTGCTTAAACGATCCCCCCTCCCACCCTTTTGCTTTCCACTGTGCTTAATTCAATTATTATTTAATGGTATTTATATATGTTGCTTCGAATTTCCGTCCATCAAAATGGATAAAAAACAACACAAGAGGAAACAACATGCAACCATCATAGCAAACTACAAATTGCGATCAGTGATAAATGAGCAATGTGGTCATCGATTTGAGAAAAAAAACTCGAAATAGGATTGCTCCCACTATTTACCAAGAGGACACTCGCCACCATTATTAAAGCATACTAAGAAGAACCGCGAGAACACCATCGAACCCTCCCCATCTTTCGTGTCATATCTTCACACCCCTAGACCAGAGGGGATGGGAGTTGATAGGAACCCCCCTCTAATCTCCAAACTACGCGTCGCATGAAAACGAAAGAGTTGTCATCCGAAAGCGCTCGACAAGGAGAACCAGACACCACCTCCAAAATTTTATCCGCGCTAAAAGTTACGCCGAAAGGGGACCTACATTTTCCAAAGTTACATCATGTGTTTGGCTCTGGGGAGTTCATTTTGGGGGAATTTAAAGAAATAAAAATTATTTATAATCAGAAAAGGGAGGCGAAATCGACCAGGGTCCTAAACAATTTTGCGACCCCGTTTTTTTTCTTATGAATTTTGAGTTTTCAGTTGTTTTTACTTTATATTTTTCTCATGGGTAGGCGGACCGAAAACGTTCTTCGAACTTTTCCTCTCGTAGAAAAATGCTTACTCTAGCCAGAATCTTCGATTTTAGCTCCAATTGGTAAATATGCATAACTAATAAGTGATCAAAAACGTTTAAACAATCCTCTGGTTCGTTTTGTTTCGTCCCTAAAGTTTCAAAGTTTCAAAAATGCAAACGCTGAAAGTTTCAATAAAATATCCTTACCCTTTAAAGCGTGACGACTGGTTGAACTTTTCTCAAGGTGACCTCACTTGACGTTGAGTAACTCGTTGACCCTAGACGACCTGACCTCGAAATTTTGAAACAACGCGCCAAATTGATGTGGGGAAAAGATATGCCAAATTTCGGTGCGCTACCGCGCTCCGTTCTTTCACTGTCCGCGGAAAACCTTAGGGGGCGGTTGAAGACCCCCAGAGATGGTTCAGGTTAATGTATTTTGGGGGAATCTTTCACCTAGCTGTATGGGCAATGCAGTCGATGCGCCCCTAAGTTCCTGAATCTTACACATCCTTAGGTTGAACGCAAGTAGCATGTCACACTCCACATTTTTGCAGCGCTTGCGACACATTTATGCTTAATACGAAAACCCGCGCCAAACGATTCATCCCTGATTGTTCGACATTCAAATAACACGCATAGTGGCCTGCCTGGCCTTTTCTGGAGCCCGATGCGTTTTTTTTGGGGGGGAGGGGTGGTCTAACGCAATTTGTGTGGCCGCATAGTGATATTCCGGGAAGGAATTGCTTTTTGTGAAGTCAGCTGCGAAATTGAGTCTGATGCAAACGTTTGAGCCCCAGTGAGATGCTCAGAGGCAGCGATGATTTATTTGGTTCTCAGTGCGATTTTTGGCCCGTCATCATTCGTTTGGTTCCCATTTCGAGTTATAGCGTCCTTGACTCGTTTTTGGGGGCCGTACAAGTTTTGGAGACCAGGTGTCATTGTTGGAACCCCAGTTATTTTCCTCATCCGGGCTGTTTTTTTTCGTTGCTCCACTATCATGTTTTGGCTGGTCCTGATGAGGCTTGGGGCTCCGGTGCGAGCTGTTGATCGACGAGCGTGATTTTCAGTGGCCTGGGCGTGACGGTAACCCCAGATTCAGCGTGGTTTCCAGGGGCCCGGCCCAACCTTTTGGACCCCCGTCGTGATTTTCACTAACCCCAGACGCGAACTTTTGAGGCCTACAGTGTGATTTCGAGGTGCTCCGGTTATAATTTTGAGGCCCAGTGCGATTTTCAGGGGCCTGCTCTTTTCAGGGGCATTTCAGGTACACTGCACCAATGTCAGTGTGACATCATAGCCGCATTCCCACGAACGGAGACGTCTCTTTGGACGTTCCTCTGTCTCCCTTCGGGAAATACTAAGGGGAGAGTCTGACATTATTCACTCGGGACAACTTTTTAAATTCCCCTGATAAATTGAATTGTCAGTGGTGTATGCCGGTTATTAACCCGTCCTGTCTCCGGGGGGGGGGGGGGGTCTTCAACCGCCCCCCTCAGGTTTTTTTTTTCGCGGATAGTGGACGAACGGCGGGCGGCAGCGCGCCCAAATTCGGCATACCTTTTCCCACATCAATTTGGCATGCTGTTTCACAATTTTGAAGTCAGGTAATCTTGGGTCAACGAGTTAGTCACAGCCAAGTGAGGTCACCTCCAAAAAAAGTTCAACCAGTCGTCACGCTTTGACGAATACAGATATTTTAATGAACCTTTCAGCGTTTGCTTATATTTAAGGATGCAACAAAACGTATGAGTAGAATTTAAAAAAGTTTTTGACTACGTATAAATTTTGCATATTTTCCAAATTGCAGTTCAAATAGAGGAATCTGGCTAAAGTAAGCAATTTTTATTAGGGCAAGTTGACTTCCAACAACGTTTCTCTGTCTGCTCTACCCATTGGAAAAGGAAAATTAAAGAAAACTTGAAAAGTCAAAATTTTGAAATTTCAAAATAATAAAATTTGTATTGGGGGGGGGGGGGGAAGAAATTAAAGCTATAGTCGATTTCGCTGTCCATTTCTAATTCCAAATAAATTTCGTGTTTTCATATATCCACCACAATGAAATCCCTAGAGCCAAAAACATAATGTAAATCGTGAAAAGTCTTGAAAATCTAGCCCCCTGGTGACGTAACCTTTGGAGGAAAATTGTTTTGGGGTGGACCCTAACCCTACTCGTCAAGCGCTTTCTGATGACACCTCTTTCATTTTCGTGCGATGCTTAGTTTAGATTTTAGAGGGGGTTACTAACCCCCCCTCGAGACGGGGTGTGAGGATCTGACCGGAAGGACGGCGCGGGTTAACATGCTGTTGCATTCGCGGTTAGTTTTACCCAGGGACAGAGCTGACATCGTCACATAATTTGTTGCTTCATGGCTTGCATGCCTCTATATCTAACTTGCTGAGTTCTGGACGCTGTGTGACCTATGCAGTCGATGCGCTCCTATACTATAATAACTAACTAACTCAACAGCCAGCAGATCAGCACTAATGGACAACTCGGGGGCTTTTCCCATGGAATCAAATCACTTGAAGAATAGCAGTGTTGAAGTTCAAGTTGGGAAAAAATCCCTAGCTTATGAGTGCACTGTTAATGATTCAACCGAGGCACAATTTACCAGCTCTGTAGTGAACCCGGTGACAAGTGAAGGAACCACTTCTGGATCTCCTCCACCGAAGGCAGACACTTCCGTCGGCTCAAAGTTGACGCCATCATCTGGTGAAATAGCCACTTCCCCGTGCACGCCGCCGGTCGATGCCGCCTCTGCGGTACCCATGTCGAAGCGGCAGCAGAAGCGACTCGCCAAGCGCGAAGCGTTCCTGGCGCATCTGCCGCAGCTCCGAGTCGCGGAGCGCCAGCGTCGCAAGGAGAAGCGCGCTGCTCTGGTAGCAGCGGGTGCGGCACCAAAGAGGCCGCGCATCACGCGCATGGAGGACGGTGGCTGCGACGTGCGTGTCGTCATAGACCTCTCGTTCGACGACCTGATGACCGAGAGGGACATCGGAAAATGCCTCAAACAGGTAGGTGCCCAACAGACCTGCGCGTTGTCTTATTGATTACGTCCGGCGAATGCTTCGTCAAAGCTGTTCGTTTCGTTGTGCTCGCATCGGCGTTAGCTGTGCTCCGTGGAGCGAAAAATTTTGCTGCCGGTAAAGTTAGGATGTATTGTTTAAAGTTAGGATTTCTTAGGTACACCCGGATGTACCAACCATTGGTGGATACAATGTGTTCTTAGCGAGCACAACTTTTTTGATGCGATTTCTACCTCATTATTTTAACTTTTCTCAATGTCTGACAAAAAGTCATGTTTTTCAGCATTTTCAATTCGAGTTTCACTTTTGGCAGACCGTGATTTGTTCAGCTCTCCGGAGGGAAATACTGCTGTATACCCACACGCTGGATGAGCCAGGCCCGGTTTGACACATACCATGCATAACATGATCAGAAGGGCTGGGCGCTAAATGACCAACCATGGTCGATGCGCCCTAAAACCACAATCACACACAAGGGCAAGGAAAGCATCGCTAGGTAGGAGAGAGGGAGGTTGGTATCTCAGGGGGATGTTTTAATAATCCGCCTCTATTTAACTATGATGTCGGGAACATTTCGCCACATAGCTATTGTCCTTGGTGGCCTTTCATGTCCGATGATGCCCACTCCTGGCTGTGTAACGTGCGCTGTGGAGAAGTGCACGGCAGCTCCACGCGCTGTCGTATCTGAGTGTGTACGTTTGCCGTTCAGGTGCAGCGGTGTTACGCGATGAATCGACGCGCGGCGCGACCGCTCCAGCTGCATCTCTCCAGCATGGACGGCGCTTCGCTGCGGCTGATGGACGCCAACGACGGCTGGCACAACTGGGACGTGCACGTGCACTCGGATCATTTCCTGCACGCGCTCGAGCCCACCAGCGTGACGTACCTGAGCAGCGAGTCGGAGCACGTGCTGGAGCGGCTGGAGCCGGGCCGTGCATACGTCATCGGCGGCCTGGTCGACCACAACCACCACAAGGGCGTGTGCCACCGGCGAGCCAGCAGCGCCGGCTTGCGGCACGCCCGTCTGCCCATCGACCAGTTCCTCGAGATGAAGACGCGCAAGGTGCTGACAATCGACCACGTGTTCGCCATCCTGCTGCACGTGGCCGGCGGCCGGACGTGGGAGGACGCTTTCTTCGCCGTGCTGCCACGGCGGAAGGGTGCCGTGCTGAGGTGTCGCTCCGGCGAGAGTGGTGCAGTGGGGTGCGACACGGTGGCCGCCGAGGCTGCCAGGTCGAACGGTGACGGTGACGGTAGCGGTGACGGTGGCGGTGGCGCAGAGGCGGTGTCGGCGACACGAGGTGCGCCAGTCGAGTCGGCAGGCGACCCGGTCAGTTACGGAGAACCCGAGACGGGCCGGACCGGCGACAACGAGTCGGCAGGCAGCAACGATGCCAACACCGTGTCAGGCGGTGGCACCGGCAGTGTGAGGTCGGGAGACGGAGCCGACGACGCGCCGTCAGCAGGCGGAGACGGCAGTGTGGAGTCGGAACGCGGCGAGGCCGGCGCCACCGGGTCGGAACGCGGCGAGGCCGGCGCCACCGGGTCGGAACGCGGCAAGGCCGGCGCCACCGGTTTAGAGTGCGGCGTGGCCGGCGCCACCGGGTCAGAGTGCGGCGAGGCCGGCGCCACCGGGTCGGAACGCGGCGAGGCCGGCGCCACCGGGTCGGAACGCGGCGAGGCCGGCGCCACCGGGTCGGAACGCGGCGAGGCCGGCGCCACCGGGTCGGAACGCGGCGAGGCCGGCGCCACCAGGTCGGAACGCGGCGAGGCCGGCGCCACCAGGTCGGAACACGGCGAGGCCGGCGCCACCGGGTCAGAGTGCGGCGTGGACGCCGGGAGCGTGCGAGCGGACAGTGACGTGGCCCGCATCGAGTGCTGACTGACGTCACGACTCGTGGTGGCGTTCGGTGACCCTATACGCTTGCTGCTGGCTTATTGACTACTAGTGGTTGTCAGATGGTGATGGGACTCGCCCTGATTTGAGTGCTCAATGCCGATTTAGAATATATTGGCACGGTTGTACTGCACTTATATACTGCTGCGCATGTCGGTATTTGTTACAGCTGAGTGCCTGTTCGTCTCAAAGCGGAAACCACTAGCCTTAGAAACATACCTGCCGCTATGCAGGCATACTTGTGTGTTACTTGCTTCAACGTACAGTGTTTCAGTCTTTGATTGGGGTTTTGTTTTCTGATTGGTGAAGTCGAATTCATGGAATTGTACTCACTCGAGATGGGCATGCGAACTGTGAGCTTAAATTATTACTGATCAAAGGGCAGTTATAAGCCCACGTTCTCTGAACAATGATGGATTCCTCCAAATACTGCGTGTAATTTACTGGGCTTGGCTGCTTTTCATACTTCCATAATGGATTATATCAGCCAGGATTACTGATCCAAATTACCGGTGCCATTGGATTTCGACGAATTTCGTGAAGATCGCTCCTGGACCCTGAACCCCACTGGATTCCTGTACTTATCCTGTCTATCCGAACCTGGCTGGATGTCCTTGGGACCTCGGTGTCCTTGCGACCCAGTGGTCTGGTTTTGGAGGGTTGGTGGGCCTCACCAACCCTCTGCGCACCAGTGAGAGGGCTTTGATAGCCACCCCGAGGCCTCCAGAAAACGGAGCAGGCGAAAAACGACTTCACAAGTGCAGGCTGAGGCTGTTTGAAGTAGTGGTTACTGTTTGGGCTATTATTATGTTCATCATATCACTGGAGTAATAATAGTCGGATGCTACCCTGATTTTCCGGCGGATTGAGATATGTGATGCCGTCAGTGACACAGACAGGCGTCCTGCACTCGATCCTGTCTGATGGTTAATTGGCTGGCTAGCGTCCTTGGACGCCACGTCATGATGAGACCGCTACGCTGTCTGACGGACGCAGATGTGTTGCTCGCCCTTTCGTGACGTTCGTTCTGATCACGAGGATATTTCAAGAGCATGTCCGAATTACGGCACAACATATTTACGCATTTTTGTATCGTTTACATTGTGTTGCAAATTTGTTGAACAGCACCATCATACTCAGGTTCCTTCACTAGTTGTAATTTGCGTATGGCTACTTTACTTTTAATCCATGGTGAGTTGTATACATGCTTCCCAACGGTATACATGCTTATATGGTGTTAACAGAGTGAATGAAATGGGCAGCATATGGGCCTCCACTGCTACAGGCACATTGAATATCATTACGCTACAAGGAACTTGTGAAATGACTACAGCCCCCCTATCCGATATGAAGATGTTCTGAATAATAACGTATGCAAACTATTGCATCTCGATCTCAATCTTAAAAACCAGCGATCCGGTCACCATGGTTTGTATCGGCCGCACGCCGGACCACCACTCGCTGCCCGCCGGCGCCGTACAGGGGATGGTCTCGGTCGACCCCAGTCGGGTCGGCACCGCCGCGTACCTGCCCTGAGGCTATAACCGACCGAGCCGTGGCCCAGCCAAGCCGGCAGATACATTACAATCCTTACGTTAGGCAAAAAAAAACTAACTTCTCGAGAATGCAGAAACGTCACATGCAAACACACACGTCATGCCGGCCTGCATTTCGCACCAGTCGACTAATGCGCGCAAGGTAGCCGTTGTCTGACTGGCTGGCTGGCATCCCCGTCAGTACCAGGCTCGCTTTACTGAACATCTCGCTCCACGAACTGTCTGCATACAAAAACTTCTTGTTGCGCCTGAACAGCCTCCCGTCACACGGTCTTCTAACGGTTAGCTAGGATGCATCCAGGTCAAGAGCAGTGTACGGCTTTGAGAAATGCGTGGCGGTAAGTTCGTTGAGCCTTTCTGAAACGCGAACTAGCACTTTACTACCAACAAAAATGGTATGCGCCCGAGAACGGCGGCGTTCGTCTGCGTACCTCTTCCCATGTGCATCGCTCCGTTCATGGGACAACATCACTCTCCCGCCAATAGCGCCACTCCACCACCGCTGCCCGGACTACCTTATGCAGAGTGTGGTCCTGGCGTTACACAAGTCCATTTGCCTGTGGCCACAGATGAGCCACAGTCAGGTGGCTGATCTGGCGCGCATCACAGAACCCTTCGAACTCCGGTGAGGTTAAATTTCCTGTGTTATCCTTAGTTAGTGTTGCTGGAAATCCAAGTCACGCGAAAATCCTTTCTAGCTGTTGGATAATCACTCTTACTGTTCTCAACTTTATGACTTCAACCTCTACGCACCGCGAGTATTTATCAATGACTACGAGTAGGGATTCGCCGGTGGGAGACGGTCCGCAGAGATCGGGGCTGATGTTTCCACGTGGTTCAGACGGCAACTCGCTGGACGCTGGTCGCCACTGGTTCCGGTGGATTTCCTGGCGATACAACCTAACAAGCATAGGTGTTGTTTTGAAAGTTATTGGGGGGGGGGGGAGGAAGTGCTACAGGACTGTTGTAAGTCAAATATGTGGCTCTTTCACACGCACACCGAAGGAGGGTGGGCGGGGCGTGATTTTTTGTTATTTTTTTTCTCCGGACCTGTTTTTATAATCATCTCGTAAATGGGGGCGATATTCTAATGCAATATCGTGACTTTGTCAAAAGTCAATTAGCGCATCTTATGCAACACAAAATCGAAATCCTTTCGGAAATGTAAGAATTGTGGGGTGCCAAATCGACCGACCTAACGGTTCCTATATACTTCTGAGTTGTATGAACGGCACAGTGATTTCCAATAAGCCGCGGTCTCTCACCAATAGCCAGATCACAGCACCAAGATGCACAAATGCACGTGTGTTACCGTATCACACCACCATGGTCGATCGTATTGCATCCCTGTCACCTCAATCTCGTTATTAGTACCAGTGCCCTGATAGTAAGGATATGAAGCAACAGTCGTGACCGATAAAAAATGGATCTCGATCCATGTCTCGTAGCGTTTCTAAGTGCAAGTAACAAAACAAATGCCGATATTGAATTGGGCCCTTCGTCACTAACGTCAATCGAAAACCTTGCAGATGCACACTTGGTAACAGCATTATCACGGATGCACGCTTGCTACTCGTGGACTATCAATCTTGAAGTCCTACTGAGGGTGCGAGACTGCAGAACTATGTAGGAAAAAAATCGGCAAGCACGGGCAGGGGAAAAGTAAAGCCGGGAACAAAGCCTAGCTACATGCGAGAAAATGTAGTTTCTGCGAGCGAGGTCAGAATAGCAGCGGACATAGTACAACACATAAATTGTGCACCACTTTCTGTCTAGCAATCTGATTCGCCGATATCACGGAATGAAGATGGCTTTGATTCATCTTGTACTAAATGCACCGCATGTGTAATATTTTGCTGCTTCTGTACTGTTTTGCGTACTGTCCTGTACTCCGTAGCTGTTCTCAGAAGTGTCCATTTCTGATGTCTCCGTCTTATAAGCCCTTTATATCTTATATGGCAAAATACATAAGCGTCGCCACTCCCCATGTAGGCACGTGCCTATTGCCTGCGAAATAGGCGAAGTTGTTATCGTACAATTCGTGGATGATATAAAAGAAGTATTTTATCACACATGTAACGAAAAATAGATTGGAAAAAAATTATTTACAATTATGAAGATTGGCCACCGGGTGATAATGGGTCACGCGCCATGTTGTAGCCCCGGTAGAGAGACGAGGATATGCAAGAAAAAATATCCTCAAAACCCAACATTTTGACGTCCGCGGCACGGCAGCACTGCTAACAACGTGGACTCCCGCCAGGGGCGGATTCAGGAATTGTCATTGGGGCACTTGTCTAAAGGGGCGCCACTGCGAAAGTACTTAAAGCACTGAAGTTGTGTGCCTTCACATGCCTTCAAGTACTGTGGCACCGGAATCATGTGTCCCCACGCTAATTGGCGCCCCTTCGGCCGGGAAAATGATCCACTCCGGGAAAGCTTGAGTACATCCCCAACGATTTTTTTTGTCAGCCAGAGGCGCCTCTCTCAAGGAAAAGTCGCCCTTTCAGTGTGCTCGATTGCACTCCTTTGAATCATTCATCCAGCGCCGCTCCTTGGAAGGAAAATGCTCCCATTCAGTGGGTTTGAGTGAACTCCTTCGTATTTGTCAGCCGGAGGTGCACCTTGGAAGGTAAAGGTGCCCCTCCGGGAAGGCCCGAATGCGCCTCACCCCTCCAAAAACTAAGTTCCCCTTATTACGATTTCTGATTCCTCTCCTGCCTGAATGGGTGTCTTTTCATTCTGAGGGGAGCCTCTGGCCGAAATATTCGAGAGGGTGCATTCGATCACACTGAATAGGAGCCATTTTCTCTCGGATGGACGTTTTGACTAAAAATATAGGGGGGTTAACTCGAGCATTCCCGGATGGGCGTTTCTTTCCGGTCGGAGGAACGGTGGCATTCCACTGGAGGGGGCACATGCCCCCAGTTCTCTTTCGCCTGTATCTGCTCTTGACTCCTGCATTTCCAAGCCAGCAGCCGGCCGCGTCCAGGCTATCACAATTTTCTCCTATCTCCGGAGAAGACATACCTCTAGCCGACGCTGACGAACTGTGCGTTCCGGATGGCTGGAAGCATCGACCTGCTGACGGCACGCCTTCCGGTGTGGATCACCACTACGCAGAAGCGGATCAACATTACCACGGTCCAGATGCCCAGTTTTGTGACGCTTATTAAGCCCTGGGGCGTAGGTTGACGCAATCGCGAGGGCCCTCCAAGAAGCCACATTTCCCCACCAGCAGCTCGGAGACCAAAAGCCGTTCCAGCTGCTCCTGCAGATGCACTCAAAGCTGGGTACAGCAGGAGATGTCCTGCACGTCCGTGAGCTGTTGAAGACTATTTCATCAAGGGCTGCCGCAGGCAACTTGAGCAGCATTATCGGTGCCGTGGAGGGAAACTCCTCTGGGCCAACATCACTAGTCCCAGTGCTATCGGTGGAACCATCGGCGGACCATCGGTGAAATCACCAGCGGGGTCATCAGAGGGACCATCGGTGGGGTCATCGGCGTTCCCACTCCGTTCACAGCCGAAAGTTGTATGCCTATTGCTGTATGCCCATTTCCATTTCATATTGGGCATTATTTCACATTATATTACATTTCCATATCCCTTTCATTTCACATATTACATTTCATTCATCATGTCGGCGCGTCCTAAAGCCAACATAATAAATGAACCATTTCATATGGGGGGAATTCACTATTCGAGGGAAAAATTGAACATTGCGGGGAGGGGTGCATGCCCCTACAAAATATACAAAACAACATCTCTGCTGGCAAGTACGACACGATCTGATCAAAATCTCAGCGTCTCGATCAACGCCTGGCTGCCATGCCTTGCTTCGTAGACGTTGCTTTGTGCGCACGACTCCCGGATGTCTTTCGTCAGCAAACTGCAGGGCTTGTTTGCGCTGAGTTGCTGGAATAACAAGTTTATTTCCACGCAGCGCCGTGTCACCATACACACAGAGCTTGTGTTAGGAATTCTTCAGTTCACTGTTCTATAGTTCTTTCAGAATCACATACATATATTACCGCTCCCAAACAGTGCTTACTTCTACCCACTCATATTTCTGGATCTGACCCTACATGACGGTGGTCACCGGAAGAAGAGGGAGTATTCACCACTGGGAAGTACATATGAAACATGATCACGCTACAAATAGTTAATCAATCAAGTTATGAAATGATTGTCGAAACAAGCCCAATGAATACATTGATTGCTGAAATCATATGCCTGGCTGCGTTTCTATAGTGTCATCTTTTCCACGTTTTAGAATCATCAGAGCAGCAGAATATCAATCTTCTTCGGTTCTGTTTTGCGTGGCCTAGCGCAGTTCGCTCTAAGGTGTACATTGTTTTAGTTACGTTATGGGTGTGAAAGCAGAGGCGAAAAATAAAATAAAAGCGAAAGTCAAAGGAAAGTTGAAGAAAGCCAAGTTAAAAGTAAAGGGAGGTGCTGCTGCTTTAGTAGGTCACGAACTCAGGGATGATGAAGAGTCCGTCCTTGAAAAGCAGAAAGATAAGGCCGAAGGTGAAACTGGAAAAGTGGCGAAGAGTGGCAACGGGTTTCCAAAGGTTCGCTTTCCGAAAGTTCCAAACTGTCTCCACCTACCGTAAGCAATCGGATCCTGCTAACAATTACTGGCAAGAACACTCGCCAGCTTAAAATAAAATCGCAACGAACCAACGTCGAGTATCATCACAACATGCAACATAAGGGATGAAAAGGTGGGACCTCCCTCAGACATGGGATGGTGGCTCCAGAATGCATTATAATATCTGGTATCTGGCGTATCTCATTAACTTCAGGTTAGATTTGCCGGAAGCAGGATGCCCACAACCATCGCATGCTCGTCGTTCTCCATCCATAATACCGTGTGAAACCCAGAACATTAATCACGATCCGACAACAGAGCAGTTGACATGTGAATCGGTATGTTTTCGCCACCTCACCGCCCTGAGCGTGTCTTGTTGTGTGCCCAGCTCATGATAAGCGAACCAGGTCGACAGGCGTTCTGGTTCTTCATCGTCACCATCTCAGTGATCTCGTGCCAGGCGGGTTTGGCCTTCAGCTTCCTAGGAGGCACATTGCGGCCAACTCTCGAGAAGCACGACATCTTGATGAACCACTACGGCAAAATGCAGGCTACGCTTAACGTCGGAAAAGCTGGTAAGACTGTGCTCAATACACTTGCTCGTCTTAAGCTCGCTTCTTGAATCTTCCAGAATGTAGCCTGTTTTTGTCCTTAAATATTAGTGCAGATGAACGCTGAAAAATAGCAGGCAATTCTGTAGCACCACGCTATTTTGCAAATTATCACAAAATGCGAAGTGAAGTCCCGCCTTTGCTTACTTTTAGGTACAGACACGTATGAAACTTCGGAAAGTTCGGTAGGCACATGCATTTTATGGAATACCAAGATAGCCTGCTGCACTCTCAATCAATTATCACATGGTCCATTCTAATCTCTTGGAAGGGATCATCAATATCAACTATTGATCATACCCCCGGCATGTTCTTCACCGTGCTTAGTTACACTGGCTACGCTGTCATGATCTCCGGTCGATAGCCCAAGCCACAAATGAAGCCCTTTGACTGTTGTCTCCAGTGTGTTGTTAGCTCGCTACATCCCGCCGCCGTTTCAGGCAGCTTCATTGTGGTAGTCGGACTGATGATGGTGAAGGGCTCGGCGTTTCAGCTGGTGGCCGCCTTGTTGGCCCGGCAAAAGCGCAAGTCACGCCGACGCTGTGCCGTCAAACTCGTCTTCGGCTGCGTTATATTCGAGGTCAGCTTGTAGCCCGGTGAGGAGCCAAGGAGGGTTTCATGTAGTCCTCTCAGAAAGCAAAAACTAACGTTTATTTCATGAAAATATTCCGTATCATTGGCGGGACGTGCTCAGATGCGCTGTCTTGTGTCCCGGCCAAAACTTGAAAATGAATAAATACAGCCCAACCGGTAGCAAAGACGGGAGATCAGAATTCATGCTTTGGGATTATTAACTACGTTCATTTCACATTCATGTTCATAATGCCTACTCATCCTCCACACATCAATGGGAAATTGACATGCCAGTACCTTCAATGGCGCAACCACACTATTAACCCGCGCCGTCTCTCTGGTCAGATCCTCACACCCCGTCTCGGGGGGGAGAGAGATAGTAACCCCCCTCTAAAATCAAAACCAAGCGTCGCACTAAAACGAAAGAGGTGTCATCGGAAAGCGCTCGACGAGTATGGTTCGGATCCACCCACAGACAATTTCCCCCAAAAAGTGACGCCACCAGGGGGGGGGGGGGCTAGATTTTCACGACTTTTCATGACTTACATTATGTTTTTGGCTCTGGGGAGTTCATTTTGAGGGATATTTGAGAAAAAAATATTTGCAATCAGAAAAGGAGAGCGAAATCGACCAGGGCCATGCAAATGTTTGCCCCCCCCCCCCAAATTTTTTTTTATTTCAAATTTTCAGTTTTCCCGTTTTCTTTAATTTTCCTTTTCTAATGGGTAGAGCAGACCGAGAAACGTTGTTAGAAGTCAACTTTCCTCCATAAATTGCTTACTTTAGCCAGAATCTTCTATTTGAACTGCAATTGGGAAATATGCAAAATTTACATGTAGTCAAAAACGGGAAAAGATGAAAAATTACACACATACGTTTTGTTGCATCCCTTAAGATAAGCAAACGCTGAAATCTTCATTAAAATATCTGTATCCGTTAAAGCGTGACGACTGGTTGAACTTTTTTGGAGGTGACCTCACTTGACCTTGACTAACTTGTTGACCCTAGATGATCTGACTGAAACATTTTGAAACGGTGTGCCAAATTGATGTGGAAAAGGTATGCCAAATTGTGGCGCGCTGCCGGGCGTCGTTCGTCCACTATCCGCGAAAAAAAACTGAGGGAGGAGGGGGGCGGTTGGCCCACCCCGAGGCGGGATGGGATAAGCCTTGTTTCGAGGCCACTCAAAATAGCTGGATTTAAAAAGATTTGACTCACTTCGCACCATGAAATAAAATGACATACGTCCTGCAGACCCTGCATTATATATTCCTAGCTCCCAGTATACTTACGTCATGGGTATTCTACATTCACATATTGAGATCAAACTGTATCCTGATGTACATACCAGCAAGCATCTTCAATGGTAACCCATACACACTTGTGCTCGTCCGGCTCCTACCTAGTGGCCCGGTAGTAATTGGAGTGCTCGCCGTGCCATGGGATACGCTGACCTGTCAGCGCCTTCTCTTGATCAGTTCCTTTGGTTCGGTGGCACGCCTCAAGGGCGCGGTCTCGCCTCAAGTTACAGAGGTCTGAGAACTCGGGATAGCCCCGCCACGTGCACAACATGTTACGACGGATAATATGAGAGCAAGCGTGTACAAAACTGACTTGTAAAAATGCAAACAAATCTGTGCCGTGATGGAAATATGTGCTGAGTAATTGGCCTGTGTACGTGCGTGTGTTGGTCTACGTCAGTGAAAAGCCAAAAAAAAACCTTCAAGGGTGGCCAGTTAAACGCATACACGAAGAGAGGGAATGGGTAGACATGAGTTAGTGCAATGCAACTGTTGTACATTAGTACAATAGTTGTTTTGCAACTTGTAACGTTTTACGTATGGTAACGTATCGCAACACATTGTAAATTGGAACGTATTATTACATAGCTATTGCACTTTAGTACAATAGTGACAGAGTACAATATCCCCTAGTCCTGCACAGTGATCACGACAAGTCCCTTGTTCAGAACGATGATTTGCTTTCATGAAGCTGGTTTGTGTTCAATGCGTGGCATGCTAACTATTTCTCCACAATTTGTTTTCACTCACTTTATTCGCTCGTAGATGTGTTCCATTCACGTCAGTTCAAGTGACGTGTGGACGCGTGGGATCTTTCCGTGCTCCACGTGCGCTGCATCCCATGGGCTTGCTCCACAGTCCACGCCGACCACAGATGCCACCGCCCTGACACGCGTCCGTCTTCAGGTAGTATTCATCGTGCTGATGTGCGTGGCGACGGCACTGTTCGCCACGTGGCTGAACGAGTTCCACGCCTCCTACCGCGACGTGTTCCCGCAAGCCTTGGTCAGCGGTTACCTACGCAATGTCTCAATCACCGCTTACGTCAACTGGCTGCAGTTTCGGTTCAAATGTTGCGGCGCCACCGACTACAAGGTGGGAGGACAGTCCTAACAGGCTCCGATCAGTATACACTCCCAACGTCACCCCCAGCCCCTCCTCGCTTTACTTGCGCAGATGCGAATAGCATAATAATTTCAGTGGGGTGGGGATGAGGGGGTGGGTGTGGTAGGGAGATGGCAGTAATGGAGATAGGGATGGCAGTAATGTATATGGGTGTTGGGCACGGTGATCTGCGATGAGAACGGAATGGATGAACTCGATTGATCGCTTTGCCCAGGAAACTAAAATGAAATGTGCGAGCTGACGCCATTAAAAAACCGAGTCACATTTGTACTTCGGTGTGAGTCTTGAATCCCTGGTAAATCTAAGTTCAACTCATGATACCAATAATTCATCAAGCAAAGAAAATAACGTGGTAATGAGAAAACAATATTTTAATCATTGAAACAGAAAAACCTTATGGACTGCATACCCACTGGGGAAGCTTCATTGTGTAATCCGCCCTGTCCCTTGCATTTTCCTTACATCTCCATAGGCGGCAACCAAGCTCTGTCTGAATCGGAATAAGGCTCCCAGAAGGTTGCTTAAAAGATCCGTGCCTTTGACTCAAGAGTCATTCAATGCATAACTTTTATATGGAGGCGGCGGGTTAAAAACGAGCCTGCAATGTCGTATGCTACTACGAAATGGGATAAATCAAGTACACTACCCGCAGTATGAAACTCCTTCAGCAAACATGTCTTCGAATGGTTGCAGTGATCAACTAAATGAAAAATGATCAATTATCATCTCTGCATTTGATATGGAATATGTGCTCCATCACGTATCTGGAGTGAATTAGTGTCCGATCAAGGGGTCTCTTGGATATATATATATATATATATATATATATATATATATATATATATATATATATATGTATATGTATATTCAAATATGTTTCGAACACCCAGTACGCCGCCCAGTGCACACAAAATGTTTCAGAGAAAATGTGTTAATGTTTCGACATCTTGTTTAAAGGGAAAGGATAAGATCCAACTTTAGTACGAAAATACATCTTATTCGTTTGCACATCCAGTCGTAAAGTAGCAGTAGTTGTAAGTCATGCATCCAGTTTGAAAATTTGCTTCTGTCTTCTCAGATTTCTTATTTTACGTAATATTGTTCCTTTGTGTCTTGGAAAACTTTATGTAATATTGTTATATTAGAACCTATCGAAGATAACTTTTCGTGACTACAACGAACATCTGACACTGTTATTCAAATTGCTACTAAATGCGAGGCAATTTATTATCGGACATTTCCAATAAAATACAGCTTGGAGCCATGCAACATCAGTAATTGTCTGTTAGTGGGCTATTCTATAAAAACTATCTATATATCTATCTATATAGCTATCTATATAGCTATCTATCTATCTATATAGCTTCTACGACAATGACGTCACGTTTCCCCTGCAGGATTGGTTCATCGCTGACTGGCAGCACAGACAATGGATGGTGAACAGATATCCTTCTGTATTCTACTACCGCGACAAGATATACGCCGCCGGCCGAAAGGTTCGTGGCGGTGCAGCAGGCACGAGCCGTGCAGTAGCCATAGATGGTGCACCGCTCCAGTCGCTGTCCACTACAGTACTGCACAATATAGGGCGTGCAGCAGGCACGAGCCGTGCAGTAGCCGCAGGTGGTGCACCGCTCCAGTCGCTGTCCACTACAGTACTGCACAATATAGGGCCTGCAGCAGGCACGAGCCGTGCAGTAGCCGCAGATGGTGCACCGCTCCAGTCGCTGCCCACTACAGTACTGCACAATATAGGGCGTGCAGTGGATGTACGGAGGGCGTACTGTGGATATGCAGAGGGCGTGCAACGGATGTACGGAGGGGGTGCTGTGGTTATGCAGAGGGCGTGCAGCGGATGTAAACCGAGCGTGCAGCCCATATCACCTATTGCCAGGGGTAAATGCTGTTTCTTCAGGCGTATGCATTTGTGACCAGTTTGGGTATTTGCTGACATGCCGGTGACAGATCAGGCAGTTCCTTTATGCACATGCTATGGTGGAATTCCAGGAGTGAGGGTGAATCTGTGAAGTAGGAAATTGCTCACCCTGACATCACTACTGTGGAAAATATCTCCGGCCATGGTAGTTGGTAGGGTCCTCCCTGTTTGTAATGCTAGCGGAAGGGAAAAGTAGTCGCGCTGTGGTTTCAGCTAGTAAATCTTATTTTGTGCAGACCACAGGTTGGTTGGTTATTTGGGTTTACGGGCGCATCGACTGCGTTGGTCATACAGCACCCATGCAGACCACAGGATTGACTTTGTTCCTTTTGATGATTATTGAGCGTGTTTGCGCACTAAGTCAGTATTAGCGCACTACGTCAGATATGGGTACGCATTGACATCGTAGACACTTTCAGGTGGAACGCTATCCCGAGTGGAGAGAGATGGCTCTTGTGATCAACTACGAACGATCATCCACGACGCGACTGGCGTACATGCTGGATCGTATGAAAAACGTGGTACGTACGCCTTTCTTCCAATTCTAAGACAAGTTATCAGCAAATTATGGCAATGCACTATATATCTCAAACATATACATAAATTTCCATGTCCCCTATCATGGGTATTGTATATTGTTATTGTTCCATATACTTTGAGTATATTGTTCCATATACTTTTGAGTCTGCATGTGTCCTCACAATATTGGCTTTAACCCACCCCACCTCAATAATTTAAACTTTTTAACATGGGACCCCAAGGAGTGCGTCCACAAATCATTTGGGCCTGTCCATCGCCTTCATGCGTTGTGCCCCCCCCCCTCCCAATGATTTTCAGAAGTCAATGTTTCTGTGCCATTTTTCCATCTGCAGGGCCCAGGGAAGCAAACAATATATGAATAATTTCAGGGAAGACCATAACCACCCCTTCCCCACAAACATATCTATGTATCTTCCTCGGTACATTACAAAACCTGCCCACAGAGCCTGCGAATAGCAGGCGCTATGCCTTTTATCATGAATCGTACCCCAGCTTAAGTGGCCATAGACGCAGTCAACATAACAAGTTGGCATGCCAGATTGCCATGCTAGGCGTCACTGCAGGTAATGCAGTAGCCAGGTCGCCGTTCACCAGCGCCAAGTCGGGTCCACAGGTGACGGACGGTCTGATAGACGAGTACGTGGCCGCCACGTCGTACGCTGAGGTGCCATTCAGCTGCTGCCGGCCAGACTCGCCCTCCACCTGGTGCACTAGACAGTACCTGGCGTTCAAGCTGTATGCCTATGACTTCAGGTTCAACTCCACCATCTTTCAGCGTGGTTGTCCCAGACAGGTGAGTTGGTGGTAACCGTAGACCTTGTCTGTCTGCACATTATCTAGTTTGCACAAGCCATGATATTCATTTTGATATTGAAATTAGGTATGCAATGAAATCGCTCAGGGAGCGACACCATTCCATATTCCTTTTACATTCTACTGTGCGCCCTGTGGTCTACCGCGCTATCATCCTTATCTGTGATATGCATACCGGAGACTGTTGAACCCAAATTCTTCCTATATTTCATTTGTAATTTGTTTTGCACTTGGTGTTCTTTCATCTGCCTAGGCCTGTTAACTATGTTGGCCAAATTACCTGCTGAAGTACCCAGAGTATGGTGTTGAAAATTGACTTGTGATACCTCGGCATAATAAAGATACAGTACTATGGTAGTGCATGGAAAAAATTGGTAAGAAATTCGGTTTGACAACACCAACATCCCTTGGAAGTCTCCATATATGTCAGTATTAATCCAGTGACAGAAAAAATCAAGTCCAATCCAATATAGTACAACACCAGCACTGATCGCTAGAACCTGGTGAAAAATAGCATAGCTGGATTGAGACTTGGTGACAAGATTGAAATGACGTTGGATAGTGCCCTGTGCCCCAGAACAACATACGGGACATCGGTCCGAACTACTCTGAACGGCACTGTTGCCACCGATCACTAACGCTTGCGTGTGACCTCTGCGGTCAGGTGGAAGTGTACATCAACAGTCGACTGCGGGGGCTCGGCGTGGCGCTGGTGGTGCTGATCCTGGTGCGTCTGCTGAACCTGCTGCTGCTCCGTCTGGTGCAGACATCCACCTTCAACGCTCTGGTGTCGCGGCGCCACCTCTCACCCGCCCACGGCTGGATCATTACCACACGGCGAGCCCAGGTTAGGGACGTCACCACGGCTGGATCATCACCACACGGCGAGCCCAGGTTAGGGACGTCACCACGGCTGGATCATCACCACATCACCACACGGCGAGCCCAGGTTAGGGACGTCACCACAGCTGGATCATCACCACACGGCGAGCCCAGGTTTGGGACGTCAGCACGGCTGGCTCATCACCACACCGACCTCAGGCTAGTGACGTGACCAAGATTGGCTATCGACACACGGCGAGCCCAGGTTAGTGACGTCACCACGGCTGGATCATCACACCAACCTCAGGCTAGTGACGTCGAGGTATTCTA
The DNA here is from genome assembly GCA_034440575.1 of Imbricaverruca yamaguchii. NCBI lineage: Eukaryota > Metazoa > Arthropoda > Thecostraca > Neoverrucidae > Imbricaverruca > Imbricaverruca yamaguchii. The sequence goes on along the minus strand of JAOTOL010001637.1, from coordinate 1,019,870 downwards.
TGCTCCTGGCTGTCCTGATGCTGCGGTACGCTCACGCCAGCGCATGGAATACCCACATGGGTGGTTGTTTCATGCATATTTTAGTTACCAAGTAACTTTCTCGGATAATTCAAACGAAATACCGACCTTCGCAACTCGTTGACATTTGACGCTTGTCTGCCGCCAGGTGGTGGTGCAATCCGAGGAGGAGCGACGCCTCATCGAGCACGAGCTCGTCTCTGACCTGGACGAGTGGGACGAGCTGGACGAATGGGACGGCAACGACGACATTGACTCGGATATGGACCTGTTCGTGGGGATGGGCGATACCCCGGACCAATGGGGGGACAGCAGCGGGACCACGGACCAATCGGAGCAGGGCAACGGGACCACGGACCAATCGGAAGACGGCAGCGGGACCACGGACCAATCGGAGGACTACAGCGTGATAACGGATACGCTGACCAGCAGCGCTGATTGGCAGGCAGAACCGGCAGCCACAACGGTGGAGGACATTTCGGACGGGGAGAGTCAGGGGTCTGATGAAATGACAGATGTCAGCGGACTTCCTCCATCAGGCGATCCCTAGACAGGGGGTAGTCAAACATACTGCATGACGGCTTATTTGCAATATCCTCCATCGCATTTGCAACAGTTTCGAAGTGGAGGCGGTGACTGTGGTCGACGCAGTTGATTATTCGTGGTTGATTGCCTTCAAGTATGTGACTGCTAATATTGACACCCCGTGAGAAGGCGCCACGAAATTCAGTGGGCTTGTCGTATTCCATCCTGACGGTTGCCATGCATTTGCTGTAGATTCTTGTAACGCCAGATTTATGGTCTTGTGTTGAAGTTGGCGTAGAGCGATGGACAACGGCTTTAACCTCATCGGAATCCCCCTGATTAATGCTGGTTGATTTGTTAATGTCATCATGTCGACATATATCCATTGATCTTGATGTGTTCTGTTGGTATTGTTAATACTATTGTTGACTTCTGCTGTGCATGTGGATTGGCGCAGCCAGGGAATATTCAAGTATTTTTTGTAATACTAGAAATTGCATGATTTATGCCCTCCTGAGTACAACGAGCGGAACACATCAGGAGATAAAACGCCGCTGATATTTTCTGCGTAATTAAAGGAAACATCGTTGCCAAATATGGTGTGACCCACCTTGACACAAAGTGAGAACTATTTATTCACTTTGACTGATCAACATTTCAATATTGTTTTGCTTACAAATCAGCGTTGTCCAATGACGTATTTATGCAGCATTTCAAACGTGTGCTTCATCCAATTTTTGCTTTCACCAATATTCGGAAGCAAATCTGCTTTAATGAATAGATGATTGGATTTGTGGTTTCTAACTGCCATGACCTTTTGTGGTGGATCATAAACATTTAATTTACATTGCGTCGAAGGTCCGTTACAAAGTGTCGAAGATCCGGCGTGTGCACAATTACGCACGCCGGACCTTGTAGTAGGAGTGTAATAGGAATAGGGGGATCTATTTTTGTTTGCAGCCGTTGTGATAGCAAGCACTCGTATCCTGTATGACTAGGACCCCCTCCCAAGATGTATATCATAACCTGATCAGGCGGTGCTCTCACCGCTGGTTTTAATTTGCACTGCGACGTTGCTGTTCCGGGTATATAAGATATAGCACTTAAAATTGTCCGCATTCCTCTTAATGGTTCAACGGAAGGTGTCAAATTTACAAGAGAAGCCACACGTGATTGCACACAATTTTAAAACTAGCCTGGGTTCATAACCGCGAGAGAGCAATACTGTAATCAGGGGTGGATCCAGGAATTGTCACGAGGGCACTTGTCTGGAGGGGCGCCATTTCTTTGGAATGTCGGCACTGCGAAAGCACCTGGAAGCACCTGCAGCCTCTGGCTGCAAAACTCGAGTTGGCGGTTTGCACTCGGACCTTCCTGAAAAACTCGGCCTTTCCTTCCAAGGGGTGCCTTTTTATTTAATAGGGCTTCCAGCTGAAGAATTCGAGCGCGTACATTGGAGCCTTTTCAGATGGACGCCTTTTCCTGTCATGACGCACGCCACCTTGCAGGTGGGGGTACTTGCCCTGAGTGCAACACCCTTTTTCCGCACTGGCTCTCATTGCATCGAAATATGTGCTCGTAAACAGGATAGAAAGGGAAAGCTAATTGTATGTCCATATTTGCTCCCATAAAACCATCGTCCGATATTGTACTTTTTTTCCTCCTTCATCAGGCCAACGTTTAACATACAGCATTACTTTATGGTGATCGTGAAATCTGGTCCCGCAGATACGATATAAAGCTAGATATTCATAGGCAGCGATAAGTAGTGAAACTCGCTAAATTTGGAGGAACGTTTTGTCCCCGAAATCACATTTAAAACAATGGTCAATATAAAAAATTGAAATACGTTGAACATTGCAATGAAGTGGCTGAAAATGACAGAAAATGTGGTTCAAATCCAAGGATCTTTTTTGCGGATGGGGTGGGGGGTGGGGGCAGGTCCTTGTATCCTGAACTTACCGTGTCCCTGGTTTGTCCCCCCCCCCAATCTCGAATCCGTGGTTACACCAATTGTGCCAACCACAAACAACTTGGTAATACAAGAGGGAGGTATACCACTGATGACAGCTCCTAATGAACTGGAAGCACTTCTAGCGCTCATACTCACTTTCTCAGTGTCACCTCGCCTTTCCGAGGAAGGTTTCCTCACTGTTGTTTTTCGTTCAACGATATGGTTTGGACATTGACGATGGAGTACGCCCTTCCATGAAATGTATCAGGTTCATTCAGCACCTATGAGGCGCGAAGGACAACCATAAGTTGTCTCCGGGATAATTTAGTTGTTTAGGGCGGTGAACCGTACTTGGAAGGTAAGATTCAACGTTCAGCATATGTGATTAAAACACAAATGGTATGTTTTATTGATCATGAGGTACACGGTCGGGCGTGGGATGGGGTGGGGGCGGGGGGTTGACTTAAGGCGTTCTGGAAGTGTTTTGTTTTGGACTGCACACCCTTTTAGTGTTTGTACGACAGGTAGCGCCATTGGCACTGTGATACGAATCTACATTTTACTGGGACGGTACCGGCAGCACTATCTAGGTTGTTAAAAGCGTCTTACGGGCGCTGGTTTTTGCTGCACTGATTAGCATCCAAGGGGTTCTTTTTTTTGTACAGTGTACGGTGTTCCTAAGACTCGGGAGGGGTGGGCAACTTCACATGATCTAACACTAAATCTTGCTGGAATTTAGTTGAGAAGAACATTGAGGGGCGATGGCCAATTAAAATATACATGAAACCACCAATGTGGGTATTTCATGCGCTGCCGTGAGCGCACCGCATCACCTGGACAGCCAGGAGCATAGAGTACCTGGACGTCACTAGCCTGAGGTTGGTGTGATGATTCAGCCGTGGTGACGTCACAAACCTGGGTTCGTCGTGTGTTGACGATCCGGCCGCGGTGACGTCACTAGCCTGGGCTCACCGTGTGGTGATGTGGTGATGAGCCAGTCTTGGTCACGTCACTAGTCTGGTTTCGCCGATTAAAACAGTGAAGAATGAACAAAAAATGATATAAAATGGTGAACATTAATACAATATAATGGTGAACATCCACGTGTGGGCATTCTTGTAAATTTGACACTTTCCGTCCAATTATTTAGCGGAAAGCGGAGAATTTGGAAAAAGTGTACAATTTGGAAAAAGTGTGTTCGGGACATATTTGATATGTCCCGAACAGCAATCTGGCGGTTTACCACCCGAGCAGGTCATGACGGAATTCTTGGAGGAGATCCTAGTCATATAAAATATGAGTGCCTGCTATCACCACGGTTGCCAAAAAAATGATCCTGCTATCCCTTTTGCACTCAACCATTGTATGCACACTGGACCTTCGACACATTCGAAATTATTTCGGTATCTCACCATTCTGATGCTGTACGGCAAGCCACGTCAAATGACACCCACGTGGTGCAAATTGAGGCCATATCAATTAACCGCGAGGAATTTGAAATATTAAAACTAACCATTGACCTTGAGTCTTTCTCTAACATATCCCGGGTTGAAATGTTACTTGAGGTTCACCACGGGCTATTGCTTGATACCGGATCTGGGTAGAGTAGGGCGAGGTAAAAATGCGAAGCGACCGAAAAAAACGGTTTGACCTTTGACCTTTGAACTTTACCGATTAAGAAAGATTCTAATACAGCACAAACCACGTCGAATGACATCTACTTGCTGAAAATTGAACCCAAAGCGACGAATTGCGACGAATTCAAATATTCGAACTAACCTTTGACATTGAGGCTTGACCTTGAAATACCCCGGTTTCAAAATTGTTCTAGATGGCTATCTAACACTTGGTAGTGGATCTGTTTAGGCTTTGAAAAAAATACCATGAATAAATCAGCTTGAATTTTGACCCATGTAGAATGTTCCGAATTATCGACATTTTGATATCGCACAGGCGACGTCGAATGACATACATCTTCTGCAAATTGAAGTCATAGCGACGAAACGCAAGGTCATAGAAGAACTCAATCAAAGCTTTAACATTGGCATGTCCGGGTTTGAAATGCTACTCGAGTCTTCACCACATGATACCTGATTTGGATAGGTTCGAGCGAAAACGAAAAGAAAAACGAGGCGTCCGAAGTTTGGCCGAGCAGCTTGGTTTTTGCCATCGACAAAAATAATCCAATTGCTTGGCTTTCTGGTATGGCATAACAGGCAACGCCGAATGATGCCAATTTCATGGAAACTGAATCGATGGCATCCGAACCTCGCGTTCGATCCATATAACTTTAATATCGCCATATTATAAATCAAGGTAAACTTGTACTTGAAGTTTGAACTTGACATACTCCGATTTGAAACGTTAAACGATGGTTCACAACAGGCTACCATTGATGATGTACGCCGTACGGCGTACATGATCCATACAGGTTACCGCTTAATTTAATATAACAGTTTGAGCAGGTTTGGGTGAAAATGAAAAAAAGAGGCAACCAAAAAAACTGGCCTGCGTTGGACCTTGACCGCCAATCATGTGATACCTTTGTAGTTATAGGCATTATTCGTCATAAAAAACTTGGTTCTTCCCCTACGTCGTCCACCTGGTAGATTTGTGACCTATTGGTTCCACAGATCTCCGAGGATATGTTGGAAATTTCTACGATTTTTTTGTGATTTTGTGAGGACAGACACCGTGAAGCTCGTTGATTGGTTAGATCGCCTTTTATTATCTAGAGGAGTCTCTTGGATATATATTTCACTTTGTAAATTATAAAGTAAAATGTTGCAGCAATCATAGTCAGGTAGCTGGGGCTTGGCTAGGTATTCGAACGAAATCGAGGGGACAAATCGCCACTTTTCAGAAATGAGAGTGGGGGCATTTCTATCAGCCCCCTAGTAGCTACAACCAAGGCTATAGAGCTCGCTACAACCGTGCTTAGCGCAATCCCAGATTCGTCATGGAGTAGAATCCCGTTACTCTTCCCATACTTTGCTCGTCCAATACCACTTCTCCTTCATAGATACAGTGGGGCTGTGCAAGACTATTTTTTTGAAGAAATATACAATGTATGTCGGCAAGAAATCCAAGATGGGCTCAATTTCTGCATAGAAATTGATAGTTTCTTTGAAAGGAAGGCGATATTCTTCACTAAAAAATGCTTAATTTTGGCGCTTGGTTATCCAAAAATGTAACGTTCATCCATTATATTATGAAGGAAAAACTTCATCCCGTCGTGACGCTTCGATTCCATTACGCTTTGTTCGTGGAATCTATTTGTAGTTGTATATTTGAAAACTGCGACATTCCTTATGTGCACGTCCTGTGACGTTAGTTATCAGGGATTTAGGGCGCATTGATCCTGTGACGTTGGAAGCGTAAACGACGTTAAGGTGGAGCGTGGGAGATTACTAGGTTAGTAAAGGTCAGGTAAGGTTATGTGACATATTTTTCCTTTGTTTCTGATAATATTTGTGTACCATATTACCAAAATCCAAGCTTTGCTGGTATTATTATGCTTTATTGTGGTAATGCAATTTTTTTTGCGCACATTTTCCAACCTAAAGCAAATATATTGGTTAGGTTTGGTTAGGTTAGATAAGAATAAGCTTTTGAAGTTGAAAATCGTTAGAAAATGTTTCACAAAACATTAAAAACTTGGAAATTGTTTTCTCTTCAAAAGGAGCTTGTTATGATAGGTCACAGTGTCGAATAATTCACCATGTGGCCTAGAAATGCACAGTTAATGGAGTTCTGGTATTTCATCATCGTCTTCGGTTTTTACCATTTCGCCACATGATGTATGTGCAGTCGTGCACACAACTGCTAAATAATGTAAAATGCATGTGACTGAAGGGAAAGGTATTCCGCTTTTTAATCCTTAAGTGGCAATCATTTATTTTCTTGCAATCTTTCACTATTCCCAATCAACTTCTTCCTTCATCCACACAGTTAATGGTGAAGTAACTTTGGGACACTGATAGGTCAGATTAGGTTTAAAAAAAAAAAAATATTTGAATATTTTCAGAATATATATTGCTTGGAATTTTTATAACTTTATATTTTGGAGATGTTTTTATCCAAAGGGAGGTTAGGGTAGGTTATGTCACAGTATTTGTCTTTAGCATTTCCTGCCATCCCATGTTAGGTACCTACCTATCTATACCAAACAAGATAAGTGTTTTTTGCACATGTTTTCCTCCATAAAGGAAATAAATTGACTATGCTTGGTTAATTTAGGTAAGGGCAGTTACATCATTAAAAGCCCATTTTAAATATTATTTTGCTCACAGCTTGAAAAGTAAGCATTTGTACAGAAAATGATTGGTTCCATCATTCTATCCACCATAAAAAATATTGCATTAAGGTTATAAATAAAATAAAAAGTCATAAAACACAAAGCACAAATTTGCCCTCCCTTTTGGGTGCTGTATTGCCTCCCAACTGAAAATATGGAATTGCAAGTGGAATGAGTGTTTATATCATGTTCATCACATAAACATACATTGCATGAATACAATAATTAACAAGAAATTATCCTGAACTTAAAAGCTACTGGAAATCTTTAAAATGGGGATATTTTCGAACAACTCACTCCTAAAAATGTTGGAACATAAAAGTCCTAACTTAACCTAGCCTGATCTGTTTTTGAAGTAAAAGATGCTAATTGTTTCTTGTGTTCTCTAAAAGTCTGTGAAAAAAATGTGTTTTGAAATTTAATTCCAAAATAAAAGAAAAACCTAAAATAGTATCTTCATGGATATGAATAGTGTGTAAAACTTGTCATGTGGATACATTGAAATACAGTAATACCATCATTCATGAGACATCTGCTTCACTCAAAACTTTTGGTATTATTTTGCTGAGTAACTGAAAGGTATACATTTACACTGGTACCTGGATAGGCATGCACCCTGCCAAATCATCTTAGTCATGCTTATTTTTAATCAGTCTGATTAGCTGGCTTAGATGCAAATTTACTTTAGTGGTGAAATGTCAAATAAGCATTCATGAACAGCATTATTGTACTGTACAAGATAACTTATACATGCATTTTATCTCCATGAAGCAACATAGGGAATAAGTTTGATTAGATCAAGTAAAGTCAGGTTTTGCTTTTCTTTTAAGTTGGACAAGTTTTCTGTTCTAATTATTTGCAATTATTATGTTCTACTCAGAGACAGATTAGGTTAGGTGAGGTTACCCTTTTCCTCAATATCTGAACATTTTAAAAACAAATATTTGTTTAATTTTGTAACAGTTATTTTTTCATACCTGGAAGATTAGGCTATATTGTGTGGCTTAATATGCTTGTTCACCTTGCTATGGATGCCAGTGCATTTAGCACTGCCAATTTATGCTGGAGGATGTGTGCTTGATGCCAAGAAGGGTATTGTATGCACTAGTATGGTTTTCCCATGTTGGAGCAATATTTTGGATGTGGGGCAGGGATGGCCAAGTGGTTAACGTGTCAGGCTATGGGTACCAAAGGTCCCAGGTTTGACACTAGCACCACTCAGGACATTTCCCAATCCTGAGGCCCACCAGCAAAACAGTGTTGGCAGTGTCATTAGCTGTGAATGTGCATAAAGTGTGTCATGTCACCCAACAAACAAACAAACAATATTTTGGGTGCTGCTGTGGTAATATACACCCTATCATAGTCAAGACTGATAATGGTTTTATCCTGAAGTCTCTAGAAAAGAAGCTTGAAATGCTTTCAGATTTCTGAAGGAGTCAGAGACATAGTACCATGTTGACCAAGGATATTTAGCATGCATTGATAACCTTACTGGAATGCCATTTGTGCAGACTTCTAACCAGGGGCATCACCAGTGTCTTGTGCCAGGGTCTGCATGCCCTTTTGCATACTTCTTGCCATAGGCTTTACCAGAATGAATTGCAAGGGATCAACATACCATCCTTTCACATATTGGGCAGGGATTCAATTTCAGTTTGCATTCAATTTGATTAAGTTAGATTAACCTGGCCTGGCAACCTAATCTATCATGCTATATCCAACCTAGCCTTCCCTACCAATATTCTGGTGATGCCCTTGGACACTGAAATAAGGGCATAGATGGTCCATGCATGACATTCTGATGCTGTGATTGAGATAAAATAAGATAGGTGCTTGATGTCATAAAATTGAGATATTTAGGTGGCAAACAGAACATCAGGCAGTTGTTTTGACCTTGGGACGATTTTGACTTCCTAAAATGATTTCCATTGGACTTAAACAAACTCAACAATATTAACTCTAAGTGGTGCTTTTCCATGTACCACTATACATGTAATGGGTTAGGGTCAGCCTTCTAAATTCTAGGTGGTGCTCAACCAGATCATAGATCTCCTGAACCATCACCAATGCATACAGCTTCATCCATGGTTATGCTTTTAGCCATGCCATTTGATGAGTGAGTTTTGTCTTAGGAAACTGGCCCTTCTTATATGTTTGAAGATGCATTTCTATAGAATCACTAAAAGTAATGAATATGAATATCCCATGAATATTGTACACAGAGACACCTTCAGTTGTGTGGTTCTTTCAATGCCTATGCTCATCCATCATTCATGATGACACCTTATATTGGTCAATTTTTATCAAACCAAAGTTGACCCCAATCTGAAGTGTTGCAAGCAGTGTGTTGACATCACTCAATGTCAGAAATATTTATGCTGCATCCAATTGTACATGCCTCCTGTAATCAGCAATGTAGCACTTTTCCAGTGGTGTTACCTTAAGTATAATCTTCATGTATTTATTGGTTTTTAATAAATGTACATTTCACATTATTGCCCAAAGTTTTGCTTCTTGTTTATATCTTATCTATGCCCTATACACATAGCAGGGTTAGAAGAAAAAAGAGGCTACTTCTGGATTTTTGCATCCAGAACATTGTCATCTACATAGCCTTATCCTCACATTTTTCTCAGTTGAATACTAAATTGTGCTACTTGGCAATGAACTGTTTTGTAATAAAGTGCTGTGCTTAAAGTTCTTCGCTAGAAAGTACAAACTGAGGTCCTACCCTAACTGGTTTGGAGAAGATATCCTCTCCACATTCGGTTCCCCCAGACTTTCTGTTCACATCTAGTGCTGCATGACGACTGCAGTTGGTGCGCCCCGAAATGCCAATATCACATCGAGGATTACAAAGCAAAAATTCCATATTATTCACCCTGTTGCTGTTTCTGCTATTTATGCTTCAGCTTCGTGTGTAATTGTACAGCTCGTGCAACAGCTAGACATAGTAGAGCGACTATGGCCAGTGGCATGGAGTACCTAGCTCAGTGTTGCATGCACCAATGTCGATCAGCCAGTTTAGTCAGCTGCCAGTGTGTAACAGGAGAGCGATGGTGGGCGGCCTGCCGGAGCGGTACCTGAGCCCGCGCCAGCCGACCGCCGCCGCCAGTGAGGATCCGACGCCCGACCTCGACTCGGAGCTGAGTCTCGGTGGCGAGCTGCCGGACCCGCCGCAGCAGAGTGCGGCGAGGCCGCTGGCGACCGGCCGGGCCTGGCGCCAGCCGGGTCGCCGGCGCGACGCCGACGGCGGCGGCGCTCGGCCACGTGCCACCCGTCGCCTGGTGGGCATCTTTGGCCACCAGGGTGGCGCCGGCCGTGGCGACGGTGCCGTCAGCCCGCCGCCGCACGGAGGTCCCCCCGACGGCCAGCCCGACCAGCCGCCCGGAGCGGACGCCGGCTCGGCGCCGGAGTACAGCATCGCTGAGACGCGGCCGGCGTACGGTGACGGCGAGGCGGCGCCGGCCGCGCCGCGTCAGCTGGGCCGCCGCCGTTGGCGACGCCTGCCGCCCGCCGGCTGGTGCTCGGACGATTCCAACCCTGGTGGCGAGGCGCGCGCCTGGCCGCGAGCTGCCGCCGAAGACGCGTCGTCGTCTGAGGCGCCGGCGGCGGCCGAGTCGCGCGGCACCTCGCCGTCGGTGCTGTCCGTGTCGAGCGTGGCGTCGCGCGGCCGACTCGAGTGGGACGCGGCCGCCGACGTGGGCTACCAGGTGGCCGCCGTGCTGGCTCCCGCCGACAGTCTCAGCACGCTCGAGCGCATCGCCATCGGCAGCTACGCCGGCGTGCTGCGCGCCGAGCCGGAGGGCAAGCCACGGCCGGCGGCCGGACGGCGCCGCCACCACCAGCCGCTTCTCAGCCGCGATCGTCACCGGCAGGAGACCATCGCCGAGGAGGCGGAGCGTCGCGGCCTCGGCTCGCGCGAGTTCTCGCCTCCGCTCGATCCGGCCGACCAGTCTGATGGTGTCGAGCGACTCGCCAGCGTGCCCAGGCGGCGCGGCTCGGCCAAGGTTCGGCGCACACAGCGGCGCGCCGCGCAACGCGACCAGTCGCCGCGTCTGCGCAGCCACAGCAGCGACATCAAGGCGACTGGGTCTCCGGCTCGACGTACGCGGCCCGTGTCGGCAGAGACCCAGCGGCAGCGCCGCGGTCGCCTCACCACCAGGAAGTCGAGTAGTCTCTCGGAGCTGTCGGCGTCGCCGAGCGTCCCGCGGCGGGAGCTGCTCGGCGGCGGCAGCTCGGCCGTCTGCCGGTCCGTGTTCACTTCGCCGTCCTCGGAGCGGCCGGACTCGGACGCCGAGGCTCGCCACTCCAACGCTCTCTTCTTCACCAGCTCCGACACGCTAGTGGCGCTTCCCGGTCATGTCCCGTTTCCGCTCAACCTGTCGTACGTCGGCGCCACCACTCCTCACTCCTCTTCTAACACCTCGCCACCCATTTCAGGCGCCTCGTCCCTGAAGCGTCGCGGCTCGTCGGAGCAGACCTCCAAGCAGAGCTTGCAGACGGTAATCTACGTCAGCGGGGAGGCTGAGGCCGATAGCTGCGGCCCGGTACGGCCGCCCGACTCTGACCGCGGCGCCGCCGCTGGTGCCGCCACCTCTGGCACGTCGTCGCTGGACAAGCTACCCACGCGCGACGTTAGCCGACAGCCGGCCATGTCGCACCTGGAGACGTCCGAGGGCAGCATTTACTCATCGCTGCACCCGGTGGCCGGCCAGTTTCTATCCTCTACGGCTCGTGAGTCGTTCGGAGACGCATTGTCGGCTTGCGGCACCGCGTCCGCAAGCCGCGGCACGTACGGTGGCGCCACCTCTGCCGGTCTTGCCGTGTCCGGTGGCGCCGTGGGCGGCAGCTTCCGAGACCAGGCGGCGGACGAATACGGCCGCTCCGGGTTCGGCGGCGCCGAACCCCTGGAGGTGACTGAGCGCGCGAGGGCTGCTACGGACGACGGCGAGCGGCTGGTGACTGATGCGGTGCGGCGCTCTCTCACCGAGTTCCGGGACACCGAGACGTACCGCGATGCTGTCGAGAGTAGTGGGTCAGATCAGGTGGGTGAAACAAGGCTGAACGTCGCTTGCCGCTAGCTTGTGCCCAGGCACCTTTGTGTAACTGCTTAATAACAGAACATCGTAGTGTATTAATCCTGTACGTAAATTTACTTTCTGAAGGTCAGTACTATTAGCTTGCTGAGTTTGCTCATTGGCCACATTGGCATAACAATGCCTGACTGGCATGCTTAATATATGTTTGCATTACTCCCTTCTTTTATGGTAATCTAATTGGGGTAGCGATCCGTCCAGGTCCGCAACATTTGACCCATATCACTGAAACACGTCGCCTGTAGTCTGCAGTCGCGGTAGTCGCTAGCACCTCAGCCCGCCTGGATAAGGCCAATTCACTGCGCACCACCAGTACTGGTGGGGCACGGAATGCTGGGGCATCACTGTCGCCTGACCTGTGCCGGTCGGCAGGTGGGCCGGCCCCCAGACGACACCATGTCGGCGGAGGAGGCGGACGCGCGCGTGCGCGGTCTGTACCGGCGGCTGCGTGGCGCCAACCACTACAGCTCGCTGCCGACACTGGCTGCCGAGCCAGCCCGGCCGGCCGATCAGGCGGGTCCCGGGGTGTGGCGGCGGCGCCGCGCCGCGCCGTACTTTCCCGCCAGCATGCCGGTGGGCGCCATCTATGCGCGCCTGTGCTGCAAAATGAACAAGATGGCTGACAAGCTGGATGGGTCGCTCCGGTCGGACATTCAGAAGTAAGTCGTGGACGGTGTCCACACCGTACTCTGCGGGCCTCCACACGTGAGCTCAGGACTGAGCCCCCTCTCCCTCTGTCATAGCCTCCAGTAGTGCGCCGTGTGTCCGGATTCATCTCAGATAATCCAGAAGTGATTCCTTTGCCAGGTCCCTTCCTCTGCCAGAGCCTGCAGGGGTGCACTTCTGATTCCAGTCAACACCATGCTCCTGAGGCCCTCCGGAAGTGAGCTGGTGGCGTTCGCTTCCTGAACTGCAAACTTTAGTAGTGAGCTTCGGATAGGTACACTCACTTTATCGTGTTAGGTCGGGGTCGACAGGAAAACAATCTGAAAAGCCTCACTCCTCATTGTTTCATACCACTATTGCAGGAGGTGAAGGCCCATTGAGTGTGGTTCTGACACTGCCTGGCTTTGCCACGCCCTTGCGGTCGGGTCGGTACCGTCCACGTTGGCTCGGTACCGCCCCTGCCACGCCTCCCATAGTCCGGCCGGTACTGCCCCTGCAAGGCCTCCCATGATCTGTTCGGTGCCGCCCCTGCCGGAGCGGGGATGGCCGAGTGGTTAAGGTGTTGGGCTCTGGGTACCATGGGTCCGGGGTTCGGCACTAGCGCCGCTCGGAACATTTCCCAATCCCGCGGCCCATCGGCTAAGCAGTGTGGGCGACGCCATTAGCCGTGAATGTGCAGAAAGTCCATCGTGAACCGATACCGCTCCTGTCACGCCTCCCATGATCGGGTCGATACCGCCCCTGCCAGGCCTCCCGTGATCTGGTCGGTACTGGGTGGGGACGAGTAGCCTAGGGGTAAGTTGCTTGTCTCACAAACGAAAGGTTGTGAGTTCGAGCCTCACCTGTCGCTACTCTTCGCCCCCGACCAATCGGCATGAGAGATTGGCGACACTACATGACTCAACGGTCGATGTTTCGTAAAACCAATAACCAACCTGGTCGGTACTGCCCCTGCCACATCTCCCATTGTCGGTCCGGTACTGCCCCTGCTACGTCTCCCATGACGGTCCGGTACTATCCCTGCCGGGCCTCCCCTGGTCGGGTCGGTACTGGTCCTGTTACGCCTCCCATGATCTGGTCGGTACTGCCCCTGCCAGGCCTCCATGATCTGGTCAGTACTGCCCCTGCCTCATCCCCCATGGTCGGACCGATACCGCCCCTGTCACGTCTCCCCTGGTCGGGTCGGTACTGGTCCTGTTACGCCTCCCATGATCTGGTCGGTACTGCCCCTGCCACATCCCCCATGGTCGGACCGATACCGCTCCTGTCACGTCTTCCATGGTCGGGTCGGTACTGGCCCCGTTACGCCTCGCATGGTCGGGCCGATATTTCCTATGCCACGCCACCGCGATCGAGTCTGCCACCTGTGCCGGGCATCTCGCGTCCGGGTCTGTATGACCCCTATTCGTCTCAGAGTTTATCTGTGCCCTGGCATGCCTCTTGTGGTATCTTCTGTACCACCTCCTGCACGTCTCTCCCTCTTAGGGTGCTAACTGTCCCTCAATACCACCTCCTACACGCCTCTCCCCTTCATGGTGTGGACTGTGGCCCCAGTACCGCCTCCTACACGCCTCTCCCCCTCATGGCGTGAACTGCGGCCCCAGTACCGCCTCCTACACGCCTCTCCCCCTCATGGCGTCGACTGTGGCCCCAGTACCGCCTCATACACGCCTCTCCCTCTCATCCTGTGGACTGTGACATCAGTACTGCCTCCTACACACCTCTCCCTCTCATGGGATGGACTGCTCCAGTACCGCCCCTTACACGTTTCTCCCTCTCATAGCGTGGGCTGTGTCCCCAGCACCGCCTCCTACACGCCTCTCCCTCTCATGGCGTTGACTGTGCCCCCAGGCACATCGCGTGCATCGGTACCGCCTGTCTGGACCTGGAGGACGAGCAGACGAAGCGCACCCTGGCGGAGCGGGTGATGCGACTCTTACTGCAAGATGACCACAATGAACCAACTTCCACCCAAGGTAGTTTCGTCTGTTGACCGAGTGTTGTCCATGGTTCTCGACTGTCTTGTTGTTATCAACTGGGCTTTTGTGCTTTCTGCTTTCAGATGGCAACAGCTGGGTGCGAACCGAATGTGGAACATCCAAGCTGGATGTTTCCGCGGTGATGCAATGCTTGTGGACGATAACCCTTTCCACTCGCATGATGCTCCAATGCCGGCTCCGGTTTTGTTCGTCTGGTGAGACCAGTGCCTCTGGACTGTGACCACGCGAGAGAGCAGTTCTGCAGGACTGGCTAATGTGCAGCGAGTCTTCTGCCGTGGCTGGCGGAGTGACATGCAGACGTACTGAGCGGTGTGGTGGCCGAGGGCGGGTGGCCCAACCCTCGGCTGGGCTGCCGCATGCGGCATAACGTGTCGACTTTGATCCACGTTGGAGATCCATTTAGGATTTTTACGGTGTGAGTTTGGGTGACTGGTGATAATTTGTTATTGGGTGACTGGTGGTGGACACAGCAATTTGGCCCATCAAGTTGAGTCAATTGACTTTTTCTGAAATACTTATGACCAGGGATGCGGGAGCCGGGAAAATTTTGGACGGCTCCGGCTCCGGCTCAGACTCCGGCTCCGGGGAAGTATCCCGGCTCCGGCTCCGTACATCCCAAACGTGAGCCGCCCAGCTTTTGACGGCTCCGACTCCGGCTCCGAGTAAAATGTCCCGGCGGCTCCGGCTTCGGCTCCGGGCAAAATGTTCCGGCTCCGGCGGCTCCGGCTCCGGTTCCGGCTCCGCATCCCGCTTATGACATACCATTGCCCCACATCAGCTGAAGTCATACAATGCAAATAACTATACCGCAAATTGTCTTGCATGGCCAAGGTTTTTGCTTCAAGTGCGAGGAAAAAAGGAGTTGCCAGGAATACAACGCAGGGGTGGTGAGAATAGTGCATGTGTCGTGAAAATCATTCTGATGTAGAAAAGTAAGAATCAATCCTCTGTTTGACAACTTTGCACACATTGTAGTCCGTATAGTTTAATTTACCCCGCGATCTCGTACCAGGATAAAGTACAACACTACAAGTTGGTTCCATGTTCATTTCTCGCACGGTGACAGTTCTTATACGATGGCTTCCTTCACATTTAGGTTACTCTGAATACGTATTGTGACTCACTGCCACCAGCACCACTCGCAGGTGCCATCACAAAGGCGTGCGCGGCTGGAAATCGAGCGTTTGCCTGAGCTTTTCCTTTTCATTTAAAGCTATGTAGCAGCAACGTTAGTCCAAATAGAGACGACAGTGATGTGAAGGAACACACCTATCAAATCTGGTATAAAGAGGGTATACATGTCAGATAAAAACGTCTTCGCATTATGTCTAAATATCAGTAGTGTATTTTGCTTCTCAATCGAACTTTTTGCCTCAAACAAACTATTTTTCGATCTAGAGTAAACATCAAACCCGTTCATTCTCTGATTGTATATCGCTCATTGATACAGTGGTTGGAGCGTCCGTCTCGTTATCGAAGGGATGCGGGCTCGAGACTCGCTGACCGCATGGTCTTCCGAATCATCCTCGAACATTCGGCGTGCGAGTGGCAACGCGAACCAACTGAGCATACCAGATGCGAGCGGGTGAAAGCCACATGCTCTTCAAGGGTACCATATTCTATTTTCAACACAGAATGTTTTGTTTCAATGTTTCAATGACAGAGTGTTTTCTTTGACTATTGCACTCCATCTGCCTTCCTTTTATCGATCTGCCACCCGCTAAGCTACATGTGACGATCTTTGATACCCATGTTTTTCGAGTTTAAATTGTAATGCAGCGTCGATTTATAAATGCCATTGCTGGCGCAAACACCATCGGAAGAAATGCTAGCAGTGGGCGTGCACCAATCCCACCTGGTATTTCTGAACTGGGACAAACACGAACACTTCACATGTATGATTGGCTGCTGGTTAGAGTTAAACGAATACCCGGCACGCTTTATGCCGAATTATGTATCCAATTTAACGTCCCGACCCGTGCGACCAAATCGTCGCTCGCAGCTCAACGCCAACCGACATTTTTACCTTTTTCTGAGGGGGTGAGGTCCTTATGCCACCGCTTCTGCGCAGACACGTGCACATCTCACGCCCCAAGCAGCCCCTGTCGCACACGTCCGCACACCCACACGCATACTGTCGCTGGCACTGCCACGCCTACGGGCACACAGCCGCACGGTCGGCGAGTCGGCCGGCCGAATCGATGTGGGGGCGGCGGTCGACGCGGTGCCAGCGTGTACCCACCCACCGTCTCAGGCGACGGGTGGTACGGCCTCTGCACGGCGTAGCACCCACCACCACCATCGACCACTCGCCCTGGACCAGATGGTGACGCCAGGAAACGACCTTAGCGTGGCCGCGGCGCCGCGAACGACTGACAGCTCGATTGGCGGCCGCTGAGGTAGTGGTGGACTTCCGGCGTCGTCGACACTGTGTCGCGGCGGTGTCCGATGCTTCTGCTGTGTGTGGCCGCCTCGCTGCCATGGTGACCGCCTCGCTGCCCCGGTGACAGCGTCGCATCTCGGCCGCGGCGGTGTCCGATGCTACTGCTGTGTGTGGCCGCCTCGCTGCCCCGGTGACGGCGTCATATCTCGGTCGCGGTGGTGTCCGATGCTGCTGCTGTGTGTGGCCGCCTCGCTGCCCTGGTGACCGCCTCGCTGCCCCGGTGACAGCGTCATATCTCTGCCGCGGCGGTGTCCGATGCTACTGCTGTGTGTGGCCGCCTTGCTGCCCCGGTGACAGCGTCATATCTCGGCCGCGGCGGTGTCCGATGCTACTGCTGTGTGTGGCCGCCTTGCTGCCCCGGTGACGGCGTCATATCTCGGTTGCGGTGGTGTCCGATGCTGCTGCTGTGTGTGGCCGCCTCGCTGCCATGGTGGCCGCCTCGCTGCCCCGGTGACAGCGTCATATCTCGGCCGCGGCGGTGTCCGATGCTGCTGCTGTGTGTGGCCGCCTCGCTGCCCCGGTGACAGCGTCATATCTCGGCCGCGGCGGTGTCCGATGCTGCTGCTGTGTGTGGCCGCCTCGCTGCCCCGGTGACAGCGTCATATCTCGGCCGCGGCGGTGTCCGATGCTGCTGCTGTGTGTGGCCGCCTCGCTGCCCCGGTGACAGCGTCATATCTCGGCCGCGGCGGTGTCCGATGCTACTGCTGTGTGTGGCCGCCTCGCTGCCCCGGTGACAGCGTCATATCTCGGCCGCGGCGGTGTCCGATGCTGCTGCTGTGTGTGGCCGCCTCGCTGCCCGGTGACGGCGTCATGTCTTGGTCGCGGCGGTGTCAGATGCTGCTGCTGGACGATATTGCACGTGATACGCCAAGCTCCGCTGGTGCTAATGCATTGGTGGTGTCGTGTGAGGTGCTTGAAGCCGCGAGTGGTTTTCCAGAGATGTACTGTGATGGAAGTGCCATATCAATTAAAGCTGCAGTTCTCCGCTGTGCTTCGCGGTGTTAAAGGCAGCTTCGGCCCAGTGTTCCGCTTGCGAATACATTGAAGCGCATTGTTCGGCGTTCTGACCGTGATCAGCGCCGTTGACTGAGTAATTGGCGACTTCGAATTGTGCAGGACTGGTACGTGATCTCGCTCTATGATAGCTGAGCATTGTTTGTGTGGTTGGAGCCGTCGCCGCTAAATGGCATCGCTGGAGTCACCAAACTCAGTCCATGTTTAATTAGGACTAACGAGCTTCATCATTATTGTGATTGCTCTGAGTTAGCATCATTCCAGTGAGTGGTCAGGGAGGTCATTGTTATGAGGTCATCAATTTATTTGATTTTGGGCTTGACGTGTAATTTCTTAAAGGCCTGCTGTGCTTAACTGTGAACTGAATTTGCGTTGATTCGTTGTTGATCATGCTGGAGGCTGCTTCGGTTGTCTTTGTTGTTTTGACATCGGGCGTGCTGTGGGCGATGCACGACATGGCTACTTTCAGATAATTGCTCGTTACTTAGAGGTCAGTCGCAATATGGTGATCTGGTCTGGCACATGATGTGCTGACCTGACGTGATTTGGTGCGCCGTGACTGGGATATGATATGATGACTTGACACATGACGTGGCCTTCACATGATGTGGTGCACTGTTGCTGACGTATCATGTGGTGCATGGCGCCTAATCGAAGCTGCAGTGGCTGGTATGTGATATGGCGCGCTGTGGCCGACATATTATGTGGCCTGACACATGGACGTGGCGTGCTGTTGACACATGTTGTGTGCCGTTACTTGACATGACGCGATGACCGAACACATCATGTCCTAGCCTGATAGATGATGCGATGTGCTTGAGCCTAGCACACTCATGGTGAAGTATGAGCTGTGACCTGACATATGGTGGAGTGTGAGCGGTGACCTGACACATGGTGAAGTGTGGGCTGTGACCTGACATATGGTGGAGTGTGAGCGGCGACCTGACACATGGTGAAGTGTGGGCTGTGACCTGACATATGGTGGAGTGTGGGCTGTGACCTGACACATGGTGAAGTGTGGGCTGTGACCTGACATATGGTGGAGTGTGGGCTGTGACCTGACACATGGTGAAGTGTGGGCTGTGACCTGACATATGGTGGAGTGTGAGCGGTGACTTGACACGGTGAAGTGTGCTGTGGGCTGACACATGGTGAAGTGTGGGCTGTGACCTGACATATGGTGGAGTGTGAGCGGCGACCTGACACGGTGAAGTGTGGGCTGTGACCTGACATATGGTGGAGTGTGAGCGGTGACCTGACATATGGTGGAGTGTGAGTGGTGACCTGACATGGTGAAGTGTGGGCTGTGACCTGACATATGGTGGAGTGTGAGCGGTGACCTGACACGGTGAAGTGTGGGCTGTGACCTGACATATGGTGGAGTGTGAGCGGCGACCTGACACGGTGAAGTGTGAGCGGTGACTTGACACGGTGAAGTGTGCTGTGGGCTGACACATGGTGAAGTGTGGGCTGTGACCTGACATATGGTGGAGTGTGAGCGGCGACCTGACACGGTGAAGTGTGCTGTGGGCTGACACATGATTCGGCCGCAGAGAGGACGGCGTCGTCGTCTCAGCTCAACCAGCCCTGCCAGGACGGATCGACCATCTTCAGTCACAACTCCAGCCGGCCAGCCAGGTGAGCCGCGCTGGGGATGGTCTGGAGTGGTAGACACCCGGGAGGAGATGGTCTGGAGTGGTAGACACCCGGGAGGAGATGGTCTGGAGTGGTAGACACCCGAGAGGAGATGGTATGGTCTGGCAGACACCTGGGAGGAGGCGATCTGGTCCGGCAAACACGGGAGAAGATGGTCTGGTCCAGTAGACACCCGGGAGGAGATGGTCTGGTCCAGTAGACACCCGGGAGGAGATAGTCTGGTCCGATAGACACCTGGGATGAGATGGTCTGGTCCGGTAAACACACGGTGAGATTGGCTGACCCAATAGACACTCGAGAGGAGATGGTCTGGTCCGGTAGACACCACGGTTGAAGATTGTATGGTCTGGTAGACACCAGGGAGGAGATGGTCTGGTCCGGAAGACACCTGGGAGGAGGTGGTCTGGTCCAATAGACACTCGAGAGAAGATTGTCTGGTCCGGTAGATACCCGGGAGGAGATTTTCTGGTCCGGTAGACACCTGGGAGGTGTTCTGGTCCGATAGGTACTCGGGAGGAGATTTTCTGGTCTTATAGTCACCTGGACGGAGATGGTCTGGTTTGGCAAACACCCGGGAGGAGATGATCTGGTTCGGTAGACATCTGGGATGAGATGCTCTGGTCCGGCAAACACCCTGGGCGGACCGTCTGGTACCCTCCCGTTACACGCACACCGATGAACTGCCTGTGATAGATGGTGTCTGAATCTGTAATGGGGCTAATAATGCTTTTCGTTGGCGAAGTTGGTCGATGGCGAATTTCCAAATTGGTTGCGTCCATCATGCTGAGTATGCCATTAATAATAGCGACCAGTGTGCGTGACAGCGATGCGAGTCGCCCCCAGTTGAACCGCCTCGACATCATGAATGAGTTCGAGATATTCTACTCACTGTATGATCTATACCGTTTTGATTTTCATTATATCTATTTTAGTAACCATTGACGCAGTTTGCATTACACCCTCATTTGGGGTGTGCTATAATACTTGGTATGGCTGCAGACCAGTTGCATTGGCGTTGCTAGTGCTATTATACCAAGTCCAGTAGGCATTAGTTAAAAGTGTCTGACGTATCATTTTGATTATACCATCAATGGTGATGTTATTCTTTGAATAATTTTTTTTTAACACCCGCCTACAAATATTGTGCGAGTAACGATGTAGTATTTGTGCCTCATTTTTAACGTTCCTAGTTGTTACGAAAGGCACTGTTGTAAACATGTAATATGGATTTTTCCATGAGTCACAGTATGACATTAATCCCAATGTTTTTGATGTTAATAAACAACACTGATTGAACTCGTGGCATTATACAAGAAATGTGCTGTATTTTGTCGGGAACGGTTTACTTGAGTCAGAAATTAATTTTTTGTTACCACGAGACTCGACATTTCGGACATGCTGACATTTTGGCCCACCTCTACTGCCCACACCAGTTTCATATGCGATACCACTTGTGTATGCATACAATAAACTGCTTTGCTGATTATTATAGCTCATCTTCGGATCTTCGGGAGTGCATTCACAAGCGCACATCAGTGAAGTATTATATTGAACAAGCTGTGCACTCACACTCAAGCGCACTTCAAATGCTCTATTTGGCGTGCGTACGTATAATAAATATGCAATTATGCAAGTTAAATATGCTGCCAACCATCCCCCATAATTTCCGTCTAATCGTACACAGTACGTGTATCTCGCCACATGTATCACCACACGCATATTTCGTGATGATGTTTGTTTGTGTGTGTGCGCGCGCGTGGGTTCGTGTGCGCGTGCATGTGTGTGTGTGTGTGTGCGCGTGCGTGCGCGTGCGTTTGCGTGGGTGTGTGTCTATGTGCATGCCTGTGTGCGGGTGTATGCGAGGGAGAGGTTTAAGGTGTGCCTGGCCCGGAATGTTGGAAGTCCCGCTGAATTGTACTGCTTCCCATGCAGTGGTATGTGCGTTTAGTTCTGTAGTGCGTGCTTCGTTTCATGCCACTCATACCAGAGCTGCCTATTAAGATCACAAGTTAGATGAGCCATCAGGCTGAGGCCAAACGGAACACCGTGGAACGAAGATTAGCCAAATTGGCAACTCTATTCATCCAGAACGGGTCCCAGTGAACCGGGTCGAACTGGCGGCCCAATCAGCATTACCCAAATCCAGTTGTCCAGGAAGGTATGGATGTAGTGGGGGCGGCGGGCTTCGAGCTCAAAGACAATATTTTCATCAAGCTCCCTTTTCTCGATAATGTACTTAAGCGACTTATGCATGCCAGCATAAGATCATCCCAACTAAATCATATTGCAGTAGCTTGGCAAAGTCGCCCCACACTCAACTCCATACTCGTCACTTTGGTCCTTCAACCATTCACACGTCTGGTCATAAATCGTAGTTGGCACACTTGTAGTAACGGGCTAAAAAGAATGCACCAAAAGTAGTGGTGTATGTAAATTGGCATGGAAATCGTACCACAATATGTTCTACTTAAGGGAAAGGAAATATTCGCTCGATGCAGTTTCAATTATTCTTGGGACGTGCACGCTTCACACGCCAAGGGAACGAATAGTTCAGCGGTAAGTTGCCTGTCTCATAATCGAAAGATTGTGGGTTCAAGTCTCGCCTGTCCCTACTCATCGCCCGCGGCCAACCGGCGTGAGAAATTGGCGACGCTACATGACTCAACGGTCGACGTGATTGAAAACCAATAACCACCACCACCGCCTCACACGTCAGGATGAACTCTGGGGAACTGCAGATACTGACACGTCCATTAATAGCGAACACAGATACTAACGCGTACATAGCATATTACTAACACGAGCATAGCATAATACTGGCACGAATGTAGCATAAAGCACGAACTTCGTAAAGTTTAGCAAGAGCCAACTACAAAGCGGCCGTTTTAGAATGCCTTCGCATACCAAGCCTGAAACCAAAACTAAACACCCATTCTACCTCATGGTATATCTTAACAATTATGTGAATCATATCAGCCTCCTGGGTCAGGCATGCCTCACACTGTCCTCTCCCACCACCACAAACGAAATAACTATAATATAAATTTGGTGATGTATCCTTGCAGACATCTCGGCGGACGTATAATGTGTGTCTGCAACGTAATGTACACTATGTATGCTTCGGCGGAAGCGTAATATTTAACCTATGCCCTTGTCGGGGACGAGTAGCCCAGGGGTAAGTTGCTCGTCTCACAATTGAAAGGTTGTGGGTTCGAGTCTCACCTGTCGCTCCTCTTCGCCCGCGACCAGTCGGCGTGAGAGGTTGACGACGCTACATGACTCAACGGTCTATGCATCGTAAAACCAATAACCAACCAACCTATGCCCTTGCCCTCTCCCACAATGATTCGCTTCCGCTCCTGCCACTGTCATTCCTCTGTCAGGTGGTTCCATGTTCATAGCGTCTGTTGCTCGCATTATACCTATGTCAGTTTAGGTAGGTACACAGGCCGGTTGGCGTTTGGCTGCCACCAAGTCTCGCTCAGCGCAAAATACAAGACTGGAGCCAGAGCAAAACAAGACCGGAGCGAAACAAATTATCGCGTCCTGGAGCAAGACATCAATTGAAATAAGGAGTCAAAATCAAATATCGGTCAGCCTACTGGCGCATTCCATAGCTCTCTTAGATACCGACTATCATGTCTGGAGGTCCAGGGGGAGGAGATCCCAGGTGGGTGTGCCGGGTCTGCGCTTCACGGTTTAGTGTCATGCCAATGTTAATTTATTGTTTTCCATATTCAATCTGGAAATGTCTTGAAAACAAGGCTGCCTTTACCTCTGCTTCGTAAAAGATCTGCGGCCTTGTCGACTATAGGCACATTGAGCTCACTAACGATGATAAATCGACACACTTCACCGAACGCTCAATCGTCAAGCCACCCATTTCCTTTTTCGCATACCGTTCTCACAGATGTGGTACAAATGCCCCGTTCGGCGTTTCACAAGCGCACTCAAATCACCAGCTCAACCAGGATCCACGTCATTTCAGCTGTGGAAGTGTTGCCAACAAATGCTTCATCCAAACCACTACTATCCAAATACAATTATTACCATCACTTGTTGCAAAACTGAGATGTTTGTAAGTCTCACAAAACTTATCGTATCGTTCGCAGCGTACCCAATTGTCTACAAAGCACCAGTCATACAACCAAACAACGAAGCTCTCTTCATCGTTCGCACAATATGTGAACATTCCAGAGCCTAACACTGTTCACATAGTCCACCTGGCGCCACTTATTGCTGGAGTTTTACAACACGCACCTTTGAAAACAATGCCGCAACCTTCGCACCTACTAATGGGGCTGCTGCTATCATTTCGTACAAAGTTCAGACTACCATTGCCACAAACTCATCTTTTGGTTTTGTTTCTTTTTGTGTTTTCTGTGAGTTGAATTTTTGACCCTTTCGCCGATCACTGATGCACCCGCATCAGTCATCGTGAAAATTGTGAAGCTATATTTCGACGTTTCGACGATAGGTGATTGTTACGCCATACATTCGGTGCACTGATCACTGATACAGATGCACCGAAGGTATGGCTTGAAAATCATCTATCGTCGAAACGTCGAAACATAGCATAACAATTGTTATAAATCAACTTTCCTGCAAAGTGAAGATAAATTAAACTTTCTATCTACAATGTTGCTATCATCGTAATGTGTTGTACTTGTATGTCTGCTTCCGATAAGCACGATAAGTACGTAGATTAAATATCGGACGTTGGAGATACGTTTGAGTCTGTGCACCGTTTGTGGACTAGTAGAATACTTCACTGATGTGTTGTTTTTGTTGTTGTGAATGCACTCCCGAAGGTGGGATATAGGCGAAGCGTTTAGGACCTTACTATAACACATATCTAGCCCCCATACACATTTCCCTTCATATGACGCTAACTCCTCATGTAATACGGCTCATTCCAATCATAATTTATTTCTTGAAGTTACTTCCATAAGAACGATGTCTCTTTTGGAAATAGCTCTTGTCTTAAAAGCTATTTTCACGACGTATATGGCTACTTTTGTTTCCATTTCACGTGCGACCGATATTATTATCTGATATACTCTAGGCCCTGGGGCACGTGACATGACTTGCGTGTTATATGTATATTAGTATGGCATCACAGAGATCTCACGGGCTAATTTCATCAATATCTGAATGACAGGTGTCCAAACATTCAATTTACACTAGAGATCGAGCAAGATTGAAAGGTTCCATGTTTTAGCATGACTGTACAAAGGGCCGGATAAAGACTTGATACCCATGTTACAACATACCCATGCGGTATAATTCACAACACTTAGACTCTATCAAGTCTGGTGCTATAAAATGCATGACGAAAAGCACCGGCTTGGCATACAGCTATGGAGACACGGAAGTGGCAGAAGGGAAGTACCTATAACGGATGTTTGAAGGAAACTATGAAACGAGCTATGCTTTATTAGTTCGTATAGTCCCTTCACATTTATTTCTCCAAAGCAAACTGGAGTGCAAACCCAATGCATACCATATATACAACAGTTATATCACATTGCCGTCTGACTGCTATCCCGCGAACTCCACCGATTCTGTCGTTTGCCACGCGTCTGTCTGTATACTGGCTTACTTGGCAGGTTCTGTTGTGTCCCGAGTACTCTATCGACTCGTTTATCACCACCGACTTCGGTGACTCCAAATTGGATTGCGACTTTACGACGCACTCAGCAGCTGAGGCTATATGGCGTCGCCTGCCTCTCACTCTGGCGGGAAGGGCGGGCATCACGGTGAATCGAACCCCGTACCTCTGGCTTGCCAGACGCTCAGCTTAACCACTGAGCTGCCGACGCCTCTTCGGCGACTCCATTATTTGATGTTCCATCAACCCCATCAACTGTTTTCCGTCCGTTGAGCGGCGTCTTGTGCGATGACTGTCTCGTGGACACCGTCGTCTCTCCTATCCTACATCGAGCCCGCGAATTCCGCATACCTGCAGCTTGTCGTGCGCCCGGCGCTATCCACCGATTTTCGGTCGAAGGACGCCCGTGTGCAGTGGTACACTAGTGTACACTGGTGTATGCTTGCGTGTGCCCGGCACTCTCCGCCGGGCACACGCAAGCGTCTTCTCGCTCAGAAGACGCTTGCGCCCCTAAACCCGAATAACTAACTAAGACGCTTGCGTACAGCATAGTTTGTCGTGTGCCCGGCGCTTTCGGCCGATAGTGGGTCGGAAGACTGGTGTGCAATGTAGTGTGCCAGCCAACGTTCCGCGAGACCAGAGAGTACGATACTGCTTATTGTCTTGCACCCCAAAAGCCAGAAAAATGAACCCATTGCGTGACACTGGCAGGGTCCGAAGACACCCATGTGTACACGTCCGTCATGACACTGTCGGGGTCTGAAGACACCCATGTGTACACGTCCGTCATGGCACTGTCGGGGCCTGAAGACACCCATGTGCACACGCCCATCATGGCACTGTCGGGGTCTGAAGACACCCATGTGTACACGTCCGTCATGGCACTGTCGGGGTCCCGTCATGGCACTGTCGGGGCCTGAAGACACCCATGTGCACACGCCCATCATGGCACTGTCGGGGTCTGAAGACACCCATGTGTACACGTCCGTCATGGCACTGTCGGGGTCTGAAGACACCCATGTGTACACATCCGTCATGGCACTGTCGGGGTCTGAAGACACCCATGTGTACACATCCGTCATGGCACTGTCTGGGTCTGAAGACACCCATGTGTACACGTCCGTCATGGCACTGTCGGGGTCTGAAGACACCCATGTGTACACGTCCGTCATGGCACTGTCGGGGTCCGTCGTGGCACTGTCGGGGTCTGAAGACACCAATGTGCACACGTCCATCATGACACTGTCGTGGTCTGAAGACACCAATGTGCACACCTCGGGCGAGACCATCGCTGGCGACTCAGTCTCTGCAGGTCTCGGAGCTGTGGCGGCTTTACATTTCCACCAGCGTTGATTCACTGGTTGTTATATGGGGGCTGCATGGAATCAACCACTGGTGGAGGAGCGTTGATATCGAAGTATTTAATTCAAAGCGTGCATTGACGCAGCTGTATCATGTGCTTAATACGATATCATCGACAGACAAGCGTGGCAAGTTGATGTGGCATGTTCGTTTTAACCTTTCACCCGACTACTTAGCAACATACATCGGTTTTAATTCGATGAAACCGATGTCAAGTGACTAATATAGTTAAAGGCCAGCAGGAGACATGCTCGGTAGACAGGTGCGCCATATTACACGTGGGCATATGGAGAAAACAACCTACTTAGGTTGGTTATTTGGGTTTAGAGGCGCATCGACTGCGTTGGTCATACATCTTCCCCCAAAAAGCAACCTACTTAACTTGAAGAGAAACAAAGCCACAGCTGATGGGAAGGTGTAGTTGACAAAATATTTTGCAAGACGGAAATTCCTTTTTTTTTGCATATACGTTTGCGAGCAGTCATTGTGCATGTCGCAAATGATGCAATTCTTGGTTTTTGGTGATCAACGGGAAGGCCCCACATGTCCGTGTATGTAGTCCCACATGTCAGTGTCAACTTCATAACTTCCGATCTGTCTAAGATGTATGATCTTACCCATGATTTACCTCGATTTCTCGCGATCCTCGAACGACTTTTTCTTTTCCTTTTGTCAGGAGTTCACCGAAAGTGGCTTCGAAAGGCCGTTGCCGGCCTTTGACGCCACTGTCGCCGGCCCCACCACCCAGTACGGTCACGCCGCGTGGTTAGTCGTGCTTGGCGAGTTGGCGCTACAGTAGCGACGGGCCGGCGGTGTGCGAGTTGTTCTCGCTGTTTAGAGGGCGGTGGCGCGGTCGGCCACCCACGCTAACGTGCGCCATTGTCTCGCTACTGGAGACCACCGGCGGCGCTTCTGCTGTGTGATGTGATGACCTCACGGGGACGCTGTGTCGGCAGACGTGGCGCGGCCGAGGCCTACCGGCCGTACGAGCCGGGCTGCTGGCGTCATCAGCTGACGCGCTCCGAGCGACAGCTGGCCACCAACAGAGGTGAGACGAGTCGCCCTACCCTCGGCCCGCTGGACTGGGGACCAGCGGAGTAAGAGTTGCGGTAGGTACGTTTAAGACAGACCTGCGAACGCGGTGCTGTACGACCGATGCAGTCGATGCGCCCCTCAAAGCTCGACAGTTACATGCCAATTTCTCCCCCCCCCCCCTTTTCTTCCTTTTTTTTCCCTATTACAAAAAAGTGATTTTTTGGGGGAAAAAAATTTTTTTTTTTTTTTTTTTTTTTCCCCCCCCGCCACCCCCCTTCACGCAAGGTGCAGACGGCTGGAGAAAATTTGTCCCTTATTTTTTTTTTTTGGGGGGGGGGGGGCCCCCCCGGGGGTTTTTTTTTTTTTTTTTTTTTTTGAGGGTTTCTAAATTGGGGGGGGGGGACCCCCTCTTCTTTTTTTTTTGCGCTCTTTTTTTGGGGGGAAATTCCGGGGGGGGGAAACGCTCTTTAAACCCCTAATACACCCCCGAACTCAACCTCATCGTAGTTCAGCTCCGTCTCGGTAGATGGCGGCAGAATAGCGATGCTTGTCGTGCGGCTGACTGCGCACGTAGTATGGAGTTTATCGCCATGGCTTCCTTCCCCTGAAATGGCGATTGGACCAGCGGTGGTCACGCGACCTCAGCCACCATTAATTTGCAATTGCATCTAGGTCTCGCATGTTGTGGTACAGCTGGGGTAGTGTATTCGGATTTCGGTCCCGGGAGGCTTTCTGTTTGTTTATTGGGTGCTTCTCGACGCACTTTATGCACGATCACGGCTAATGGCGTCGCCCACACTGTTTCGTTGGTGGGCCACGGGATTGGGAAATGTCCCGATTTGTGCTGTTGTTGAACCCGGGACCTTGGTGTACGACTCCAACCAGGTGAACAGTATTTTAATTTTGTGGTGCGAAAGCCCAAATTGTGGCCAAGGTGATGTGGTGTGGTCAATGCTCCCTCCCCCATCTAAATACGCTCATGGCTGGAACCCGCTCTTACACACTGTGCCGTTTGGAACGTTATGGGTACCACCTGACACGCTGTGTGCACCACCTGGCACGCTGTGTGCACCACCTGACACCACGCCGTATGCACCACCTGACACGCTGTGTGCACCACCTGACACGCTGTGGGTACCGCCTGACACGCTGTGTGCACCACCTGACACGCTGTGGTACCGCCTGACACGCTGTGGGTACCGCCTGACACGCTGTGGGTACCGCCTGACACCACGCTGTGGGTACCGCCTGACACGCTGTGTGCACCACCTGACACACTGTGTGCACCACCTGACACGCTGTGTGCACCACCTGACACCATGCTGTGGGTACCGCCTGACACGCTGTGTGCACCACCTGACATGCTGTGTGCACCACCTGACACGCTGTGTGCACCACCTGACACCACGATGTGTGCACCACCTGACACCACGCTGTGGGTACCGCCTGACACGCTGTGTGCACCACCTGACATGCTGTGTGCACCACCTGACACGCTGTGTGCACCACCTGACACCACGATGTGTGCACCACCTGACACCACGATGTGTGCACCACCTGACACCACGCTGTGGGTACCGCCTGACACGCTGTGTGCACCACCTGACACGTTGCATGTGTCGCCTGACCCGCTGTGTTTTCGGCAGCGGAGGCCGGTGTCGACTCGGATGATTCGGAGGAGGCCGCCGCATGGAGAAGTCACCAGTACCTGCGCGATAGGCACATGGTAAGCCTCCTGCCATTACACAACACCCCGCGCCCGTATGTTCACGTCAGACGAAGTCACACTGGAGACGCCACCAATACCTGTGCGACGGGCACATGGTAGGCCTCCTGCCATTACACAACACCCCGCACCCGCGTGGCTCACGTCATACGCAGAGCCACACTGCCTGGAAGGTCAAGTTTTGGTGAAGGGCAAGCCGTCCTCTCAGCGTCACTCGGAAAACAGTGCGCCCTGGGGACGGCGGCTATTTTGGTCTTGCGAGAGAAATTGGCTCGGAGAGATGCCAGCGCAGCCAGGTGCGTTTATCTCTATTTTCGACCATTACCGGATTGTTTTCTTTTGTGTTGCATTTCTCTGGGTGTACAAAACGCGTCTCGAACTCCTGCTCCTGGCGGCTGTGTCCTCCGGACTCAGCTAGTCTCAGCTGGTCTCACCTTTCTCGCTGTCGCAGTCGGAGTCCAGGTGCGGAAGGAGGTTTGTGCTGTGTAAACTTTTTATTTACTTTTTTGGGTCATTTGGTCATTGGTAATTTTGTATTGGGTGTGGTATCCAGAAATTCACTTTTTTCTGGGGTGAGGAATACTGAACAAAACGCTAATAGCTCACAATTATGTTGAAAACGATGACCTAAAGACAATTATAGGGCTATGTTTAAAGCAGGTAAATGACCCTTGCCAAGGCTTGGAGACATGCACCCGAACATGCAAATGCTTGAACTTGTGAATGCCGTATCAGCAGAATGTGGTCAGATAAGACGGACGTGAATTCCGGAATTTATATCCGTTTTTTTAGGTCAAACAGTTTCCATTTGTTATTGGTCTCTTCTGAAGTCCTATAATTCGTGGTACTATCTGGACACCACTGATGTCTGTGACCACGACCTCTTATCCCATCAGTCGGCGGCCACTTTCTGTGTGTGACCACGATCTTTGGTATCCCATCAGTGGTGACCTATCCCACCAGTCGGTGACCACTCTGTATATGCCCACGACCTCTCATATCCCACCAGTCGGTGACCACTTTCTGTATGTCCCCGCGGCCCCTGTTACCCCACCATTCGGACATCGATGTCAATGTGTGACCACGGCACCACGGCCTCTCCTTCACCAACCTGACCTGGACACCACACATTGCGTATGTGTGACCCGTGCGACCTGTGCATGTCCGTCAGAGTCGGCACACAGACACCACCAGCTCAGACTGTGACTTCAGCACGATCCGGTCGCGGCCCCGCAGGATGGAGGACGCCACCGCGTCGTCGTTCGAGTACTACGACAACGGGCATCAGCGCAGGTGAGTGGACGGCGCAGTGACGTCACGCGGTGCCCAGAGCGGGCCGGTGCCGAGCCGCCTGTTCTCTGCTGGTGCCGCAGCAATGGTCCGGTTGGTTGGTTATTGGTTTTACGACACATCGACCGTTGAGTCATGCAGCGTCGACAATTTCTCACGCCGATTGGTCGCGGGCGAAGAGTGGCGACGGGTGAGACTCGAACCCACAACCTTTCGATTGTGAGACGAGCAACCCTAGGCTACTCGTCCCCTTCACAGCAATGGTCCATGCTCAACTAGAACCACGTCTGGCTCATGGTTATGGTGGTTACCTTCTTGCAAATCAGGCAAATGCAAGTTGGTTCGTGCTTTGGCCGGGAGTAGCCTCTCCCAGCCTGGGTGAATCCTCGCTGTAGCCGGACGTATAGTCGTCGTCCGGGTTAGTCCTTCCGGCGTTGATCCTTGTCTGTGGCATGCATGAACACAATGCAGGAAGCCGAAGGTCACGGATTACATGCGCGCCATATAAACGTATGCTTGGGTGAGTGTGAATCGGGTCGTGAGTTCTAACGAAGTCGCGTGGGGTCGATTAGTTTATAGCTAAGTCACCAGTCTCACAATTGAAAGATTGTGGGTTCAAGTTTCACCTGTCGCTACTCATCGCCCGCGGCCAACCCGCGTGAGAGGTTGGCGACGATACATGACTCAACGGTCGATGTGTCGATGTTTCGGAAAACCAACAACCAACCTGACTCAGTCGTTTCAGGATACACGGGGCCACACACACACACACACGCACACGCACACGCACACGCACACGCACACGCACACGCACACGCACACGCACACGCACACGCACACGCACACGCACACGCACACGCACACGCACACGCACACGCACACGCACACGCACACGCACACGCACACGCACACGCACACGCACACGCACACGCACACGCACACGCACACACACACACACACACACACACACACACACACACACACACACACACACACACACACACACACACACACACACACACACACACACACACACACACACACTACATACACGTACACACACCACACTCACACACACACACACACACACACACACACACACACACACACACACACACACACACACACACACTACATACACGTACACACACCACACCACACTCACACATCACACTCGTGTGCACTCGTTGAAAATCCCTCCCCTTGTTTTGCTTCTCTATGGATTCACCCGTGATTTCGCGAAACACGTGATGGCAATTGGACAAGTTATCAGATGCACCTGGTGTCGGGTGCTGGCGATTCACAGGTGTTCGCCTCCCGCCTCGTCTTCCTTGTGTGACCCTCCTGGCTTTGGTGTGGTCATTGCAGGCACCTGCTGGCGCGTCACCGTCTTTCACTACCTGTCGTGCCCGGCTGGTGCTGGCTCATGTGCGCACCCCCCCCACACCCCTTCACCCAACGGTGGCCGCCACATGTGTGGTCAGCGCTGACCTCTACAGGCTGGTGTTTTGAAGGTGCCATCGCTTCTTCCGTATATTTGATTACTATTCATCTCTGTTTATGGTAGCATGCCAAACATCCCACACCTGTAAAATTTGCCTGGCAAGCAAATGCAAAGCAAAGCAAAAGCAAATGCACGCATGGCAGATGTACGTAAGCAAATGTACGTAAGCGCAGATGTACGTATGGCAATTGTACGTAAGCGCAGATGTACGTATGGCTAATGTACGTAAGCGCAAATGTACGTATGGAAAATGTACGTATGCGCAAATGTACGTAAACGCAAATGTACGTATGCGCAAATGTACGTAAGCGCAAATGTACGTATGCGCAAAAGTACGTAAGCGCAAATGTACGTCAGTGCAACAGTACCTAAACGTAAAAGAATGTAAGAGGATATGTACGTACGAGCCAATGTACGTACATTTAGGCATACGTGCCTGCGTTTAAGCACATTTGGTTATGTGCATATGCCATACGTACATATGCTCTTAGGTACATTTGTGCATACGTACATTTGCGCTTACGTACATTTGCGCATACATACATTTGCGCATACGTACATATGCCCTTACGTACCTTTGTGCAAACGTACTTTTGCGCATACGTACACTTGCGCTTACGTACATTTGCCATACGTACATTTGTTTCACGTACAATTGTCCGATTACCGAAAGACTATCGATGCGGTATGAAATAAATTGTATTCATACAAGTTCACGCGTACCTTTTCATGTCATCTGTCCAACCAGCATAATGTCGAATATAATAAGTTGGGGTGTGACACATCCAAGCTAAAGTCTAGCCATTTGGTTGCAATGTTTGCTTCTCTGCGACTATTGGGCGTGAGAATGGCGGCTGTGTATGGTTTATAGGTCATGCGGTTAGTCGCGTCTTAACACCCGCACCGGGGGGGGGTGCGGGGAATCCGCCCACCCATTCTGTGTTTCAACGATATCTCATGCTCGAGGTCCATACGATTGGAAAAATTCAACGATATCTCGCGAAATATGGCTCAGGGTCCATATTTCATCGACGCGTCTGCAGAAAACGCTGGGCATCTCGACCTCATTTGGTCCTGTAGGCATTGACCTGGGATCATCAAATCTATGCGACGGAGAGTTCACTATAACCGTAATTTACCATCCAAGTTTCGTGCCATAACTTCGTCGGTTTCACACATCTTAGGGAAGGGACGAAATCCGCCCCCTCCCTTCCGGCTCGTGTTATGTGAGAGGCCCTCCGGCCAGCGTGCTCATGAAAAGCGAGTGCCGACTATTGCCACGCTTGCATGCCAAGCGAAACTTCCGAGTGCCATACGATTGGGAAAACTTACGATGGTATCGCTCTTGGAAGCGCACTTTTGACACACAAAGACATCAATAAAGCCGAACAATATCTTTGTAAGTTTTCCTACTGGCATCGTATTTAAAAGTTTCGCTACTCAAGCAGAGGTGATTTTGGAGTTGACGGAAACCACAAACCACGACAAAATTTCACTCCAGAGACGATAGAACCGTGGTGAAAATGGAGTGGCCAGAGCTACTTTGCCCTATGGGTCTAACGTTTAACATGAGAACCGTGGATAAGGATGAAACCCGACCCCAACCTTCCAAAACCTTTGAGTCATCCGTATACATTAATCCTCATCAGCACGTTTTAGTCCCCCTCGTCACATAAGTACCTAGGTTATCTGCAAAATGCATGTGCAAGATGGGGAAACTCCACAAAGTTGCATCACCTGGACTCTCGTCGTTAGAAAAAGCTTGCAACGATCCTTCGTGGTGTGGGTCCCATGCCTCACAGGCATTTTGTTCAATACGTACTACAGGATAAACAATCGAGTTTGGTGCAAATTTCATTGAAGTGAGTGTTTTGATGAATGGTGAGATGAAATAGTGTTACATGTCATCTATGGTATTTCATTATTTGGCGAGTAGTCTAGGGGTAATGTACCCGTCTTCCAATCGAAAGGTTGTTGCTAAGTGCCCCACCTGTTGCGCCTGTTGTGCCCCACCTGTTGTGCCCCACCTGTTGTGCCCAAAGTGCCCCACCTGTTGCTAATATTCCACCTGTCTGCCGTGACCAATTGACATGAGAGATCCGGTGCGATTTATGACCCAAGGCAATCGACGTGTCCCAAAGCCAACGACCATTAGAGTGGCACTCGTTTTTATTGTTCTCAACGTTTCCTTGGCTACCCTGGGAGATGTCCGGAAGCCGAGATTTTCTGGTCCTGGCGCACGCCGAAGTTGTGCTTTCAATGTGCTGTCATCTGCGGGGCTGAGGCCACTATTGTTGGGTAGCGGAGACCCGGCTGTCATTGATCCAGAAGCGTCGTAACGTCGATACTGATCCACGCTGGGGAGGGGATAGAGAGAAACATACAGACAGACGGACAGAAGCAGAAGATATTACGTTCGACGGTGGCGGAATTCTCTGCCGGTCTGGACCAGATGTTGATATTGCCCTGATAGCCAAACTTCCGGCCGCAAAAATTCGAACTGGAGCTGCAAAGGAAGTGTTGGTGGACAAACTTTTGCGCGCGTCACTGGTCTTCCAACTATCCGTGAACCGTTCAGTCCAGCATGGCTTGCTATACCAGACGGAGGCTACACTTATTTTTTTTTCTGTCGTGGTTAATTTATGTTTCGGATATGATGTCTTCAGTTGACACTGATTTACAACGGAATGTGATATGGCTCCATAGCGAACTTTATAATAAGCACTTGATTCCCAACGGCATGTGGTGTGGCTCCATAGCGAACTTTATAAGAAGCACTTCATGTAACTTTTGGCGAGGGTCGATAGATGTTGAGTGCAATGGTGTGTCGGACTGTACGTCATTTGCTCCACCCCTGCAGACCCGTGCGGCAGAGTGCACGCGCACACAAGACATTTCTGGCGGCTTCTGCCCAAAGACAAAATATATTAGCTTTTTCTTGAATGTGGTTTCTTATATCGTTCGATTCGTCATCGCATGTTGCATACAGGATAGGTAAAAATATGTTATTTTCAAAAAATAAGTTTGTCAAAAATGCATATCTTCGCATTCACTGATAAATGGCCGTAATCAGGGATTGACCAAGGGTTGGCCTACGATATGCAGTTTATACTTGATTCGCTTGTGCTTTTGTTTCCTCAAAACTTATCCTATCGAAATTCACTACGCTAATTGCTCTCGGGTATTGCGGTTCACTGAAAATGACTAAGGATGCAAAGTTTATTTTTTAATGATTTACAACTTGTGTATGTGTAGTGGTATCCACAATTGTTGCATGGACAAACGGTGAGGACACGGCGCTACGAATGGCACTATTTGACAGGTTTCTCGGTGACGAAATCTTCCGTCACCTGCCACTGTTACCTATCTTCCGTCACAAATCTCGCGGCACGGTCCCGGCACCGAATTCTGACCAAGGAGTCTAACTCCTCTCTTCTCTTTCCTCTCCTCTCCCCTCTCCTCTCCTCTCCTCTCCTCTCCTCTCCTCTCCTCTCCTCTCCTCTCCTCTCCTCTCCTCTCCTCTCCTCTCCTCTCCTCTCCTCTCCTCTCCTCTCCTCTTCTCTCCTCTCCTCTCCTCTCCTCTCCTCTCCTTTCCTTTCCTTGCGTGAGAAGAAATATGCGACCTTCAATATACCAGGATGTGCTGAGTTTACATCAAAAGTAACGTTAGGGATTATGCTATATTACGAGTAATGTAGCATAATCCCTAACGTTACTTTCGATGTAAACTCAGCACCTCCTGGTATATTGAAGGTTGTACATTTCTTATCACGCAATGTCTAAAACCCAGGAGCACTTAAGAGCCATCCTTCGTTGTATTACATTTTCCTTTCCTCACTGACTGACCCTGTCCCATCTCACTGACCTGCTCCCTGTATAAACTGTTTGAAAAATTAGTGAATGTTTGATTAATGTTGGTTTTAGAACGTAGCAATCTCCTTACTATGATACAGAAAGTATCCCGAAAACACCGTAGCACACTTACCACATTTTAACACTCGACTCGGGTGTGCGCTCTGGGTTTATGAAACGCCACCATACAGCAGTAATATTTTTTTTTACATTGACGGAGCATATGATACGGCGTGGCGTCACGGTATCCTGATGCAGCTACACAATATGGGAATCAGAGGTTCCATGGGTGTCTTGTCCAATTTTCTGTCTTCCAGAACGTTTCGCGTCAGAATAGGAAACTCCCTATCTGGCACATTTTCGCAAGTTAACGGACTCCCGCAGGGGAGCGTACTGAGCGTAACATTGTTCGCAATTTCAATCAATGACGTGGGTACATCGCTGCCAACTTCCCTAGGGAGAGCGCTTTTCATGGATGATTTCGCCATATGGTCCTCTTCACGCTCTGTGCATACAGTTGAGAGACAACTCCAGATGGCTTTTCGGAAGGTGCAACGTTGGTGTAACAAAACCGGTTTCGTTATGTCTACATAGAAAACCACCGCTACCAACTTCTGCCGCAAACGCTCTTGCACTGACCCCGTGATTATGCTCAATGGACGCCATACACCATTCAAGCCAGCTGCCAGTTTCTGGGTGTGTGGATGGATCGCCGACTGACATACACCACCCACAGCAATGATCTTGCACAGCGATGGGCAAAGCGACTACAGACAATGCGCACAGTCTCTAGTTGCTCGTATGGAGCAGATATATCTATCTTGCTTCTGATGTATCGATCGCTCGTGCGTTCTAAAATTGATTATGGATGTTTTATTTATGACAGTGTGCCACAACCAAGCGTCGCCTTGATGTGATCCATAATGCAGCTCTTCGCGTCGCTACTGGAGCCTTTCGCACTTCACCGGCTGCTAGTGTAATGGTGGAAGTAGACGAGCCACCTCTTGCGCTACGCCGTAAGCTATTGGGGGCGAGATATGCATGCAATGTTGCTCAAAACCAGAACCATCCGGGGTATCGGTGGATATTCTCTGGGACATCAAGAACACGTCAGGGCTAGGCGCGGTTTACCGTTTTCCATTCGTATGCCCTCGATTCTTCGATAATGCAATATCAGACCGCGTTCCATAGCACTAGTCATCACGCCGAGCACTCCCCTCCTCCTACCCCTCCTACCCCTCCTCCTCCTCCTCCTCCTCCTCCTCCTCCTCCTCCTCCTCCTCCTCCTCCTCCTCCTCCTCCTCCTCCTCCTCCTCCTCCTCCTCCTCCTCCTCCTCCTCCTCCTCCTCCTCCTCCTCCTCCTCCTCCTCCTCCTCCTCCTCCTCCTCCTCCTCCTCCTCCTCCTCCTCCTCCTCCTCCTCCTCCTCCTCCTCCTCCTCCTCCTCCTCCTCCTCCTCCTCCTCCTCATCCTCCTCCTCCTCCTCCTCCTCCTCCTCCTCCTCCTCCTCCTCCTCCTCCTCCTCCTCCTCCTCATCCTCCTCCTCCTCCCTCCTCCTCCTCCTCCTCCTCCTCCTCCTCCTCCTCCTCCTCCTCCTCCTCCTCCTCCTCCTCCTCCTCCTCCTCCTCCTCCTCCTCCTCCTCCTCCTCCTCCTCCTCCTCCTCCTCCTCCTCCTCCTCCTCCTCCTCCTCCTCCTCCTCCTCCTCCTCCTCCTCCTCCTCCTCCTCCTCCTCCTCCTCCTCCTCCTCCTCCTCCTCCTCCTCCTCCTCCTCCTCCTCCTCCTCCTCCTCCTCCTCCTCCTCCTCCTCCTCCTCCTCCTCCTCCTCCTCCTCCTCCCTCCCTCCTCCTCCTCCTCCTCCTCCCCTCCTCCTCCTCCTCCTCCTCCTCCTCCTCCTCCTCCTCCTCCTCCTCCTCCTCCTCCTCCCCCCTCCCCCTCCCCCTCCTCCCCTCCCCCTCCTCCTCCTCCCCTCCTCCTCCTCCTCCTCCTCCCCCTCCCCCTCCCCCTCCCCTCCCCCTCCTCCCCCCTCCCCCTCCTCCTCCCCTCCCCTCCTCCTCCCCCTCCTCCTCCTCCCTCATCCTCATCCTCCCCTCATCCTCATCCTCATCCTCATCCTCATCCTCATCCTCATCCTCATCCTCATCCTCATCCTCCTCCTCCTCCTACCCCTCCTCCTACCCCTCCTCCTACCCCTCCTCCTCCTCCTCTCTTCTTCTCTCTCTTCTTCTCATCTCTTCTTCTCATCTCTTCTTCTCCTCTCTTCTCCTCTCTTCTTCTC
The DNA here is from genome assembly GCA_034440575.1 of Imbricaverruca yamaguchii. Taxonomy (NCBI): domain Eukaryota; kingdom Metazoa; phylum Arthropoda; class Thecostraca; family Neoverrucidae; genus Imbricaverruca; species Imbricaverruca yamaguchii. The sequence goes on along the minus strand of JAOTOL010001637.1, from coordinate 981,541 downwards.
TCTTCTTCTCTCGTCTTCTCTCTTCTTCTCCTCTCTTCTTCTCTCTTCTCCTCTCTTCTTCTCTCTTCTTCTCTCTTCTTCTCTCTTCTATTCTCTTCTCTTCTCTTCTCCACACCTTCCTTCTCCTGTCGGCACTATTTCCGTGCACGTTCCGTGTAGGTCCGTGTGTAACCTCTGTGCTCTCTCCACAGGTCGAGTCCGGACGAGGGTGCCTCTGCGCCGGAGGCGGTAGTGCCGTCCGCCTCGTGCGAGACGGCCACCACACCGCAGGTGGAGCCGAACCACTGGTATGCCGAGAGGTCGGCCCTGATGGGTCAGCTGCGACACACCACCGACAACGTGATCCGACACTCTCAGGCCGTGCGGAGCCGCCGCCCGCTGCCGCCCACCTCCACCAGGTGACGGTCCGTGCGGTGCGCCCCCCCCCACACTGCCGCCTACCTCCACCAGGTGACGGTCCGTGCGGAGCCGCCCTCCCCCCCCCGCTGCCGCCCACTTCCACCAGGTGACGGTCCGTGCAGTGCCGCCCAGCTTCGGCGGAGCCGTTGGTATCACTTGCACCTTCGTTCGTTAATTGCTGAGTAACTGTCGTGTGAAGTTCGTTGGCCCAGTGACCAGTTATTTGATTGTCGGTCTGCTGCATGACCTCTGTAGTTGATACGACCCTAAACCCCAATCACTTATTGTCGGTCTCATAGCCATGTGTTGATGGTATCAAATCTTCATACGATTCACACCAGAGGCAAACTGACTTGATTTTTTTTGTTCTTCTGTAATGGTCTCACGAATGATGATTTGGTCCAATTTCTTTTGATTTTCTGCTCATCGCGATGGGTTCCAAGGCCCATATGAATTGCCTTGTCGCCTGACTTTGACAGTTGAAATGATCTTTGTAGAAACTTTTTATTGCCTTTGCTACATTAAACTTTTCCACCCAAGAGCCTTCTGTGCCTTCGCTTCATGTCAAAATGGACAGAAATGATTGACGAAAGTTAAAGGCGACGCCAATGGATCCGATATTAACTGACTTCTTAGCCAACGTAAGTCTCATGCTTTTAGATTGGCGCCCCAACGGATTTTTCAACCGCTAGGCGTGGAATTTCATTTAAGAGCTTTAAATTTCCTTGAAGCCACAAGGTTCGTGTAAAGCTATGTGTCGACGGATTGACATTGACGTAGCATTACATGACAGTTGGCCATCGGGTCTGTTTGAAGCTGTGGGAACTGCCAGCTATCTACTCATTTAGCTGTTGCCTAAACCACCTTTTACCTACATATGCAGATCTTATGCAGTTCTGCATATGCAGAATTACCCTATGTCCGTCCCCAGGTACGTAACCTGCGCCGATCTATCAATGAAGCTTGTTTAACTCTGCGACGGCCCAGCGATGCCAGTCTAACCTTGCGTAAATTCCACAGCGAAGCTGGCGCCGCAGCTGGCGGCAGCCACAGATCTCGCAGCAGATGCAGTGCAGGTCAGTCGGCGATACACCACGTAGTGACCCGTGAACCCCCTCCCCCCGAAAATAAATCAGAAGATAAAAAAGTAGCCAGGTCCGATTGATTATCACCATAAGGTGTCACTGAGCCCAATTTTTTACATTCAAGCGTAACTCACGCGTTACAAAGTCAGAGCTGTGGATGGCCCTTGGTGTTACGCTTTTCACGCGTCACCATGCTTGAAGTGAATCAAACGGTTATTTTGCAGCTTCACATTGATTTGTTCCAACGTTTTTACAGGCGGCATTGTCCTAGTTGTCACTTTACAACGTCTCGGCATGTTTGTCGGTCGCCTTGTGTTTCCGCAGCTTCGGTAGTCATGTGGACATGTCGATGAAGTGAACTGGTGGCCTAATCAGCAGGTCCGGGCTAAGCATACAGAAACATGAAATTAATGAAGCCATGTTGAGAGGGCCGTCCTTCCACGAATGGCCACTCGTTCCGAGTACGCCGAACTCCTCTTACAAAAAAAAAACGCGCCCGGAGTATTGAATGTGTCAGTTTGGCTTTTGTGGAAAGGACATTCACTTCAGGTTCACACCATTCCAGGCATCAATGTTGGTGAATGTGCTGTTGGATTTTGTGGTTCAAAGGACAGGCGGTGTATGTGCTGCTTGACGGTTTAGGAGATTCGCCGCCCCGATAGCTCAGACGGTTAGAGCACTGGCCTGTATCGGTCTCCACTTTCATGGAAAAATATGGTTCTGGTTTTCTCATTCGCACGCAATTTAGCCCCTGGTTCGGAGGGTCAGTGGGAAACGTGGCCCATAAGGCCGGGGACCCGTTGCCGAGGCGGCCGTGTCGGTGCACTGACGGCACGTTAACCCGTTTTAGCCCGGCGGCCCATTTTTGGACGGTCATTTCAAACTGCTGTAGATATGACAATATCCAGTGGATAAAGACGAAACTTTATCAGGATGTCGGCAACAGTCCTGACATGTCCCCTACCCGTGTAAAAAGGTCCCAATCAACTTCTAAGGGGAAATTAATTAGAAGTAAATTTAGCGATTTTGGTCACACGTGACCCACGTGTACAAATTTGCATATTTCTTAACTTTTTAGGCATCGATGAAAACATGAATGTTGATGAACGAAAAGTAGACGTTAGTGGGATTACAGACATGTATGGGAAGTTGTTGTTCCTTTACATGGGTCCTACACAGTGGACGCCAAATTGGGGTCGACCAATTTTGGCCGCACGGACGCCCGCGTCAAATCCGGGCGGCGCGGCCGGTAGCGCGCCAAAAGTCGTGTGTGTCACACGTGTCGTTTCATCCGTGGTTGCGAAGAAACCATCATGCCTCGTGTTCAGTGCCTTACAGTCCAAGAAGCGGTGGAACTGATAATGAACGATGACGAACTGTGTGATGCCGACCTGGAGCTTGTAAACATTCCTCCGGCCGTGGAGGACGACATGAGTGACGAGGATGAGGCTGATGATGACGGAACTGGTCCAGCCATCGTACACGATGTGCCTGGTACTATGGAGGTGCACTTCCGCCGGGAAGAAGAGCAGGAAGACGAGCTGGGCGCTACAGTGAAAAAGAAGCGCAAGTTTGATAAATCTGCACAGGTGTGGAAGCCCGTGAACCCGGTGTACTGTGGATGGGATGCGATGTCCGACACGGCTTCGAAAAATCGACAGGATCTAATGGATCACCTCGACTCGAAAAAGCCGGTTGAAATTTTCGAGCAAGTTTTCAGCGACATCATCCAGCATATCCGCACTGAGACGCTGAGATATGCCCAGGACGTCAAAAACGACCCCGAGTTCCAGCTACACGAGGACGAGCTGAAAGGCTTCCTGGGTGTGCTGCTGTACTCGGGCTTCAGCCAGCTGCCCAGCGAGAGGATGTATTGGTCGGAAGCCGTGGACATGCAGCACAGCATCATCCGCAACGCCATGCCTCGAAGCCGGTACATGAAGATAAAATCATATATTCATGTACAGGACAACTCCAAGCTGCCTGGGCCGCAATCTCAGCTCCAAGATCGTGCCTTCAAGGTGCGTCCGCTGCTGGACCTTCTGAACGAGTCGTTCCAGCAGTTCACCGTGTTTCAGGAGGATCTGGCGGTTGATGAGATGATGGTAAAGTACTACGGCCATCACGGCCTCAAGCAGTACATGCGCGGAAAACCGATAAGGTTCGGATACAAGCTGTGGACGCTGTGTAGCAGTGACGGCTTCTGTTACAAGTTTGACTTGTACTGTGGCAAGGAGAAGCGGCCGGAGCTGCAAGATCTACCCCTGGGAACGCGTGTCGTGCTGGACATGATCAGCCCAGTTACCGACACAGGCGCCCACAGACTGTTCTTCGACAACCTGTTCACGTCGCGGACGCTGCTGGCGACGCTGAAGGCTCGTGGTCTGCGCGCCAGTGGTACGGCACGAGAGGACATACTGGACAAGTGCGCGGTCACACCACTCAAGGCAATGAACAAGAAAAAGCGTGGTACTCACGAGCAGCACCTTGACTCGACAGACGAGGTGCTGCTGGTGAGGTGGAAGGACAACAAGGTGGTCAACATCATGACCAACTTTGACACTGTGGATTCGGCGACCTCTGCATACCGTTATGACAGGACAGGGAAGAAATGCAAGGAAGTTCCGCAGCCCAAACTGCTGAAAGCGTACAACCAAGGCATGGGCGGCGTGGACCTCCATGACTGGATGCTGGGCCAGTACCAGGTGTCCATCCGGGGCAAAAAGTGGTATTGGTGTCTCATCACCCGTGCTCTGGACATGGCCATGGTCAACAGCTGGCTGCTACACCGCGCCGCAGTGCCTCAGCAGCAGAAACTGACGCTGCTCCAGTTCCGCCGTGACATCGCCACCACCTATCTGATGACCGCTGCCAGGGTCAGCACCGGAGGTGGGTCAAAGGCGAGCTGTCCGAAGCGTACACACGGAGTGTGGATCCCTGGCAGCCTCCGGTACGACGGCGTGGGACACCTGCCCACCAACCTAGGCTTCCGCCGGCGCTGCCAGCTAGAGAAGTGCCAGCGGAGGTCCACCAAGAAGTGCGTGAAGTGTGATGTGCCTCTCTGCTTCGCCTGCTTCATCGCCTACCACACGGCCTAGAGCACATACATGTAGGTAGACTGCACGGCCAGGGCGTTATCCGTCAGAGATGAGAGAGCAGGTAGGTAGTTAGTATGCCACCGAGGTGTATTCGGATTGCGCCATGATTTGGGGCCGTCGGTGCCCGGTCGTGTGCATGCCATTGGTTTGTGATTGTCACAGCTAACCTCCACATGTAATGGCAGGATAAGGTCCTGTGTTATACTGGGGGTGAATGCGTATGGTGTACCTACCTACGTTGAGTCTTCACCTACACTCGCAGTTTGTGCTCGTTTATCACGATATGTCGTAAAGAAAGCTGAATGGTCAATGGTCATGTATGGCGTTTGAACACGTAATGTATCTCACAGCTCGTAAACGCATGCTTTTGAATGGGTATTAAGTATCCAGTTCGTTTTGGAATGATCCGGGGATGAGCATCGCACAATAAGCGTTTCGGCTTGACCTGCTAATTATTTGTTCGTTTCATGATCGCCATAGGGCAATGGATCAGATGATCTGAATAATAGGACAATCTGCTACGTGCTGCGTCGTAACACTGCAAAAGCATAGGTATAGGAGAAAAAAAAACTCCTCAACTACCTTATCCGTACATTCCTAATAATGGATACCCAACGGTTTTTTATGCCTTCCACCGGCATCCACCGCTACGCGGACCCGCGCCACCCGTCACCGCGCGGCCTGCCCGCCTGCCGCCCGCCACCGCGCGGCCGCCCGCCACCGCGCGGCCGCCCGCCCGTCGCTGGCGCCCGTGCGGCCATTTTTGGTCGCATCTGTATCCAAAAAACTATCAAGTATTTTTTTTAATTTTTCAAATTTTCTTAGTTCCCTCATAACTAGGCTACATGCCAAAAAAAAAACTGAAAATTTGGACGGAAAATGGGTCCGGGCTTTAATGGGTTAAGTTCTCGGTTCAAATTCTGCCGTTGAACTGAAATTCACGGATCGGGTGGTGGAGGTAGAGTTCACCGAAGAAGTTCTGTCTAACAGTAACACCGTAGTCAATAAAGCCACCACAGCAAGAATTCGTACTAAATTGATTTAGCAGAAAAAGAAAAAAAGGTGGTGAATACGCTGCTGAAAGCTTAAGAGAATATAGGTTGTATGCGCTGTTCCAAGGTTAGGTGGATGGGTGGTGTTTGCGCTGATCGAAGGCTCAGAGGATGTATGGTGTTTACGCTTTTCGAAGGTCCAGATGATGTGTGGCGTTCACGCTGTTCGAAGGTCCAGATGATGTGTGGCGTTTACGCTGTTCGAAGGTCCAGATGATGTGTGGCGTTCACGCTGTTCGAAGGTCCAGATGATGTGTGGCGTTCACGCTGTTCGAAGGTCCAGATGATGTGTGGCGTTCACGCTGTTCGAAGGTCAGATGATGTGTGGCGTTTACGCTGTTCGAAGGTCCAGATGATGTGTGGCGTTCACGCTGTTCGAAGGTCCAGATGATGTGTGGCGTTCACGCTGTTCGAAGGTCCAGATGATGTGTGGCGTTTACGCTGTTCGAAGGTCCAGATGATGTGTGGCGTTTACGCTGTTCGAAGGTCCAGATGATGTGTGGCGTTTACGCTGTTCGAAGGTCCAGATGATGTGTGGCGTTCACGCTGTTCGAAGGTCCAGATGATGTGTGGCGTTTACGCTGTTCGAAGGTCCAGATGATGTGTGCGTTTTTTTTTTAAGGTAGATTTGTGTGGTTTTCCTGTTTTAAGGTCCAGAATGATGTGTGGCGTTTACGCTGTTCGAAGGTCCAGATGATGTGTGGCGTTTACGCTGTTCGAAGGTCCAGATGATGTGTGGCGTTTACGCTGTTCGAAGGTCCAGATGATGTGTGGCGTTTACGCTGTTCGAAGGTCCAGATGATGTGTGGCGTTCACGCTGTTCGAAGGTCCAGATGATGTGTGGCGTTTACGCTGTTCGGACTCATTCAGGTGCAGCAGCGATAAATTATCCGTGAAATAGGGTGGAAAGTACCACCTACTAAACACTAAAGAGACATCCTTCCAAAAGATGTATCAACATCGTGCTTGTGGATATGTGTTTATGAAGCATCCATGCCTTGTTTCTAGGATGCCTTGTGCATTAGTATCGTGCTTATTTTCATCCTTATAGATTGCGATAGGTACATACACATTTCCTACTTGAGGCTATTTCAAGTAAAGGGACTACCCGTGATGTGGTCTGCCATTCAGAATAAGTTGCTGATTATACGGCATTCTCATGTGTTATTAACACAATTATCCTCATATTCTCTCCGAAAATCAACCAAAAATATGCACATATAGGCATGCTATGCATTCAAAATTGAGTTTCAATGACAAACTATTCTAAACGATACCGCGTCCATGGAAAAGTTAGGCATGTTACTGGACTCGTTTCGGCATCTTACACTAACCAGCAATCAATATTTTAACGCTGAGGCGCAGTGATAAGTTATTCGCGAAATAAGATTGAATATACTACTTAATCAACACTAAATCGTCATCCTTCCCAAAGAAGTATCGACAGTCTGCTTCTTGGTGCGTATTTGTGTGAAGTCTTCAAGCCTCGTTTCTAAGTGTATCCCGTTTACCAATATAATATTTTGACTGACCATAACGGATCCGTACTCGTGATAACGAACATACGCTGTATGACCTGTAACGCTGTATGACCAACGCAGTCGATGCGCCCGTAAGCCCAAATAACCAACCAACCAACGAACATCCCGTGGCGCAATTCTGCTTGAATAGATCACCTATGATGTGCTATGTTACGCAAAAACAGTTCATAGCCCATGGTTTGTTTATTCCTTTGTTTATTTCACGATACATGCCGTCCAGGTACAGTGGATATTATGGACAGCCTGGGCATAATTCACAGATATTTACAAAGAAAGGATAGATTTGTGATCAATAGTGGGAGCAGATGCGCAACAAACATTCGTACCGCAACATAATACAATACCCATATCACTATCTGCACTACACAGACCGTGCTTGCAACGCGAGCTATAAACGAGTAGTTTATAGAAGTGATAGGAAAGCGATGGCCTAAAGGTGAGTTAATAGTGTACACACATCCATTGTGTAGATTGGTTTTTGTGTGGCTAGAGTTGTTCGTGGAGATAAGCCAGTGCATGTTTCTTGAAGGTAGACAGCCTCGATGTTTTTGTTTCAGTAGGAAGTTTGTTATAGTGGAAGACAGACGAGTAGAGCAATCTCCTGCGGCCAGCCTCTCTGAGTATGGCTGGCAGGTGCAGGTGGTCGTCTGCACGTGTGTGACGGTTTCCAAGGTTAGAGTTTGTGGTGATTTGACCGGTACCAGCGTGATGTTCTGTGCTGTACAATAACGGTTAATAGCGAAGGTGTTCGCACCGTTTTCGTTGATATCGGTATCCCCAAATTAGATACCTTTCGAAACACGCACAACGTGAACAGTCATATGAACGCAATTTTCTCAGAAATGTGTTTGTGGGGCCTTCCAAGATTGCATGCAGCATTACGTCCATGGCGATTTCGAGATCCTGCTGTACTCGTTTCGACATCTCACACGTAACTAGAAGTCATTATTTTAACACTGCTCAGGTGCCTCCACCCCTACTGACTCGTGGTAGAATCCGCACACCACCATGAACATGTATATATTAATGATGTTCCATGGATGTGTTTATAAAGATATGAGTAAAACGAAATATGACTTAGCGGCCGTTTTTGATTATTTGTCGGATTTCCCTCGGAGAATACCGACACGCAGTACATTTCAGTTGTTGAGGTAAGATATACGACCTCATGATTTAGCTTGTCCGTTTCTGCTCGCCTCCGCCTACAAATCGCGATATATTTGACTATTCTTGCTGGTTTTCACAAGTTCTATGTGGAAGATAGATGCTTCAAGCTTCACTTTCGAAGCCAAGCCAAGTCTTGGCTTGGCCATTTTTTGCTATGCAATCAGTGTGTCAATAAAAGTGCTGCACTATTTTAATTAAGTAACAAGTGACCTTAGGCAACATCAAGCTGCTTCAGCTACATGAGCCTGGTGTTACTTTCTTAATTAAATATTATCTTTTTTTCAGTCCAAGTGCCACCACGTTATTACTCGTAGCCAAGTAACCAATCAGTAGCAAACAACACGTTATTCAACCAGCAGTTATTGAAACAGTTAAAACATTCCTGCTAGCAATATGCGGGGACTGAAGTTTAGCCGCCTGCACTCCCGTACACACTGCCGAGTATTTCGGTGCATTCGTCGGCCCCGCTGTTGGCTGCTCTTCTCCACATTACCGCCATATCAGTCATCTGCAGCCCTGGCCAGACATGGCGAGGTGTGCGGCTGCTGGTCACACCAGTTGGCGAGGCGGCCGTCGTCGCCGCCGCCGCCGCCGCCGCCGCCGCCGCCGCCGCCGCCGCCGCCGCCGCCGCCGCCGCCGCCGCCGCCGCCGCCGCCGCCGCCGCCGCCGCCGCCGCCGCCGCCGCCGCCGCCGCCGCCGCCGCCGCCGCCGCCGCCGCCGCCGCCGCCGCCGCCGCCGCCGCCGCCGCCGCCGCCGCCGCCGCCGCCGCCGCCGCCGCCGCCGCCGCCGCCGCCGCCGCCGCCGCCGCCGCCGCCGCCGCCGCCGCCGCCGCCGCCGCCGCCGCCGCCGCCGCCGCCGCCGCCGCCGCCGCCGCCGCCGCCGCCGCCGCCGCCGCCGCCGCCGCCGCCGCCGCCGCCGCCGCCGCCGCCGCCGCCGCCGCCGCCGCCGCCGCCGCCGCCGCCGCCGCCGCCGCCGCCGCCGCCGCCGCCGCCGCCGCCGCCGCCGCCGCCGCCGCCGCCGCCGCCGCCGCCGCCGCCGCCGCCGCCGCCGCCGCCGCCGCCGCCGCCGCCGCCGCCGCCGCCGCCGCCGCCGCCGCCGCCGCCGCCGCCGCCGCCGCCGCCGCCGCCGCCGCCGCCGCCGCCGCCGCCGCCGCCGCCGCCGCCGCCGCCGCCGCCGCCGCCGCCGCCGCCGCCGCCGCCGCCGCCCTAACGCGGTGGTTGTTCATTATGGGCGTGGCGTCGGCTCTGTCAGTGTGCAATGTGTTCGGTTCGAAAGACAATAGCAGTTGTGACAGTCGAAACGGAGCTGGGCCCGGGACCGCTGTGCGAACTCCATCCATGCCTGCGTAGAAGAGCCAGCACAGTTGACACGCACTAGCTTAAAGCTCACGCCACCCATGGCTAATTAGAAGTAAAACATAAGCAAGATTTTCCAACGTCAAACATTTCTTCACCATATTCTCTAGATCCATTAAATGAGAGACATTCCACGAGGGACTTCCCGCAATATCAACAAGCAGCTGATTCCGTTAATCTTTTTGACCTTTTTCATCTTTTGAGCGAAAACTTGCCGCTTAACCCGTCCCGTCTCGGGGGGGGTTAAGCGAAAAACCGCACCCCTCAAGTTTTTTCGCGAATAACGGACGAAGGGCGCGCGGCAGCGCGGCCAAATTTGGCATACCTTTTTCCACATCAGTTTGACATGATGATTACATTTTTTTTATGTCAGGTCATCTAGGGTCAACGAGTTAGTAAAGGTCACGTGAGGTCACTTCCAAAGAAGTTCAACCAGTCGTCACGCTTTAACGGATACAGATATTTTAATGAAACTTTCAGCGTTTGCGTATCTTTACGTATGCAATAAAACGTACAAGTGAAATTTTTCATTTTTTTCTCGTTTTTGACTACATATACATTTTGCGTATTTGCCAAATTGTAGTTCAAATACGGGATTCTGGCTAAAGTAAGCATTTTTTATCAGGGCAAATTGACTTCCAACAACGTTCCTCGGTTTGCTCTACTCATCGGAAAAGGAAAATTTAAGAAAACTTCAAAACTCAAAATCCTGAAATTTCAAAGTTTTATTTTTGGGGGCCAAACAAAATTATAGCCCTGGTCGATTTCACTGGTCTTTTCTCATTCCAAATCAATTTTGTTTTTCATATCTCCGAAAATGAACTCCCCAGAGTCAAAAACATAATGTATGTCTTGAAAAGCCGTGAAAATCTAGCCCCCCTGGTGACGTCACTTTTGGGGGAAAATTGCTTCGGAGGGTTTCCCAGACCCTATTCGTCGAGCGCTTTCCGATGACACCTCTTTCGTTTTCGTGCGACGCTTAGTTTGGATTTTAGAGGGGTGTCTTCAACCTCCTCCGAGACAGGGTGGGAGGATTTCACCGGAAAGACGGCGAGGGTTAACTGTCTTACACCTTGACTTCTCCAACCTGAATTGATGACACATTACCTGTCAATCAGCTATACATGAGCGAGATTACATATACAATGTCATACGCTTTCTCCATATTCCAAGTTACCTAGTCAACTGATGAGTCTAGTAGCTTTTCGCTAAACCCTTTCTAGCATATCTATATCTTTTCTAAGTAAGTGCTCCGTGCCTGTGCGGAGTATTCCAAGTGGGGCCGCACATAGGCAAAGTACAGTTCTTATGACTTGCTTGCTTTTATGCCTCAGTCATTAATGATTCTCAGCATTCTGAACGCCATGTTCCTAGCTAGGTACATTGCATGTTTTACGCAAGTTGAGCATTCCTGATAGACGACACCGTTGCATGTGACTTGCAGATTGGCATCCCAAATTGGCAACTTAGCTGGCGGACCAGCATCAGTCTTGTGCTACATTCGCATTACCGCCGGACAAAACACACTCGTCTCCTTTGATGACGTCATTGAGCGTCACAGGTGCGTTTTGTCAGATTAGACGGTGTGGCGGTGCGAACGGTGTCCATCCGGCGGAACTAACTGCCGATGTACAGTGCCGCAGTGTCCCACCTTCGTCTTCGGGGAGTCTCCAGGGCTATATCTGGAAATGGGACAGTCTCTGGAGCCAGCCAGGCATCAGAGGCGTCTCTAGCTGGCACCGGCGTGCTGCTCGTGGCACCGACTGGCGGCCAAGCCTCTGGGTCATCAAGTGGTTAGATTTAATAGAGCCTCATTGTCACATCCGAGTGAAGTCTGTAAATGCAAGATTCTGTTACCCTGTACAAAAAGACTCAACATCATCACGAACGATATATATATATATATATTCTATGTATATTCTAAAGAAGCTATATACCAATATCCTACCCACCAACTCACCAACTAGCATAACTGTCACTTCACACTTCCCTTTGTAAAATTGGTACATTTGCATTTCGTCAATATTGGGATGCTTCAGATACTCCATAGACCGCCTGACAGTAATATCTAAGGGAACCGCTAAATCTTGAGCACACTATTTAGATCTTAGCATATCATCCGAAGCAGCAGTTTTATTGGGTTTTATATACTACCAACTAGGCACTACTTGTAATGGTATGACTTAAAGCAGAGACTGCAGAGCACGACCCGACACTTCTCGCAGCACGGGCGAGGCTTGCCGGTGCATGCAGATTCTTGGCAGCGCTGCTGCTTGTCGGCCACGTTAATGAAGTGGCCCACCTGGTCATACTGCGTGTCCGGCATAGCCCAGGATGACGATAGAGCATGTACACGTCCGAATCCAGACACACTCAGGTGGCGACAGCGATTTTCCTCCTGATTTCCAGCATGCTCAGAGGGCTGTCAGCTGTATGGCGGCATAGGATCCAGTCGTTTACCACCCCAATGTCCAGCACGTGCGCGAAGAGACACCAATACCACTTCTTCCCACGGATGCTGGTGCTATACTTACCACACAACCAGTCACGCTCGCCGACGACACCCATGAACTTGTAGTCGTGTATCGTGCATGGTTGATCCACGAACCTCTGGGCTCGCTGGGATCTGCCCCACCGTTTGTGTTCTCATTGTTCTGGAGGTGAACACACGCCTCCAGCTGCATATCTTTTTGTCAGCGCATTCCACTCTTTCTACCCCCAGATCATCGGCGGTTGACCGGTAGTGGCGTGACATTCACTGGGGAGTTGGTAGTATCCAGAATGTCGGAGAATGCCGAAGAACGTCTTGAACTCACCAGTCATTAGCTGAACAGCCGATAATGTTTGGCTTTGCGCGCATATCGCCGCGTTTCGTTGATGACGTGCACATACGTGTCCTCGGTGAACATCTTCCCAAACAGCTGGACTGGGGACGTGCCATGCAGAGCTTTCATCAGCGCTGGTAAGCGCCGTTAGCTCCGTCTGTTGTTCCTGGAAGCCCAGTGTATTCAGGTATCTTCATGCGCTAACGGCGATCGCTTGATGTGACCCTGAGTCGCTTGTTTTTGTGCGCCGAGCGGTTGTTTGCTTTTTCTTCCGAACAGACAGGGGCTTCCACCTATCCTGACACGTCCTGGAGCCAGTGGCGTAGCCAAGAGACGAAGGGGCAGCCCTCCGGAGGGCCCGAGGGGCCCGCAGGGCCCCTCGAGGTGTAAGTGCATGGGCCCACAAGGGCCCCTTGTGCTGCCGTGAGGGCCCCTGGGCCGACGTAAAGGGTCTCTGGGACAACATGAAGGGCCTCTGGGCTAAAGTGAAGGGTCCCTGGTCCAATGTGAGGGGCCCTGGGCTGACGTGAAGGGCCTCTGGGCCAACGCGAGGGGCCTTTGCATTGTAGCTTCTTGAGGCTCTGCAAAGAGTAGTGACGATACCTAAATAGGTTATGTGACAACTTGAGAGACGGTGAGGAAATGGCTGGTGTTGGCTTCTCTAAACATCAGGCGGTACTTACGGCAGAATCCAATCTCGTTAAAGCGTCTGCAGTTCAGTTTCCATTAAAGCCGAAGCACGACACTCGCCAAAAGTCCACACTCGACTGTCACACGAGTGGGAATGGCGCTGGCAATGGAAGTCCTCACTATTCAATATCTCAGTTTCTTGAGGAGATGGCTGGTTGACTTATAACGACAGACGACCATTGGTGGCACGTCGTCGGCCATCTAGCCCTTTTTGGCGAAGTGGGAACGACACGCGAAGAAGAGCTCTATCATGTGCTTCACGTCTGATCGAACGAGCCGATGTTTTTTTATCCAAAATGACGAATGGTTCTCCAGTGCTTTAGTAAACAGTCACGTATCAATTGTGTATGCGATCGGGTGTACGCAATGGGCTGCTCTCGTTCCGGAAACGACCGGTACAATTTTGGCTTTACCCACCCCTTTGGAGAGGAGAGGAGATGCAATCCTCACCCTTAATATTCTTTTTTTGCGACGACTGATAAACGACGCGCGTTGGCGCGCCGCCGCTTCGCATAGCTGATGCGTTCCTTATCTATGGGCTGAAGCTTTGCTCACTTTATGATATGCAAATAGGAAAAAGTCACGTCGATTCTTCTCGGTGTGACGTCACAAGAAGGGGCATTGCAAGCCATTTTTCGTCGAAATATAGAATTAACTGAAGGTATTTTTACTAAATGGATGGATAGTTATTGGATGGATATTTTTATCTAAAAGGAAAATGTTGGATGCGGTAAGACAATCGACAACTGAGCTAGCCTGTTTACATACGTCATTGATCCTTTCAAGGCCATCTGAGGTCACTGATTCATCATGACCCTCATATTATGGT